>OZ005651.1:95075572-96275572 GCA_963930645.1 Salticus scenicus
ACTATAAATTACACACATGCAAAAATGAGAGATTATGGCTGTATACAAATTAAAGATCAAACTGTATTTGTGGCAACTGTGTAACTATCATGCCTTTTAGCAGGGCCTGATTAACAAGTTTTTGTGCCCAGGGCACTTTAAAATTGTTGTGCCCCCTTAGAGCTGGAAAATTTGTAAAAAATATCAGGGCATAGCGAATAGAAGGCCAAAAGGGCAGGCTGTCCCTCCCCCCTTCAATCCAAAGTTTAAGAAAATATTTTATTTGGCCTGGAAAAAAAAAAAAGTAAATATAACCATTTTTTTTTAGTCGGCTTCTATTCTGATACAAATTTAAGCAGCAAACCTGTCCACCGAAAAAAAAAAAAAAATGTATTTGGTAAAAGATAATTTTTTTCTTATTTTTGGCCTCAAAAATAAATCACATTACATTTAACAATATATTTTATTAAAAATTTTTCAGACAAATGAAAGAAAGCTGAAATAAAAGGAAAAAAAAACTGGAAATTTTTTAACAATCAGTAAAATTTTGTGTCTCTTAGAAATTTCGTGCCCAGGGCACGAGCCCTGGGTGCGAGAGTGAGAGTCAGGCCCTGCCTTTCAGAATGAATCATAAGAAAAATGCTGTAGCGATAGAAAAATCTTAGATAACAATATCAGAAATCACAAAAATCTCAAATTCTTCCAAGAACAGTTAGCCTAATTTTGCCATATGAAGTCTAACACGTTTTTCCTCCATTTCGTACATATATACACCACATTTCGAACATCTATATATGTTTCATTGAAGTCCTTTATCGCCCCAGAACGGCGAGAACTATAGTCATAAAAGCGAAATCTAGGTATGGTAAAGATGTTACGTGCTACAAGATGCGAATGCGATAGGGATCCTACATATAGAGAGACTGGACATTGACCGAAAGTCGGCCATCATAGTGCCAATTCGGAGCGATCCCCGTAGAACGTAATGCTTTTTTCTTAGTGATTGACGCTTTACTATACAATATAAATGAAAGGAAATCGTGCTAAATTTGTGCAGAAAGTAATGCAGAATATAAATATGTAATTTTTTTCGTCTTAGAGAAAAATAATTTGAAGAAAACGAATTTTGTTTTAACCTTCGACATGGTTACTTTTTCAATTCCTATCGGAAAACGGAGGAATTTTTTGTTGTATATTTCTATATTAAGCAACATACGTTGATTGTGAAAGTAATTCTACCTTAGTGAAAGTAATTCTACCTTATTTTTTCTGAGGACATACATTCTATATATAAAAAGTTAGAAAAATTTTAACAAAAATATGGTAATCTTAGTTTTTGTCAAGTAATTCATGAATAAATTTACGGCAGAATAGCAGAAATTATTTTTTATTATTTTATAAAAATATTTACATAATATTTTTACAAGCTAAAAATACATATTTTATTTATTTCAATTACGCATTATTAATAATAATGACTTAGTTAAATATTAAAGATAAAAATTTTATTAATAATAATTTGTAAAAATCTTAACTAATATCTTTAGAAATTATATATATATAAAAAAAAAAAAATGTTTATTTTATTTACATTTGCTTATTTAATTGATTTCTTTCTTTTCTTTTCTTTTCTTTTTTTTTTTTTTTTTTTTTTTTTTTTTTAGTTTTTTTAAATATTGTGTAAATAAAATAAAAATAATTACTTATTTAAATATTATTTATAAAATTTATTATGGCATTTATTATTTAAAAGAACTTTATATTTCATATGTTAGCAAATAATATACACCGTATTTTCTTTATTTTTAATAATTTATTTTAAGAAATCTGATACATTTTGCGTACTAGCAAAAAACCAAAAAATATATTTTTATATAGTTATTTTGAATATGTATTTTAAAATATATCAGAAAAATACATTGAGATCTAACATATTAAATATATTGCACAACAGAACTTAAAAACTAATAGCTAGCAAATAGATAATGTAATTACCTTATATGTTAGGAAATAAATACGTAAAACAGCATGCAATAAGAAAATTGAAAGCATTTAAAGCATGATATAAAATGAATAATTATGCATTTTTATCTTTTAAAAGTATTCCAAAATTAAAGCAATGTATCTCCCAACAAAGTAAAAATGTAATAAATAAGTTATTTTTCGATTATGACGTAAAATAATCGAAATTGCTTCTCAGCGTAATGATAAGCAATAGAGCAACTGGCACTAAAATGGAGAATTTCATCTAAAAGCCGGCGCGCCAATGTCCAGTCTCTCTCTATCGAGGGTCCCTAAAATGCGACCACTTATAACGCCATCTGGTGGAAAATGGCGGAATTAGTGTTTCTATTTCAAAAACAGTACGAGATAGGAGATAATAGTGGAATATAAAGTTGTAAAGCATCATTGATTTAGTACAAAAAGACACCTTGTTGGTATAAATGCTAAAAAGAAAACGCTTAAAACATGTATTTGTTTGAAAGCGATTTCCTACACTGTGATTTAGGAAATCAAGTTTTTCACCGGGTGTTATTATAAGCGGTCGCATCTGATAATGCACAGCTACTTTATCTTACTTAGACACCACTTTTATGATTATAGCACACGTCGTTCTGAAGTTAATAGGGGTGACAAAGTCCTTTAGTGGACATTTTATAAAGTAGACATAATGAAGCAGATGTAATGAATTGAAAAGTACTCGTTTTGATAACATTGATACTGATACAAAGCATAAATAACAAACATTATATATAGTAAACTCCCGATTATCCGCGGAATTGAGTAATACAGGTTCCACGAGTAATACGCTAAAAATCTGAGAATGAGGGCAAATGAGGTAAAAAATATTCTAGTTTAAAAACTTAATTGTATTGTACATAAAAGTAACAAAAGCAGGTAAAAATAGTCACCGTTCAGTAAAAATATTTGTATTTTATGTACTAAAGCAGTAAAAACAATAAACAAAAGAGTGCACTAACGATGAAACCAAGGTAACTTCCAAAAAAACCATTTGTAAGCTAATTTATGCACTAAATTAAACAGACAGCACTATACTGTACTATACAAAAAATAAAACAAAAAATCATAGTTCTTTATGTTATTATTATTATTGAAAAAATCAATCATTTGTTTTTGTTTCTCTTTGAGAAAAACACCTTTTCATGAACCTGTTCTTTCTTGTTCCTACTCTTTTCCCGCGTTTGCGGATAATCTGCAACGTGCATAATCCGCTCGCAGATTATTGGGAGTTTACTGCGGCTCACTTTTTTTTTCGTCTTGATTTATAGTTGATTTTTCATAAAAAGGTTGTTGCCTGAATTTTTATCAGAGAGCATTTCCATGGACGCGAACATTTTAATTTATTCCGGAGTATTTTTAGCCCTGCCTTCTTTATTTCATACCACTTATTTTTTAAGACTAAATTTTTCTTATTTTATCGAAGTTATATTAGGTTGAGTCAAAAGTTTTGTCCGGTTTCTAATCATTTATTAAAAGTTAAAAAAATATAACAATTATAACATATTTTAATTAACATATTCACCATTACTTTCAACAACCATTTTCCAACGTGGATGCAACATTAAAATTCCACGGTTGTAAAAAGCCGCTGGTTTATGAGCGAAGAAGTCGACAATGCCTTGTCGGAGATCGTATTCGTTACTGAAGCTCTGTCCACGCATAAAGTGCTCTAGCGACTTCAACAAATGGTAATGTGTAGGGGCAATGTCAGGGTTATATGGCTGGTGAGCGAGAAGTTCCCAGCCCAACTCATTCAACTTCTCACACGTCTGGTTTGAAACGTGTGGTCTTGCGTTGTAATGTTGGAAGAAAACTTGAGCTGGATTAAAGCCTTTTTTCACGAGTTTCTGTTGAACGTGGTTCCCTTGAGTTCAATAGACATCTGAGTTCATTGTTTGTCCTTGAGGAAGAAGATGCCAATGCACAACTCCTATCGACATCCAAAAAATGCGTTTTTTGAATGCATCCCAGGTGTAGCCGTCTTAACTCCAAGCTGATGTGGGTTTAGCCATTGACATCCGTTTTTTTTTTTTTTTTTTTTGTTGTTGTCGTATAGTACCCACTTTTCTTTACAGGTAAGAATTCCACGCCATCCATCTCGGCTAAACTCTCGCAGCAGCAATTGACAGACTGATTTTAACGATTGTTTTGCATTTTGTTGAGCTCATGTAGTACCATTTGACGACGCCTAATCTTCATGCCAATTTTGTGAAGGTGTCGATTGACAGTTGACTGAGAAGTGCCAAAACCTTGCCCTAATTTTCGGGTGGTTTGAGTCGGATCGGCTTCAATCGCACAAAGTAAAGCTCTTTCATCAGTTGTCGATGGTTGCCCAGAGTGTATCTTATATGGCCGCGGTGCATATCCCTGGAACAGAACTTTGCATATCAACGTATGCATGTTCTTTCGTTTACAGACTTCATACCGAATGTTGCACATATGTTACGACTTGCTTCAGTTGCATTGTGGCCTTGTTTGAACTCGTGTAAAATTAGTTCGCGGATTTGTTCACGATTTTTTGACATACTTGATCTTTTTTAAAGAGTAATAAGTCTGTGAAAATTAAAATGACATAACAATTAAATACATCATTTCGATCAGCAGAAAATGAGCTTTCAAAATATATATGACATTCACATTACAACTTTAATGTAACATATTTATTGATACGCAAATAAAAAACGGACAAAACTTTTGACTCAACCTAATATATTGGAGAAAATTTTTCTATAGATAAAGTGATGCGAAATAGAGGTGGGGCTAAAAATACTCCGGAATAAATTAAAATGTTGGCATCTATGCATTTCAATAAAATAAATCGGGTTAAAAAAAAAAAAAAAAAGCTATAAATTCATAGTTTTTTTAAAAAATTAATATATGAGGAGGTCTTTCGTTAATGACATACTTCATAGGGTATAAAATTTCTTAGAAAACTATAAGATGTTGTTACAGACTAAACTAAAAAACAATCATTCTTATTAGTTTATATGTAAAGGCATAGGTGTCATGTCAATATTTTAACTTATTCCGGAGTATTTTTAGCCCCGCCTTTATTTCGCACCACTTTATTTATAGAAAAATTTTCTCCAATTTATAACTTCGATAAAATAAGAAAAAAATTACTCTAAAAAAATAAGTGGTATGAAATAAAGACGTGGCTAAAAATACTTTGGAATAAATTAAAATGTTGGCGTTTGTCTATGGTAAAGGGTGTCTACTACAATATTATACTGGACTTTTGTTAAGTTCATTCTCACCCTTTTAATTGCTGAACGGCTGCAGCTATAGTCATAAAAGTGGTGTCTTAATACAATAAAGAGGCTATGCATTATTAGATGTTACCGCTTACTACTCACCTGGTGGAAAATAACGAAGTTAGCGTTCCTAACTCAAAAATAGTACACGATTGGGGGGGGGGGGGACTGAATTATGAGAATTGTAGAGTATCATCGATTTCATACGAAAGTACACCCTGTAGATATGAATACTAAACAGAGAACGCTTAAAACGTGCATTTATTTGTTCACAATTTGCTATGAAGTGGCAAGCCGAAATTAAATAAAAGTATACTTTTAAAAAATTAAAGAACACGCTTTTATTGAAATGTGAACTAAAAAGCGCAAAATATCTATTTTTATAGTATTACAATGCAGGGTAAGAGAAGATCGTGTGAGTGACACACTATTATAGTTACATACTTTTAAATCTTTAATTAAATAATTTAGATTAAACAAAAACCATTTTTAAAAAATCTCTCCTGACTGGGCTCGAACGTTAGACCTATAGGTTCGTAGCCCGAAGCTTTACCTCACAGCCACAGCGTTCACCTAGGGAAAGTCTTTTTTTACAATATACATTTTTTTTGTTTGCTCCCAGAGCGGTTACAAACAAACATACAAACATACATACAGGTGAAGCTAATAAAAGCGTGTTAAAAATAATATTATAGTTTTAAAAAATTAAAGAACACGCTTTTATAGAAATGTGAACTAAAAAGCACAAAATATCTATCTTAGTATTAAAATGCAGGGTAAGAGAAAATTGTGTGAGTGACACACCATAATATTTACATACATTTAAATCTTTAATTAAAATAATTTAGAATTAAACAAAAACCATTTTTAAAAAATCTCCCCTGACTGGGATCGAACGCTAGACCTTTAGGTTCGTAGCACGGAGCTATACCTCAACGCCACGGCGTTCACGCAGAGAAAGACTTTTTTTAAAATATAGATTTTTTGTTTGCTCCCAGAGCGGTTACAAACATACAAACATACATACATACAGGTGAAGCTAATAAAAGCGTGTTTAAAAAAAAAGACAAGTATTCATTATCAAATACATTTATTTTCAATGTTCAAACTTCTGTCCGACGGCTGAAATGCCTTTTTGAATCCTTTTTTGAATTTTACTTTGTGCACGTTGCAGTGTAGTGGTTGACACATATACTACATAAAGTTCAAATAAGGGTCCAGATGTGCACTGCAGTTGACGGACAGAAATTTGAACATCGGAAATAAACGTACTTTGGGATAACTTTTATTACTTTTATTTCTAAGATAGTTTCCTCACGTCACAGTATAGGAGGTCGCGTACAAACAAATACACATTAAAGCTTTTAGTTCTTAGCATTCATGCTCTTTTTGTACTAAATCGATAATGTTTTAAAGCCTTTTAATTCATTTTTTTTTTTTTTTTTTTTTTTAGTTGTCTTACCGTTTTTGAGATACGTATGCTAACTTCGCAGTATTCCACCAAATGGCGCTGTAAATGGTTCACTTCGCCTCTAGTTTCGCATAACCACTTTTGCCACTTAGATACCACTTCATTTTTATGAATAGTGCAGCCATTGTTCAGCAGTTAAAAGGGTAGGAACGAACTTCAGTGGGCACCCTGTATTTATATAATAAAGGTGTCTGGTAAAGACTTTCTTTTGGAATCATAGTGCAATGTGTTTAAGAAAATGAAACTTACGTAAATAAATAAAGGTTTCATTGAATTTCTGTTTTTCTCTCTTTGTATACTTACTTTCTAAAATAGTGGATATATAAATATTATTTATATATTGATTTGATTCAGAACAGAAAGGCTCCCCATGTTGGGTAGCTTCCTAATGTAACAATGAGAATACAAGGACTTACCTTTAGAAGTCAGTTTCCTTCGAAAGTTCTCTCTCAGAAATGAAATCAAAAGTACACTCTTTCTCATATTTATAAGGACACTTTATGTTTTGAAAAAAAAAAAAAATTATGAACAAGATTATACTAAGTGCACTTAATATATCTAGTATTCTAAAAACCAAAACTGTTGTAATTTTTTTAATATGAAACAAAACTAATACAAAATAGCTCAAATTATTTTTTTCTCCACGTTTTTAGATGTTCATAATTATAGGGACAATCAAGATTTTTTTCGTTTTATTTAACTTACTAGCGGATAAATTACAGTTGACATGCGAATTTGTTAACTACTGGGCTAGATTAATTCATATATAAGCTTTCAATTTTTCTTGAACGGATATTACTGATAATTCCTCGAAATAAAAGAACGTTCATGTAGTGAAGTATGATAAATGTGTTTTTTAAGTGGAAAGATAATTTCAATCCGCCGTATTTCTAATGAAATTCGAAGATCTAAAATTGCTGAAAGATATGTGATCAAACGTTTAACTGCAAGTTCGATAGGAGAGAGATTTGATGCAAAATCAGAGTTGTTTTACAGAGATCGAAGACTCACAATTCATCTTACTGTTCTACTCAAAATGACTGCTGCTGAATTTGCTCGTAATTTTTAACGAAAGGTTGGGGTCTACATCTATGCATGTTTAAAATAATTAATAATATGTTAAAATGAATAAAAAAAACCTGTAATATACATTAAGCATTTAATGGAGGAAAGTTGAATAAAGACAACATGAAATGGCAAAATGTTGCATTTTCGGATGAAAAACATTTTATTCTTGATTAATCAAATGTTTTTAACAGTTATTGGCACGATCTGAAGATAGCGAAAGACAGAGCAGATTATTTAAAGGCAGATATGAATCGGGCATTTTAAAGATGGACCTATGGGGAGCTGTTTCTACTGGAGGCAGAATGAATTTAGTAATTTTTTCTATTATTATGAACATGAAGACAATATCCGCAAATTTTAAATGTGGAATTCTCAGATTTTTGTTAGATTTTAGAGAGGGGTGGTGGTGGTGGTGTGTGTGTGTGTGTGGGGGGGGGGGTAATAATTTTTTTTTTTCAACAAGACTTACATTTTTGCTCTACTTCTAGAGCAATAGAAAATAGTTTGGAGAAAGAAACTTCTGTATTATTGCCTTTCCCGTGGCCTAAAAGTTGAAAAAATCTTAACTTATCGTATTAGAAAAGTGCATGCAAGTGGAAAGAAATTTTAAATAGTTTAAATGTATTCAGAATATCATTTATGCTGTATGGGATGGTATTGAAACTGAATATTAAATATATATATATATATATATATATATATACCAGAGAGAATGTCTGACTGTTTCACCCTAAAAAGAGACCCCATAAAATATTAATTTAAAGAATAACTGAAAAAAAAATTACTAAGATTCGAGCTGCCGTTATAATTGTGAACACCTGAAAAATCTTTTTTTTTTTTTTTTTTTTTTTACCGTATTTAAAGTTTTTTAAGATAGAAAAACGATAAAACTTTTTAAATATCGTCTAATAATGAAATTCAAATTAATAAAAAATATATTTGTTAAAATAATAGTGTTCAGTGTTTAGTTAATATAGAAAAACGGGTGTCCTTATAATTATGAGAACCAGTGTAGTTGGTATTTTATTAAGACATTTTCAGTTAAAGTTATATCTTATTAAATACTTTTTAACTTAGTTATTATTGAGTATGAATTCTAATTTCAAATTAATTTTGAAGAAAATTTTACATTTTCTAATGTATGAAATTTCATGCAAGACTAGTATGCATATAACGGAAAAAGTAGTCTGATATTGTACTACAATGGGATGAAATTTGGAATTTTAGGTCTAAAAACTAATATTTGAACACACACACACATTAGACTGTCCTCAATTGAAATTTCAATAATTAATTTAAATATAATTTCATTCTTTTTGCAATCTGTACTGGATAAAATATTAAAAAATTCTCATGCAAATAAAAGTTTTGAATCACTCCTTAATAATTAATAAATATTTTCTGCATTAATAAATGCATAATTTAAAAATATAATTATGCTGCATAAATACAAAAGAAATAAAATAACTTTAATTGAATTTCATTTATTCAGAGAAGGAGGTAAATTCTAAAAATGATGTTTTTTTAATTGTTTATCAAAAACAGCATTGGTATATTTAAAAGTAATTGAAATTCGTAAGAGCCTTGATGGTATGAAGACAAACAAAATTCAAATAATTAAAGTTCTTCGATTGAAAATAAGTAAACTTGTATGCTGTAATGTATTTTATTTAATTGTTTGTGTTTATTAAATTTTTCTATTTCTTAACCGAATCACGTGCAAATATATAAGCTTTAAGTTTTGAGCATATTAAGTTTATTTATAGTGATTTGTTTCCTTGAATTTCTTTAATATTCATTCTCCCATTAATTCACTTTTCATTTGAATATTATTCATGATGAATATACTTTTATCTGAACATATTATTCATCATGAATATATATTTGATGGGGAATATAAATTTATAAATTGTAAAAGGAACTAAATATCTTAAAACATACTTCATAGTTATCATCATCAGATATCACAGTATGTGGCTTTTCCGGATTGTCGTCCATTTCAATTAAAATTTCAGATGCAAAAACAAAACTACAAAGGCAATGGAAATGGGCCATTAACACAAGTATTTGGCACAATTCACCTATGGACCAGCTGTCCCTTCCTTTTACTACTTTCTACAAAGAAAGAAAATAAATATATACATACACATAAATGTAAAAATATGAACGAAGCAAAAGGTTTATAAAAAACAAAATTATTTTAATACGAAACTTACTTCAATGTGACTTTTATCTAAATTCCAAGGAGTGTGAGCAAGAATTTTATTAATTTCACTTAAATTCCTAATTTTTTGAGGAACATATTGCAGGCCACGTAACCACTGAGTTTGTCCTCCTTCAGATATAAATTTTTGCTTGTGATGATTTATTAAAGGTGTACAGTGATGTCTTGCAGCAGCCTTAAAAATAAAATGTAAGTGGGTAAATTCACCAACAGATTTTTGCGATTTAAAGTAAAAAGAATTTAATTATCAACAAAAGGGTAAATAAAAAAACAAAACAAAAACAAAAATAAAAATAAAGCCCATATAAAATTAGTAAAGGTAAATAAATTACAACTGAATGATTGCATACCATTATAGCAATGTAATGCCTGTGATCATAACGTAGAGGACCATTTCCTCGCAACAAGAAATATTCTGTTTTCAGAAACTCCTTCAGATACTCTGGGTGATAGCTTATTTGTTGAGTCACATGAGATAGATTTTCATTCTGAAAAATAAAAAATATATTCGTTTAAGAACGGTTTTTTTTTTTTTTTTTTTTTTTTTATTGCTGAAAACAAAAAAGGAAATAATAAAATTTTATGTTTATAGTTTGATAAAACCCTTTTATAAAATATGAAACAAAAGTTACGCAGATAGATGAAGTTTTACGAGACTATTTGGCTTCATCTCAAGCAAGTACTATACTATACAAAACTTCAAGTCAGCAGGGCAGGCTGCGATTTATTCTAGGGGCAGTCATAAGGATTTAAGCAGGGAAGGGACAGTAAACCAAGAATGTAAATCTTGGAAAAGGACAGTTGAGCTTCCAAATCATGTGGAGTATAAAGAGATGCATGCCCAAATGTTTTTAACATAGATTTCTTGCCACTTACATTTGAAATCGTTTCACACATAATTTGCATTAACTTTTACATCGTGAAAAAATTTTATGACTTTTTAAAAAACATAACTACATCTCTGCTTTCATCTATACTATACTTTTCTAAATGTTAAATCTTTCTTTAGTAAACTTCCTATTCAAAGGGAATTGTATATTGTTTGGAAAATGAATTGTGCAAGTTACATTGGGATTGAAATACAGAAGCTTTTGATCCATTTGGTATCAGGCAAACTGGCGATGTTACTGCGGTTTTTATTTTGAAATTGAAGGCCAAAGGTGTAAAAGTCCACTTTTCCCTCCGTTTTCCGAAATTTACATGCACGTTTTTAAAGAAAAACTCTTCGATATTTATAAATTTTCCTATTGATTTAGATATGCAAGGGACATCTTCGTTATGCACCATTCAAATTAAAAAAAATGTTACATCCATCAAAAAAAAAAAAAAAAAAAAAAAAAAAAAAAATTACTTTTAGAAAATTAAACACTAGAATTGTTTTGCAATTGCTTTAGTATAATAACTTAGCTGCCTACTTTATATCCTACAGCAATAGCAAATCAATTATACTAATCATTTTTCTAAATTTAACTTTTAAAATTTTGTGACGGATATCACATTTCATGGAACGGATTTTATGTCCATTCAAATATCGGTCTCTTCAATTTACTTTCTTTAGTTAATTTGATTGACCTATGCTTTTAAGTTTTAATTCAGTTTCATGGTTGAAAATGAAAACTCATTTCCATTTTATTATGTCTTGTTTCGAAATATAAGGATCTGTTTTCTCTACCACACTATTAAAAAAAAAAAAAAAAAAAAAACATTTCTGTCTCTCTTCCTTAATATACCGTTTTTAAAAATTCTCCGTTGCTGAATATGACTGCCTTCTATGCTTACATTTATCACACTTTACATTCATGTTCTGATGATTCTATTCTGGTCTTTCTGAAAAGCTTTATTACTTAAAATCTCCAACTTTTTCTTGGGGAAACAATACCTGTATCATTAATAATGTCGTGAATAAATTTAATAATACTAAAGTCTGTGAATTTAATAGTTCTAAAATCAGTTAATATATATATAAATTTAATAATCCTAATACACTCGAACGACCACTTGTCTCAAATCTATTGTTGGACCTTTTATTCTTCCATAACTTTCGAAATCTTTGAATTTTTTTTTTTTTTTTTTTTTTTTTTTTTTTTTTTTTGCGAGCTTCAATTAAAGCTGTTAACAAAAAAGCTGTGTCCTCTTATTTTAAAGATTCTAGTGTGGCGCATATTTTATCCCGTGCAATCAAACTTACATTGGCAAAAATAGGAATTATGCAAAATGCAAGTAAATGAAGATCGTCGTAATGTTAAGAAAATTCTAAATATTCTACTGCTCTCCACTGCTGTTTTTATTAAAGTAATTTTTACATTTTTGAGATTATATTACTTCTTCCACTAATCTGAACATCTATTTAAATTATTCCAACGCATTATGTAAAATCTTGAGCATTAAATTATGAGTATTACAGCAAGCATATATTTTAAGGGTTTAAGGCTCCTTATCAGGGAATGTCAACGTCAGGCAAACATGATGTTAAATTCTTGGAAAATTTGACTCATTATTTTTCAAAAATTCTGTCTTAGCATTCAAAAAATTAATAACCTTTAAATCAGTCCCAGTTTTCATTTAATTATTTATTATTATTTATTTATTTTAACTTTTCAAAAGTTTATTTTGAAGTTTCAAAATAAATTTAAAAATCTGAAAAAAAGTAAATGAAAGTTACATCTTATAATGATTCTGAATGCTAAAAAAGATATCCAAAACTGTAATTGTATAACTATGCAACAGCAGTGAGAATATGCCACTGAATACAATGATATTAAACACATAGCGCCTGATTGACGTACGTGCCGACTGCTCCACGATTTAGCAGCCGTTTACTTCGGGCTCCAACCTTTCATTTCCATTTCAAGTAACTCTTAGAAAACCATTTAAAATATTTCTAAATTTCATTTTTTTTTTTTTTTTTTTTTTTTTTTTAATGCAAAATGAAAATTGTTACATAGTAGAATATTTCGCTCAATATGCATTTCATAAAAACAAAAAAGTCCTCTCGAAATAAATATGAATATTGTCATGGATTTATCGGCCTAGCCTTTCGGAATTTTCCATGTTTTTTTCCCCCGAAACTCCCGTTAATACAATACAATCTAGGATCCTTGGAAAGACCCTTCCTTCCCTCGGAGATCATCCCACCGAGATGTAGGTCCTCAGTGTAGAGATAACATCTTTTAATAAACGAGATCGCTTTCTCAACTAGGTTTTAAGGACAAAGCATTTTTTTGCTAAAAGAAATCGGAGTATCTGAAATTTTAATGAGCAGGTAAGAGATAAAAACTATTTCCGCCTCTTTTTCTTTTCCTTTCTTTCTTTTTTTAAGGTCCGGTTTACTAGTTATCTTCTGTAGGTAACAAAATGTGAAAACTGAAAAAAAAAAAATAAACAATTCTATGCATGCTTAAAAGAATAATTAAATTGTAGTTATAATTAAAAAGACATATTTGAATGCTTATTTTCAAAGAAACTGAAATTTTAGAGACAGTTATGCTAAAAGGAGCATTTTGAAATAATTTTTCAAAGCGTATTTATAGTTAACTTACTCGTTCATAGATGGCAGCACTAAATTCAAGCAGTTAAAATCGTTATCAGAACAAAGAAAGTTCTTTTTTATACACAAGTCTGGGCAGAGAAAAAGGAAAAATAATGCAGGAAATGACATTTAAGTAGCATAACTTCTGGTCCACACATGGGAAAATAAAGTGACAAATTTCTAGAACATTTGTCTAGTGTCTTTAATATTTTACTTGTTTATATGTTAATTGTAAAATTACGTGGTATGCTTATGGTTATGCAATTTATGAACTTGACTTTATTTCAGTATATTTATTTATCTATGTGTGCACTGTGCAGAACAGAACTTTTATAGAAATTCAATGAAAACAAACTGGTATCACCCAGAGCTTTCTCTCTGAACAAGCGGCCGAGCGGTTCTGCGCTCAAAGCTGGTAGACGTAGGTGCCGGCCTAATCGTTCGGAGTTTTCCATGGTTTTCTCCGAAACTTCCGTAAATACGGGCTAGGACCCTTTAGAAAGACCTCCATGAAAGGCACTCCTCCTCAGGCCTTGGACCCTAGAGTTGTCAATCGGCCGTATTCCCAAAACACCAACTTAATAAGTTAATTATATTTTGCCACACAGAAATTCTATGCAACAAAATATTATCAACCCATTAAGTTTTGAATTAGAATATCTCACTTTTCTATTAGTTTCTATTTTAATAAAATTTATGCAAAGTCAAATTATGTGTAAGGAGTGTTTTTATTATTTAAGCTTTTCTCATAAAAATATCAAATATAAGAAGAGAAAACAGCAAGTTTGAAGTTTTCTAATTTGAAGTAAAAAAAAATCAAAAGATACCTATAACATTTCAGAGATCTTCCGATTTTATATCCTAAAAGCTGGTAGATGGGAGGTGCTGGGTTCGTACCCTGGTCGCGCACGTCGGTCTAGCCGGTGCCGGTAGGTGTTTTTCGTGTTTTTCTCCGAAACCAGCGAGAATATGGTCCAGACAAAAACCCTATGGAGGGCACACCACCTAGAGCTCTGCATGGGCTCGGGCTGAGCCGGGTCTGGTTTAGATTTTGTTCGGGCCGAGTCGACCTAGAAATTTTTTTCATTTACATCGTTAATTTGCGTATAAGGCGAATGATAGAATGTTTCTTTTTCTTTCTTTTTTTTTTTTTTTTTTTCATAATTTTATATGCTAGTATGTCACGTGAAATTTTATATTGTTGCTGTTTGTAACTCCATCTTGATTGTCTGTTCGTCTAAATGGTCGTGTGTTCGCACTCGATTTCCATAAATACTCTTAGCAAATCTTGAAATTTGTATATGTTACTGAAAAATTAAAAGCATGTTTCCTATTCAAAATGGTATGCATGACGCTATTTTTGCACATTACATACAAAAGAATTCTGATACGTTATGTTCTATGAGGATTTACGACCTATAGTGTATAGAATCTATAGTCTTTGAGGAATAGTATTTAAGCGCGTTTTAAATACTTTACAGCGCGCTTTTTAATTAACATACATTTTTCAAATGTGCAAAAGCATGTTTTCCATTCAAAATGATAAAATTTGAAATTATGATTCGTTTACAGCATCACACGAAAGGATTCAGATATTACATTACGGGACAAATGGAACTGACTGAAAATCGATTTTTACTAGTATTAAGCATTTTTAATACTTTTCAAAATCGTTTGAAAGCTGCTTATGTTTTCGGTTTGACTTTCTGTCTGTCTGTGTGCTCGTCTGTCCGCCTGTTACCTGCTTTAACTTCGTAAATATGAATCGATCCCCCCCCCCCCCAAAAAAAAAAAAAAAAAAAAAAAAAGTATAGGTGTCAGTAAAGTAATATTGTGTCAGTTTATGGTTCTTTTACAGGGAATTACGTAAATTCCATAAGACAATTATCCCTATTTACAATTAAAATTTTTAAGAAATGTAAATATATATATACACACACACACATATATATATATATTACAGATAGGAAAATGTATACAAAATTATCAAATAAATGACAGAGTATGATCAATCCCAAAGCTACAATATATCTGATTAAAAATGACAAAAAACAAGATAAATGGAAATGAATGAAAGTGTGCCAGTTTTTTACTTTCCGAACACTATAGTGAGGAAAGTATTGTAATCATGTCAAAAATCCGAATTCGAGATTTTGATGTTTCTATACGTTTTGAGGTCCCCTGAGTCCGTTTTCACTATTTTTACGATGATATATGTATGTGTGTGTGTATGTGTGTATGTGTGTATGTTTGTGAACACGCTAGCGTCTAAAGGCTTTGTTCGATTAACCTGAAAGTTGGTACGTATATTGTAAGTCACCATAGTACGAACCCTATAGATTTTGGTGAATCTAGCACTTATACTTTTTTTACAGGGACACAAAGAAAAATTCTTTATCATTATGGCCTATGGGACCAAAATCTTAAAAGTGCGATAGCATCTAAACGCCTTATTCAATTGAGCAAAAATTTTATACCCATATTATAGGTCACAGATACTCAATCTGTATAGATTTTGGAGAATCTAGCACTTATAGTTTTTTTACAGGGACACAAAGAAAAATTCTTTATCATTAAGGCCAATGGGGCCAAATTTTTAAAAGTGTGATAGCGTCTAAACGCCTAATTAATCTGAGCAAAAAAATTGTACACATGTTATAGGTCGCATTTGCACCAACTGTATAGATTTTGGTGAATCTAGCACTACAGTTTTTTTACAGGGACACAAAGAAAAATTCTTTATCATTATGGCCTATGAGACCAAATTTTTAAAAGTGCGATAGCATCTAAATGCCTTATTCAATTGAGCTGAAAATTTGTCTGAATATTATAAATCACTGTTGCACTAACTATAAGCATTTTGGTGAATCTAGCATCTATAGATTTTTACAGGGACAAAACGAAAAATTCTTTATCATTATGATCTAAGGGCTCAAAGTTCAGTAGCGTTAAATAAAACCTCGTGTGATATATGGAGAAAAAAACACTCTATTATGGTTTTCTCTCTTTTGTTTGTTTAGCAATTCCTCTTTCTTTATTTTATCTACAAAACTGTTAGTTACTCAATGTTCGGAAAGTCGAGTGGAGTCACTCCAGATTTTTAACTTTATCAAGGGCTTAATAGGGAAACAAAGCATGCATAGTAAATAGTTTTCTGTGTCAAAGAGTGCTTAAACCAAATTTCTCTTTGAACTAAGCCCAAACCATTTACGAACCACAAACTAAGAAAGAAAATGAACCCAAAGTAGCTAAAAAATAATAAATTAATTAATTGAATTTACGAATAGAAGAACCAACAAATAAAATTTATTCACAATTTATCACATGTATTTATATTAAAAAAAAAAAAAAAAAAAAAAAAAATGAACAACTGCGGTTAACAGTGAAACACGCCATAGTTTACAGTTAAATACTTTAAACATGGATCAAATATGCAAGGTTGTAAAATATGAATAGCCTAATAATTTGAAATACTTAACTTAAGCTTTTTATGATTGTAAATCTTTAATTTAATTCATTAAATTTTAAGTAAATAACTATTTAAATTGAATTAAAATAAATTTAATCATTAGCAGGGTTGGCAAACTGGGCCCAGCCCAGAAAAAACCGCCCATGTTTTTCTGGGCGGGCCCACCAACAAAAACCCACTTGGTTTTGGCAAATAAGCGGGTTTTTGTTAAAAATTATTTATAATTTACAAATCTCATCTATAAAGTATAGAAAACACCTTACCTTTAAAGAAAAAACTCTTATTTTTATTTTCTAGAAGATAGTATTAAACATAAAAAAGTAACTACAGTTATAAATATTATCATATATATCATATCATATTATCATATATATGTTCTCATAAATTTCTAGTACAGGACATTCTCTTAACATGATTATCATGTTAAGAAAAATTAATCTGACCAAACACTTGACACAGTGACAGAATGAAATCCCCACCTAGTAGGCTATCCACCGTTCACTTTGATATATTTATCTTATTCTAATCTATTAATTTATTTTATTAGAATCAATTTCGTAGTTTCATTTTCATGCTACTATTTCCAATTCAACAATCCTCAAAATGCATATTTATATGGGATATCGCCCCATTTTGCTATGTTGATAAAATCTTTAATTATGAGTAACTTGCAAAATTTTCCTATAACAATATTGGTAGTCAATTATGTTCAAACAAGCGTCATAAATGTTATTTTGAAGTTGTCTGATATAGTTATGATCCTCAAAATGGACATTTATGCTCAATTTTGCCCTATTCTGCCATTTTAAGTAAATCGTAAATTCCAAATAATTTACGAATTTTTTAAATTGGAAAATTTATACTCTATGATATTCATGCCAGTACCCTAAATAATATTTCAAAACTGACATTTATGTGAAATTTTGCCATATACTGCTATGCTATAAAATTCGTAAATTTCCAATAACTTGCGAAATTTTTAAAGTAGCATGTTTCTAGTTACTGATGTTCATCAAAACTCATATTTTAAAACTGGTCTCATATTTTTTCAGTAAAAATTTTCCATTTAATGCATGTTTAAGTAAAATTTTGCCCTAGTCTCCCATGTTAAGAAAAGCATAAATTTTTAATAACTTACGAAGTTTTTTAATTCAAATGTTGCAAATGAATAAGGTTCTTGCCAGTGCTGAAAGTAATATTTTAAAACTGATCTAACTTCTCTGTGACAATTTTTTCTTGAGATATCGTGTACACAGACTATCAAACTATCACACACCATACAAATTTTGTCATTTTTCGGATTCCTCACACGTGAAAACGTGTAAAAAAGTAAAAAAAAAAAAAAAAAAAAAAAAAAAAAACGAGGTTGAAAATTTTCACAATTACCTAAGTTCTCCATCTATAGCATGATGTGGAACTAAAGAATTTAATTGATATGTATTGTACTTAAGAATTTAAATTCTTTTATTTTATCAGTTATTGTCATTAAGAATACTTATTTTGAATAAGCATACATTAAAATAAAATATAGCTTAATCTTACTAATTAACACTATTTTAATATTAAAATCAAACCAATTTTTATTTCTAAGATAAATATTAGATTAATTATTAATTAGTAGTTTAATATAATTAGGTGTATTACAACTAATATGCTAAATAACATATATCTAACATTTCAATGCAAATGTATTCAAACAAAAGCCCAGAAAAACTCACAAATGCCCAGAAAAACAAGCAAAAACCCAGAAAACCCCAAGTGGGTTGGGTTTTTGCCAACCCTGATCATTAGTGAACTAAACTGTTTAGAACAATAAATTTTGTATTTAGTATTAGATAGTGCTGCCAGCTATAATAGTTTTATAATTTAACAATATATTTTTAAAGTTTTTTTTTTTTTTTTTTTTTTTCTTAAATCAGTATTAAGTAGGGCTGCAATCTATGAATAGTTTTTTAATTTAATAAACTTACAGATTTTTAATGACTCAGATTTCTACATATTTACTTAATTTATTTGTTAATTTTTTGGAAAGTTTGGAAGAAAATTTTTAGAACTTGGTCAAAAAGTTAGAAAAAGCGATCTTGAAAAAGAATTGATTTGACTCAACAAAAAATCAGTCATCAAATATTATAAAACTGGCAGGCTTTGAAAACAATTCCTCTAACACCAAGCTAAAACTGAGAGGTAATTTTCTGTTGCTGCTGGATTGTTCAGAACAAAGCTTAATAAATAGGTTAAATGATAAAAGTAAATATTATTTACGTTTTTCTAAATCATATTTTAAAAACAAATAATTATTATATTTTATCTACACTCTTGCTCAAAAGTTTAGCAAGATTTGCAAACGATCAGTTTTTTCAATTTAAAAACTATGATCACCCTGTATCACTAAATGAACGAAATGATCTGTAACTTTAATAATGTTAATATAGACCCAGTACAATTTGTAGATGAATTTGTGTGACAATAGCATGTTAAATAACGGAGATATAAGCATTTATTTTAAAACTTAAAAAAAAAAAAAAAAAAAAAACCAGCATGTTTTTTATTTATAATAAACAGATTTTTATACGAAAACTATTCCCACTTTCAGATAAATTGAAAAAACACTTTTGAAACAATATCTATATATATAAAAATGAATGTTTGTCTGTATGTTATTTATAAAATCGTAAACGGCTTGACCGATTTCGATCATTCTTTTTTAGTTTTTTTCCTTATAGGTCAGGGATGGTTTAGGAAAAAAAAAAATTGAAAAAATCTTTAAAATTAATTAAAATATGGAAATAATAAACTTTTTGACTTATATTGACTTAATATAAGCCATTTAAATTTTTAATTGTTGCCAAAAAAAGTTTACGAGATATATTTATTTATTGTTTTCAGCATAAAATGAAATATGCTTTCATGCGAAAAATAAGAAATTACTAAATGTTAAATTGGTCGATGAGAAAATGACACATTATAATTTTAAAATAAAATAGTAATATTACAAATCTAACATATTTCTTCTGAATTTTATTTCACAGCATTTTTTTTGTATACCTCAACTTCAGATTTTTTTTTTTAGTATGGCGGATGAAACACGCTTGGCATAAAAGTTAATTCAGCATTATGGTAAAGGTATTTTCTTATTGATAATTCTTGACAATTTTTTATGATTTTGATGCTGAATTAGATCGGACATTTTTCGAAAAGGAAAAGATAGAAAGAAATACGCAAGCGAAGTGATGACGTCACTGGCCGTTCGTGGATGCAAGAAAAATATTTCCTATGTTAAACGCCCATTGGATTTTTTGTAAAAAATGATTAAAAATCGAGGAAAAATATTTCCCGATTTTAATCCGCATATTTAGGTATAGATATGTATTAGTTATCATGTCCATGCATTAGATTAAGTTATTTTTGTTGTAAAATTGACAAAATTTGAATTTTTAATTTCAAAATTCTAGAAAAAAAAAATGGCAAACTTCCATATTCGATTGAAAACACAAACATTTAATTTCAAAGGATGATATTAACACAATAAATATCCAACTAATATACTGATTAAAAGGGAAATGATAAATATTCTATCATAATTTGAAGTCAAATTTGTTTTCAAATGTCTAAATAAAGTATCTGATATAAGATACTAATATGTTGTAGCGGAATAGATTTGATATCGGTCATCCTTGGTAGAAAAATAAAATATCGCCAAATTATTTGGCGAACATAATTTAATTCCTTTCAAAAATCATGGTTATTTTAACAACTTATTTTAAGACAGTAATGAATAATATGAAACAATATTTCGTACAATGCATATTACGAAAATATACATCTGGCATGTATATTTTCGTATTACGTTTTTGATCACCAAATACAATAAGCGCCAAGAACGACAGAGTTTTGAAATTTAAAATTAAAATTTTGTCAATTTGACAGCAAAATAACTCAATCTAACACATGCACATGATAACTAATACATATGTGTACCCAAATATGGGGATTAAAATCGGGAAATAATTTTCTTCGATTTTTAATCATTTTTTACAAAAAATCCAATGGGCGATTGACATAGGAAATCATTTTCTTGCATCCACGGACGGTCAGTGACGTCACACTTCGCTTGCGTATAGGAACAATAATCGCATAAATTATATTTTGGTCTAAAACGGCAACAAAAATTTAAAAGTCGCCAAGGGCATTAAGGCTGTACCATGATCAAGTTTACATACTAATTTATTTGTTTTTCTATATACCAACTACTATTAACTAAGCATGAAGTATATATAACCACAAAATAAAAATTGTCTCATGCGATAGAAGTTGCCGATCATAGCATATTGTAATATTATATGTGGCTTTGCTGTCATTCTATGGTTGATTGATTAAATCAAATAAATATAGGAAATAACTTGAGAGCAAATATTATGTACATCACATATAATGTTGTTCATATGTAACTGGGATTCAGATATAAAAGAGCTACTTCAAATTTTTCGATACTGTCCGTATCGAAACTGTTATGTATGATAAGCAACCAAATGGAAGCCCACGGGTAAGCCATTGTCGCAGGCAATAGGGACAGGCACCGGAGATTGCAAGGACGAACAAGGCGCTGCCTAAGGCAGCGGGAACCCAAAGCAAGCTTTTGACCGATTTCAGTTTTTTTTTTTTTTTTTTTTTTTATAAAGCATATAGAAAAGAGTTTGCCAGCGAAGCGGGCAAAGCCGTCCAAAATTGTTTAAGAACTAAAATATTATTCAACAATTCGCCGGGAAATGAAAAAAAAAAAAAAAAAAAAAAAAAATATCATTTATTTGTAAAAAAAAAAAAAATAAAAATTTGAAACTCATAAATATTATATGAATTTCACCACATAGTTAAAATTTTAATTAACCAGTCACCAAATTATTATTAGAACCAGATTAATATTGTGCAATAGTGAACTAAAATCATACAAAGAAAGGTTTCGAAATAAAATTCATAATTGACGACCCAGTTTTTATACTTCCACAACGCAGTACTGTTTTAGTACAGAATCCCTATGGACGAATTTTAAATTTTTATCGCCATGTTGGCGATAACTTTTTATTTATTTATTTTGTCATTTTATTTTGGCTTTCAATGAGTTACAAATTTTTTTGAGTGTACTTTATCAGACTCTGTTTTGCACAGCGCCACAATGATAAGGTTTCATTTCATTACATATTATGATCAAACCGTCAGTGCCAACACATACACATCAAAATTTCCACGTGAACGAAGTCGCGGGTAACAGCTAGTACTGAATAAAAACATCTTAAATATCTCTTGAAATATGAGCATTTTTATGAAAAACGTTTTCACTGCGCATGCGCGAAAGACAGAAATTTTTTTATTCCATAGGTTGGAAACTAATTACATTGGGCAACTTATGCCAAAAGTTCATTTGAATAGAGTAAAAATTAAGCAAATTATCGACAAAAGAACAAGCTTGATTTTAGGTATTTTTCCAGAGTTGAAATTTCGTAAGGGGTTTGCTGCGTAATTAATTCATATGCCGCGTAATAAATTCACATGTCGCGTAATTAATTTGAAGATTCAATTATTTCAACCTCTTTGCAAAAATTCTTTTTTATGAAAACCCCCTTATGATCTCACAAATCTTAGTAACTAAACAAATTAGGTTAGAGTTACAAGCTTATAAGAAGTTTTTTTCCAAAAAGTACTTTTGGAGCGTGGTTGAAATAATTGGACCTTCAAATTAATTACGAGGCACTTATGAAATTTCAACTCTGTAAAAATACCCAAAATATTGCTCTTTTTTTTTGCTGACAATTTGCTTAATTTTTACTCTATTCAAATGAGTTTTTGGCAAAAGTTGGCCAATATATCTAGCTTTCAACCTATGTAATAAAATATTTCTATCTTCCGCGCATGCGCAATGAAAACGTTTTTCATAAAAAAAAAAAAAATGCTCATATTTCAAGATAGTTAAGATATTTGTATTCTCATTACAGTCTATTGTTCCAAAAGTGTTTTTTTAATTTATCTGAAAATAAGACTAATTTTCTTTTTAAACTCTGTTTATTGTAAATAAAAAACATGCTGATTTTTTTTTTTTGAATTTTAAAATTGTCTATATCTTCGTGAATTAACATGCTATTAGTCACACAAATTAATCTACAAATTGTACTAGATCTATATTAACATATCCTAAAGTTACAAAACATGAGGAAGACCCAGTTCTTAAAATACCCAATATTTGAAAACATTTTTTCGAGAGATAAGTTTTTAAATTAAGAAAAACTGGTCGTTTGCAAATCTTGCTAAATTTTTGAGTAGGAGTGTATATTTTGAAGCGCAATATATAAAAGAGTATAAATTTTGGAATCTATGAATGTCCTCATTTTGTGTAATTATTATTAATATAATTTAAAATAACCAATTATTTCGTTTCTTTCTTTTCTTTTTCTTTTTTTTTTCATATTTTGATGCATTTCTGGAAATTAGAGAATGACTGTTATTTTCCCTTCTCGGGAAAGAAAAAAGTACGGGAAATCAGAAGAACGTAGTTCTGCTCCCAAAGGCTCCCAGGCGGGCAATACCGGGTCTAAATGCAGGTCGTTTTCGTCAGCTTAGCTGTTCGGAGTTATCCGTGTTTTTCTCTTGAACTGGCGTGAATATGGGATAGAACCTCTTAAATGACCCTTCACGGAGGATGTTACACCCAGACTTAGGTCTTAGCGTATAGAATCACACTTAACTCCTACACCACAAGTGCTTAAATGGAATTATTTTCTGGGATGCAATGCTTTTTACTTCTTACCAAACTAAAAAAAAAAAAAAAAAAACTACTACTAATACATACACGTAGAAGTGCATAGAGACAGAAATGTCTATACACAAATAAGTGCAACTAATCTTAGAGATTACATAATTTAGATGAAGAAACATTCCGAGAGAAAAATTATAACTTTGACCATATGTATATTACAGGCTTTTGATAAGAAAGAATGTATGCTGTATTTCAGTAATAAATAAAACAAGGTGATAAAGCACCAACTACTGCATCTATCTTTATGCAAATTCGATTCCCATATCTTTCAGGTCTCTATTTGGTTTACACTTCAAATATGGCTAAGATAAGATAAGATAAATGTATTTCTCATAACTTTTTGGATTCTGTGTCTTAAGGACGTTTAAATTTGAAAAGTTCATTAAGCCTTAAAGAAAACGTTATCAAATGCATATGTGACACATAAAAAATATTTAAAGGTATGTGATTTCACCTGAATTTCAAATCACCTCTGTTTTTAATTATTCACAAAACTCTCTATTATGAATTGTCTTTTTAGATAACTGAAGTACATTCAATAAATAAATAAATTATTTCAATCATTTTATAATTTCTAAATCTATACGTGGTTTTGACTTTTGTTTTTCCTTTAAATGGGAACTTCGTAAATCAGGAAAAATAAAAAAAACACCCTTGGAAAAGAAAGATGATGTGGAAATAATGAAAAGCTAAAGCGTAACAAGAAAGCCAGCAGTGCTGTTATGCAGAGAAATGGCAACCGATTTTCATTTCAGAGTCAAAGAATTAGAGTCCTACCAGTGGCTGAGAGGGTCTGCTCTCAAAGCTGGTAGACGGAAAGAGTCGGGTTCGAACTCAGGTCGCACTCGTCTGCTTAGTCATTCGGAGTTTTCTATGGTTTTCTCCGAAACTCTTGTGAATATTATTTTGGTTAAAGATTCCCACGGAAGACATTCCACTCAAGTCTAGGACACTCGTATAGTCAATCGACCTTGGTCCAAAACACACTATAAGGCATCCTAAGATTTAGAAACTACTTTTAAATGTCTTCTAAATTACACAAAAAATTACACTCCTCAGGGAATTATAGATTTAACTTTGTCTCAGGAAGTGTACTGAGCTTTGTAGTGTAAGCATCTAACTACCCGCAAAGTAACTGCTATAGATAGGATTAGAGCGCAAACAGTCATAGCAAACTGTTGCTACGCGAATTTTCACTTTAACCTCGTATTTCTTAACGGAATACAATATTTTTTTTTCTCCATCTGACTGTATTATATTAGTACAATTTACCTTAATTGGTATTTTCTTCAAAATGCATAATTGGTCTAAACGCTATTCTTATCTAATGTCCGTCGCCTGTTTATCCTTTTTTTTTTTTTTTTTTTGAGAACTTTGACCCTAAATAATTATTTTTATTTATTTATTTTAAAGACTGGGGTTTAAATATATATATATGGTCTTAGGATTTAAAAAAGAAATTGTTGTCATTTATTTCTGTTTCACTCAACCTATTCTCTTTTTTTTTTTTTTTTTTTTTCCAAACAGAAATAGAAATTCTTAGTCACCAAACACAGGAAAGGACAGACAAAATATTACAAGGAAGATGTATAAAAGTCTTTATTATGGGTGTGAGAGAAAGTTTAGGTGACAAAATAACATAGTTATCTTATTAGGCCATTAAAGCTCTTGATTAGTAAAATGGGATGACCTGATTTCAGACCTTTTATCGCTTTCCAATATCGACAGACGCCAAATGGTGACTGTTCGTGTAATTTTCGAAGTGGATGCTGATATGAAAAATGGTCTTCATTTTTGATTGCTGAAATATCATCAGTGTCTTATGACAATGGGATTTATTTTGCGAGTCTTATGTGTGCAATGAAATTAATTTAAAAAAAAAAAAACTCAAGAAAAATGTTTAAAAATTGTTTTGCACAGACACATTCATTATCTTGTACGCTTGTATTCATAAGTAATGTCATCATTATTATTATTTCCTAAAAAAAAAAAAAAAGAAAGAAAGAAAGAAAAAGAAAAGAAGAAGTATTTGAATTGATTAACTTCCAGTGAAAATCTGGACCCACCAGTGGCCGAGCGGTTCTGCGCTCAGAGCTAGTAGACATGAGGTGCCAGGTCCGATCCCAGGTCACGCTCGTCGGCCTATCCGTTCGGAGTTTTCCGTGATTTTCTCCAAAACTTGCGTAAATACGGGCTAGGACCCCTTAGAAAGACCCCCCATGGAGGGCACTCCCCCTTCAGGCCTAGGACCCTAGTGCAGTTAATCGGCCTTAATTCCCACAACCCAACCCAGTGAAAATCTAACAAATCTATGCAAATTACTTAAATATTAATTCAGTTAAGTATATTACAAACAATTAATAAACTAATGCAAATAATTTATAAATTACAGTTTCAAATAGATTTTAAACAAATAAAAAGTTCATAGATGCTTACTTGAGCACACAAATGTGAATATTTAATAAAAAAGTTCGACTCCAAAAACTACACTAAAACATTGAAAGTTACTCAAAGCTTTTGGAATATTAAGGGTTTATTATGAACGGAATAGAGAGTTAAATTTCCCGAATAGAATAGAACTTCCTTAATAGTTTACATTGTTCTCGGTGTCACTGTGGTCTAAAGTAAAACTTTAGTTTCTCACGAATCTTTAGAATATAAATCAGAGTTAAGTTATGGCTAGTCTTAAGATTTTTCACTACTTAAATGCAGTTCTGACTGAAATCTAAATAGTTCTTTTACTAGTTGTTTCCTCCATTTTTTAGACCATAAAATTTTCAGTCCTAATGAAGAACTGAAAGTAACAACAGCAATCAACCAATTACCATCTGATTTGTTACTAACATTTCTAAACAATTCTTTTCTATTATTTTTCTATGAACAAATATTTCAAATTTTATTTCAGAAATATTTTGTAAAATTATTTTAGATATCTCTAATTTATCCTTCTTCACATGCTTTTTGAAGGTAAGGCGATTCTTTTTTACACTCGTGTACAGGGTTGCGGTTAATTTTCGTATTCTGCTACACATCAGAGAGAGAAAAAAAAAATGCAATTTTTTGCAGTGAATTTTCTTTTTCACTTAAAACTTAACTGTGAGTTAAGCAAGTTAAATAAACATTACAACTGATCATTTTCGAGAATTTAAAGATTTTGATAATATTTTTTAAATTATTTTTAATTTTAATCCCTTTTCTCTTTCAATAATTTTTAATTTCATCTGAGAGCAATAACTTTTAATCTAAACATTTATTAAGTGCTATAAGTAAATAATAATAAAAAAAGAAAAAAGAAAATACATACATAAAAATCAATACTTTCCAATAACTCTACCGTAGCTTAAATGAGGTCCCAACATCCTCTCTCAAGAAACCCAATTTTAAGGTAATTATTGAAAATCAGAATTTTTCTTACAATGAGTGTGATGTAGCAATCAGATATATTTTAAAATTCTCCATTTAATTTTAATTGAAATATATTTTAAAGTTTTATGAATTAATTTACACATATATTCCATTTAACCCGCCTCTCTCAGTACAATAAAAGGAAAAAAAAAATTCCGTGTTCAAATGTAAAAGTCAAAGTCTAACTTCTGCAGTGTGCCTTTAATCAAGTAGTCAAAGTATTCTATTGTGCATAAAATAACATGATATTTTGAGAATTATTCAGTAAGTTAAAATTAATCATCTATTTCTCCAATTGTCCTTTAAAACGTAATTTAACAGCTGTTGTATTTCAAAATTTCTGTTCGGTAAACTTTGTGCTATCTTAGAGAAACAATATGTAATTTAATATTCTCAAAGGAATACGTTGGCGAAATTATTTGGTTACTGTAATATGGCACTTCTGTGAAAAGTATTCAAAATTATTAATAGAATAAAGAGTGACTCATTTTAGATCTGCTTTTTATATGTTCTTGCAGCGAATAAACAAATAAATAAAAAATAAAATAAAATATTCTGGTGTGGCACTCACACTACTTTCTATTACCCTGAAATTTAATACTATAAATACAGATTAGAGATGAAGGGCTAAGATGGCGAGAACAATTACATATACCTTCGGAACAACTTTATTTGACAAAGAATTGTTCATGGGGGGGGGGGCTACCACCCTCCTCAACACCCATTCCATTATTGTACCTACATTTATATAGAATTCCAATTTGTTATCAAAATTAAATGTTCATTCCAAATTACCCAGACAACTTTCACCCGCACCATTTCTTGAACTTTATCAATCAAACGACCATTATAATCAAACTTTTCAAATAACAGACTTATATTAACTTCAAAATACAACAGTTGAAATGCCTGAAATTATTTGATTTTCAGGTACTCAGATAAGAGACAGAGACAAAAATCAACCGCTAAAAACTTGACTTCGTTATTCAGGAAACCTCAAAACGTGTAAAAAGGCAAAAAAACAAGCGATGAATATTTAGCTTAAAAAGTACTATATTTACCTTATGGGTATGGAGAATTAATTTCAATTCTGCTTTCCTGGACATGGTAAAATATTATAGTAAAACATTTCCATTAATTACATTCTATAAAAAAGAATGTTTTCGCTTAACTGTTGCCAGCCCTGTATATCTTCTAAAAATTATGTACACACCACATTCTGTACTTAAATAAAATCTTGCATTAATAACACACATCAAAACCGGAAATGCACTTCCATCAATTTCCAAGTATTATCCCGCTATATTCTAGTTATTTTGTGTAGCCCTGTAAATGAACTGTGTATGATTTTTGTATGATATTCTACATAAATAATGCTTTTATGCGTATAAAAAATATATATTCATTTCATTTTGTTTAGAGCAGCTTACAGATGCTAATTTCTACTTACCTGCAATTTCGCCCATAGACTAATGTATTTGAATTATCTTGGATGCCCCTGTACACGAACCACTTTCTTGACCTCAACGAAAAGTTTAATGTAGCGTCCCTATATGGTACAAATTTAGAATACCGAGTTTGAACTTTCTGCTGGTATTTGTTCTTGATATATGCTGATAACATACACACAGACACACAGACAGACAAACACAGAGACCAACCGCTAAAAACCTGTTTTTCGGAATCAGAGTACTTCAAAACGTGTTACTATTCAAAAACACAATTTCGAAAATTTGACCCTAAAACAATACTTTCTCTACCATATATATGGGTAAGAGAAAGTAAAAATTGCCAACATGTAATTCTTAATTTGAGTTGGCTGGAACTTATTCATTCTCTTCTGTGCCGTAGCTTTAGACTGATAATAAAATTGCGAAATAATACAATTGTACTGTCAGGCACCGTCCCTTTCCTTTATCAGATTTCCTCTTAATAAACTAATTATAATTAAGCTCGAATTTCTTATGACTCTCTACTATTGTTTTAATAAACTTTCAGTCCTCTGAATCAATCCCTAAATTTTCAAATCTTAGGGATTCCCAGATTTAAAGAATGCTCAGTGCAAATTACATATTGCATATTTCTAAAAATTAGTTCTATGTTATTTTCGAATCTTAAGGATTTTCAAGATTTAAAGAGTGTTCAACGCAAATTATCGCGGTTTACGAATTGAAAATTTCCAAAATTTGATTTTCGAAACAAAGTAAGAATGAGACCCTGTGTTTTTCTAATGGAAGGTTCGGATTATAAATTTAGGTCTCAAAGCAAAATCCATCTAGTTAGAGACTTTATACTCTCTCCCTATCTCTGCTTCTCTCTCACTTAATCTCTCTCTCCCTCTCTTTTGTGCTAGGATCGTTCATTATAATACCATCACCCGCTATTTCTTTATCTGACTGCTTAAAAGTTTAAAATCAAATATAATCTAATAAAAGCTACTCTGAATTTCAAACTCTACATCTGAATGCTTTTCTTTCTTCTATTTATCATTCTTTTCTTTCTTTTTCTCACTTTCTCTTTCTCTGCCACCTCCTCCCTCTTTTTTTCGGTGTGTGTGTGTAAACGAACTAAATTTATAATTTTAATTCAGATATCAGAAAATAATATTGTACACAAAATGTTGTTCCACATATATATGCAAAAGCTAATGTTTCCCATTAAATTTGACTATTTAAAGGGATTTTTGATACGATCGCGTGTTTTCTAAAATATATTTGAACGCATTTCTTTTTTAACGTACATATTTTTTTTATGTACACGAACATTTATACACATTTCTTTTTTCTTTCTTTCTTTCTTTTTTTTTCTCGTAAATGAATGCAATTTCCAGATATATTAAATCGAATACTAGAAAATCGAATGTTGTTTTCCATTTTCCGTTACACATAGATATTTATAGAATAATGTATCGAATCTCAAATCTGAAGTATTCAGCCGATTTTCATGATTCTATAGCCCAAAAGAGGTAGTGATCAGGTAGCAATTTATTATAACTCGAGTTTTAACTTATTTATAAAATATTTTTGTAAAAAAATAGAACCGACTCCAAAAAGGAACTACTATTCAAACAACTAAAAGTGAAAGAAAATTTGCAGAAAATGGAACTGTAGATTGCGCCTAAAAGTATAAAATAATTTCCTTCGCCAAACAACCTATAACACTACAATTAATCATAACTTTTGAAGTCGGCGCAAAATTAAATAAAATTTAATTAGTTTTTAAAGGTTTGTCTTTAGATCGGTAGCAACAAATGCTGTTGTCTCGAATGATCCATTTTCATGTTTCCTTTATTATTTTATCACTGTATACAATTGGTCCATTAGTAGCATCTACATAGAACAGTGAACATTCTTCACAATGCGGTATTTATGTTTCTACGAAGTTAGATCATCCTTGATGGCTTTTGAATTTGGCGATAAAAACGTAAGGCAAAAATATATACGCAAGATGTATATTTTCATAATATATATTGTACGATGTGTTGTTTCATATTCTTGATTACTCTCTTGATATAACTTATTAAAATAACCATGATATCCCAAAGAAATTAAATATGTTTGCCAGATAATTTTGCGATTCACCAAGGACGTCAGATACCAGCATCTTCGCCAACTTTTGCTGCTTACGAAATCTTATTTGTTTTCTTGAATCAAAGAGTTTTCGGCTGCGTTTTGCAGGTAACAATGTGAGACGTGTATTTTGAATAGGATTTGATTTTTGTATTGAATAAAGGTATGAATTTTTATTTAATTTTGCGCCGACTTCAAAAGTTATGATTAATTGTAGTGTTATAGGTTGTTTGGCGAAGGAAATTATTTTATACTTTTAGGCGCAATCTACAGTTCCATTTTCTGCAAATTTTCTTTCACTTTTAGTTGTTTGAATAGTAGTTCCTTTTTGGAGTCGGTTCTATTTTTTTACAAAAATATTTTATTTTTCTCTTTTCAGTGAAAACTTATTTATATAGCAGAGCATCAGAAGACGTTCGACGGAAGTTTCACAAATCACAACTTCCAAGAAAAGTGACATTACTCAAAAAATGGTTTATGTCACTGAAAAATACATTAAATGCACCCAATGTGAACAAAAAAGTTACATCTCCATCTAGAAAGTTACCCACTCGAGAGACAGTTGTGCCAGTTTTATTCTAGTCAAGTTATTTTTAAGTTGATTTTTTTCAAATGCTGCATTTTTAAATTGTGTCACTTTTCTTGCCTTTATCGGATATGACCAAAAAACTATCTATTGAACGAACATACGTTAAATTAAAAAGTCTTTAGAAATGTAAAGAAAGGATACGCTGTATTCGTAACCGAAAATTCTGTTAGGCATACATATTGAACTTTACAGTGAATACGTGTCACCCGCTGCGCTGCAAATTTTGCAGTTTAAAGTTCAGACAAAGAGCAAAATATGCATTGCAGTTGACGGACAGAAGTTTCAACATCGATACTTACATACTGCTTTTACCACTGTAGCTGCATGCTTTCAGCAGTTAGAGTGAGAACAGACTTTTGTGAGTATCCTGTAATTTGTTTATATCTTAATGAAATTCTAATGAAACTTATTTCAGGCCAAGATCATTACGACAACAAAAAAGGTGTTAAAATTAAATCATCTCTTACGAAGTTATAAGCTAACAAATTTCAACAACAACAACGAGAAACATGGTTTGTATTGAGAACCTCTTCCTTTATGAAGTCGGCTTAAAACGCCTATGCGTTAATCGATGTGACCGCTTACAATAACCATACTTTGAATTTTACATAGCATAAATGTCACCCCCTACGCTACAACATATGCAATGTTTTTCAAGTGTGCACAAAATAGGAAATTGTGAACAAACAAATGCACGTTTTTAAGCGTTCTGTTTTTAGCATTAATGTCTAAACTATCTTTGCGTACTACATCGATGATGCTGTGCAATTTTATAATTCAATTTTTTCCCCCTGTCATGAAACGTTGTTGAGATAGGATCGCTAACTCCACTCTTTTCCACCAGGTGACGCTTTAGGCGGTTGAATCGCGTAGCACATGTCCACTTTACTGTACCTACATACCACTTTTATGACTATAGCAGCAGCTGTTCAGAAGTTAAAAGAGTCGGGACTGACTTTTTTGGGCACCGTGTATTTTCTTTTGATCGTAAAGATCTTACAGTGGGACCTATTTCAGACCAAGACCTTTAAAATAAAACAAAAAGTATCAAAATCTTATCATCCGTTCAGAAGTTATGAGCTAACAAACAAAAACAAAAAAACATACGCTTTGAATTGAGAACCTCCTCCTTTTTGAAGTCGGTTAATTAGAGCATTTCTTACGAAGTTATAAGCTTACAAACACCAACAACAACACATAGCAAGAATTAAGAACACCCTCCTTTCTAAAGTTGGTTGAAAACGACTTTGCGCTAATCGATGTGACCGCTTACAGTAACAGTACTTTGAACCACAGAGTATACGTGTCAACGGCTACGCTGTAAAGCGTGCAACGTAGTTCAAGTGTGCACAGTGTAGGAAATTGCGAACAAACAATTGCACGTTTTAAGCGTTCTATTTTTAGCAATAATGTCTAAAAACTGTCTTTTCGTAGTAAATCGATGATACTCTTACAACTTCGTAATTAACGTTTCTCCCATCTTGAACCGTTTTTGAGATAGGAGCGCTAATGCCGCTGTTTTTCACCAGATGGCGCTTTATTTTCTTTAGATTGTAAAGATGTTATAATGGGACCTACTTCAGATCAAGATTTCTACAACAAAGCAAAAAGTATCAAGTAACCGTATTTTGAACTATATAGCGTATGTCTCAGCAGCTACGCTACTACGTGAGCAATGTAGCTCAAGTGTGTATAGTAAGAAATTGCGAACAAAAAAAGGCACGTTTTTAGCTTTGTACTTTTAGCATCAATGTCAAAACTATCTTTTCGTACTAAATCGATGATGCTCTGCAATTTTATAATTCACTTTTTTCCCCTGTCTGGAACCGTTTCCGAGATAGAAACGCTAGCATGAATGTCTAAACTATCTTTTTGTACTAAATCGATGATAATCTTCAACTTTCTAATTCACTTTTTTTCTCTTGAACCGTTTTCGAGATAGGTACACTAACTCCACTATTTTCCACCAGCTGGCGCAGCAAGCGGTTTAATCTTGTACTGCAGGGCCACTTTACTATACTTACATACCATTTTTATCACTATGGCTGCAGCCGTTTAGCAGTTAAAAGAGTTGGGACTGATTTTTTTGGGCACCCTGTATTTTCTTTAGATCGTAAAGATATTACAATGGGACCTATTGCAGACCAAGACCTTTTCAACAAAACAAAAAGTATCAAAATCGGAGTATCCGTTCAGAAGTTATGAGCTAACAAACATAAAAAAAACATACGGTTTGAATTGAGAACCTTCCTTCTTTTTTTGAAGTCGGTTAAAAAGAAAACAGAAAATAGTTTTCCTTTTTTGAACATTTCATTAGTAATTCTAACAAAAATTTTTTCATTTCCACTAAAAATGATTCAGTTAATACGTGAGCTTGTTCCGTGCTCTTGAACAGAGAATTTTTTTTTATTTTCATCCTTAATTTTATCGACTTTCATTTCAAATGTAGAAAAAAAAAAAAAAAAATGTTTGTTAGAATATAGACCTGAAAAAAATCACTCTGGTACTCGCCACGTGGCAACCAATCAAAATAAAGAGGCGACTTAAAAAAATTAAACAACTCGCCACAATCCCTTCCTCTTACGAAGTAATTTTATCGACCACATAAAATTAAAATATTTAAGCAAAAGTCTAATTTAGGAAAACAAAAATCAGAGTTAATTACGTGTTTTTGAAATTAGCTTTCAAAAATGCGTGAATTTTGTCAATTAGTAGAAAAACAACTGCGTATTTTACAATTTTTGACGAAAAAAAAAAATAATAATAAAAAATAAAATAAAAAAATTTAAAAAAGTCATGTATTTCAGCAATTACTTGCAATTAAACATAATTTGCTTTAATCTGCGACAAAGAGGTTCTGTACTTCGATAATAGGTTGCAAAAATGTCCCGTCCTATCTGTCAATAGGCCACAAAAAAGGACAGGTTACACCAATTGGTTTTGGAAAAATGACATGAATCTTCCTCGGAAAATATGAATCCGCAAACAGATCGTTCAGAAAAATCGACGATTTTGAAATAAACCTTTCACATAAAAAGAACCCTACACAAAAATGGACAAATTTTAAACGGATCTTTATATAAAAAAAATATCGGATGATTTTAAAAAGCTTATTTTAAAAATCCGGATAAAAGATTTATCGGCCAATGGAAAGGAAGGAACTTAAAATTTTAATTCCCAGGTCTATTTAGAGTATTAAACAAGTTGTGATACCTCTGAAGTCAATTTTTCATTACGTATTTTTTGCTACTGGGTTTCAAGTTGATAATGCTAAAGCTGCAGCAGTTGTTGATGTTCTGATACTAATTCTTTATAAAAATAAAGATTTTTCAGTACGAAGCTTTTTCATTGCGCTTAAGATGCAATAAAAAATCGATTAAAAATAGATTTTTTATTGCATTTGGATTAATAATAATAATAATAATAATATTAATAATAATAAACTATTAATTTTTTTTTCTTTATTTCTGTATGAGTAACAAATATATCTCGTAAACACTTTTTTCTCCTTCACAGTAGATTTTCTTTTTCTTCAATCTTCGAAAGCATTTTTCAAAGAACGAAGAAAAAGAAAATTTCCAAATAACAATATAATTAAACAATTATTTTCTGCTTAATTGAATTCTTCCTCAAGTTTCAAATAACTGATAATTCAAATACAGACAATGAAAGTACGCATACACAAATTAAAAATAGAAAATTATCAGCTATCTCAAGGTCCTCTTAACGACTGGGAAAGCAATACGGAACAACTATGATACAGTTACACCTAATTATGATATTAAAAGATAAAAACTCTTATATATATAATTTACTATATACTTAAGAAAGCTATAATAAATAATAGTTATATAAATAACAAATTGCCATGAAAATCTGAAATACCATAGTAACAAATATATAAACTAAATGAAAAAAAAAATCAACTTTATATATCCTAAGTTAATTCCAAATCCAATAAAAAACGTCCATCTAATCATATACGCTCAAAATTACACTAATTTAAAATATAAATATTATACCGTAACTTAAGTAAATATTATTTTAAAATATCAATAATACATGATGTATTCATTAGGTACATTATTAAATAGACTGAAAATAAGAATAAATTCAATCATAAGGAAGCTAACAAAATATTTAAAACCTAAGAAGGAAATAATAATAATAATAATAACAATAATAAAAGCTTGAGTAAATTATGAGGATCAATGAAATTTTTAATTGTAAAAATTTAATTATATTAAAAGGATGAAAAGAACAAAATTGAAAAAAAATATAAACATATACGATGAAAAGCTGTTAAGTTTTTATTACTCTTCGTCTTCACTGGTAAGAAATAGGACGAAAACTAATTATAAATGTAGAGATGAATATTGACTTATATTACACTTATGTTATACGTGAAGTTTGGTGCCTATGCGATAATAATACATACAATTTCTCTACTATTTTTCAGTAGTTTAAAAAACTGACGTTTCTAGAAAAAAATTGTATTTTCCTTAGAGTTTTCTATGACGTTTTCCATTTGTCTTAGAGTTATTAAAATTTTGACAACAAATATGAAATAAATGAACAGCTGCAGACTTTTCTGTGTACCACTTTATCTAGTTGTTAGGGGACACTTCTATCTGATAACTGTGAAGTACGAATTCCAAGCTAACAAATACATCAGCAAATATTATTATAGCACTTAACAGATATATTATCACTAAAAAAAAAAAAAAAAAAAAAAAAAAAAAAACTTTGAAAATCCCTTTTTCTGTTTTAACGATGCACAGCATTTTGATATCCATACAAAATTGAATAATTTTGGAAAGAATATTTTTACGCTCTTTTGACTCAGTGTCAACTTTCGTTTATATATAATAAAAATGGCAAATGTGTGAAATTAGGTGGCTGTGCGATAATACTCTTTTCCCGCTATTTTTTAGTCATTTAAAAACTGCATGTTTCTGGAAAATAATAATAATAATAATAATATTTTCCTTAGAGTTTTTTGACACTTTCCGTTTGTTTTAGAGTTATTAAAATGTTGACAGTAAATATGAAATAAATGAAGAGCGGCAGATTGTTCCGTGTACCACTTTATCTAGTTGTTAGGGAACACTTCTATCCGATAACTATGAAGTACGAATTACAAATTGACAAATACGTCAGCAAATATTATTATAGCATTTAATAGATATATTATCACTTTAAAAATTTATGAAATTTATGTGCCTGCTTCAAAGAGTAACGCAAAAATATTTTAAATGCAAAAAGTAATTGAAAAATATAGCGATTTTTAAAAATCTGTTTTTGTATAAAATTTATTTTTGATGTTAAACTAGTGAAAAAAAAAAAAAAAAATATCGCCTGAAGTTTTAATTATAATAAAAAAAGTAAATAATTTTTTCAAAAATTTTATTAAAGTATAAATTCCATAATTTATTGGACCACTTTTAGGGGTGAGTCCCAGACCGTCACCAGTTGCATATTGCGCAACACTAGTGCGACGTAAAACCCAAACCATAAACCCATAATTTATTACCTTTTTTAAGGTAGTTAAAAACTAAGTATAATAATAACAGGTGACTTGGCGTTGGAAAATTAAAACAGGAATAAACTACTACGTTAGAAACGCCAAAGAAAAATATTTGAGATGCATACAGCTGTTTCGGTAGCCTTAAGCGTACCGTCTTCAGTGCAAAAAGAATTCTGAATCTGGAGAAGTTCTCGTATATATAGGAGAGGGACCGAATTTAGTTCAACCAATAGGATTACGAGAAAGATAGGGAGTGTGACCAATAGGAATTTAGGAATGTTAGCTGTGTAAACAGTAGAAAAATTAAGAAAATATGGACTGAATGTATTGTGATTTCACTGTTCCCTATTTGTCTGATTGTTGGAAATTTTACATTCAGTCCACATTTTCTTAATTTTTCTACTGTTTACACAGCTAACATTCCTAAATTCCTATTGGCCACACTCCCCACCTTTCTCGTAATCCTATTGGTTGAACTAAATTCGGTCCCTCTCCTATATATACGAGCACTTCTCCAGATTCAAAATTCTTTTTTCACTGAAGACGGTACGCTTAAGGCTACCGAAACAGCTGTATGCAACTCAAATATTTTTCTTTGGCGCTTCTGACGTAGTAGTTTATTCGTGTTTTAATTTAGTATTAACTCTATTATATAGGAATTTTTGCTAATGTTCGGATATTTTTGTTACCGACTGTACACACACATGCACATATACACACACGCGTGTATATTTATGTGTTAATTATTTGTCAATGCATTAAAAAGTTATAGGGTAGATTGTGAGAAGACGGCGTAGTTTTTGTTTAAAATTTCTGTAAAATCTTCTATTGGTTATATTTGTTATTTATTAATGTACTGGGAAAATTTATACTTTTGAGTACATATTAAATTATATCTAAATTCAAAGATATGAAAATTTTGAAATAAAAGTTTTTTCTTAACGCTTTCGTTTCGGTATTTTACTCCAGTCTTGGGGTAAGATGGCTTAAGAGATTTCAATGTAAAATGCGTACTTTAGTTGAAACGACAAAATAAACTTTTTAAAACTATTTTTTCTTTTCCTTTTTTATCGTTAAGAATCTTAAAATATTATCCTATTAATATTAACTACTTCCTTATTGTAGCTTGAAACAACAAAGGAGACAACTAGGTAACTTTTCTCGATGTGAAACTACCGTCATCCTAACCCAAAAAATTTTTGCCTTCTTAGCCCAAAACGTTGAACAAGGCATAAGTCCGTTTATTAGCTTACAAAAAGGGGAACTGGCCCCTCCATTACACGTTTAGCGGAAAGTCCAGACATTTTACTTAAAAAAAAAAAAAAAAAAAAAACTAATTTTTTTTTCCTGTTTAAACTACGGTTTGCATAACTAACCAAACAAGGAGCAAGTCAGAATTTCTACATACCAGATGAAGAGAAAGGAATTACGGATCCAAACTAATCTCAAAAATCCCCCAAATTTTATTAAAAAAAGTTAACTTACGTCTCGTTACTAATGTGCCTCTACTATGAATGGCCGGTGCGCCTGCTTATAATTGATGCATGTGAGACGCCATCTTGTCCAACGTGGCATCTTACCCCTATTTACCCTATTATAATTTTTATTCTAGTATTCCATTTTTAACGAAATAAAATGGAACTAAAAACATATCACAGTATAAATGTCCTAAGAACAAGTGTAAAAAAGTGATATAATTTATAGGGAAATACATTTTTAAGTGTTGCAAATTTTTCTATTTTTTCTTAAAGGCTTATTATTTTTTTTGTAATATTTTATCACATGCTTATTAGCTTGTATGGCATCCTGTCATGTCGTAGTTTACGTAATAATAAAATGCTAAGGAAACGAAACTAAATACTTAAGTTTACTCTCTATTATTTAGAGTATACATGTATTAACCATTTAATAAAAAATTTCTATTTATAACTTTATAAAATTTCTATTTGAAACTGGCTGTAATAAATTTTCATAATCCTGAAACTTTATCAGGCTACATCATTCAAGTGTAGCGCTGATCTAAACGATCAAATTACAAACGTGTGAACATAGTTATGAGATTTTAATTTCTCTAATCTTTCGATAACTTTCCAACCAAATAACGTTTTCACACAAATCAATCAACCATCTTGTTTTTGATCATAAAGCAGCAGATTTTTTAACAGAAAAAAAAAAAAAAAAACTTCTAACTTAGTTGAACTGTAACTTCTCACTGAGAAATTTGACAATAAAACGGAACATGTGTTACGAACCATTTGAAACTTCTTTCCTGAATAAATATAATCTATCCGCATTGAAATAGAAGACAAAATCATATCTATATACGTATAAAAAATAAAGCACTTTCAGTATGTCGAACATTTACTTGTTTTGATGCAACTGCTAAAAATAACTACAATTACATTATTGTTATTATATAAATGAATTATATCACAATTTCATAAAAAAAAAATGCATATATCACCATTTTTTTTTTTTTTTTTTTTTTACGGGTGAATTTTATGGCGATGACCAGATTTCAAATATTTGGGGTACTGACCAGTCGTTTTGAGACTATTTAAACCGTTTGAGCTCACCAGAATGTTTGAAAGTTGAATACGCGACTGCTACAATAAATAATGCAAAAATGTTGTTATAGGGAGAGCGGGAGGGGGGGGGGGATAAAGCCATTTCACTACATAAGGGTCCTAGTCCTGGGGGGAATGACCTTCGTAGTGGGTCTGTTTAAGGATTTCTTAACCAATATTTAAGCAGGTCATTACGAAAATGTTTTAAACGGAAGCATGGAATATGCCTAATGACTTCATGCTTCATTTAAGGATACTCCATGCTTCCGTTCAGTATCAGTATACTCACATATTTTTATGATACAGTTTAAAAATTAAATAACTGGCTGTTATAATATTAACTGTGAAAGAAGTAAAACAATTAGAATAAGCAGAAAACGAGACATGAAAAGAAGAAGGACTTTTATTAAAATTTTTAGAGAGATGTACGAAATAATAACGGCATTATACTGAAGAAAACGTAAAATAGTGTACAGTAAAAATATATTAGTTATTAATTTAAAACGCCTTTAAATTTTTAACAGAGTACAGAAGTTATACGCGTGCGCGTTAAAGGCATAAATCCATATTCTAAACTATGGCTATTGCAAAAAGAAGAAATATTTGCTTATGTGGCAATTTTAAAAGATATATACTAAATAAATATATAGTTGTAAACTTTTAAAGTTAAGCGCAAACTAAAAATAGATTATTTATTTATCCTTTTCTGGAAATATCAGCTATCTAAAAAACTATCTGCAGTTGAGAATGAAGAAATTTTCATTACCAAAAAAAAAAAAAAATAAATAAATAAATAAAATAAAAAATAAATAAATAAAAAAAATAAATAAAAAATCACTTATTAAAAGAAGGCATAAGAATGAAATATTTCAAAATTTATTATATTTATGGACTGCATAATGGATGTATTAGTTCTTTTTTAAAGACTTATAACGAGATAATGCTTATGATTACATTAATTTAAGGATGTTACGCTATTTCAATTGAAGGAAATCTAAAATTTGTTTCGGCAAAACTCTGGAAATTAATGCGTTTACTCTTTTATTAAACAAATTATGATGGCATTTGTATAAGATAACAGGAAATAAATTTGCATAATGAATCATTCCAGTGAAGCGACAATTAGGAAAATGACGATAAATGATATTTATTCATGGTAGTACAGTCGGTAACAAAAGTGTCCGAACACTAGCAAAAATTCCTATGTAAAAAAAGTACACTTCATGCGGTTTTGTTAAATAAATCCATATCGAATCCTGTTCTTAGTCAGTCAAAGAAGGATTTATTTAACAAAACCGCATGAAGTGTACTTTTTTTACATAGGAATTTTTGCTAGTGTTCGGACACTTTTGTTACCGACTGTATTTACAACCCATTCACAAAGTTTTATAAAGTGGAAAAGGGAGACATATTTTCCAATAACAGTAATTCACGTCAGAAGCAACCATAATCAGAATCTGAAGTGACACGGTTTAACACCAGATATGTAGTATGTCTTAATACGTGATAGATAGACTAGATTAAAAAACAATAAAGGCTGGTAAAAGAACAAATACTTTTCACAACAGAATTTAATATTACACATTTCTTGGCTATAATACATAAAAATTGCGATATTAATTATAACATGGCAAAGTTATCTTTATTAATTAAATAAATAACTTTTAAGCAGGAATTTTTTCTACATAAATTCAAATTTAAAAATGATTCTTTCGTCATTCTTATTATTCACGTTACTATTATTATAAAAATATAATTTTACTATGCTTGGAATGTCACCTTTGGCTATAAAGTATGAAAATTTGTAATTTGATATAACTACTCATTATGACATCACAAATTTATTTTTATTAATTAATCACATTTAAGAAGCAATTTCATTAATTCCCATAAATGCAAAAGTCAAATTTAAACGTGATTCTTCTGTTATTATTATTATTATTATTGTCGAAAGATAATTCCACCATGTTTTGAAAGTCATAATTATTAAGCTTATTTAGTTGGACTAAAAATTGTCTAATGAATTTTAAAAGTTTTGCTTTAAGATGAGAGAAACGATAATTATTAACTAAATGCAAGACTAAAATAAAATCCTTTTAGTCTTTTAGAACATTCATCCGGTTGGTGAAATATTTACTTCTGCCGATAAATATCTTAAAATGCAATCACATTAAATCTGTTTCCACCTGATATTTCATTTTCTTTATAACATTACCTTTTAATCTTAGTTTTCAAAAAAGCCTAACGTAATTAATATATTTATTCGTGCACTCATAATCAAATTATGTCCATCCACTTTCAAAAAGAAAATATTTGTAACTATACTTTTGTAGTAACAAGTTAGTTTAAAATCAAATTCTTCCAAGTACAACATTTCGAAGATAATTAATTATTCCCTCATTAAATTATTCATTGAGCAAGCTGGAATCAAATTTATTTTTCTTTATAGCTTTTACTTCGTAATAAAATATTTATGTATTCTCAGTTATGAATTAAAAAAAAAAAAAAAAAAACTTCTTTTATTCAATGTGTATAATATTAAAAGCGAGAGAATGAGTAAATATTTGTGTCTATTGATTGAGAAGGACGTCTTTGTTTTCTGGCTATTTGTATTTTTTAATATTTTGTTTACATAAACTGAGAATAAAATTATCGTAAGTACCAGTCAGTTATGAAATGCATTTGAATATTGAAAAAAAAAAAAATTAAATAAATAAATAAATAAATAAATAAATAAAATAATAATGTACATATGTAGCAATTCTACATTCTCATGCAAAAAAAGTATCGTGTATATATTTTGTGATTCTGCATTCATATATATGTGAATATCGTATTAATCTTATTTATACTTAAATTTACCTCTAGAATATTATTTAATTGTGAATTCAGCTTTTAAATTTTAAGAACAATATTTATCATTTCATGCTTACATTTATTTCATTTCAGAAACTTTCGATTAATCGATTCTCTACTTTTAATTATTTCTTTTCAGTTTGTTCGTTTTGGCAACCGCCCGGAATTTTATTCGATTTGGATTTGATTTACATGTGGCCAGCACCTCTCACGAATTCCAATTTTCATTATGGTTAAGTTATTTTTTCAGCCAATTTCCTTTTATCTTTCTTTTTTTTTTTTTTTTTTTTTTTTTTATGCAAGATTGAAACTAGTATTGTATATTGCTGAAAAGCTATACAATATTCGAAATCTTGCATTAATTGTTGACAGTACTGCTAGTTTCCTGATGAGATCGGTACTGGATTTCAGCATTTTTAACTCTATTTTTCCTTCATGCATTCCTTTTTATTTCAATAGTCATTTTGGTTAATTTCTTTCAATTCTTATCTTGTGTTGCATGAATTTACTGGACTAATGGATTAAGACAACTAACTCATAGTTTAGGTTTAAGTGATATACGTCATTTCTCTTCTGCGTAAGTACTTTAACATGTTTTTACTATTCAGTGAAATTTACTTAAATGGTAATTGTGACAATATATTTATACGTAATACATCTAATTATTAAATTCATTGTTGGTATTTTCATCTTTCTCTCATTTGCTGAGTATTGTAAAGGAATTAAATAATTTAATATATATATATATATATATATATATAACTATATATACAGTGTGATCAATGTAAAAGAGTACCCGTTGGTTTTTCTTATTACCTTTAAATATGACGGATGTGGTAACTATTCTAACATTGAACTATAATTGTTTGAACCTTGTTTAAGTGTGGGAGGCAATTTCCAACACTGTTGGACTGTTACAACATTATTTGTGAGGTAAAACAGAAATGGAGATGCACAATTTTTTTTAATCCTGTAATAATTTTATTTATGAAAAACAAAATTTAATTAAAATTTTTTACGTTGTTATTCCTATGTTACATTTACATTATCATTTTTACATTATCATTTCATAGGCTTTTCCGGAGAAGTCCTGCAAACATCGACGAATTAAAACGAGATCATAACTGAAGAAATCTCGTCAATAACACCAACAATGCTGCGAAGCGTGTCAAAAACTTGGTTCGACGTGTTCATGTTTGCATTCAAAATGGTGGCGAACACTTTTAACATTTTCTGTGAGTAATGATAATGTAAAAAAAATGAATTAAATTATGTTTTTAACAAATAAAATTATTACAGGATTAAAAAAATTGTGCGTATCCATTTCAGTTTTACTTCACAAATAAAGTTGTAACAGTCCAACAGTCTTAGAAATTGTCTCACAAACCTAAACAAGGTTCAAACAATCATACTTCAATGTTAGAATAGCTGCCACATCCGTCAAATTTAAGAGTTATAAGAAAAACCCACGAGTACTCTTTTAAACTGATCACCCTGTATATTATAAATCACATACACATTTGACATTTCAAGCGATGTTGTGTTTCATTTTTTTTTTTTTTTTTAAAGGAAATATAAATCCCTTTCTAATACATGTTATATAATAACATCAACTATAAAGGGAAAGTTATAATGCATGTTTTGAGTTTTCAAATAGCAAAATAATATTAAAAAAGATAAAAATGAGAAATGATTTTTTTTCATTTAAAAGGACAACTTTTCAGATTTTTTTTTTCTTTTAAGAATATTATAAAAATTGTGAACTTATCACATTTCAATGTTGAAGTAAAAGCATATTAAAAAAAATCTTTTTAATCTTTTTGAATTTAATTATTATTTTTTAAACATTAAAAAAATCCCCACTAATTTATTAAATATTTACATTTTCACTCGATTTTCTATTAAAAAGATTTGCTAGTGTGTATTACTAAAGACTGCTCATGGATATTTCAACATACCTATTATTAGTTTTGATGCAATCCCTTTACTGATATACGTGATTCAAAATAGACGTTACAAGAGTCATAGAAACATGCACTTTTGGACAAAACCTATACTATATATATATATATATATAAAAGGACGCATGATAATAACTAAGCTGTCTTGACGTTTTTTTTTTCGAATATCTAAACAAATACTTCATGGATACTCTTGAGAATTTAGCGATAAAAAGAAAAGGACATGCTATACCACATATATTATAGTGAAAATTTTACCTTGAAGGCTAAAAATGGATCAGTCATAAATTAACCAAATACATATAATCTTTGGGATCACCCTGTAAAAAAATAATGCTTGAAATGAGTTGTAGATATAGTATATTATTATGAATCTTCTTTTAATTATAGATATAAATTTAATGAGAATTGCACTTATATTAACGGAGATATAAAGGTTTCTTTAATAACATCAACAATATTTAATTTGTTTTTTGTTTATTATACGCAGGGTTTTAAAACAAAAGCAATATAACTTTTAGAAAACTTGACATACTTGAATTTTCGGAATCTAGACACATAATGCAAATTATATGTGTATTTTTAAGCCTAAACATGTCTTTCTTTAGCTGTTAAATTGAACTGCAGAACTTTAATCAATCTGCAGCGCTCGCTGCCATGCTACACTGTTTCTGCTACTGACAGTGTATGCGCACGCACTAGCAGAATTTCTTTTGCATAATTTATTGGCCAAATGTATAGTAAATATCGTTAAAACTCAGAAAGATATCGCCATAGGAAAAATGATTTTTAAGTACTTTTTAAAAGGTGCAAAACACTAAGGCGTTTTATCCATATCTTCGTTTTGAATCGACGAACAGTCATGAATATAAGGTGAAGGCAACACTATGCATTTTCTCAAAAAATAGAAATAAATTAAAAACCCTTCTTTTTATTAAAACATGTTGTTTATATATATTTTTTTGAATATTATAATGAGATAACTACAAAATATTAAATTATTATTCAAATCAATAAACTTACAAAAAATTTTCAGTAATTGTAATATCCGTTAGAATAAAGTGTATAGTCAATATTGTTGACTATATGTAAGATACTAAAAATTACATAAATAATATGTTTTAGTAAAAGAAATTGTTTTCAAATATTTCCACCATTTTTTGAGAAAATGCAAAGATACTTTCATTCATGTCCCTGACTATGCAACGATTTAAAATGAAAATATGGATAAAATTCCTTAGCGTTTTGCATCTTTTTGAAAGTACTTGAAAATCAACTTTTCTATCGATGTTATCTTTCTGAATTTTAACAATATTTGCTTGTGGAATTTTTCAGAGTTAGTCTATACATTCTGCTAACAAATTATGCAAAAGAAATTTTTCTAGCGTTTACGTATGCGCAGTTAAAAATTATTTGGTAAAAATGCTTATATTTTATCAGATATATGATATTTTTATATTCTGATTGCAGTATGTTGTGTCTAATGAAGTGTGTCAAGTTTTGTAAAAGTGGCATTCCTTTGTTTTTAAACCCTGCATGTTATAAATAAAAAGTGTATGAAAAATTGTCAACGTTATTAAAGAAACCTTTATATCTCCATTAATATAAATGCAATTCTCATATAAATTAATATCTATAATTAAAAGAAGGCTCATAATCATATACTATAGCTACAAAACATTTCAAGCATTATTTTTTATAGGGTGATACCATAGATTATATATTTTTGATTAATTTATGATTGATCCATTTTTAGCTTTCAGGGCAAAACTTTTCTTGTAACATATGTGGTATAATGTGTTTTTTGTACCTCTAAAGTTTCAAGAGAATCCATGAAGTATTTGTTTAGATTAAAAAAAAAAAAAAAAAAAATTCAAGGTATTCAATTACAAAATTGGTTCAAACCAAGAGTAGATTTCAGATAGGTCTTTTTTTACACAAGGGGCTGTATATATTAAAATACGAAATTTTTATTATCATATGGTCCTTCCATTCCTATATGGATTGTATTTAGAAAAATATTCTCCTCGGTGTAAGAAGAAAAATAAAAACAAAATCATTTTTCTAAGAAAGGAAAAAAAAAAAAAAAAGTCGAATCATTGCAACTTGAAAATTCTAACATTTTTTCGCTAAGTCTTAAGAGTGTTATTTCAAAAGTGAGAAATTGTACATTACACTTCACCAATTTTCATTTATATTTGCTATGTATCATAGCTACCATTCGACTATTTTATGATTTCAATTAGGTAGAATTGTATTTATAATGCATATTTAATAGTGTATAATAAAAATAATGACAGTGTTTCATTCTGAGTCACTTTAAACATTGCGGTTGGTTGGTTTTTATGGTTGTGGGGCTTAAGTCTAATTGACTGCGCTAGGATTCTGGACCTGAGTGAAATGTTTTCGATGAGGACTTTCTACGGGGTCCTCTCCCGTATTTACACGGATTTCGAAGAAAACCACGGAAAACTTCGAGCAGCTTCCGACGAACACGACTTTGGGTAGAATCTAACACGTGTCTTCTAGCTTTGAGAGCAGATCCTCTCGGGCATTTCGAACGACGAGTAAATGATATTTTTTATCACTTTTCAAGAAATATAAAAAACGTTTTTGACTTTAATTTATTCGTGCTTTGATTTTCGTCATCATTTGAAACCGATACATGTTATTTAAAATTACTCAGATACATGGAGGGATATAAGTGGAAATTTCTCGTGCATTATAAGTTATGGTTATGCAGTTTTAAACTTTCCAACAAAGCTTAATAAACGTTTATAACTATTTATCTATACGTTTACGTGAGCCTTCTCGGTATGTCACTACCAAGGAATTTCTAAATATTCTACTGCGAAAAATAGTTGGGAATCTAACCATACAGTTTTAATTTTCAACAAGGCAAAATTATCTTTATGCAAAACGCATTTCCGAGTTAGATATCCTGTAAAATTTAACTATATATCTTAATCGTAATAAAATTGTTAATGAAAAATTTGATTCCACTTTGCTGTCTACAGATTGGAAAAATTTGTCTAACTCGATTAAATAATCTTCACTTTGTAATAATAATAATAATAAAATAAAATAAAATTAAATTAAATTAAAGAAAGTAATAATGAATGTATGAATGAATAAATAAATAAGAATAAAAATAAATAAAACGTATTTAAAATAAAAATAAATAAATAATTTTAGCACACCCCTCTCCTCCCTTTTTGTGTTTGTTTCTCTTGTATCCTGTTTTTTGGTTGTGTTCCCTTCTGAATGGATTTGCATGCTGCTTCCTATTGGTTGTTTGTGTTGCTCCTCCCCCTTTGGGTTATGCCCTACTTTCAGTCTTTCTTTTGCTTCCAAGGTAATAAGCACGTGTTTTTTGCACCTGAAGAAGAAAAGCCACGTCCTTTCGAAACCCGTAGTGATTACATTAATTTTATAGTGTGTGAAGAAGTTTTTCTGGTTAAATACATTACTAATCTATCAACAATGTTACACATCTCTAGAGATTTTATTATACAATGCTGCAGTTTTATAAACGTTACCTTATTACAGTATGCAGAATAATTCATGCATTCGAATTTTTATTTCTGGGCTGTATAAAAAACTGGGGGCTGTACATTTTTGTAATTTGTTATATAAGTGGAAGATCATCATCTACGGAATTAAAACTGAGATCAAAGCTTTTCGATTACTCTGTTATGTAATCTACAATAAAAATGACAAATAAGTTTTTTTCAGTACACCTAAAATTTTTTCCTCTTTAAGCCTATAACCTCAAAATATTTATAAAACTAAATAAGTAGGTACTTACCAGTTGGCTCCTCACCTTATTGGCTGTCTGCAAAGGAAACAATAAATAAAAATAAATAGATAAAAATAAAGTGAAATGAAAGATACACAGATAGCGTTAGTTTTAGCAAAAATTATTAGATATAAGTGAAATATTTTAAAAATATTTTTATGACATAATAATAAATTGAAAAGGAATCGTTGTGACCCACGAATAAGTGTACTCTGCTCAGTTTCCCATCATATATTTGTTCTCATAAATTTCTATTATAGGGCATGCTACATTCGTTTTAAGAGAAATGAAGTTTACCGATGAATTGGCATGGTCGCAAAATGATATGCCTAACCCACTAAGCTACGCTATTTCGGAGAAAATTAAAAAGGAGAGAATTAAAAATTGAAGCTGTAGAATATTTTTCCAAATTAAAATAGTAATAACAATAAGCCTTTTTTTCCCTTTCAGATATCTTCGAATGTGTAAAATTATTACCTAGCTGTACATTAGAAATATATATATATATATATTATTTCCAATGGCAATAAGGCCTCTGGCCTCCCAGTAGCAAGTCGACTAAAGAACGCTTGGATAATGCCTTGCAATGAAGGAGATGTTCACCATCCAGGTCCCGTCCCAGATTACAGAGATTGCAGATAGGTCTAGAAACTGATCTAAAACGGTACAAATGTTTCAAAAGGCAATCATGGGTTGTGTGGCCAGTCTAAACTCAGCCACCATTTTATGTCTGGGCCACTTTGAGACCACAGAAAGTTTGTCTCTCCAAGACTTTATTATTATTATTATAAAGAATACAGAAATTAGAAATATATGTAAAGTTTTATATATTGCCCTAAATTAACGAAAAAATTCAGAAGTAAAAATTATGGGCATTAGAAAAAATAGGTACTAGACATTTTTAAATAAACGTAATTATACCGAAAAATTCACCGTCAAATAATGACAAAAATTTAAAAGTCGCCAAAAGGGGGTCATATACTAAAGCTGTAACGCAAAATGCTCTAGATATAACGGATTTTTTTGCAGTCTGAAAATGTTACTGATTTTTAACATATTTGATAATAATAATAAAAAAGAATGTGCTATTAAATATCATGTATTTCAATTTGACATTGAATATGGGGATTTCTATAACATTTTTCTGCTTTTGTCTTGTGTTATACACTATTAATATTCCTATTCAGTGAAAGGGAAAGAGCGAATCCTGCAGGGGTTAATAAGCAAGCCGAGTCGGGAGTTGGTCAGCGAAGCGAACAGGGGGCAGAGCCCCCTAGTAAAACTAAAAATAACTTTAAATATCAAACATAATTTTTGAAATAATTTTTATAACTTGTTTTCATGCAATATTACATCTTAATATTTTTAATTTAAATGCGACGTAATTTTTGAAACAACTCTTTTAAAATGTTATAAGAAGGGAGATGGGGAAATGCTTGGTTTGATCCCAGGTCGCGTTCATCGAATCTAGTCGTTCGGAGTTTTCCGTGGTTTTTGCGACAATCGCATAAATATGGGCAAGGAACTATTAAAAAGGTCTCTATGTATGGCACACCAGGATTCGAACCCTTGTGCAATCAATGTCCTTAACCTTAACACCAACATCATAGGATGGGAGATCAAAAATAAAGCATAAGTCGTAGATATTATATTTGAAATAATTCTAAAAATAAAACTTGAATTTTACTTAGATTTTTATGTACTTTTTCACATTCCAATATATGCTATTAATTTGGGATAGATAAATCATTACCAGAAAAAATAAATGTAATGTTTTTATTATCTATTTCATTTCCATACCTCTATAATAATCTCTATAATGTAGTGAAAAATTGTTTTCTTCAGTATAATCTAACAGGAAACAACAGAGCTGAAATAGAATCAATAACAGCTGATTCCTAAATCAACGATTAAAATGATTAGATAACGTTATGATGTTAAAATTTATTGTTTTTCTTTCTTTTTTTCTTTTTGACAAGTGTTAAAATTACCACACGCCATTGTAGAAAAATGTTTTAAGCTTTGGGCTGACTGGCTGATTTATTGTTTACAACACCTTCATTTTTATTTATTTTTTTCTAAAACGTAAAATTTAATCGCTTTAAAATTTGTCGAAAAAAGAAAATTTGTAAATGTGACAATTTTGAAAAAACAGTTTTTGAAAATATTTATTACTTGTAAAATGTATTCCAGACAGCGAACTTTTACAAAAACAAGACTTATGTATATATTTAACTTATTTGCAAGAATGCAATTCCTGTATTTCACCAGATTGAGAGCCTTACAGGAAGTATTCTACAATAAAGATAAATAAATAAATGCAGTACATGAATACATGTAATATGCACGGATGCTGTATTTCTGATGGAAACATTTATTTAGAATAAATTTTACATTCTCAGTTTTTGCCATACATCCCCCTTAAATTAACTGATTTTGCCAATTTTACTGGATTTCTCTTACGTGAAAGCTAAAAATATTTGCTCCACATAACTATATCAATCAAAATAATATCTTTCATTTTGTGTAACATGCCCTCGAAAAAACACATTTACGGATTCATCCATTGTTTTAATTAAAAAGAGATTTTTTTTTTAAATATACAATTCATAATCTAAATTATCTCATTGCATAAAAAAATTTCAAAAAAAAAAAAAAAAAAAAAAAATAGTTTTCAGGAAATTTTTATATTTTTTTCTGATCTAGCATTTTACAAATAATACACGTCTGCACATAATACACTGGTTCTTATAATTATAAGGACACCCGTTTTCCTATATTAACTAAACTAAGAACACTATTATTTAAACAAATATTTTTTACTAATTTGAATTTCATTAATAGACTATATTTAAAAAGTTTTGTCGTTTTTCTATCTTAAAAAACTTTAAATACGGTCAAAAAGATGATTTTTCAGGTGTTCAAAATTATAAGGACAGTTCGAACCTTAGTAATTTTTTTTTTCATTTATTCTTTAAATTAATATTTTATGGGGTCTCTTTTTAGGGTGAAACAGTCAGACATTCTCTCTGGTATATATATATATATATACTTTTTTTTTTTTTTTTTTTTTTTAATATTCTGTTTCAATACCATTTCATACAGCGTATATGATTTTCTGAATATATTTAAACTATTTAAAATTGCTTTCCACTTACATGCACTTTTCTAATATGATAAGTTAAGGTTTTTCAAACTTTTAGGCCACGGAAAAGGCAATAATACAGAGGTTTCTTTCTTCAAATTATTTCCTATTGCTCTAGAAGTAGAGCAAAAATGTAAGTCTTGTTGCAAAAAATATTATTACCGCCCAAAATCTAACAAAAATCTGTGAATTCCACGTTTAAAATTTGTGGCTATTCTCTTGATGTTCATAATAATAGAAAAAATTTACTAAATTAATTCTGCCTTCAGTAGAAACAGCTCCTCAGAGCACCATACATCCACCTTTAAAATGCCCGACTCATATCTGCCTTTAAAAAATCTGCTCTGTCTTTCGCTATCTTCAGATCGTACCAGTAACTGTTAAAACCATTTTGTTAATCAAGAATAAAACGTTTTTCATCCGAAAATGCAGCATTTTACCATTTAATATTGTCTTTATTCAACTTTAACACAGACGTTCTTTCCCCCCATTAAATGCTTATTGATTATTACAGGTTTTTTATTCATTTTAACATATTATTAATTATTTTAAACATGCATAAATGTGGACCTCAACCTTTCGTTAAAAATTACGAGCAAATTCAGCAGCAGTCATTATGAGTAGAACAGTAAGAGGAATTATGACTCTTGGATCTCTGTAAAACAACTCTGATTTTGCATCAGACCTCTTTTCTACCGAACCAGCAGTTCAACGTTTGATCACATTTCTTCAGCAATTTTAGATCTTCGAATTTCATTAGAAATTCGGCGGATTGAAATTATCCTTCAAATTAAAAAACATATTTATTATACTTCACTAGATGAACCTTCTTTTTTTCGAGGAATTATCAGTAATGTCCGTCCAAGAAAAATTGAAGGATTATATTTGAATTAATCTGGCCAAGTAGTTAACAAATTTGCATGTCAACTGTAATTTATCCGCTAGTAAGTTAAATGAAACGGAAAATCTTGATTGTCCCTATAATTATGAACATCTAAAAACGTGGAGAAAAAAATATTTTGCATTCATTTTTATTAATTTTGTTTCATATTAAAAAAAAAAAAAAAATTATAGTAGTTCTGGTTTTTAGAATACTAGATATATTAAGTGCACTTAGTATAATCTTGTTCACAATTATTTTTACATTAGTTATTTCAAAACATAAAGTGCCTTTATAAATATGAGAAGCAGTGTAGCAATTAATAATAAGACAAGAAAATTGCTCTTAAAAAGCTTGTATTTTGGCAACCAAGATGTGTGTTGTAAAGTTTAAGATCGATTGTTTACTCTAAATATATAGGCCTGAATGAGACCTCCGTAGCAGTCTTTCTAAGGGGTCTTTACCTAGTATTCAGAGAAAACGCCAAACTTTCACCTCCCGTTTATCAGCTTAGAGAACAGACTTTCTCTCCCACTTTTGGGGCATTCGAATTTTCCTTTCCTGTTAAGTAGACCAACCAGTGGCCGAGAGGTTCTGTCCTGTAACTTGGTAGACGTGAGGTGCGGGTTCGATCCCAAATCGTACTCGTCGGCCCAACCGTTCGGAGTTTTTCGTGGTTTTCTACGAAATTTGCGTAAATACGGGCTAGAACACCTTAGAAAGACCCCCACGGAGGACACACCCTCAGGCCTAAGAACCTAGTGCAGTCAATCGGTCTTAATCCTAACACACACACATACTTTCCTGTTAAGTAGTTTTATTTTTAGAATCGTTAGTTCATTACTAAGAAAAAAAATCTTGTGTGGCACTTACACTTCTTTTTCTTACCCTGCATTTCAAAAAATAAATTATTACATTAACGTGTAAGATGTTCTATATTTGAACATTTTTAAATTACTGTGAAATTAGTTGAAAATTTATTTAGAAACAATTTTATTTGGCATACATTACTGAGCGAGGGAGGCTACCGCACTAAGTCATAAAACAATGAAAATTGGGAGTAAACAAATAAAGAAACAGAAACATTTTAAATTATTCAGAGACTATTCGCCCAGAACACTTTTTTAAACTGATTCAACTAATTTTGGGTTACACAGTATATTGGCTATAATTTATACATATCATATATTAACTTAAATTTAGACCATAAGTAAATGAATAACATAATTTGAAATGCACATCAAGTAATTTCCAACTATAATCCTAAATAATCCGAATTCTTTTGGGGACTGAATTGTAAACGAATGATGAATGCATTTCATACCTCATTGATCATATATATATGTGTGATCAACAATCAAGTATATATATATATATATATATATATATATATAATGTGTGGTAATTTAGTTTAATTAATGTAGTCTAAAGATAAGTATCGTGAATGTCCTAAAAATATTCAAATTATACCTCTTAAAAAAAAAAAAAAAATCGTTGCATCGATAGGAATATTTTGGCATTTGTACAAAAAACAATTTTATTTCTTCAAATTTCAAATTAATTTAATTTCTAATAGAATAGACCGATAATATATTTATCATTTTTAAAATTTTCTCATCCTTTATTTACAATAACTTTCTTATAATAATAAAAAAATAAATAAAGAAAAAAAGAAAAATCGTTGCATCGATAGGAATATTTTGGCATTTGTACAAAAAACAATTTTATTTCTTCAAATTTCAACTTAATTTAATTTCTAATAGAATAAGCAGATAATATATTTACAATTTTTAAAATTTTCTTATCATTTATTTACAATAACTTTTTCATAATAATAATAATAATAATAATAATAAATCGATAAAGTATTTTTTTTTCTTTTATGAATTAAAAAATTCATTCAAAACATGTTTCAGAATATAAAAGCTTAAAATTAAAATTGACGTCTAAAAGCTGTGGAGCAGTTAATACCAAATGTAGATATGCTTTTTTTTTTTTTTTTCTGTTTCTGTTTATAAGTTTCTCATAACAGTTAATTACTAATGTAAATATCAGCATAAAAATAATGTTTGATGAACATAGATTATTTAACATAGATTAAATTACATACTGCCCCAATTAATTACTAGCTAGTATTATTTTCGAAAAGAAAGTAAACTTTTTATATTTTAAAATTATCTATTTCTTTAGCAAACGAGTTCATATTGTTGTAAGTATGTCAAAGTCAGAAAGTAAATCAAAAATAAAGCAATATGATAAAAATAAAGTAAAAATAAATAAATAGGTCTTTTCTTATGAGTATTTTTTTAGAGTGTTTGCTGTGACACATATTAATCTTGAGAAATATTTAAACACAAAATATGTTTTTAAATTAAACTGCAATGCAGAACAATAAAAAACATTTCAAAACTTTGCAATAAGATCAGATTTTTTTTTTTTTTTTTGTGTGAAAGTAACAAGGACATTTTAACAAAACGTATTTTTATTTATTTATTTATTTATTTATTTTTAAATTGTTCTTTTGCCACAATGACATTATAATCTGAAAAATCTGAAAAATGAGTAGCTATTTAAATTAACTTAGCTAACGAATGCGGAGAGAGAGAAAAAAGAGGGGGAAAGAGAAAGAACATTCTAAAAGAAATTAATGAAGGTTTAAAAGTTACGAAATAATAAACACTAAATTTTCAATTTATTCATGCAAAAATAATTATGTATAATTATAATTTGTTATTTTAAACTTTAGACATCAATCGTTTGTATAACTGTAGATGAATGACACAGAAAATAGATGAATATATGTGTTTGATAAGTAAATGACAAAATTGTGTTTGATAAACTTATTTAAAGAAGAACAAAAAGAAAAGAAAAACACTATTAATAAGCTAGAAATTATTGTATTATGCACTTTTCAAAAGTGTTTTACATAACGATTTAAATGATCATTTTCGCAGCATATATAGTATGTAGATAATGATTCCTATTATGTCTGTTGTTCTAAGACACAGCCTTTCACATACAATGCATTTTTTTATTTAAATAAAATTCTAGTAACCGTTAGTTAACAATACCTAAGTATGCACATCGTAATAGTAAATCAATTTATGATTCAAAAAATAAAAACTATATCTAACTGCATATATATATTAAAAAATAGTTTAGTATAATTATAATTATGTGTGTGTGTGATCAAATAGACAGTAAAAACACGTAATTCAAATTTGCATTATATTAATTTCAAAACAAGGTCTTTTAGTGGACGAACAGACAAAATTCAACAAAGAACATAAAAAAATATTTAGAATAGGTCGTAATATGACATTGTAATTCTGCAACATCTTAAATAAAATATATTCTCTAATGTAATCACTAATCATTTTAAAATCAGTTAATAGTTGTCTTCAAATAATTTTCTTTCATTATCTGAGATTAACAGCTCCAATCAACACCATCGTCGTGCTGACTCTCCCTGAGCCCGCGTTCCATTAGTCCGAATTATGGTGTTGCCATTCGATGCGCACAAATATTCCTATACACATTTTGAATATTCTTGTATATTGAAATTTTATTTAACTTATTGTCACGCGAAATGATCCTGATTGTCTTTAATCTTGCGCTTTTTTAAGAGATATATATTCTCACAAAAAGAAAAAAAAAAGTTTTCTAGATAGTTCTTAACTGTATTACCTAGTAGTTGAATGGTTAGCGCTTTGGCGTTCGGTTACAACGTGAAAGGTTCGATTCTCGAGTCAGGTATGAGTGCTCGTAGTATTTCGGAATCCACTTTAAGACACAGGTCCTGGTTAAAGGAACCTTAATATGCAAAAATGACCGTAAAGTAACAGCCCAACCCCTTTCCTACTGTATGAGGATGCACAAAATACGAAGATGGATAACTATATTTCAATGAGTCATTTTATTTATCATACAACTAAAAGATTAAAGAAAAAAAGTTTCTTTTAGAGTACTCTATTTTAAACTTTCAAACACATTGCGCAACGAGTGTTTAAGCACAAATAGGGATGCGTCTGAAAAAGAATGGCATGTGCATTAAAAATAACATTGCTCTGCTGAAAAAAAAAAAAAAAAAAAAAAAAATCTAGATCTGATATCATTCTTGCAGATTCTTATGTAAAATGACCTCCTGAATCCGACCACCATTTTGCCCAATCACCTACCTTTTCTAGATACACCCCCTCCTTCATTTTTATCATTGTTTGGTAATTTTATACCCATCAGTTTGATGTGGAGAGGAACGATGATTATTTTAACTGTAAAATGTCTTCTGACCTGAGGAGCTACAGAGGTAGAAAGTTAAAAATCACCAACATTTGCAGTAAGGAGGAAATTTGAAGGGATTTGTGCCCAGAAAACAAAAGGAAATCAATGAAACCAATCAGTTTCACATATTCTAGCTTCCAGTTTGCCATTTTCTTACCAAAACACCCAAAATAATAAAAATTATACAGTGAAAATTTTTCAAAATGTTGATGAGTGGAGTAAAGTCTCAAAGCTCTCTGATTGATTCACTGTACGACGTTTGCTTTCAATAACGCCCACTTTAAATGTTTTGGGCAGTAAAACATGAACAGTAAAATATCTTACTTTGACACGTGTTAATGATCACCACAAAAGATCACCACCGTCGTGAACACCATAAAGCTAATCGCATAACGTGTACTAAAGATAGATAACGACTGACGACTACAATGATAAGAGCAATGACCTTTAACACGTGTCAAAGCAGGAGATTTTGCTGTTCATGTTTTACTGCCCAAAACATTTAACATGGGAGTTATTGAAAGCAAACGTCGTACAGTGAATCAGTCAAACTTTCTTGCGAGGGCTTTGAGACTTTACTCCACTCATCAACATTTTGAAAAAAATTTCATTGTATAATTTTTATTATTTGGGGTGTTTTGGTAAGAAAATAGCAAACTGGAAGCTGGAATATGTATAAAATAAGAAAAATATTGCGAAAAAAAAAAAAAAAATTCCTCCTTACTACAAATGTTCGTGTTTTAGAACTTTCTACCTCTGTAGCTCCTCAGGTCAGAAGACATTTAACGGTTAAAATAATCATCGTTCCTCTCCAAATCAAACTGATGGGTATAAAATTACCAAACAATGATAAAAATGAGGGAGGAGTGTATATAGAAAACGGTGGGTGATTGGACAAAATGGTGGTGATATTCGGATTCAGGAGGTCATTTTACATAAGAATATGCTAAAATGGTGTCAGAGGCAATTTTCATGCCGAGCAGTGTAATTCATTGCCTACCAATTAATTGCTTAGCATTGAATGAAATTCGTCTTATTATCAATAATTGAATGGTAAATGTAACTAAAAATAGATACGCATTCACAAAAAAAAAAAAAAAAAAAAAAAACTTTTTTTTTTTTTTTTTGGGGGGGGGGGGGGGAGGAGGGGGCAGGACTCATAATGATGTTGAAACTAACATAAGAAATGTTAATAATTTAGACACACATACAAAAAACTGCTACTCGTAAAATATACATTTAAAGTAATTTGTGTTGGTAAATATGTGAAAAAATAAATACATTCAAAAATTCTCCTTTTGAATATAGGTTTGCTTGCTCATAAGGTGAAGTGAATAAGTGTAATCCGACTTTATCACTCAACTAATATACTGAATTTGGAACCAATAATCATCACACCTGTTTATTTAGACTTATCTTTATAACATTTAGCCTTCAGAAATCGAATGGAATATAAAACAATGATAGTTTTAGTAATTTGAAAAATCGATTAGATTAATATCTGACAGAGTGCAGAATAAAAAATTCGCAGTCAAATTCGCAGTCTTGTTATTGCTGTATTTGGGAAGTACACTTCACAGTTTTTAGTAAGTTATGTAAATTTTGAAGATAACATCAGATGTCTTTTTTTTTTTTTAAATATATATAGTTTTTGGTTTGCTTTTCGTGGTAATGCTTATCGCAAGAATTACGTATGTCGGGCAAATTTAACCAGGGTGATTACATTTGTACCAAGCATCTGAACTGCATCACTTGTGACTTTTTTTTTTACTTATCTTTTTCAATTCTGTCTTTTAATTTTCAATGAAACCTAGTATTCGGTTTTTTATTTTTAGGTTTTGTTGTAGTTGGAGTATTAAAAAAATGTTTAGTGTGAAGTGCTCGTACAAGTGTTGGAATAATTTCGAAACTCTATAACGGGTTCAGATATCTTAAAAATAAATAAAGTCCCAGATTCCTGAAAATTTTCACCATCCGGATACTTAGGTTATAGCGGTATTTATAAATCTTATATCTCGCCCGAAACCAAAGAATGAAATATAAATGACACTTAAAGCTTAAAACATCAAAGAATATTCTTAATAGGTTATCACTAATATTCTTCTCCAAAGAACAGCGCCATAACTGGAACAGAGCAGTCGATGGCAACAGGTATAGTGGAGAAAATTCATGAAAAACCAACCTATGGGCTTCGATGAATATGACTGCATAGAAACAAACAAAATATGACAGGAAATATCGTATAGTATTTCATGTCAATCGAAAAACGAGCCTATCAGAATTTACCTTTCAGAAAATCTCAAATAAATCCTTTCTTTTTGCTATGCTAAGCGATATGGAGCATAAAAACATCTACATCTACTTAAAAAAAAGAAAAAAAAAAAAAAGATAAGAAAACATATTAAAGTAATGTTTATCTATTAAAAAGATTATTCGACAAGCTACAATAAATATTCACACAGCGCTGCCACAAATAAATAGCCAGTATCGAAAGATTCGCGATAAAATCGGAGGAATTTTCAGTCTTGAACTTTCACTGCGTGGTGAAGCCATCTCTTAAACTCACCAGATGCTCGCAATGGCATGTTTTCCTCATATATTTAACACTGGAAATGCTGCTTTCTGGTGATTAATAGATTAATATAACAAACAGACAAAGGAAAGAAGATTCTGCGCCGAGCAAAAAAAAAAAAAAAAAAAAAAAAAAAACTTTTTTTTTTTTTTCGTTGATTTTAGAAACAAAGTTTGTTTCTGGGAGAAAGAAGGAAGAGAATTAACAAGAGATATTTCAAATTGTTGGGATATTCTAACTCCATCATGCAGATATACAACGAAACTTCTTTATAGCGAGCTGTTAATTAGCGATTTTAAAGTAAAGGGGATGAATTGTTTAACATAAAAAGAAATTTGAAAAGTCGGTAGTAACGATAGGAAAACAGATATAACAAGAAAATATTTTAAATTTATATGTGTTAAATGTGTTACTTTATGATAATACAGTTATTCTGAAATTAAATAACAGTCTTTAGAAAATATCACCCATATCGTGCAAATCAAATTTTTAAGTTATATAAACAAAACATTGCATTAAAAATATATTCCAATTAATGTACTAAAAAAACATGAACATTTATTTTAAAAATTCTAGTTTACTTTTTGCTTACATTTATCAGTAAATATTAAGTAGAAGTCTTTCGATATTTCATTTGTACTTATCACATCAAAAACTAATAATGAGGGAAAAAAGGATCTATTCACCAATGTAGGATTCGAGAATGGTACCTCTCATGGCTACCATTACTTTTTTCAAGAAATTAGCCCCTTTCAAGTAGTCATATGATAGTTTGACAGCAAGTCAGCAGTTATTGCACTCATTTTTAAAGATGAAATGAACCAAACCACTGATTTAGTTACGCGAATTTGAAGGAAAAAAAAAAAAAAAAAAATCTGATTTCAGGTCTTCGTGAAAATGCCCTTTAGAATGTTGTAAATTCTTATGGATTTGAACTCTGAAGCAAATTATGTATGATTTGCGAAATTCTAAATTCCTTATTTATTTTCAGCAAAAATTAAATTTAACCGGCCGAAAATTGTAATTTTCTAATTAAAAAGGGTGATTAAAGAGCAGGTAAAATTTTAATGAAGGGTCGTATTACTATTTCGACCTGAAACAGTTGTTGCATGTTTTTGAAATGTCTGATATTTGCTTACAAAGATTTTTATTAATTGCTCTTACAAAAAACAATTTTTTGGTACTTTTTATTGTTAAATATCATTAGTAATAAATACAACCATCGGCTATTATCGAGCCGCAATATATCTGATAGAATTTTCAATTGCAGGAATTATCAGAGAAATCAAAATAGTTTCATACCAAGTGCAATATCTTTTGTAGATACATTATCGTAGGCATTGAATTCCCAGCATTTTTAAATAAATAATTTAGAATTTATCAATCTTTTCATTTGTTTTAATTTATCTTCTTAAAATATTGTCTTCCTTTTCCCGAATTACTTTCAAAATAAATTAGTTTGTGAAAATAGTGCTTAACAATTATCTGTATACTATATATACTGAATTATAGAAGAGGAAAAGACAGTTTTAAAAAAAACATTTTTTATTATTTCTTTTGGTCATTTATTTTTTGGATGAGTTATACCAAGTTATGAGTGCGTTATAGTTAATTTAAATACAAATAAATAGATTCTAGGTAGTTATTTTTGTATGTACTAATATGTTAATTAAAAACTGACCCTGACATCATATAGGCTTTCCTTTTCCTCTAACTTTTTTAACACGCTTTTATTAGCTTCACCTGTATGCATGTTTGTATGTATGTTTGTATGTATCAATGTATATTTGTAACCGCTCTGGGAACAAACAAAATATCTATATTGTAAAAAAAAACTTTCCTTACGTGAACGCTGTGGTTGTGAGGTAAAGCTCCGCGCTACGAACCTAATGGTCTAGCGTTCGATCCCAGTCAGGGGAGATTTTTTAAAAATGGTTTTTGTTTAATTCTAAATTATTTTAATTAAAGATTTAAATGTATGTAAATATTATGGTGTGTCACTCACACGATTTTCTCTTACCCTGAATTTTGATACTAAGATAGATATTTTGTGCTTTTTAGTTCACATTTCTATAAAAGCGTGTTCTTTAATTTTTTAAAACTATAATATTATTCCTGGTAAAGTTTGCATTACAGTTATCATAATAATCGTTCAACATAACACATTGTTACTCAATAAAAACATCAAAATCAATACTTTTTTTTTTATCGAACTTCGATAGTTTAGTGCTTTTTTACGTGTTATTGTTTTTATTGCATGCATAAGTTTCATGCATACTTTGAATTAAGTTATAAAACTTATTAAGACCAGTTTTTTTTTTTTTTTTTTTTTTTTCTTTTTTTTTTTTTTTTCCCTAGACAGAAATGTATGTATATATTTTTGTGTAACTGAAGGGGTTACAGGGGTTTCGGAGGATAAAGAAAAGCACATTTTCTTCATTTTTTTTAATGTATTAAATAATTTTTTTTATTCAGAATTTTCATCCCATAAAAGAGCAATATTTAAAAGAAGTTTTATAAAGATTTCACTATAAATTTTGGAAAATTCAGCTGGTGGATCCTGGTTTACGGAGATTACCTAGGTTACGGAAAAATAAATCGTGCTTGAAAGAAGGATTAAAAATAAATAAATAAATAAATAAATTTTAGATTTTGGCAGAGTTGTATACAAAGCAGTATAATTTTTGGTACATTTTAAACCGCGTACAGCCTTGTAAAATTAGTTTTTTAAAAAAATTCTTTATTCAAGAACTAGTCAATTCTATTTTTAAGAATAGTTCAAGATTTCAATAAGATCGGTGCATTAGTTTTTGAGAAATCGGGCTCACCACTTTTCTGGAGGGTCTCTGGAAACCAGGAGCGACTGGCTGAATTTTCCAAATTTTTTGATGAAAATTCTATAAAATATTGTTTACTTGTTACTCTTTTATAAGCTTAAATTTTTGAATAAAAAATTTATTACATATATATATATACACTAAGCGACAAAAAAAAAAAAGCCGCACTGCAGAAAAAATGACTTATACTTTTTTTATTTGTAATAACTTTAAAATTAATGTTTGAAACAAATAAAACTGTCTTGTTTTCATAATACCAAAGGAATGAAATGATACCTATGTATATTTTCGATTTAATAATTCGCTTTATTGCACTTTACGAAGTACTTTTTAAAAATCTGCATAAAACTTTCTTTTTGAACATAATGCAATAACTATACACTTTGCATTCTATTATGATTTATTATATGAAATAAACAAGTCATATTTTAATATATAAAATAAAACTATTTATTTGTTAGATCTAAGCAATTTTTTGTTAAAAATATGTATTCTGCATTGGGTTAATTCCACCTTTATATGGAATTATTGCATTAATGCGCAATGGCATAGTTTTATACAGTGTTTTAATATAAATCTCAGAAATTTCAATGTGCCAAATATCACAAATAAATTTTTCTAGTTCTGGCAGAGTTATAGCCTGCAAATTTCGAATCCTCTCCCCTCTCCCCCGCCTTTTTATAGACGAAACATTTTCGAGCGGATCGCGATTTTGACCATTTCCATGTCTGGTAAAGAAGAAATTCTACTATATCCTTTGTGGTATTTAACTTAAAGTAAAAAAAAAGTATGATTACTTACAGAATTATAGGTTCTCATGGGAATGTATAAGAAATTTTGACAATTTGAAGTGAATAAACTTACCACAGACGCCGTGTAGTAAGGTGCCTTATTATCTTCAAATGCTGTTTACGGAAATGTCTAAGATACCTCCAATTTAGTCGGTCGGGCACCACTTTTATGCAGATTGTGTTTTATTTCGAGTTAATTGATCCCTTGAGCATACAAATTTCCCCGAGTGTTTGAAAAGTTATGCACCTCCGTACCATAATGTACGGAGAATGTGTCACTGTTTTAAAAGTGCGATTTTTATTAAGTCGGTCACATTTTCGTCTTCATTCTAGCTTTTTTCAACTGCACGAAATAAAGAAAACTTGATTCATCAGAGAAAACCAGTTCAGCCTAATAATTAACTGATAATGTTTTTAAATTTTGGTCAACTAAAGTATTGTTTTTTCTAATTCTTTTCCTTAATAATGGCTTTTTTCGCATATCTTCCGTTCTTTAACCCGCTTTGTTTAATTGTTCCCGCATTGTTTTTGGAGAAAGTAATTTACTATACACTTTTTAAAAATCTTTTTTAAGTTCTGAACATGATACAAATCGATTTTTTAAACATTCGCATTTTAACTTGCGGTTATCTTGCTTGGATGAGCAACATGACCGCCTGAAGCCAAATTCCCAGTTTAAACGGCCAAAAAAATTTATATTTTGCTAAAATTCATTTTACCAATATTTTGTTAGCATTTAATTATTTTGCCATCTCACGTATTAAAATATTTTTTGATTTTCATTTAAAAATTAATACTTTTTGTGGCATCGTTAACTGCCTTATTCTTACCATTTTTGAAATAAATTCTAAAATTACAATTTTCCTGACAATTGCATTTTGTTTTTAACACTAGACTCAAAGCTAAAGTGTATGTGGAGGACAACATAGTAAAATCTGTTCGAAAATTTGCTTTTTAAACGATAAAATTGGCGGTTGTAGAAGGCGAAAAGGAAAACATCCAAGTGCGGCTTTTTTTTTGTCGCTTAGTGTATATATAGGGAGAGAGAGAGAGAGAGATGCTTTTTTTTTTTTCTTTTAGCCTTCGTAACCCTTAATGCACAGTTAAGTTTAAGCATTATTTAATTTGAAGGATAATGTAATTTTTGTATTTTTGGCGCTTTTCTTTATAATTTTTTATTTTTTTGCATTTTATTAAAATTCAAACAAAATCAACAATCATGTTTGCAAAATGCTCACAAAAACAGACTTTTTTCCATAAAGATTAGATATGATGGGTTATAAATCGAAGCAGGTATTATTTTACATTCATCTACCTAAATGACACTGATAACATACTTCCCAACCAAACCCGGAAGGTTATTAGTCTCGCTCCTTTCCGCCTATTTTTTCACACCAGTCTTTTTTAAAAGTACTTTTCTTCTTATTTAATCGTAAATATATTTGAAGAGAATTACTCTAAAAATTAAGTGGTGTACAAAAAGGGGCAGGAACTAACAGTCTTCTGGGTTAGGTTGGCAAGTATGTGATAAATATCATCCACGTGAAAACGTGACATATTAATTGCCGAAACGTCAGAGGAGGCCCTCTGTTGAGACTCAAAAAGATTTTGGATTCCGTCTGTGCGTCTGTGTGTTTGTCGCGCGATAGCGGCCGCAAAAATCCCACTATTGACTTGAAATTTGGTACACATGATCATGATCTCCACGAAATCAGCTGTATAGTTTTGGTGTGCATTCCATTTGTAGTTCGTGTACAGGGACACGCCAACGTTTTTCTTATCATTACGACCTATGGGAAGAATTTGTATGTACCGCGATAGCGGCCGCAAAAATCACACTATTCACTGGAAATTTGGTACACATGTTCTTGAGCTCAACAGAAATAGCTGTATAGTGTTATGTGTGTATTCCATTTGTCGTTCGTGTACAGGGACACGCCAAAGTGTTTCTTATCATTACAGCCTATAGGAATAATTTGTATGTACCGCAATAGCGGCCGCAAAAATCTTTCGATTGACTTGCAAATTGGCATACACGTTCAAGATTTGCATAGAAATAGCTGTATAATTTTTTATGGCTATATTGTTTATAAACTGTGTACAGGGACACGCCAAAATTCTTAACATTACGGCGTGTGGTGTGAATTTCGTTTAAACGCATTTTAACATCATTACTTTGCAATCAACAAAATGAAATTAGCATACGTGAGTAAGATGCTTAAATTTATGCTGTTTGAAGAAAATATGTGCTCTTAGGCTTTATAATTAATGTACAGGACCTTACAAAAGTGTTCTGACAATGTCACGTAATCATCCAAACTATGTTGAATTTGGAACATTATTAATGAAAAACACAGATTAAGCTGAATAGTTTTTACTGGTGTATACAATGGTTTTGGTTCGTTTACAGGGACACAGAAAAGAATTTCGTGACGTTAGTGCCTATAGACAATTTTCTATTTAAGCGGATGTTAATGTGTTTATGCTCGCTAAAAAGCATGTTTACCCTTAAAAAATACATGTATAGACTAAATAACTTATTTATGGGACACATAAAATAATTCCGATGACGTACTGTAATCATCCAAATGATGTCAAATTAATCTGAAAAAATAATAAATTATAATTATTTAGGTGTATTCGTATTATTGCCGTATATAATAACTGTGGCTACTTTTCCGGGATACATAAAAGAATTTCGTACTATTACGTTCTATAGTCGGTATTTCTTAACAGTGTATTTTAACATTGTTACACGCCCATTAAATATAATGGAATTTTACTGGAATTGCAAAGAATATTTTTCGGTGGAAAAGTGTGGGAATAGAATTGGTAATTAGTTTACAGAGTTACTCAAAATAATTCCGATTTGCTATGTAATCTTTTTGCATGAAATTTGGTACAAATATTTATGAATTTCAGGGAAATAATACAAGACTGTGAGTTATTAAGAACACATATATATGATATACAGATAGGTATAGAAAGAGAGATACAGCGGGGGGTTGAGGGGGGCGGCAGCCCTTCTTTGGAACGCATCTGTTTATGTAGCAAGTCAATCGAATCAGTATATACATTATATAATAAGGAATAAATAAAAATGACCTGTTGAATAATGTGTGATGCAAATAGGACATTGAGGCTCCTGATCTGCAGATACACTAGTAATATTTAGAATACGTTTTCTGAAAAAATAACATTTGGAATGTGGTTGTTTCTGAATAATATAAATGGCAGAAAGTTAAAAAATTTTTTACAATTTACTTCACAATATGTAATCATATGTAGAGAGGACGGAGGATGTACACTAAGGGACAAAAAATAAAGCCGCACTTGGATGTTTTCCTTTTCTCTTTCTGTGGCCGCCAATTTTATCGTTTAAAAAGCAAATTTTTGAAAAGATTTTATTACGTCATCCTCCACGTACACTTTAGGATTAATCCAAGTGTTAAAACCAAAACGTAATTGTCAGCAAAATTGTAATTTTAAAAAGTATTTGAAAAATGGCAAGGATAAGGCAATCAACGATATCGAAAAAAGTATTAATTTTAGAATGAAAATCAAAAAAATATTTTAATACGCGAGATATAATTAAATGTCAACGAAATATTCGTGAGATAGTTTTTAGCAAGATAAAAAAATTTGTGGCTCTTTAAACTGGAAATTTGGTTTTAGACGGCTACGTTGCTCATCTAAGCGAGATAACCGAAAATAAAAAATTAAATATTTAAAAATCTATTTGTATCATGTTCAGACCTTAGAAAAGATTTAAAAAAAAAAAAAGTGTTTGGCAAAATAATTTCTTCAAAAACAGTACAGTAATAATTAAAAAAAAAGCAGGTTAAAAAAAAAAAAAAATGAAGCCAGTATTAAGAAAAATAATTAAAAACAAGACTTCAATTGACCAAAAAATTGAAAAAACACTATCAGTTAATTATTGGGCTAAACTGGTGTTCTCTGATGATTCAAGTTTAATTTATTTCGAGCTGATAGAAACAAGCTAATAAAACGGCGAAAAGATGACAGACTTAATGAAAGCTGTACTCTTAAAACAGTGACACATTCTCCATACATTATGGTACGGAGGTGCATAACTTTTCAAGGAATCGGGCGAATTTTCATGCTCAAGGTATTAATTAACTCGAAATAAAACCCGGCCATTATAAAAGTGGTGCCTGCAAGACTATTTCGGAGGTTTCTCAGACTTTTCCGCAATCAGCATTTGAAGATGATAATGCACCTTTCTACATGGCGTCTTTGGTAAATTTATTTGATTCAAATATTTAAACTTATCTATCCATACCCCTGAGCACCTATAATTCTGAAGTAATCATAACTTTTTTTTCATATTAAGTTAAATCCTACAAAGAATATAATAGAATGACTTCTTTACCAGACTTGGAAATAGTCCTAATCTCAATCCGCTCGATAATGTTTAGTCTATAAAATGTGAGAGGGATCCGAAATTTTTAGCCTACATCTTTACAATAACTTGAAAAAGTTATTTGTGATATTTGGCACAGTGAAATTTCTGAGGTTTATGTTACAAAACTGTATAATGCTATGCCATTATGCATTAAAGCAGTAATTCCATATAAATGTGGAATTACCTAATATAGAATACATATTTTTATTAAGTAATTATTTAAATCTAACAAACAAAAAATTCTAGTTTTATTTCATATATTAAAATATAGCATGTTTATTTCATATAATAAATCATAATAGAATATAAAGTATATGTTTATAATATTATGTTTAAAAGAAAGTTTTATGTAGATTTTTATTAAGTACTTCGTAAAGTGCAACAAAGCGAATTACTAAATCCAAAATATGCACAGGTATCATTTTTATGTCTTTGGTATTATGCAAACACAACAGTTTTATTTATTTCAATCATTAGTTTTGAAGTTATTTCAAACAGAAAAGGTATAAGTCAATTTTTTTGCAGTGCGGCCTTTTTTTTTTTTTTTTTTTTTTTTTTTGTCCCTTAGTGTAATCATACATCAGCGATCCTCTCCAGGATGAGATGGTTTCAGGAAGAGTTTATTAAAGAACCCGATTTTCGAAAGGCTCACCAGCCGGGAGCTTCTGCACTCAAAGCTGGTAGACGTGAGGTGCCGGGTTCGATCCCAGGTCAAGCTCGAAGGCCTAGCCGTTCGGAGTTTTACGTGATTTTATCCCGAAACTTGCGTAAATACGCGCTAGGACCACTTAGAAGGGCCCCCACGAAGGGCACCCCCCTCAGGCCTAGGACCCTAGTGCAGTCAATCGGCCTTAATCCCCACAATCCAACCGAACCCGAGTTTTTAATACACGTACTAAAAAATAAATAAAAAATAAACTTTACGGGTTGAGGATTGAGTGGGTTTAACGTCGCACAAGAGGCACATAGTGGCCAGTTGGCGACGGTTTGGGATTTAACTCTGGAGGTGGGGGTGGTCCGGAGACATGGCATCGCAATTTTGTTCTTCCGTTGAAGATTAACTCTATAGAATATTCTGTCACTTGAGAAAGCAATAAAAAATCATTTCATTATATGGGGAAAAATCTGTTGTTTTTACGGATTTATTTTTTAAAGAGCAGTTCTTTTTTTTCTTTATCCTTTGTGTATTATTATAATGAATGTAGTAATAGTTGTATAATGAATGTAGTAATAATTCACGACTATTGTTGAACGGTTGTTAATCGAATTTTGATGGAATTTGTACATAGTTACGACGAGAAATACCGGATGGCCACAATTAAACCTGGCCTATTCAGAGCACTCTGTAGCTGTAACTAAAATGCGGATTGAGTCGAAAATTTGTATATAGACATTTCAAAGGATTCGCTCAATGGTTCTACAAAAAAAAAAAAAAAAAAAAAAAAAAAGTAAAATTAAAAAAAAATTCACTCTGAGGGGATATGCATCAAAATACAAACAAGTTACAAATTTTAATACAAACAACTTTATTTATTACCGATTTAATTTTTATTTCTTACAAGTTACAGACTGTTTATTGATGGAGATCATATTGCTCAATGTGGGTCCCATCATTAAGTTGTAAAATCTGCAGCCGATGAACAGCGTGTTCAACAGCTGATCGTCATGTCTCCGCCGCCCAATGATCTGATACCTATGTATTGACACACACCTATGACACATAAAGGCGTTTCAGTGCGTCTAGAATATATTTGTATTAGACACTATGAAAAACAGCTGAGAGTTCATACATACCTGGTAACCAAAATTTTGGAGGTTGCGAATTTATCACTCGGAAACCCAAAGGTTTAGGAGAGTTTCAGTGTTGGACTTCTATTGTGTGCTGTTTTAGATTTAGTAGATTCTAAAGCTGAAGTAAGGATGGCGAGTAAATTAAACAAATCAATGAGTACTGAATTGTATTTAACGAAATAAAGGAATTCAAACGCAGAAGATAATACATCTGTGAAGGTACTGAGAGTTTTTAGCAAGAAAGTGAAGTATAGAAATTATACAAATTTACTGAAATTTGGGTAAGATAGGTGTTAATTTGTGAAGTGCGTGGGTTTAGTGTATTGCTCAATGTTAATTTTTGCACATTAAGGCTCATTTGGCCGGGAACTATGGCTTAGATTAGATTTCGAACAGCTACGAATATTCATGCCTTAACCAGGATTCTAATTTGTATTCTGAAAAACCGAGGGCCAAAGGGCTAACCATTCAGCTACTAAATGGGCCATATTGTGAAGGATATGTTTGAATGAGAAATTTAATAGGATAAATGCAATGTAGGTTGAGTTTTGAGTGTTTACAGTCGGCAGAAAAATTATTGAAGCAGACATAAACATTTTCCATATTTTTTTAGTTTGGTCGCTAATTTTTATCATCAACTTATTTTTTTATAAACAGCATGAAGACTAAGACATTGACTCGACAAATATTTCCTTAACGAAACAATACTATGTGCACATCTTTCAAATAAGAATTATTGCTGGCGCTTCAATAATTTTGCTGCCGACTGTATGCTAAAGTCTCCTAATAATAATAATAATATATAAGTACTGTTTGGCCGAAGCGAAGATCGAGAGTTGACAAGCGATTGGAACGGCCGTCAGAGGTAACAAGTTTGATGCTATTGAATTAAATGTTACGGACTACGAAGGTTTAGCACCTTTTGAAGTTAAAATAAATTTATATTGAAATTTAAAGTGGTCTTTCGTATTATATCTGCAAATATATGCCTAAATAGAGTTTTTAATAATGATACTCAAGGCAATAATACCTCACGACTATAAAAGAAAAAACTTATACTTTCGAAGATGTTTTTTAAATTTTGTTAATGAGTATCACACAGAGTGCTTTCCCCCCCCCCCCAAGATAAAAAACAAGAAAGAAAAATCATGCAGTACGCATTTATTAGTAACACTTTCTAACTATACGCAATTGATGTATCGAATAAATTTTAATACTATTTGTCTGCGTCACTACACAACAGACAGAAGGACTGAAAAATATACAGAGAGAATAATTGATTTTAATAATTGATTTTTTGCTCTTAGGCATTTTGGAAAGTGTTAAAAAGGCTTCACGAAAAAGAAAATGCAGCCGTTAGATTATAATTACAGCTTTTAATCTCTCTGAATATTTTACAGTAGCCCTGTAAATCTGAAAGTTAATCATATCATATTCTATACAAAACAATATTTTAGAATATTAATAATACATGTCAATGTTTTTATGATTTTTATAGTAGAAAGTTTTTTAAATATAACTTTTAAAAAATTCTGTCCTAAAACGTAATACATTGGCTTTTTTTTTATTGTTGTTGTTGTTGTCCCTGTAAACAAACTAGTTGTACAGGACCTATTAATGACATTTTAAATAGGGAACATTCCATAGGGAACTTGAGTGTATTATTTTTTAAAATTTCTCAAAATATTCACGGATGATAGGTGCCGGAGACAAACAGATAGAAAGGTAGACAATCGGACATACAGATGCACAATATTCCCACTAAAATTATAAGAAAGTGTTAAAACGCACATGTAAACAAAAGTGCTATTCCAGCAAATTTTTATTAATAGCTCTTAAAGTAAATGATTATTTTTGTGTGGCCCTGCAAATCTAATGCTAACCATACTATATTACATAGAAGGCACTCTTTTGTGCATAAGAATAATATATTTCAATTGCATTAAGCTTTGTGGAAAATAAAATTATTAAAATTTGGTTTATAAAAATAACTCTCATACAACACAATGCTTTGGAATACTTTCAAGTGCCCCTGTACACAAACCAGTTAGAAATGTACTCTATTTTACATAGGAAACATCCGATAGGGAATTGTATAATATATCAAAATTTCATTAAAGTTTCTATACATTAAAAGTATTAAAATATGGTTTATAGAAACTCCTCTCATAGAACACAATAATTTCGAATACTTTTGGATGTCCCTGTACACAAACCAGAAGAGGTATTCACTCCATTTTCAATAGGGAACATCCAATAGTGAACTTGAATAAAATATATCAGTTTGAATAAATTTCATTAATATTTACGGAAATTAGAGCAGAGAAAAACAGACAGAGAGACAGACAGACGGACAGAAGAACAGTCAGACAGATACACAAATTGAAATTATATTCACACTAAAAAAAATGATAGAAAGTATCAAAAAATGCTTAATGTAAACGAAAGTACAATTCTAGGATTTTTTTTATCAATAGCTCTTAATATAACTGAATATTTTTGTGTCACCCTGTAAATCTGATGATAACCATGCTATATTCTACGCAAAGCATTCTTTTGTGCATATAAATAACATATTTCCTGAAACTTCGTGGAATGTAAAGTTATAACATTTGATTTATAGAAATACCTCACAAAGAACGCAATGCTTTGGAGTATTTTTAAATGTCCCTGTACATAAACTAGTGGTGGTATGTAATCTATTTTATATAGGAAACATCCAATAGTGAACTTAAAAAACATATTTCAATTTCATGAAGATATTGTACAGTAAAGGTATGAAAATATGGTTCATAGAAATACCTCTCATAGAACAAAATTCCTTGAAATACTTTCGGGTGTCCCTGTATACAAACCAGTAAAGGTAAAAACTCCATTTTCAATAGGGAACATCCAGTAGTGAACTTGAATAACATATATCAGTTTCAAAAAATTCCATAAATATTTACGGTAGTTAGAGCGCGGGAAGACAGACAGACGGACAGACGAACAGATACACAAATTGGTATCATATTCACACTTAAAAAAATGTTAGAAAGTGTTAAAAACGCTTAATGTAAACGAAAGTAAAATTCTAGCAAATTTTTATTAATAGCTCTTAATATAACAGAATATTTTTGTGTCACCCTGTAAATCTAATACTAATCATGCTATATTCTATGTAAAGCATTCTTTTGTTCATATAAATAACATATTTCAATTTCCTAAAAGTTCATGGAAAATTAAGTTATTAAAATTTGATTTACAGAAATATCTGTCATAGAACGCAGTGCTTTAGACTACTTTTGAGTGTCCTTGTATATAAAACAGTGATCGTATTTAATCCATTTTATACAGGAAACATCCAATAGTGAACTTGAATAACATATTTCAATTTCATTAAGATATGTGTACAGTAAAGGTATGAAAATATGATTTATAGAAATACCTCTCATAGAACACAATGCTTTGAAATACTTTCGGGTGCCCCTGTATATAAATCAGTGGTGGTATTTAATCCATTTTATACAAGAAACATCCCATAGTGAACTGAAACAACATATTTCAATTTCATTAAGATATGTGTAAACTAAAGGTATGAAAATATGATTTATAGAAATACCTCTCATAGAACGCAATGCTTTGAAATACTTTCGGTTGTCCCTGTGTACAAACCAGTAAAGGTATAAACTCCATTTTCAATAGGGAACATCCAATAGTGAACGTGAATAACATATATCAGTTTCAAGAAATTCCACAAATATTTACGAGCGTTAGAGCGCGGACAGACAGACGGAAAAACGGACAGACAGACAGACAAACCGAAGTCATTAACACTTTTTAACCTTGTTGGGAAGCGTTAAAAATGTTAGAAAGTGTTAAAAACGCTTAATGTAAACGAAAGTACAATTTTAGCGAATATTTATTAATAGCTCTTATATAACTGATTATTTTTGTTTCACCCTGTAAATCTAATGCTAATCATGCTATATTCTATGCAAAGCATTTTCTTTTGTGCTTATAAATAACATCTTTCAATTTCATAACTATTCGTGCAAAGTAAAGTTATTAAAATTTAGTTTATAGAAATATCTCTCTTAAAACTCAATGCTTTGGAATACCTTTGTGTGTCCCTGTACACAAATCAGTGGTGGTATTTACTCCATTTTACAAGGGAAACATTCGATAGTGAACTTGAATAACATATATATTTCATTAAGATTTGTGTACAGTAAGGGTATGAAAATTTGATTTATAGAAATATCTCACAAAAAACGCAATGCTTTAGAGTACTTTTGAGTGTCCCTGTACTTAAACTAGTGCCCAAGTAGCACAGGAACGTTCTATGAACGTCTAATAACGGTTTCAATAGTTCAAACACCGTGTTTCGTGTCAAAAGAACGTTCTAAAACACGTTCAGAAATAGTATTATTTAGAACGTTCTGAAAATGTTTGATTTGTACCATCTATAAAACGTACAATTCTAGTTCTATATAGAACGTTCAAGTGTAACACCGTCATAACACGTTCTGTAACAGTGTAATTATAACGAATATGACAAAATGACTTTTTAGTACTATTGGTTGGGAAACTAGGTTAATCATGAAAATTTTTGACTTCAGTTTTTGATTTTTTTACACGTTTTGTGGCGTGAGGAATCCGGAAGTCAAAAGGTTGGTATGGTATCTGTTAATGTGTATTGGCACCCATTAGCGTGATAGCCCGTTAGTCCATGTACACGATATCTCAAGAACAAATGATTGCAGAGAGATCGGACCAGTTTTAAAATATCGCTTATGATATTGATAAGAATCCTATTGAGAGATTTGTAACATTCTAATTTAAAAACTTCGTAAGTTATTCGAAATTTATAATTTTTAGCTTGATAGAGAATAGAGCATTTTTTACATTTTCAGTTTAACGTTTTGTTAGCACGTAAGTAAAGAATGCTTTTCAAGAATCAGTAGCGGTGAGGTGAAAAAAAATTACAAAATTTTAAACTCATGGAAAAATTTTGTGAATTTTGTATTTCATGAATCAATGCATGGAATTCAACCAAACTTGTTACATAATTAGATCTTGCCCTAAATTGGAGTTTATTTAAATTTCATTTGGGATATATCGTCCGACAGATTGCGCTGCTATGTAATGAAACCCTCCATTTATGGGACGGCTATATCTCAGCTTCTATAGTGTACAAATGCATTAAACTTAATGTATTGGTATATATCGTCATAACTTCTGCTAATACAATTTGGATGTATACATTGTCCAACAGGTGGCGTTGCTAATTTGCAATTTAATCATTTTAACGGAAAGGCAATATTTTAATTCTTGTGATTTAACACTTAAATTTTGTGATACACTGAAGTTATAAGTAAAATCGATTTTATGTAAAGCTTTACTGGTCCATTTTGGATGCACATCGGCCAACAGGTGGCGTGGCTATGTTGCAATGTAATCTCATAACGGAAACGAAAAATCTCAACTTCTGTGATTTATAAATGTTGTAAATTTGGTACGTGAAATTAATATTACGTAAAACACTACAGATTGCCTTTGGGTGCATATTGGACGACAGGTGGCACTGCCACGTTCCAATATTTTCCACTCACAGAAAGGCTATCTATCAGCTTCTGTAATATATATATACTCACCAAACCTTCTGTGTGACATACATTTGATCTACATTATTGATTCAATTTGGCTGTATAACGAGTAATAGTCAAACAGTTTTTTTTTTTTTTTTTTTTTTTTTTTTATTCATAGGACATTGTTTTTTCCCCTAGGAATAAGTATACGGGGATGGGGGAGGGGTGGATAAAAATTTTCACTATGATTATCTTTCAAAAGAATTCGATATCACCTTTAAAACGAAAAATTGAACCATCGTTTTCTGATGATTTAAAACAAATTTACCGTTTTTTTTTTTTTTTTTTTTTTTCATTTGTCATGATAATAATAATAATAAACCCTTAGAAAAATAAATTTTCTAAGATCTTCTACATAGCATAAAAATGATTGTCTTCTGTCATGAAAATCTAATGCATTCTCCAGACCCAGAGTTTAGATAAAAAAACTAATCACGGATGTTATTATTGAATAAGTAATCTACTGCTTGATCAGCAAACTGCACAAGGTTCGGTCTGCACTCCATCAACAGAATTGCAGAATGTGACAAAAATTTTCGCGCTTTAACTTAACGATAAGCAAGCATCTGCTATTACAGGAAGTCAAACGGTTTGGCAGTTTTCTCGCTAATTTGGCTATTTTTTTCCTCTATTTAACTATCGCATATATTTTTCTTTCTTTTCTTTCTCTCATCCACAGATATGGATAAGAAAAATCCAAAATTTGACCCGAAAGTATTGTTTTTGGGTCAAATTTTGAAATTGATTTTTTGCAATATTTTTGCACATTTTGAGGTCCCCTGAATCCCAAAATCAGGTTTTTGTATTTGATCTGTGTGTGTGTGTGTGTGTGTGTCTGTCTTTGTGTATGCCTGTACATGTATGCCAGGTATCAGCACATTTCAAAAACAAATAATTCCAGAATGTGAAAACTTAGTATTCTACATCTGAATCATGTAAGGGGATGCTGCACTTAGCTTTTGCTTGAGATCAAGCAAATGTTTCTTGTACAGGGACATCCAAGAGAATTCAAATACATTAGGTATGTGAGCGAAATTTTTTTGCTATTTACAGTTTGATATCTGTAGCCTGTACTAAAGAAAAAAAAGTTAACATATATTTTTTTATATGCATAAAAGTATGTTTTATGTAAAATATGGCATGAAAATCATTCTCCATTCATCTACAGGGCTACCTAGGAATGATAATTAATACTTCAAACCTACAGAGTAAACAAAGAAATTTTTTAAGTGGAAATTTTAAAGCTTAATTTTTTCCTATAATTACACGTTTTGAGGTTCCCTGAATACTAAAATCAAATTTTTAATGGTTAATCTTTGTGTATGCCTGTTATCAGCTAATTTTAAAACAAATATTTGCAGATAATTTAAATTTTGTATTTTGAAGTTTATTTTGAGGTTGCTAAAAATGTTTGTTCAAGATTAATAAGCTTGAAAGAGTGGTGAGAAAGAAAGTTGACTGAAAAATTTGGAATTAACTTTTAAATTTAATAATAGCCAAGAATTTTTTATAGTAGGCATTATGCAATATATTTAAACGGGGTCCCCCCCTCCTGCAATCTGCATTTATAGCATTCAAATGCTAGGTAAGAGTAAGAGAAAGCCGTGTGAGTGTCCCACCAAATTGTTATTAATATTTAAATAAAAACAGTCTTTTTTAAATACTGATAATGCATAATTAAATAGTAATTTTTATTTTATTTTTATCTATTTATTTTTATCTATTTATTTGGGTTGAGAAGTGAGGTGTCTGTCAAATGAAAGAAGAGATTTAATTGATGATGGTCTACATTCATGATGACGGTCGTTATTAAAAAAATTTGCGATACCTTCAAATTTCACACATTATGAAATCCAAAATTTTGCTTCAAATTATCTTAGAATGTCGAATTTTGGTTGGTGGGTATTGATTAAGTGTATGCAATAGGCACTTCGGTGGTATTTCGCGAAACTTCTAACTTACCCGCCGAAGAGGGAGAGTAAAAAGTGGGTAAGACGCTGCCGAAAGCAATGGAAACCCAGACTAATCATGTTGGGAGCGGGAGAACCATTACCAAACGCAGCAGGAACATTAACTTAAGTTTCGATTGATTTCAGCGATTTTTTATTTATTTATTTATTATTATTATTTTTATTTATATATTTTTTTTTGAGATTTTGTTAATAATGACATGGAATTTTGAGAATTTATTTAAATATACTATGCAGCAAAGCGGGCAAAGCCTGCTAATGTTTATTTAAAGCATACTTAGATATGCTACATGAAACGTAATAAAATGATCAAATACTGTTCGTATGCACATAAAGCATGTTTCCTATAAAATATTTTATTGTTAGCTTATGATTCATAAAGCCATATAGAAATATTTAGATATATTAGAGGATAATAAGCGAAAATTGATCGAAGTGTGTTTTAAATTTTGTTAAACGCTTTCAACTTTCCAACAAGTTAAAAGTATGCTTAAAATTTAAGTTTGTCAACACCATTGTCTGTCTATCCGTTCACTAATTTCAAAAATATATTTTATAATTCCTCAGTTACATCGTAACCGTGCGCATTTTTTATTGAAAGTATGGGTATACCATAAGTGGTTTGATATGGGGACTCACTAAAATTTTAGACGTACAAAAGTGTATGTTTAGGTGTAGGGTGTAGGTGTTTTATAAACTAAGTGGTCCGCTTGATTTTTCTCTTTTGTTTATTACTAAATTTAGTAAAAATGTAGCAATTTCTGTAATATTTCAATAAAAATATAAATATCTTGCGCATTAGTAAAACAAAAACAAAACAAAACTAGTTATACTGTGACGGCTATAAAAGTTCCTTTTATTCCATTCTATATAATAGCGTCACCAACGATTAATACGCACAAAATTTCAAGAAACTTAGCTTCTCACAATTAACTTTCTATACACATAATTTCGTACAATTTTCACCAATAGGTGCTGCTGTATAGGCAACTGGAAATCCCAGACACTAACAGCAACGCCACATTGTGGATAGTTTACATCCGAATTGAATCAGCATACCTTTTAATAATATAAATATCATATACCAATTTTGGTGGATTTAAATAACAATAAATAACATACGAAATATGTATACTTTAGAAGCAAGAAACGAAATATTATCAGAAACTTATCAGAAACGAAATTAAATTGTCATCTGTTGGCTTTTTGTACCCAAATAAAATCAGTACAGATTTACATGATTTCCATCACATGTACAAGCTTAGTGTATTTATAACTATAGATGATTAGATAGAGGCTGTCCAGTAGGATTGCAATATAGAAGCAATATGTTATGAAAGCCACATATTAAAATCTAATTAGCAGTAATTTAAGTCTAGCCAAATATAAAGTTTGGTTAAATGCTGTCCACTGGCTCGTGAGAAACAGAGTCCAAAATTTTCTTTCTGACACACATACAAAGACATTTTCTAACAATAGTCAAATCATATTCCAAAAATCACAAACTGTGTGAATTCATCGAAAATCGAAAGTCGGAAATTTTCACGAATCCAATACTTTCTTCTTGACAGATGTAAGTAAAATAATAATAATAATAATAATAATCGGTAATCATAGGCTTGATCAAATCTTGAGGTTGAAATAATTAAAAACAGCTAAAAAAATGCTTTATTTATTTATTTATTTATTTATTTTCTCCTATATTAACCCTTTGCCGGCCCTAATGCTCTAAACCGCTGTACATAGTATTGCCAAATTGAGGGACTCTTCTATTTAACGAACACCAATAATTTTGAGGAGTGATATTTGCTATACATAATGGACGAATAAACTTCGAAGTGATTAGACAACCGATGCAGTAGAAATTTATTGGTGGATATTGAACAAAAAAATCCTTAAATTTGACAATATTCAAAAAAGGAGAGGGAAATTCAATAGGACCGGCAAAGGATTAAATTAAAGGTTTAAAGGATAAAATTTCGACCCGTGCAGTCATCTAGAATAACGTTTGGTATAAAAATACACAGATTATTTTTAACTAATGGTTGTGAAATGATTATATATATATATATATATATATATATATATATATATATATATATATATATATATATATATATATATACAATACTGATAATTATTCAAAAAAACTTTTTGTACATTCGGCAGAAAAATTACTGAAGCACACATCCGTTTTATATATACTAGCAAACCCGTGCGGCATTTTCGCACTTTATTTCTTTTCTTATTTATATTTAAAATTTGAAACTTATAAATATTATATCAATTTCACCCCTTAATTAAAATTTTAATTTACCAGAAGCCAAATTATTATTAGATCCAAATAAATATTGTGCAATAGTGAAACCAGTATTATTCAAAGAAAAGCTTCAAAATAAAATTCATGGTTTATGACTCAGTTTTCATACTTCCGCAAGCAGTATGGTTTTATTAAAGGACCCCTGTGACGCCTTTTAAATTTTAATCGCCAAGTATGCAATGGCATTTTATTTATTTTGGCGTAATTTTTTGTAAAAAAAAAAAAAATCTTATTTTGATTATATTTTTTATGATTGCGTTTTGTAGCCAATTTATGATAATATATCATATTCTGTTTATATCTTTGAAATATTGCTAGGTTTATACTGACTCTTGCAAAGATTTTCCAGAAATAACTTTCAAAAATACATTTCTCATAAAATAATGTCCTCAAACAAATATCGTCATGTTTTCTTTATTAGATCATTGAACTGAATACGCGTGCTTAAATATTGTTCATTTTTAAATATTATTTTTTATCCTGACGTATTTTATTAATTTTATCACTATCATATCGTTTCAAATAATAATAATAATAATAATAATTGAAATTGGTCCACGTTAGAGAAATATTATATAGATATTAGTTTGATCACTAATTTTTATCATCAATCTACTTTTTTATAAACAGCTTAAGACTAAGATTATGACTCGATAAATATTTACTCAACAAAACAGTTTAGGTGCAAATATTTTGATTTACTAGAGCTTCAATAATAATTCTGCCGACAGTATATGGAGTAGCATCATTCACACCCGCTCTTTCGTGCCGGCAAAATTTTTTAAATATTTTTTGAAATAGCTCACCATTTTTAAAATGAATAAGCTTCTGTAATAATTTGAAATAATTCAATTTATATATATATATATATATATATATATATATATATAAACAAATAAATAAATAATATTTTTTTCCATTATTGGCTTTTTTCCTTTCTCTCATTTTTTTCATAAATGTAAAATGCAGAAATAACTGCTTTTAATTGAACAACGTGGATTTGTTTAAGAAAATATAAAATGCAGTTTTGTAATGGCCACGACGTACTAGCTTGATTTTGTAATTATCATCCTGTTTAGTTAGATAAGCTTTCCTTGAAGTGGCATTTTATGTAATTCAATAAAACAAGCATGCAACATTTTAAATACACGACGAATTTTTATATCTTGCCTCATCATAAAAATAAACTATTTAACAAAATATTGTTAAATACAAACTCTGTAACATTTTTTTAATACAATTGTTGAGTTCTGTATTTTTCATTAAAGTAACTACATAAAACAAAAATAGTTTTTTTCCCCCCTAATAATTAAATAATGACTATGCCACAAAATGAAAAGGACTACTTGTGTTGTTTTATCTCAAAATAGAAAGCTGCCAAATTTGACTTGACCGCCAAATTACCAACAAGGGTTGCCAGTTCCATAATTTTCAGGCGCGAAAACCAAATGATTTCATATCAATTTTCTCATGTTGATGACTTTCTGATTATCAAAGAGAGACGTAAGAGTGAATTTACTTTATATATCTTACATACATATATTTTGATACATTATTAATACTTTATTCATACTTATAATAAAAGTTTGTATATAATTATTAATCAGATGCTAAAAAGCTTGACTTATTATTTTTAAGTTTTTTTTTTTTTTTTAGCTCGAGAAATTGAAAAATGCTGTTAAAGTAAATCTAACTACTAATTTGTTTTTTAACAGCATTTGAATATTAGTATTACCAATGAATAAATTTTACAAGCAAAACTTATATGTCATAATAGTATTATGACATCAAATATTTTTTCTGTCATAAATAAGCGGGATTTTTGTGTAAAAAATAAACATAATTTAAATTTCTCATCAAGAGAAAAAAACATATATTAATTTCTTATAAATCTAATTTTAAGGTATGTGTGCTTGTGTTATTTTGTCAGTCTTAATAAGGGTATGGTGGACGTTGAAAATCTTTCTTTGAAATTATTGTCTTAGAATTGTTTGCATTGCATATAATGGGTCGTTCAATGTAAAGTGAATTATTTCTTTCTAAATAGATTTTGAAATAACGAACTTTTTGCAAATTTATATGTAGGAAAACAATTTAAGATTTTGAAAGCATTATTTATTTTTAGCGTTTAAAACAAATCAGAGTAGTAAGAATTTATACATTATGTGAAAAATCTTAGAAATTTCATTTTTATAATTATTTAGAAGTTTTAGTTTTCTGAAAAAACAATGTAAGGCCATTTATGGGATTTTAATGCAATAAGAGGTTTTTCACTTTTATAATGAAAGATGTAACTAAATGTGGTAAAATTAAGCAAAAATATTCATATTTAAAAACTGTGGAGTTTACACCTATTTCACAGCGTATGTTTCACAGTGTCTCTATATGAGTTGAAATGTATGAATATTAAATATATTAAAATTTCCTGAATACTACCAAAGTTTAAAAAATTAAAATTACAAATTTTAATCTTTTTTTAAATTGTTTAAAATGCTTTAGTCTTAAGTTTTTACTTCGATCTTATATTATTATAATTTATAAATATACTCTAAATGCATCTGTACATTTATTTTGTGGATTTATTTATAAATAAATATATATATATATATATATATATGTATATATATAATGTTTGAATTAGAAAAAAAATAATTGCATGAAAATTCCACAGTTAAAAATATTACAAAAATAAAAATCAACTCATCAATCGATCCACAAAGTAAAGCACAAATGTATTCAGATTATGCTAATAAACAATATTAGTGCAAATCAAGGAGAATTTTTAAAAAATTAATAACGTAGATAATTTTTATTTTTTTTTTTAAATATTATGAATTTTATTCTTTTAATTTTTATAACCGTTTATGACCATGTACGTGTGATTCTACTGGTCAGACAGAAAATTATATTTCAGTTTCAATATCCATGTAATAAATGCTAAAAAAGAGATTATGTATTAGTTTTCTTAAATTCAATAGCATCGATTTTCTCAAGAGATGTGAGTAAAAACCTGCTTATAAAAATGCTAATTTAATTTAATGTTGTAAATGTTTACAGTCAGTTACGGTAAATATTAAGTGAACATGTTTAAAAACAGAAATTTATTAAGAAATAAAAAAGAAATTTTACAAGAAATTTTTATAACAACAGTTTCTAAAATTTCCGTTTTATGGCAGAATTTCTTGAGATTATTAATTTCTTATCCAACATTTATTTTAAATTCCTATATTTTTTAAAGTAAAAAAGTTTATTTCACATTTAGCTATTTAAAATATTGTATGAAGTTTCATGTTTTTATATTTTTGACAAAATATACATACACATATATATATAGTTTGAAATTAAGATAATTTGTGAGTTGCGTTTAACTATATAACAGTTCGTAAGATATCTTTCTTGTAAAATACTAATATATAGCAGCACTACTCCGAAATTCACTTAAAATTTACGAATGCGTAGTTGCTTTAATAATATTTCGGTACTTTCTTTTTTCACTTGAACAAGAGTCGGACTGATAATTTGACCTGAAATAGCTATTGCGTTTCTTTTATTTTCAATTTATAACCTATTTGTTACCTTCAAATCAAATGGTAATGAAGTAAAGGAAAAAAAAAGTGCATTAAATTTTAAATAAAATATTATTTATAACCGTTATGTATATGCATAATGTATAAATTTCATAGTGTAACAGCTTTTTACTTTTGTTTATTTTAAATAATTTCTTTAAAAGAGAAATCTTTATTATTATTTATTTATTTATTTATTTATTTGTAGTATTTATTGGAAACAATGGTAGTATATAACTGAAAAGATTAAACTTATTAAAATTAAAATTTAATTAAAATTAATTTTTTTTTTTTTATTCATTCAGTTCTTTCTAAAGGAAAATGTACTTTTTCGTTTTATTATATTCATCGAAATCAAATGGTAATATAATGGTAAGAGCAGGGGCTATAAAATACTTGCTTCAAAATCTAAAGAGGTACAGTGATCTTTAACATTGTAGTTCTTAAATAATAACAGATCCACCTGTTGTTGATAAATACTCATTTTATCATGAGATATTTAGATGCATATTTTTTTTTTTTTTAGCTTACTTACTGATTTTTTACCAAGCAACATACATTATATAATATATATATATATATATATATCAGTCGAACCTCGTTTACGGGAATCTCATGGGGAATAAAAAAAAATTGTTCATGTTATCAGTAGTTTATATTGTCAGTAACTCAGAAACTGACCTTTGTTTTAGCGGGGATTGTGGAAACTATTCACGTTAAGCGGTTTACGTTAATTAGATTCGACTATATATATATTGTATCAGAGAAAAAAAAAGTAAAAATGTACAAATTTAAATTCTTAAAGTACAGAGTATTGTTATAAAGTTTGGAATAAAAACACAACATAAAATATGGAATACAGTTTCATATTTTTTTCCTTTATTTTTCTCATATTCCATTTTCAGATTTAATGCATCTTTTTCAGACGTGAATTTTACTGTAATAATTTGCTTAAGTCAACTATGATAGACAAGTTTAATGCATCTGAATGTTTGCATACATATATTTCAATTTAATCTTTAAAGCGTTTTTGTTATACATCTTTAATTAATTGATTACGAAAATATGTCTGCTACATTCAATTTTTAACATTCTTCAATATATAGCTAATAAAGAAATTTCTAAAAATATTTCTTCTTGTAACCAAATATGTTTATGTTAAGTGTGTAAAAGTTATTCTCACTTAACCCTTTGAGGGACAAGATAATTTTGATCATTTAAAATTAACTGCCACCAGTACGTACAAACAAATATAAGAGATTAAAAAAAAAAAAAAAAAAAAAAAAAAAAAAAAAAAAATGGAGTTTTTCTTCTATATTATTAAAGTAAAACTTTGCAAAAAAAATTCTTGGACACGTTTTTACAGTTGGGAATTAAAATTAGGTTTGATTTAATGTATTCCAAAGCCTTTGAAAGGGTTAAACGAATTTAAATAAATAAAAATATATAAGTCTGCGTAGCTTTATATTTTTCTTTCATCTGAATTATATAGAGATCTACAAAAATATAATTATGTGAACCTGAACATTAATGTTACAAACAACACTCTTGGTTAATATAATCCTTTTTTTTTTTTTTTTTTTTTTTTTTTTTTTTGGGGGGGGGGGGGGGTATCTGGTTGCGTAAAAACATTATGTAACATTGGGCATTATGTAAAAACACAATGCACAATATTGTTTTAATTTAATCTTTTAAAGTTTTATTTTCGTATGCATGAAAAATTTAAACTATTGTTCCGAATTTATCATTTTTGGTGTATAACGTACAAAACTCATAAATATTAAATATGTACATAGTAGACATACGTTGTACCGTATCTAAGAACTACAATGCCTTATATTTATAAAGAGTATATTGAACTGTATGTAATTAATGAATCTGTCAATTTTATGATTAATAATCAAATAGTAATTTAGATAAAGCTAGTCTGAATACACACAAGTATAAGCACATATGTAATCCACAGAATAATTATTGTGCATCTTTATATACGTATACAGATGATGGGGGACCAAATAAGAAAAAAGGCGACACTTTCAAATTTAAACATTTTGCCGGAAATATTGAGAAACATTTGATGGATACTTTGTGGGTGTAAATAACATGTTATATCACATATGTTTTTAAAAAAATGTCCCAAAGATAACAAAAGAACCACTAATAAAATTATATTTTTACATATTTGGCAGCATCTTGTAATTAATAATGCTTGAAATTTATTGTAGCTTTAACATATTTTTATGACGCTCTTTTTAATTATCATTAATAATTCACCATCACAGAAAATTTCTTTAACGAAATTAAAGACTTACGAGTGTTTTTTATTTATAATAAGCACGGTTTTTAATTTATTATAAGTCATTTTTAGAAAACTTGACATAGTACATTAGACACAACATTCTGTAATCAGAGAGTAAGAACATTAAATTTATGCAAAAAAATGAGCATTTTTACTAAAAGATATTTATCTGCGCATGCACAAGATTTAACGAAAAAAAATTTTTAGGTATTATTTAGTGAAATGCATAGAACTCATGCAAACATTGTGAAAAATCAAAAAGATATCGTCAACAGAATTAGTTGAAATTTAAGCACTATGAAAGACAAGCAAAAGTATAAGTATGTAATGCATATTTTTATTTTTAATAAGTCCTTGGGAATACACTGTAAGTTAATTAAATTGAAATCTTTATAAAACCACTTATCATTCGCTTCTCTTTCATACTGCTTTAAATTTAACTAATTCTATCGATGATATGTTTCTAAATTTCCCTAATATTGCTTTGGTTATTTTTTCAGAGTATTTATGTATTTGGATAATAAATTTTGTAAAAAAAACTTTGTCACCATTTGTGGATGCAAAGTTAAAACTTATTTAGTAAAAATACTCATATTTCATCTTATATTAATATTTTTATATTATATTTGTATTATGTTATGTCTAATGCACTATGTCAAATTTTCTAGAAATGGCATTAAATTGATCTGAAAACCCTTTATGTTATATAAGCAAAAAACGTTTCGCAAATTTTCAATAAAGTAAAAAAAAAAAAAAAAACTTTATTCTCAATGAATGCGCGTGATACTGACAAAATTATGAATACACATAAATTAAAGAAGCCACATACAAGAATAAATGCTACAGCTACAACGCATTTCAAGTGCAAATTTTTATAAATAAAATAACACCTTCCCCCTCCCCTGTTAAGATCCCTTCTTTTCTTTCTGGACAAAATCTTTACATAAATATATGTGGAATAACATGTTTTTTATACCCATGAAGTTCTATGCACTTTATCAAGATTTCTCTAGGTATTTGACAAAAAGGCTAAATCGGAAAATTACACATTATTTTGCCACTCGTCTGTATATCATGAAAATGGCTAAAAATTGACATTTAAAGTTTGGAATTCAAGCATTCTCTGGAATAAAAACTATTTATATTAATGGATACAACACGATAAAAGTGTTGTGAAATATAATTATATATATATATATATATATATATACAAAAGAGCAATAGTTTTATTTATAAAGTATTTATACAAAAGCTATTTCTATATGTTTTCTTTCTTTAATTTTTTTTTTTTTTTTATACTAACCTTCTGAACCAGAAAATAATGGCGTCCAATAAGTAAAAATTATGTTTTTAGCATAATCATAGACAGAGATTGGGTGAGGACGGCTTTCTTTCCTTTTACTTATGTCTAACATAATATAAAAACGGAAAAGGGAAAACGTTATCAATTTTAAAGCACAACTCTGGTGGGTTATTTTTATCCAGATTTAGTAAAATAAAGGAAACATGAAAACAACAGGGAAAAAATGAAAACAAATAAATTATTACGTAATTGCTTTTTTTTTTTTTTTTTTTTATAAGTATTTGTTATTATTATACTATTTATTATAATTATTATTAATAAACAATAAATAATATAATATACTAAGAAATGATATGTTAATTATAAATAATATACTTCCTATATTTTTTATTAAAAATAATAATAATAATTACATTGTTTATTATTTAATATGCCATGATAGCGTAATTACATCAAATGAGTAAAAATTGCGTTGACTCATTTTAAAGAAATTTAAACATTTAATGATTACCAATTACATTGCCATGTCGTATAAGTTTAAATATCTGTAAACATCATTTTTGTAAACTGCTGCTGTAAACTGAAAATATGAATACACACATGCACTGAAATTTAAAAATATGAAGTATGTTAAATATTTTGATTTAAAAAAAATTATATTTAAGTATTTGGAAATTTTTAAAATTTCTTCCTTCTAACTAATTTTTAAATATTCGTTTCAATTTCTTATTATTATAAATTAACAATATATTCTAAACTCAATTGCATATAATTTTAGCGGTGCATTGGTGCATTAATTTTCGAAAATATTTTTTATGTTGGAATATTAAAACTTTCTATGAACTTCAGCATTCAAATATATTTTTAAACTATCCATGGACTTACAAAGTAGTACCCAGAAATGTTTAGAATATACAGGGTGCAAAGTCGAGAGCAGGCCTTTATTTGCGCAACAATTGGTCTCAGACGTCCTCCAATTACAAAATGTATTTAAAAAAAAATGTAAGCATTCATTATATGACATGTTTAAATTTAAAAAATCAATTTATTAAAAATCACAAAAATTGATAATTTTTATACAGTTTTCAGGACGCTAATAGTAAAAGTTGACTTTCAACTTAAAAAATATAACACGAAAAGTTTCACTTTTGTGCGCCCAAAATTTTCTGAGATAGTTAGTTTCAAAATTTAGGATTATTCCGCATTTTCTCGGGCTTTATTAAAAAGTCAATGAAAAATTCTTTAATAAAGCCCGGAAAATAGCAAACAAATTCCAAATAGGATTTTTAAACCGATCCCTTATTGAAGGCCGAAATATGTTAGAAAATCTAAACTTTAAATATCTTGTTCCATTTTGGGAGAATATAAATGAAACTTTTTTTTAGGATGAGTGTCAATTTTTCTAAAGGGATCTATAGGGATCTATAGGAATCTGGGACTGTATAAAAATTTAGTTTTTGTAATTTTGAAAAAATAGATATTTTAAATTTAAACATGTCATACCGCAAATGCTCATATTTTTTAAAACATTTTGTAACTGAAACTATATGTTTGCGACCAATAGTTGCGGAGATAAAGACATTCTCGTGACTATCTTTGCACCCTGTATTTAAAGAAAATTAATATATATATATATATATATGCATAAATGAATTTTTAATCGTAGTTAAAACCAGGCGACCGATATAAGATCACTGAAACCACATAGAACAATGAGAAGGAAATTACAACAAATTTAAATAACCTGTGGAGACTGATTGTGATTTATTGAAACATTTATTTTTTGTTTATTGATTTTTATTTTATTTAACTTCAATCTAATCATACATTTATTCCTAGATTATTCGTTGCAATTTTAATAATTTTGCCCGTGCGTAAAGACGACATGAAACTCAAATCAAAAGATACAAACAAGCAACGAGAAAAAAAAAATAAAATAAATAAAAACAGCATTTTTTTTTAGAGGAAAAGCTCAGAACGGTGAGAAAGAAGAAGAAGAAGAAAAAAAAAAAAAAAAAAACTCGTCAGGGGTGACCTTTTTTACCGTTGAGCACCAATGTACGATTTCGTTCGTTAGCAGCTATACCAGCGGACACCCAATCGTACAAGAAATTAATTGAAGTTAAAAATGAAGAATAAAGTGAAATAAACCAGGGGTGCAGAACCAGGGCTCAGGTTCGAGGGAAATTTTGAATATTTTTTTAAGAGAAAATAAAAATGTAAATCAAAAATAACAATTTGCTACTTTAAAGTGCTTATACACTAACAGCGATATTTTTATATTACACTGTATGTTTATTCTCTTAAAGATTTATTACATAGAACAAATGACATTTTATACCAAAGTAGATTTTTGCATTATTGAGGGAAGTTTATACTGTGTTTGGGGGAAATTTCCGAGGTCTGAACATTTTCTGCACCCCTGGAATAAACTATTAATTCAAGAAATCAGAGAATCAAACAGAAAACAACTATAAAAAACAAACATTGCGCACAGGATGATGCATTCGGAATCCCAAGGATTAAAACAAGCAAAATAATTCAAGAGTTTAGTTGTACATAGCAGATGAAGAATGATACAACACAGCAACAAGGATATGAATTACTTTTTTTTTAATTCAAATAATGTTTGAGAAATTTTAACATACTTAATTTCAACGTATATGCATGAGAAATTCCATATTCTCCGACGGTAATTCCCAAAAATTTTCATAACGTGGATGTCAACTCTATATCCCTTAAAAAATTCCTTAAATTTTTGCATTTAAAAAAAATTTCTTTTTTCCCCTAATCTGAAGATAATGACGTTATAGTATTAATTACGAAACTTTAATAAACACCGTAAAAGGCAAGAACTCGCAGCTGCTACAAAAAAAAAAAAAAAAAAAAAAAAAACCGGCAACGCATTCAACACACTCAACATGCTTGTTTGCAGCTCTCGCGCTTACATTGTTCGCCTGATGAAGGGTTGTGTCTTCTTTTAACCCGAAACAATTGTTTCGAGTTCTTGCATTTTATGGTGTTTATTCAAACTTTTGTAATTAATACTATAACTTCATTATCTTCAGATCAGGGGAAAAAAAGAAATGAAAAAAAAAAAAAAAAAAAAAAAAAAAAAATGAAAAATTTAAGAAATTTTTTAAGGGATAAAGAGACGTAATGGCACTTTTTTCGGAAAACTGTCATAGAATATAGAATTTTTGATGTATATACGTTGAAATTAAAAGAATAGTAAGTATGTTAAAATTTCTCAAACATTATTTGAATTAAAAAAAAAAAAAAAAAAAAAGTAATTTATATTTCTGTTCATGTGTTGCATCATTATTCGTCATCAGCTATGTACTTTTTAATAAAAAAGCACCACAAAACTGACGTTGTAAAAATTATTACTTACAGACTTTGAATAAACACCATAAAATGCAATAAACGCGCAACAATTGTTTCGGGTCGAAAAAACACACGACCCTTCATCAGGCGAATAAAGTAAGCACGAGTGCTGCAGTCAAAGCGGCAACGCACCAATTGCGTTGCCGCTTTGACTGCAGCACTCGTGCTTACTTTATTCGCCTGATGAAGGGTCGTGTGTTTTTTCGACCCGAAACAATTGTTGCGAGTTTATGGCATTTTATGGTGTTTATTCAAAGTCTGTAAGTAATAATATGTACTTTTTACTTTTAAACGCCCGTACTGTGGTGTTTTTTTTTATAATGACGTCACAGTTTTTTTTTTTTTTTTCTACACTATTTTAGAACGTTTACAGTACGTTTTCTAGAACGTTCTGAAAATGTGTATAACGTTTTGAAAACGTTTTAAAAACGTTTAGAACGTTCTGAGACCGTATACGTAGAACGTTCTCAGAACGTTTCTATAACACCGATGGTGATAGTTACACGTTCATTGAACGTTCTCTGAACCGTACTATTGTACGGCTTCAAGATGGACAAATAGACGTCTATAACACGTTCAAAGTGAACGTGTTTGTAGAACAATTTTTGAACGTTCAGAGAACGTTTCGGTGCTGCTTGGGTGGTGGTATGTAATCTATTTTATATAGAAAACACCCAATAGTGAGCTTAAAAAACATATTTCAATTTCATGAAGATATTGTACAGTAAGGGTATGAAAATATGGTTTATAGAAATGCCTCTCATAGAACACAATGCTTTGAAATACTTTTGTGTGTCCCTGTACACAAATCGGTAGTTGTATTTACTCCATTTTATACAGGAAACATCCGATAGTGAACTTGAATAACATATTTCAATTTCATTAAGATTTGTGCACAGTAAGGTTATGAAAATATGGTTTATAGAAATGCCTCTCATAAAACACAATGCTTTGAAATATTTTCGGGGTCCCTGTACACAAACCAGTAGAGGTATAAACTCCATTTTCAACAGGGTACATTCGATAGTGAACTTGTATAACATATTTCAATTTCATTAAGATTTTTGTACAGTAAGGGTATGAAAATATGGTTTGTAGAAATGCCTCTCATAGAACACAATGCTTTGAAATATTTTTGGGGGTCCCTGTACACAAACCAGTAGAGGTATAAACTGCATTTTCTACAGGGAATATCCAATAGTGAACGTGTATAACATATTTCAATTTCATTAAGATTTTTGTAGAGTAAGGGTATGAAAATATGGTTTATAGAAATACCTCTTATGGAACACATTGCTTTGAAATAGTTTCGGGTGTCCCTGTACACAAACCAGTAGAGGTATAAACTCCATTTTCAATAGGGAACATCCGATAGAGAACTTGAATAACATATATCAGTTTCAAAAAATTCCATAAATATTTACGGGAGTTAGAGCGCACACAGACAGACGGACAGACAGACAGACAAACCCAAGTCATAAACACTTTTCAACCTTGTTGAAAAGTGTTAATAACAAAAAAAAAAAAAAAAAAAAAAAAATTCAGTGATATACATGTAATTTTTGCAACTTAACACAGCTATCGCATATATTAACATATCTCGGATAGTATTGTTAAAGTCCTGCATCGGGTCGGGTAACCCGATTTTACCCGAACCCGAGCAGCCGGTCGGGTCGACTGATTTGTTTGCAATGCGGGTCGGGTTGACTGAATTTTTTTCCTATTGGATCATGTTCGGGTTTAGTTTTTACGATTCGGGCCGACTTGAGAACATCTTTCAAAAAATTTTGCTGTAATAAGTAGAAATTTATTTGATATAATTATTACTATGTAACTGGTTTAAACATACTATATATGCTCATTATTAAATATACGCGTATCCAAATTATTACAGTAAAGTAAACAAACATACCGGATCAAAATAGTTAACGAAGAAACATCAAGTTATTATTATTATTACTACTTTAAGATTATAAGCATTAAACAATAAACTACAAACACTCCGAAGTCCATTTTGGTACACTTGAAGTAAATAACACATATAAATCGTTAAAAAATATTATTAATACATTTTTCAGATTTTTAAATTTTAAACTTGGTGTATTAGTAATTACATTTTAAATTCTTTTTAAAATGATTTACCAACTACGTGGTAATAAAAATCTACTTTATTTTATAACTTAAAAAAGTTTTGCATAATTTTTAAATAAATTATTACTTTTCATTTATTTTTAAAGTTTCAGGTGTGGTTCAGGCATGAAGAAATCAAGTTCGGGTCGGTTTTCGGGTTAAAAAAAATACTTTTGTTGAGTTCGGGTCGGATTTCGGGTTGATTTAAAATTCATCTATTGGGTTTGGGTCGGGTACTAAATATTGTATAACATTAATTTTGGAAATTTTTATGAGACTGTAAAAGCTTATGAAATTTTCTAACAGAAGGTAAATATTTTTAATGCAGCTTCTAGAATCTGTGACGTCTGTCAACTGCTCATACTCGCTACTTTCGGCGTTTCACAGAGAGTGGCAACATCCTAGTTCCAGTTCGACCAAGGCCGTAGACCAGGACGGGAAGGTGGGGGGTAGGAGTTCAAATACCCCGGAAGTTTTGTGGATTTGTGTAAAATTTTTAAGTTAAACTTCATTTTTAACATTCAATATTATGTACTAAACATTGAAACCTCTTCCGAAAAAATTTTCTGGCTACGGCTCTGAGTTCTACATCAGAGGAGCTAGTCTTTAAAAACGAAGCTAGCAGTCCGACATTGCACTTCAAATTATAGATTTTAATTTTTTCGTTAATGTTAATAAAATGTTATTGTTTAAATTTGAGTTATTTTTACTCTATCTACTATTTTACACAACCAGATATAAAATTAAGATTGTAAAATATGAAATAAATTTTTAAAGGCATGTTAAATTACAAACTTAAATATAGTTTTTTATAATAAATAAATTTATATTTATTCATAACTAGGATTCATGCCAGTATGGCTACAAGGCGGTAATTCTCGCTATATCATAAGCAAATGTCGGCAGAATTATAACATGGACGACAAATTTGTTTTAATAAATTACGAAAATTGAATTTTTCTACCTTTGTGGGAATTTAGTATTATTAAAATAGATGATGTTGGTGGGAGAGTTAAAGGCCGATTGACTGTACGTGGGTCCTAGGCCTGGATAGGGGCTCCGTAGGGATCTTTATAATGGGTTACATGGTTTTCGAAGGCTAACAAAAGCCTCCCTCCCTTTCTTTTTTTTTTTAAATTTAATAAATAAAATTTTTAATGAAAATTTTGAGCATATAAAAGAGCAAAACTTAAAAAATATTTTATAAAATTTTCATTAAAAAAAATGCAAAATTCAATCTGTGGGTCTTCGTTTTAGGAGAAGCTTCAGAAGAGTGGTGAACACGATAAAAAAAAAAAAAAAAATGCATAATTCTTATTGGAATTTTACACACTTCTTCAAAATAGGATTGATTAGTGCTTGTACAAAGGCATATTAAAAAAAAAAAAAAAAAAAATAGAATTTTTGGCAGAGTTGTAGACAAAAACAGTACAATTTTCGGTACGCTTGACCCCACGTATAGCCTTTTAAAATTAATTGTAACAATAATAATAATAATAATAAAAATTTCTTTATTCAAGCACTAGTGAATTCTAGCGTGCAAAATTTCAATAAGATCGGAGTATTAGTTTTTGAGAAATCGCGTCCACCGCTTACCTGAAGGGTCTCCGCAAATCAAGACCCACCAGCGGAATTTTCCCAAATTTTCAATAAAATTTTATAAAATATTGTTTAAAGCCCTTTAGCCGCATAGTAGTTTTTTAATGTGTCTGTTTAAAAACTCATAAAATCAATACTAAATGAAATAGGAAAATAATAATAATAATCATAATAATTTTTGAGATCTATGGATATTCAGTAATCTTATTTCTTAAAAAAAAATATATATCATATTTTCCGAAATTTGTCCCATTAGCCTTTTATTTCAACTATTGAGAGACGAAAAAAAAAAAAAAAAAAGTCGTTTGTTAAAGGGTTAAATGTTGCTCATTTATATGTTCAAAGTTTTGAATAAAACATTTTTTTTTATTGTATATTTAGAAAAAAGAGAGAGAGAGAGAGAAAATATGCTTTTTCTTAGCTTTTGCAACCCACGTAACCATTTAAGGAGTTCTAGCCCGTATTTACGCGAGAAAAACCACAGAAGACTCAGTATATTAATAAAATTAAAATTTATAGACAATTTGTGTTGAGAATATCTTGAAATTAAGTCATATGATAACATACATTACAGCACTGTAGAAATACGTATAAAAATGTGTTCTAGTATAAGTAATTTTGCTGTCTACCATTTTACATTTTTGGACTATTAGACCATAACGCAGGTAGTCCTTTTATACCACTAAATTTCCATGGCTGGCGTAAACTTTATCCCAATTAAGAGTATTAACTACTTTTATTGCCTAAGCAGCAATTCATCATTAGGGTTTTATAACTTCGACCAAATATATTATACTATAATAATATATTATAATATAATTATACTATCTATACAATTCTACTAAATGTAATTACATTTCTCATATAATAACATTTTGTCATGAAAATGTGGAATTAATTTTGACAAGAGCTAAAAGCGATAAACCAGATCTTGAACCTGGGTCACTTGGCAAAACGCGCTATGTTTTCCCCCTGAACTAACACAGCCGATGTCTCATATGTACTATTTTATAATTAAAAAAATTGAAATTACTCATGCTATGAATTTTTAATCATCATTGTGTAGATCAGATGTCAGCCGTATTAGCTTAGGGATACATAGAGGATTGGCACGTGATGCCAACAGACTAGAGTCCTACGTGGGTCGAGTAAACTTGACCCGCACCCGACTCGTAGTAAGACTTTCGACCCACAACCAGACCCACGACCCGCAAAAATGCATTATTCATTACATTACATAGGAAACTGAATTAAAATTCTGTTTCACGAAATACGGTTATATTATTGAACATATCTTCCAAAGAATTAATTATTACATAAATATTATAAATATATAATTATATTAAAATTAGTGAATAATTAAAATCATATTTAAAATAACTAGTCTAATTGTAAACAAAACTTCAGTGTATCAAAACAAAATCTCTTATGTATTACACTTACTTTTAAAAATCCACTGTTTTATATATTCACAGTTTATATATATAAAAAAAAAGTAAAAAAAGAGCAAATATACGTTGGAAGGCCAATATTTTTCCCATATAAAGTTTTAAGCATCAATCAAGTATTAATATTTATGCATTTCTTCTTAACGAATTAAACTTATGTTATGAGTCACGTTGTTTTTACCTGTTATAAAGGAAGAAAATGCCTTCCACTCTCTGCGTTCGAAAGATCATATTCATAAAAAATCAACATAAAAATTTCTTCGGGAAAAAAAAAAAAAAATGCGGGTAGACTCGCCGTTTTACCCGCGGATCAAAAATTAATGCTAACTCAACCCGCACCCGACACACAAAGCGGGTAATCCGTGGATAACCGCAGGTACCCGACCCGATGCAGGACTCTACAATAGACCCCGGTTTGATTCCTGCCTTACTCACTCACTTTTCGCTCTTGCCAAATTTAATTAGACAACCTTTTAAAATATATCACTCACAATTCTTCTTACTTATACTATTTGTATGCTTCTTACTTATACTATACAACTTAAAAAAAAAAAAAAAAGTGTCCAATTTATATGTTAAAATTTGCAAAAATAATTGCTTTTTTGCATAATTTTGACGATGAACATTGTAATAATTTAAGACAATTTTTCACAACTTTGTAATTAATCTGCAATTAAAAAAAAAAAACAAAAAATCAAATTTAGAATTCTGCTTGATTAAAAAACATGGATTCCGATTTAAAATATGAAAAATAGGATGCAAATCGGAATTTATTGGAATAAAAACAAATGCATAATATTTTTAGTACAAATTTATTACCGCCCGGGTGCCTAGATGATAAAAATCAATCACGATCATGCTTAGCAACAAAAGTTTGTAATTGCACTAAAATCTATCACATGAAAACATATGACAGACAACTGCCGCAAAAACATGATTGACAGCTCCTTTCGCACCCGCCGCTCTTTCAGCGGCAAATTTACCAGATGGTTCGCGAGTTTCGCGCAATTTTTCTTTTTTAAAGCAGAATATTTGGACAGAAAGCGAAGCTATGTAAAAGTGAATAGGAAAGAAAAATTTAATCTATACTTACGGCAGCATCACCGCTCTGACCCATTTCATGTGCAGCTAGGAACTGAAGAGAAGAGCTGCTAGTGGACCAGCTGGTAGGAAGCGGATCAGTGAAGTCGAGAATACAACTTTCATCCAATGACTGATAACACTGACGTCATACTCCGCTACTCTCAGCGCCCTTTACGCTTTGCGTAAACAAGATCTCTTCAAGGTCCCTCCATCAAACTTTTTTTTATGGGGGTACTACATGTTTTTTTTTAACGCAAAACTATCTAAAAATTCTTTCTTTATTTTTTAAATGGTTCACATACGAAAGAAATAATAAAAAGCCCTTGTTAAATGCAATACCGTTATATATTATATATGACCAACTAAAAAACTATTGCCTAGGTCCTAATACTTGTTCGAAATGTGAAAAAATAAAATAAATAAAAATAAAATGCATGCCTTGGAATGCATATATGAGCATATAAAGATGTAGCTAGATAAATATACTTTTTGATTTTAATTTTAATATGCCATAATTATACAAAATACCCATTATATTCAGTTCAGAACAATATATATATATACACACACACACATATTTATATATAATATATAAAGGTAGAAGAAAATAGTAGAATGTAGGAAAACAGATGGTAAAATGCCGCCGCAATCCTCAAAAAACAAAATGAATTAATTAAAAATATCCAGTAACAACTAATGAAAAAAACAAAAAAAAAAAAAAAAAAAAATCGCTTAAACTTCTCAGGGTAAGATATTAAGCAAAATTATTATATTTACTTTTACAAATTTGGACCTCCAAAATCGGGGACTTAGGACTACGACCTGTTCGGCTCATATATTACAGGCATAGGCATTATATGATGCATTATGTCAAAGTATATGAAGAATTCAATTCATGCGTTTAGAATTAAAAATTATTAGAAATTAAAAAGGAAATTATATTAAAAACTAGAATATTTTACCTGTTGGTCACTATATTTAAATGAATAAAGAAGAAAAAAAAATCATTGAAATATCTCACAACGTCGTTTAGAGCGATTACATATAAATTAGGATTTTAAGGTTTTTCTAAAATTTTCCGCTGCCGCTGGTTGTATTTTGCTGCCCAACTGCTTCAGACAGTAAACATTCTTGTAGGCGGACAAATATTTAGCACCAGATTGTGCTGTTTATCTTGTATTCACTTTGGGATTTAAGTTGATATCGTTTGAATTAATTTAATTTAAACGGTCAACTCGGAACCTTTGAGTTATTAATTTTGCATCGCGTTCAGCGTAGATAACCAAGGATATATACAATCGGATTTTAACAGTATATATATTATTAGAAATAAAAAAAAATATAATAATAATAAAACTTTAAAATTTGTAGTATTTAGCTCACTTACAATATGCTGTGATAGTTAAATTAAAAATGTATCAATGCTGTTGAAATTAGGTTGCCCATATCTCCCATGTGTGGGAAGAAATTAAGTGCCTTTAATCTTCTATTTTTTGGTGACTAATTTTTTCTTTTAATATCAGTTAAAGTAAAAAATCAAAAATCTTTTTTCAGAATACTTCTGACAAAAAAAAAAAAAAAAAGCACAAAAAATTACTCATCTGTAAATTTTCTTTTACTTCTATTGATTTTTTTTTTTTAAATCTTTCCTTTAAGCATTATTTTTCCGTAGATATATTAAAAAAAAAAAAAAAAAAAAAATGAATGAATGAAAACGAAAAAGTATTATATATATATATATATATATATGCAAAATAATTTTGTCAAGATGTTTTTTTCTTACATCAGACTGTTGGTATAACAGTAGGCTGTTAACTTTTTTTTTTTTTTTAAATCTCAATTGAACAAAAATCTTCACGAGAAAAGTCATTTAACTATTTTAAAAGCTTTTATGTTTTCGAGTAAATAAATAATAATATGAAAAAAAAAAAAAAAAAATAAACAAATAAATAAATACTTTTGTATCGAACTCATTCTTTTATTTTATCAATAGAAAATCCTGTAACTTCAGTAATGCAAAGTCGGAGGTGGGTAATATATTACAGTATACTTGCATATAATATATAGCAGTGTTGTGCAAGTTCACGAAAAAAACGAGCTAGTTCAAACTCAAGTTCATCTTGTAAAAAACGAGCTAGTTCGCGCTCAAACTCCTGTCTGAAAAAAATGAACGCGTTCAACTCAAGTTCATTGTTAAAAAGGAGCGAAGCTCATTAAAAGTTCATTTTTGAGTAATTTTTTTTTTTTTTTCTCTAAATAGATCTTCTCGGTGACTCGGTGAACACTTTCATAGGTAATTTACATTTATTAAAATTGTCAATTACCATGAAAATTATTCTTAATTTAGTGTTTAATTAAACTTATAAACATTTAATTCTCAATTATAACTTATTCATTTAATTGTAGTAGAAATTTATTTAGAGGACACTTCTGAATAGTGAACCCACTGTTTTTGTGTATTTTTTTATTCTCAAATTTCCAATACTTTTGTTTATGCGCACAGTGGCGCACCCAGAAATAAATTGTGGAAGAGGCCTGAGTTGAAGAATAAAAAATACTATATATATATATATATATATATATATACTCAAAGCAATTCCAATCCTATGCCAGTATTTCTGAATATAAATTTTGTTTTAGTTAAAGCAGAAATCACAAGAAAGTTTCTTCAAATATTTAAGAAATGTGGTACAGTAGGACAACTTTATATGCAAGTGAATGTGGTATTTATCAAAATAGCAAATATAAACATGTATATGTCGATCCTTGTTCTATAAAATCATTTCCAAATAGAAATTTTTATTTTAGCTTAAAGCAGAAAACTTTCCAAAGATTAATTTTTAAAAGTTATGAAAGAAAACGGGTGTGAAATTATGAGTATATATACAATGTTTATTTTGAAGTATGATGCGTCATGGTCAATATCAAACAAGTCATTGAAAGTCTGTCATTTCTAGATAAACGAAATTTTTTGAAAGATTTAAATTAACGGAATTATAATCAAAATAATTTTTAAACATTATATATAAGTTATACACTTTAAAAGTATTTTTACTTCCAAAAATATCTAAATAAAATAACATTTAAAAATGTAAATTTAAATTAAATTTTTAAGTTATTTTTGAAATAATTTACTTTGACAATATTTTTAATCTTTTGCTCTATGCAGCTTACTAATTGCTTCAATTAGAACTATGACAAGATTTTTCTTACTCTAACATGTTTGCTCAAGAGCCATTTTGCTTAAATTAAGAGTTATTTATTTATTTTTGATAACGAAACTAGTATAATATTACATTTTCAAATGACAAATAATAATAATAATAGAAAGAAAAAGAAACTGAATATATCCTACCCTGTCATTTTTAATTTATAAAGCAGGCTGAGTTTTTATTGATTATCAATAGCATGATATTAAATATGATAAAGAAATTAGTATGATTTAAAATTTAATAATAATAATTTAAAAAAAAAAAAAAAAGAAAAGAAAGAAATCAAAAGAAAGAAAAAAAGAAAGGAAAAATGGAAGAAAAAGAAAAGAAATTTAAAATGTAAAAGAATATAACATACACTATTATCATTTTTAATTTATAAACAATACGTAAAATTTCATGAAAAATGTAAAAAAAAAAAAAAAAATAATAATAATAATAACAAGAATAAGCAGGAATCATTTTACATTTTGCTTAATATAATATATAACATATCTATTGTATGCAAAGAAAAATCTATATTTAATATATGTTTCTTAAAGAAAAATATTTACTTCTACTTTTATTTCTAAAGCAGGCTGCGCTTTTATTGATTTGGTATATAAATATGGTAAAATTTAGTCAATTTATTACTTTCCGAACAAACGTATGAAAGGAAAGTATTGTAATCATGTCAAAAATCCGAATTCGAGATTTTGGTGTTTCAATACGTACGCTAGCGTCTAAAAACGCTTTGCTCGAATGCGCTGTAAGTTGGTACGCATGTTGCATGTCACCGTAGCACAAACCCTATTGATTTTGGTTAATCTGGCACTTACAGTTTTTTTGTTTTTTTTTACAGGGACACAAAGAAAAATTCTTTATCACTATGGCCTGTGGGACCAAAATCTTAAAAGTGTGATAGCATCTAAACGCCTCATTCAATTGAGTAAAAATTTTATACATATATTATAGGTCACAGTTACTCAATCAGTATAGATTTTGGAAAATCTGACACATATAGTTTACAGGGATATAAAGAAAAATCCTTTATCATTATGGCCTCTGGGGCCAAATTTATAAAGTGCGATAGCGTCTAAACATCTTATTAAAAAGAGCAAACAATTTATACACATATTATAGGTAATAGTTGCAAGAACTGCGTAGATTTTGATGAATTTAGCACTTAATTTTTTTTTTATACAGGGACACAAAGAAAAATCCTTTATCTTTATGGCCTATGGGCAGCGCCTGATTTAAGGCAAGGCATTCGGGGCATGTGCCCTGGGCCCTCACACTGAGGGGGCCTCCAAGAAATTCCATCATACTTTACAAAATAAAATAAAAATAGTTAAAATGCAAAATTTCCAAATTTTGCTATAATGATCGTTGTTTTTTGTTTTTTAGTCAATGGATGGAGGTATTACTGCACTTTTATATTTATTGGTGATAAACAAGCATTGGATTTAGTTAAGTCTTACCAATAAAATAAAAAGTGGGGAGAATTTTTAGACGGGTGAACAAAAAATCAGCAGTTTGTTTTGTTTGATGTAATATTAAAGAAGGAAAAGGGGCCCATTGAACATGAGTGCCCTGGGCCTCCAAATGCGTAAATCGGTCCCTACCTATGGGACCAAATTTTAAAAAGTGCAATAGGGTCTAAATGCCTTATTCAATTGAACAAAAAAATTATACGCATATTACAGGTCACAATTTCACGAACTGTATAGGTTTTGGTGAATCTAGCACTTTTATTTTTATTTTTATTTTTATTTATTTATTTTTTTTTTTTACAGCACAGCAAATAATTCTGTATCATTATGGCCTATAGGGTGAAATTATTTAAAGTGCGACAGCATCTAAATGCCTTATCCGTTTGAGTGGAAAATTTATATACGAGTCATATCACACAAACTGAGGTCACCATCACACAAACTGTATAGATTTTCGTGACTCTAGCATTTAACGAGTTTTGCAGGAACACAAATAAAAATTGTTCATCATATTAAATTATTTAAAGTGTGATAGATTTAAAGTGTGAAGTGTGTAAATGCCTTATTCAAATGAACTGAAAATTTATATACATATTATACGTCACCGTCACAGGAACTTTATGAACTTTAGAGAATCTAGAATTTATGATTCTTTTTACAGGGACGAAATGCAAATTTCTTTATCATTGAGGTATATAGGCTCAAATTTTAAAGTGCGATAGCGTCTAAATGCCTTATCCGATAAAGCTGAAAATTTATAAGTCACTGTTGCACTAACTATAAGCATTTTGGTGAATCTAGCATTTGTAGGTTTTTACAGGGACACAACGAAATATTCTTTATCATTATGATCTACGTGTTCGGTAAGATAGCGTTAAATTAAACTTCGTGTACTATATAAAGAAAAATACTCAAACTACCTAATATAATTCTCTCTTTTGTTTATTTAACAACTCCTCTTACTTTACTTTATCTACAAAACCGTTAATTACTCAATTTTTGGAATGTCGAGTGGAGTCACTCCAGATTTTTTTTTTTTTTTTTTTAAATAATGACCAAAAAATAAAAGAAGAGAAGAAAAAACATTAGATAAAGGAAAGAATATATTATATTTAAAATAAATAAGGAATCAAAAACCTCATCGTTTTTGACTTATAAGGAATGTAAAATTTTATTAAAAATGAAAAATAAATAAATAAATAATATAGGTAGAAATCATTTTATATTTTGCTTAAATTAATAAATAAATTTCATCATTTTATATATTTTTAATAATAAAAGCTGTATATAGTCTCTAAAGAAAATTGTGTTTTCAATATCTATTTATAGATAAACATGCAATTTTCTATTCTTAAAACACGCTGTTGATCTTATCGAATTTCGAAATAGTTAATTATGAAAAAGAAATTTATATAATTATGATTTAAACATAATAATGATATAAACACTCATACATATGTTCTTTTTTAAATTCTTAATAATTATCATCTCATCAAGGTTTTACTTCCTGGCTTCTATGTATTATAATAAATGATGAAATAATATAGCAATTTTACATATTTTTAATATGTTGATTAAAGTAATAAATACTCTCTTATTTTCTTTTTAATTGTTATTATTATTTTAATAATAAATACTTGTATTTGAATCGCACTCGAAAGTAAATATTCCTTAAAAATTACATTAAGAATGACTTTCACGTTCTAATTAATAACATATTTTTAATTTTAGTTCATAGAGAAGCATAGAAATTAATATTTTTTGTTGGCTGTTATGTGCTTTTATAAAATTTTGAGGTATTTAAATGTGATAAAAAATATTTTGATTTAAAATTTAACAATAATAATAAATAATACATAATCAATAATAATTCTTAAGAAACATGTAAGCAAAATTAATTGAAATTTTAGAGTATTGTGTTTAATTTAAAAAGGATAATAAAAAATATCGCTTACAATGTTTCAACAACTATTTTTAAATTGTAATCGAATTTCGAAGAATTTAAAACTGATATATATATTTAAATATAGTAATGTTAATATAATATTTTGTAAATGAAAATTAAAATGATAATAATAATATATTCCACATATTTTATATAAAAATGAAATAAAAAAAAGAAATTATAAATTATAATTTTTGGAATTCTTCATGAAATTTTTCAAATCTTATATGGATTTTGCTTTTCTAAAATTCATTTTCTGTTGATTAAAGAAAAAAAAAAAAAAAAAAAAAAAAAAAATCTAAAATTTTATTAAAAATGAAATTGAATGCTATTCTTATTTTTCCTTTTAATATTTTTTTTAAATTAAAATTGAAATGAAATATCAAAATAGTAATAGTTTAATACACCTTTTCTTTATCTTTTAGGAAGACTGCTTTCCATTATGGTTTTTCATTAGCTTGAAGAAAAATTTTATATATTGATATTTTTCACATGGTCTTACTTTCTCAGAGAAGTTTCAGATATATTTGCAAAAGACTACGACGGAATGTAAAAAGTGTTAAAAGTGATAGTGAATGACTGAGAAATGAGAATACTCTACTAAAATGATCCCCGTTTTTCCTCCCCCATTTCTTTTTTTCCTTGAAAATAAATCGAACAGAGAAACATACATTCATTATCCTATCAAAAGAGCGAGATGCTGTCTGAGCTGTAACCAATTTCTGGTTATAAATTTTAGCTGTTATAATGCTATAACACACACAAAAAAAGAGAAAGAAAAGAAAGATTCGCTTTTCCTAGTGTCCCCCTCTCTTTATTTTATTTTGAATGAGGGTATTTAAAAGTCGAAAGTGGTCACTAATACCCAGTGGCTCCAACATCTGGATATCTGATTATAGCCATCAGATAACAATTATTCAAGTTTCAACCAACAAAGATCGGTAAGCTCCCTGTTTCCTGTTTTTACGACTTCACTCAATAGGTGGTCTCAAACGCTTTAGGGAAGAGTTTTGTTTACATTCATCTAATAAGTTCAAAGAATGCCGTTTTATATCAGAAAGAAAGGAAGTAAAAATCTGTTATACTGTGAATATGAGAGGGAAAAAAGTTTTAAAATGTTGAAAAACAACAAGTCCTATCTACATTCGAAAAGTATCGTAAAAAAGAAATTCTTATTCATATTTAGATTTATTCTTCGCGTTTATTTATTTTTATTTTATGTCTAAAAACTTAAAGTGTGCGAAATTGGTGCTTTTATTATTTATAATACATTTTTTTATTTAAAACACTTTCTAAATTAACTTAAATTGTCGTATAAATAAACTATTTGGAATAGTTGAACTCTGCTCAGATCCCCATCATATATTTGTTCTCATACATTTCTGCTTTAGCTCATACTATGTACATGTTAAAAGATATGAAGTCTGTTTATCATTTGGCTCGATTGTAGAATGTAGTTCCTCAACTAATAGGATACCCTCCCGCCTCCCGCTTCAATATATTTATCTTATCCTAATTTGTTATTTAATTTTGTTTAGGTCAGTTTTATATTTCAGTTTTCATGCAATTCTATAGTATTTCCAATCCAATAATCTTCATATAGCAAGTGTTTGGGAAATATTGTCTTATTCTGCCATGTTTAGAAATTCGCAAATTTTGAATAATTTAGAAAGATTTCAAAGTGGAATGTCTATAGTCAATAATGTTCATGATAGTGTCATAAATGGTATTTTAAAGCTGGTCAGATAACTTTACGATTAAAATAATCCTCGTAATACACGTTTAATCGGTCGTTGTCGCAATATTTAAAATATAGCGTACTTTTTTCCTATACATAATCCATTAAATTTGTAAACAATTGTTGATCCATTCTTGAGAATCATTCACATAAGATCATGGAGCATTGTTGCAAAATGAGTGCGAAACGAAAGAAATATATACATATTTTTAATTTAATTTGTAATATGTTATTTTAAGTTTTTGACATTAAAAAGAATTTTTAATTGTATTACAAAGCTCAAAATGTGATATAAAAAAGAAATAGTGAAAATCCCCCCCCCCTCTTGCCTCCCTTCAACTATATATCATTTACTATAATTTTAACAAAGATTAGTTATATTTATACAAAGTTCCAGAGAAATTGTTCACATGGTGATATAAAAACAATCATTTCGCCCCTTTGCCCCCCACCCTCCAAGATATGTGTAACACTTTTGTAATTTTATTTCAATCTATAATAGAGTGGTTTAAAAAATTCTTTTTTGCATCTACACAACCCCCCTTGTCCACTAAGCTATATATAACACTTATTGTGATTTTCGTAAAGAATAAGTGAAAGAATAAGAATACGGAATATCGTTAAAATCGGTAACAAGATGATATTAAAAAGATAAAAAAAATCTTTCAGATCCCGAAGTATGTGTGACACTGCATTTTTTGTCATAAACAGCAAGTGACTATTAGACAAAATTTCATTAAAATCAGTAAGAAGGAGATATAGAAACAATTATTCTCTTTCAATATGCTCCTGGACCCCCGCCCCCCTTCCTCCAAGTATATACTAAGTGAAAGTGGTACCAATTTAATTGATTGAAATTTCTAAAAATATGTTATGAAAATCATTCTTTAAATTCATTAGCTGATGTTTATTGTTTTTGCGATTTGCAAATATCTAAAGTACCCTTTCTTCCGGTGCCCTTTTTTCCAGGTGCCCTTTTTTCCGGGCGCCCTTTTATCTGGTGCCCTTTTTACCAATGCCTTTTATTACAAATGACCTTTTTTCCGAGATCCATTTTTCCGAATTATTTTCTTTTCTGTCCTTTTCTTCTTCTACTTTCCTTTTCATATATCAGACAGAAATATTTAATATGAGTTTGAGCTTGAGTTGCTTTTTCACGCTCAAGTTCGTGTAAAAAACGAACTACGCTCAACTCAAGTTCATAATTTAAAAAACGAGCGAAGTTCAACTCAAAACTCAAAATTTTTGAGCTACGCTCACGAACGCGTTCAAATGAACGCGTTCGTGCACAACACTGATATATAGTATTAACATCACATGTAAAATATTAAAATCTTTAAGAGAAAAAAACTTAGGAAAAGAATTTTGGTTCGATTGCCCTTACTTTTGGCAATGTATTTCGTGGAAGCGCGTTGTCTCCGGATCAACTTTAGGAGTGAATCCCAGACCGTTATCAATTGCCTATTGCGCAACTATTGCGGCTTAAAACTTATTCAATCTCAACCCTCTGGCGCGTCACGTAAAAAATTATTACTATTATTACCTGCATAAATAGGCAGTTTAACAAAATCCCACGTTCCTCTCCCCCCCCCGAGTCTGATTAATTGTGATTAAATATAATTTAAATAAAATAATGCCGATATAATCCCGTATTGCCAAAATCGGTCGCAACATAATGTGTATTCTTACTATTAGGCTTCAAAATCGGGACTTTTTTTATTTGTGGCAAAATAAATACGTAATTAGAGTACAAAATTTAAAAATGTGTAAATTTTGTCAATCAGCAGTGAATAAATTTCTTATTATAGCAATCATCGGTAAAAATATAAAAAGTACTTTTCTATTATCGGTACCGAACACGTGCACAGTTATTTTGCTATATTTTCCGACGTTTAGCTAACTATGGACAGCTGTTATGTTATTTCCTCAATTGATTTTTCTTCAAATTAACTGCACCCTAAAATTTTTTAACGGTTAATTTTCGCTCTAAAATGCAAATGTAATCTGACATTTTAAAGGATATCCAATGTTTCACAACCCATCTAGTAGTCGAATGGTAAACGCTCTGACCATCATTTGCCATTGACGGGGATTGGGTCCAAATCCCGATTTAGGCGTAATTGGGCGTAACTTTCGGATCCAATTTCAAACTGTAGGTCCCGGTTTAATGTGATTTAATATGCAAAAAATGAGCATAGAGCGATACTCCCAAACCAAACCTAAGTTTCTGCCTCCGTGCCATGCCTCATTAGTTTATTATGTATCATTTGTTTCTTTTTCTAATTTTTTGAGAAAATTATTAAAGGCTTCTAAATTTTCCTATAACTCTTAGAGTAGATTTTCCCTTGGATTTCCCTTTAATATAACCGTATCGCGAACATTTAGCCGATGTTTTGTATGCTTCGAATTTTACCAAATGCTGACAATCTGGCGATGCTTAAATCCAGTCTCGATAATATAAAAAGGCTAATAACGTTAATTTATGGCTCCTGCGATAAGTTGCGGATGATTCTTGAAAACTACCAATAAATGGCCGGTAAATAACTATAATAATGTATAAATGCACACACATTTATATTACAAACATACACACATTTCCGATATCCAATAAAAATACGCTTCCCCTACCCACATATTTTCAATTGTATTAAAGTGTGCTTCAGCAGTAGGTAGAAAAGGCCGGTTCTAGCCCAGGAGGGGGACCGGCAAGCCGTGCGGGTGTCACGCGGAGTGCGGAGCATGTTCAATCATATTCACGGCCTCGGAGCATCCCCTCTGACTTAATCGTGAAACGTGACGAGGGTGTTAATTAATGTTGTTAATGAGGAAATTTAATGAATGGCGTGAAATATGATGATGGTTTACAAAAGAGAATTTTTGTGGACTTGTTTGAAGGTTATTGTTCATGTGTAATGAATTATAAAAATTTAAAAAAAATTATAAAATTTATAAAAAATTTAAAAAAATTAAAAAATTTTAAAAATTGAGAAAAAAAAATTATGAATTTAAGTAGAAAGAATGAAAGAAAGTATAGAAATAAAGAGGATAGACTGGGATTCGAACCCGGCACCTTGTAATAAATATACTTCCATAAGACACTAGTTTTCGCGTATGTGTGAGTGATTTTTCTATTATATGCCTGCATAAATCTTTTTTAACCTAAGAATGCAATTGTTTGAGAATGATTCAACCATTAAAATGATATTAATTACAGAATAATAATTAAAAAAAATTAATTAAGGATTTTCTTGTAAAAGATTACAAATGTTTTATGAAAAATGACAATGAGAGTAAAAATTAAGTATGAAGAATGAAAGAAAGTGTAGAAATAAAGAGGATCAACTGGTATTCGAACCCAGTAACTTGCAGTAAAAATATTTCCAGCAGTTTTCGCGCATGTGTGAGTGATTTTTCTATTATATACCTGCACAAATCTTTTTTAACCTAAGAATGCAATTGTTTGAGAACGGTTCAACCATTAAAATGATATTAATTTACAGAATAATAATTAAAAAGGTATTAATTAAGTATTTTCTTGTGAAAGATTACAAATGTTTTATGAAATTAAGTAGAAAGAATGAAAGAAAGTGTAGAAATAAAGAGGATCGACTGGTATTCGAACCGGCACCTGCTTGAAGTAAAGAAACAGTAGTTTACAAGTTCTTTAACCACTGTTCTTTAGAAATATGACCTGATGAATCTATTTTAGATAGGAATGCTATTGTTTGAAAAAGAATCAATCATGAAAATTATATTAATTACAGAATAACAATTAAAAAATATTAATTGAGGATTTTCTTGCAAAAGATTTGTGAACAAGAATAGGAAATGAGAGTGTCAATAGTGAAAATTAAATATAATTACTTGATTGATAAATATTCGTTTAAAAAAATAGTTTTCCCGTAAGAATTTTTCATTTCACCCAATTGTATATATTTTAAACTACCTAACCATAGATAATATTTTAAATGTGAGATATTAGGTAATTCTAATTAATGATTTTAAACAATTTTCAGTTATTCAGTAAAAATAGTTTTTTACAATTAGTTAATTGTACTTAACGATTTAAAAAAAATTCTTAAAGTTTTTTCACTCCTAACTTTTTCAACTTGTAACATGTTGAACTAAAATTTAATGAGTAAATAAAACAATAAAGTATTAAAGTTTTTTGCTGACTGCACTAATTTATAACATAATTGAAAAGGATTTCCACCAAGACATTTATTAGTACTGTGCTAATGTGTATTAAAACAACTCCGTATTCAGATACGAGGGTATTACAAGGGGGGAAATATTTACCCCTCAGGCTTCTCTAAGGTGACATTGAGCGAGGCTCCAACGAATAAGCTGAAGAATAGCTTTTGTATCTATTATTATTACGTTTTTCGGCAAAACACTTTGGTTTTTCTTATAGAAGTTTTAAAGAAATTTTTTTCTGTTAAACAGACTTCCATAAAAACGATTGTAAAAAATGCAATTGACCAAGACTTCAAATGAAAAATATGTTTAATAAAAATTATATGAAGTAAAATTCCTGAAACGGAACAGTGCAAATCATCCCACTTAACATGAATTTCATTAAAGTTTACAACAACTTAAATGCCTCACCAAAATTTATCATTAAATTGAATACATTTGCTTTAATTTAGTCAGTTTTAAAAATTATTTGAGCGTACTTGAAAATTCTTCTTTCACGTACAATAAATTACCTTGCACTCTTTAAAATAATATAAGTTTTCATTCTTTATACTCGTTAAAATTTCACAAGTTTTTATGTTCACATATATGTATAATTATTTACACATACATTCTTATATGTATACTTAAAAAATTTTACAAAGTTGTATTTAATTATTATTTTTCTTTAAATTTCCTTATACTCGTTAAAATATTGACTGAGTTTAACTGAGTTTTACAAATTTTCCTTTAATATTATAAGAAAGACTTATCTATATATATATAAGAGTACTTCCACTCACTCACTCACTGACTCATCAACGCACAGTAAAATTTACTGGAGCCACTGACTCGAAACTGGGTCAGATTATAGAACATATAGTGTAAGCACACCCTAAGAAGCGATTTTGCGAAATTCGCCCCCCAAGGGGATGTAGGGGGCAAAATGGGATTTCACAAAAACCTTCATATCTCAATTTAAAAAAACAGATATCCGTAAAATTTTTGCTTTAAAATATAGCTAATATAATTATCTAAAAACCAATTTCTGGAATTTTAGAAGTTCGGTCCCCAAGGGGGGAAAGGGGGCAAAACGTGATTTCACATGCGCAAAACGTGGTTTCACATACTCCTATATATCTCAAACAGAAAAACAGATATATGTGAAATTTTTGCTCTAATATATAGCTAATACAAATACCTAAAAACTTATTTCTGGAATTTTTGAAATTCAGCCCCCAAGAGGGGAGAAGAGGGGGCAAAACGTGATTTGAAATAATCCTTTATATTGCAAAAAGAAAAATATATATGTGTGAGATATTTTTGCTCTAAAATATAGCTCCCATAAATACATAAACATTTCTTTCATTTTAGAAATTCGTCCCAGGTGGGGCGGGAAAGGGGGTCTATGGGGTAAAAAAAAATAGAAATATAGTTAGACCGTTCAAAATTGATAGGTTTTAGATTCAGATAGGTTTTAGAGATCTGCAAGTCAAATGAGGATATTTTTGAAAGTTTAAAGTTATTAGGAGGGTCAGAAAGGTGTGTGTGTGTGGGGGGGGGGGGGGGGGAGCGGAGAGGCAAAAAATAAAACTAGAGTTAGACCGTTAAAAATTGGTAGATAAAGGTTTTTGATACCTACAAATCGATTGCGGATATTTTCGAATTTGTAAAGTTATTAGGAGGGGACGGAAGGGCAAAAAAATAAAAATAGAGTTAGGCGTTCAAAATTGGTACATAGAGGTTTTTGATACTTAAAGATCGATTACGGATATTTTCGAATTTGTAATTAAATTGGTACATGGAGGTTTTTGATATCTACAAATCGATTGCGTATATTTTCGAATATGTAAAATTATTAGCGTAGACGATAAGGGGAGGTGAAAGGGCAAAAATAAGAGTTAGAGCGCTGAAAATTAGTGTTGTTAGGTTTTGAGGCCCGATAAATCGATTGCGGATATTTTCGAAAATACAGAATTATTACGAAGGTCGGGAAGGGAACGGGCGCAGGGGGAAAAATAAAGAAATTTAGATAAAATGTTGGAAATTAGTATTATTAGGTTTAAAAGCCCGAGAGAACGACTGCGAGTATTTTTTAAAGTCTAAAATAATTAGGAGGGACGGGAACGGTAGGTGAAGGAGCATGCGAGCCTTGCGCGCCTGTACGCGCTGCCGCAGGCAGTGGTGGCCCGAACCGATTATTCCACTGATGGGAGAATATTTTTTATTTATTTATTTATTTATGTTTTTCCCTTACGATAATATAGTGATTCATTAAGAATGCTGAACATAAATGCGCGCGCGCAGCGCACAATTGCCTGCGCTGCCAAGGGCAGTGGGGACCCGTTGTGATATTTTTTCCAATCACATTTTTTCTTTTTTTTTTTCGCATGATAAAAATTGATGCAATTTTGAGAATTCATTAACTATAGTGATTCATTTAAAAATAGTGACCAGCGAAGCGGGCGTAGCCTGCTAGTTACTCTTTAAAAGTATATAAGTTTCTGAACATAGTGATAATTAGAAATTACCATTTACTTTTTAAACATGATCTACCTGATATTTCCCGAAAAATTTTTTGTAATTCATTCCCAACATTAGCTATTTTAAGATGTGTTTCCTAAGAAACATTCAACGATCTGTGTCAAATAAAGACTTCAAAACTACATTTTTTTACTACTTTTAACCACTTTCTACCACTTTAACATAGTGAAATTCCTACCTCATATGCTACCTTTCAATTGATTTCTCCCTCCTGATATGCAAGTTTGTAAATAATGAAAGCTAACTTTAAAAAAATTCAGAGTTAAAAAAATTGTAATTTTTTTTATAAATACATTCATGTTTACAGACGTATACTTAGGTTTTCTAAAGTGTATTTAAACATTCTTAAAAATTTTTTTAAACAAGTGTTGTAGATTACAAATATATGTATACTTTAAAAATTTTACAAAATTTTTAAAAATTAAGATAACTTATTCTGGAATAAAAATATAAGAAACTTATTTTTTCAATAATAAGATTGTAAATGTATGATAAAATCACAAAGTTACCAGATTTAGAGGCTGTAGGCATTTGAAAAAAAATCCCGAAGTCAAAAATTTTGGTGTTAATAACACATCTTATTTTACAAAGTACTAAGTTTTTTAAAGTCATTTAGTTTGAAGTTTTTCAGCCATATGCTTATAAACGAAAATTTTTGTAAATGGAAAGTTTTTATGCAAAGTATTTTAGAAAAAATATCATCTCAGAAATTAATTAACTTATTTTTAGAATAAAAATATAAGAAACTTATTTTTTCTAATAATAAGAATGAAAATGTAATATAAAATCTCATTCTTACCAATTTAAGAGACTGTAAGTATTTGAAAAATTATGAAGTAAGGAATTTTAATGTTTCACATGTGTTAATAACGCATCTTATTTTACAAAGTACTAAGTTTTTTAAAGTCATTTAGTTTGAAGTTTCTCACACATATGCTTATAAAAGAAATTTTTTGCAAACGAAAAATTTTTATACAAATACTTTCTCAGAAAAATTAACTTACGTCTTTAGATTGAAAATGTAAGATGAAATCTAACACTTATCAAATTTAGAAGCTGCAGATGTATGATGAAATCATGAACTTGAAACTTTAAGTATTATTAACCTACTTCTTTGAAAATACTAAACCGCAAGTTCCGACAAATCTATAATCAACTGTTAAAAAACATAGATATTAGAATTTACCCTAAAAAGTTTAACGTAAATGCTACATCCATAAAAATACAGAGTGAAAGTGTACAAATTATCTGTTTAGACATATTGATAAACTAGAATTTTCAGAAGATTCGAGTATTATAGCAAGGTATGAGATAATATTTGGCTAAATTTCCACTAATATTGGCAATAGTTATAAAAATTTGGCGTTAATTCTTAAGTAAAACTGATGAACGAAGAAAAAATTTGAATTAGTTACAATCTTTACTCGCTGTAGAGTTGTCTAAGTTCTCATACTTAGTAGTTTTTAAACATTTTTAAAGTCTTACTTTTAGAATGATTTTTTATACTTTACTAAACTGAAGTACAAAATGGATAATACTTTACCGTCTGAGGAGACTCATTTTTCTGTTCAACAACCCCCTTCATGAAGTTTTGAAGATGAGAAGTTATCCAAACTTTTTATTTGCCCAACTTGTAAGAAGTCTGTTTTAAAAAAATCATATCTTACTAAACATGTGAAAATTCACAATGATATTAAACGTAATATTTGTTACGTGTGTGAGAAAGGATTTGTTACTTTGCATCGTTTAAAAAGACATAAAGAAACCCATAGAACAATTTCCATAAGATACGAATGTGAATATTGTATTGAAAATTTCAGTCGAAAGTGTGATTTATTTAAACATAAGAGATTGTTTCATCAAAAAGTCTTACCTGAATATCTATGTATTATTTGTAAAGATACTTTTAAACACAAGTATGAATTAGAAAAACACAAGAGGATGCATTATCGTAAACCTGAGTATATTTTTTGTTATTACTTCGCATATGGTTTTTCGTATCTTATAAGTTTTATCTACAAATTTTCTAACTTAATGTTTTGTGTTAGCAATCCTACTAAAAACGGTTAAATTTTTCTAAGTGGTGTGACATAAAGAAAACATTTGACAAAAATGTTTAAACAATATTAAAAAATTTCACAAACTTCTAAAATTAGGCTTTGACAATTCTTACAAAATATTTTCTGTATTCTAAAAATAAAAAAAGTTAAAAAACAATCGTGAACGTATCTATATACAAAAGTTTAAGTTGTTGCTCTAAAATTATTTTTACACTCTTCGGAATAGGGATTGTAAATTTAGTTAAAGTACAAATCACTTTGAATATGCATTGCCAAAGTAAGATTCAAACATGATACATAGGAAAATATTAACTTTATAAGAATAGCTAAATATTTTTATAAGTTAGTTTTTCAGAAAATTGTTAATATGATAAATTCATTTAAGATTTTCACAAGTACTTAATGAATGAGAAACAAAAAAAATTTTACTAGTTTTTTCTTCTTCGATGAAAGTTTGATAGTTTATAAAACTACTATTGAGCATAAATTTTACTTAGTGTTTAAATAATATACTCAAACAATTCTACTACAGTAATGAAAAAATTATCTCGCTAATACCCAAGTAAACTTTTTACATGTTTATATTTTAAAAAAGATGATACTTATGTTTATATTCTAATAGAAATATTACATAAAAGGTGATTTTGTAATAAAAGTTAAAACAAACCATTTTCATTGAAATCTTTTTATTTGAAATTCATTCACAATAATACAAAACAGCAAATTCACACAAATCTATATTGTTGAGATATCGTTCATACATTCGGCATTAAAGTTATTCAAAAAATTTAGCAAGTCTAGATTTTCAAAGTTATCTGTCACTAAGTCATTTTCCTTCGCACTAAAATTATTCGAATTCATATTTTCGTTGTTAGCAGAAAAATCATGAACATCATTCAAGCATTTGGAATTAAAGTTATACAAAAAATTTAACAAGTTCAGACTTTCATTGTCGTAGTTTACTAGAGGTAAATCAGTTTGTATCAGGCTAAAATTATTTAAGTCGTTATTTTCAACTTTTAAGATAATTCATCAACATTATTTTCGAATTGTTCAAAAAATTTTTTAAGTCTAAGTCTATATTTTCATTCTAAAAGTTGTTGGAAGATAAACCTAAAACATCATTCATACATTCAATGCGAAAATTATCCAAAAAATTTAACAAGTCCAGATTCTCAGCATCATTATTAACTGTTGGCAATTCATTGTTAGTACTTCGTTCATTACATTTTCTACGTATGTTAAAGTCTTTAAGATGATTCTTTCTCTTATGTTGCAATAATTCATACTCACACTGAAATGCTTGACAGCATTCATCGCATGAAGTTTGCATTGAAGATTTTTTATACGTATTTCTTTTATGTTTTAAAAAATGTCGTTTGTTTGTAAAAGTATCAGTACATTCGTCGCAACAGTATGTATGTAAAGTCTTTTTATGACTTTTTCGCTTATGGTTTAAAAAAGCATGTTTGGTTGGGAAGGTTATAGAACATTCCTCACATATGTACTCAGGTTTAGGATAATGCATCCTCTTGTATTTTTCTAATTCATACTTGTGTTTAAAAGTATCTTTACAAATATTACATAGATATTCACGTAAGACTTTTTGATGAAATAATCTCTTATGTTTTAATAAATCACACCTGCGATTGAAAATTTCAATACAATATTCACATTCGTATCTTATGGAAAGTTTTCTATGGGTTTCTATATGTCTTTTTAAACGATGTAAAGTAACAAATCCTTTCTCACACACGTAACAAATATTGCGTTTAATATCATTGTGACTTTCACATGTTTAGTAAGGTAGGATTTTTTTAAAAATGACTTATTACAAGTTGGGCAAATAAAAAGTTTGGATAACTTCTCATCCTCAAAACTTCATGAAGGGGGTTGTTGAACAGAAACGTGAGTCTCCTCAGACGGTAAAGTATTATCCATTTTGTACTTCAATTTAGTAAAGTATAAAAAATCACTCTAAAAGTAAGACTTTAAAAATGTTTAAAAACTACTAAGTATGAGAACTTAGACAACTCTACAGCGAGAAAAGATTGTAACTAATTCAAATTTTTTCTTCGTTCATCAGTTTTACTTAAGAATTAACGCCAAATTTTTATAACTATCGCCAATATTAGTGGAAATTTAGCCAAATATTATCTCATACCTTGCTATAATACTCGAATCTTGTGAAAAATTCTAGTTTATCAACATGTCTAAACAGATAATTTGTACACTTTCACTCTGTATTTTTATGGATGTAGCATTTACGTTAAACTTTTTAGGGTAAATTCTAATATCTATGTTTTTTAACAGTTGATTATAGATTTGTCGAAACTTGCGATTTAGTATTTTCAAAGAAGGTAGGTTGTTAATACTTAAAGTTTCAAGTTCATGATTTCATCATACATCTACAGCTTCTAAATTTGATAAGTGTTAGATTTTATCTTACATTTTCAATCTAAAAACATAAGTTAATTTTTCTGAGATAGTATTTGTATAAAAATTTTTCGTTTACAAAAAATTTCATTTATAAGCATATGTGTGAGAAACTTCAAACTAAATGACTTTAAAAAACTTAGTACTTTGTAAAATAAGATGCGTTATTAACACATGTGAAACATTAAAATTCCATACTTCGTAATTTTTTAAATACTTACAGTCACTTAAATTGGTAAGAATGAGATTTTTACCTTACATTTTCATTCTTATTATTAGAAAAAATAAGTTTCTTATTATTTTTTTTTTCTAAAAATAAGTTAATTAATTTCTGAGATGATATTTTTTCTAAAATACTTTGCGTAAAAACTTTCCATTTACAAAACTTTTCGTTTATAAGCATATGTCTGAAAAACTTTAAACTAAATGACTTGAAAAAACTTAGTACTTTGTAAAATAACACCAAAATTTTTGAATTCGGGATTTTTTTTCAAATAGCTACAGCCTCTTAAGCTGGGAACTTTGTGATTTTATCATACATTTACAATCTTTTTATTGAAAAAATAAATTTCTTATATTTTTATTCAAGGATAAGTTATCTTAATTTCTAAAAACTTTGTAAAGTTTTTAAAGTATACATATATTTGTAATCTACGACACTTGTTTAAAAAAATTTTTAAGAATGTTTAAATACACTTCAGAAAACCTAAGTATACATCTCTGAACATGAATGTATTTATAAAACATATTAAAAATTTTTTAACTCTGAATTTTTTCAAAGTTAGCTTTCATTATTAACAAACTTGCATATCAGGAGAGAAAACTCAATTGAAAGGTAGCATATGAGGTAGGAATTTCACTATGTTAAAGTGGTAGAAAGTGGTTAAAAATAGTAAAAAAATGTAGTTTTGAAGTCTTTATTTGACACAGATCGTTGAATGTTTCTTAGGAAACACATCTTAAAATAACTAATGTTGGGAATGAATTACAAAATTTTTTTCGGGAAGTGTCAGGTAGATCATGTTTAAAACGTAAATGGTAATTTCTAATTACCACTATGTTCAGAAACTTATATACTTTTAAAGAATAATAAGTCTTTCTTATAATATTAAAGGAAAGTTTGTATAACTCAGTTAAATGAATTCAATCAACTGATATTTTTTGAATGTTGGAAGATTTCTAGTATAATTTTAAACTTGAAATAAAAAGATTTACAATATTTTAACGAGTATATGGAAATTTAAAGAAAACTAATAATTAAATTCAACCTTGTAACACTTTTTAAGTATACATATAAGAATGTATGTGTAAATAATTATACATATATGTGAACATAAAAACTTGTGAAATTTTAACGAGTATAAGGAATGAAAACTTATATTATTTTAAAGAGTGCAAGGTAATTTATTGTACGTGAAAGAAGAATTTTCAAGTACGCTCAAATAATTTATAAAACTGACTTAATTAAAGCAAATGTATTCAATTTAATGATAAATTTTTGGTGAGGCATTTAAGTTGTTGTAAACTTTAATGAAATTCATGTCAAGTGGGATAATTTGCACAGTTCCGTTTCAGGTATTTTACTTCATATAATTTTTTACTAAACATATTTTTCATTTGAAGTCTTGTTCAATTGCATTTTTTACAATCGTTTTTATGGAAGTCTGTTTAACAGAAAATAATTTCTTTAAAACTTCTATAAGAAAAACCAAAGTGTTTTGCCAAAAAAACGTAATAATAATAGATACAAAAGCTATTCTTCAGCTTTTTCGTTCGAGCCTCGCTCAATGTCACCTTAGAGAAGCCTGAGGGGTAAATATTTCCCCTCTTGTAAAGCCATCTTATCTGAATACAGGGTTGTTTTAAAACAAGGTAGCACAGTACTAATAAATGTCTTGGTGGAAATCCTTTTCAATTATGTTTTAAATTAGTGCAGTCAGCTAAAAACTTTAATACTTTATTGTTTTATTTACTCATTAAATTTTAGTTCAACGTGTTACAAGTTGAAAAAGTCAGGAGTGAAAAAACTTTAAGAATTTTTTTAAATCGTTAAATACAATTAACTAATTGTAAAAAACTATTTTTACTGAATAACTGAAAATTGTTTAAAATCATTAATTAGAATTACCTAATATCTCACATTTAAAATATTATCTATGGTTAGGTAGTTTAAAATATATACAATTGGGTGAAATGAAAAATTCTTACGGGAAAACTACTTTTTTTTTAAATGAATATTTCTCAATCAAGTAATTATACTTAATTTTCACTAGTGACACTCTCATTTCCTATTCTTGTTCACAAATCTTTTGCAAGAAAATCCTTAATTCATATTTTTTAATTATTATTCTCTAATTATTATAATTTTCACGATTGATTCTTTTTCAAACAATAGCATTCCTATCTAAAATAGATTCATCAGTTCATATTTCTAAAGAACTGTGGTTAAAGTACTTGTAAACTGCTGTTTCTTTACTTCAAGCAGGTGCCGGGTTTGAATACCAGTCGATACTCTTTATTTCTACACTTTTTTTCATTCTTTCTACTTAATTTCATAAAACATTTGTAATCTTTCACAAGAAAATTCTTAATTAATACTTTTTTAATTATTATTCTGTAAATTAATATCATTTTAATGGTTGAATCATTCTCAAACAATTGCATTCTTAGGTTAAAAAAGATTTGTGCGGGTTTGTAATAGAAAAATCACTCACACTTACGCGAAAACTACTGGAAATATTTTTACTGCAAGGTACCGGGTTCGAATACCAGTCGATCCTTTTTATTTCTACACTTTCTTTCATTCTGTCTACTTAATTTTTACTCTCATTGTCATTTTTCATAAAACATTTGTAACTTTTACAAGAAAATCGTTAATTTATGTTTTTTAATTATTATTCAGTAATTAATATCATTTTAATGGTTGAATCATTCTCAAACAATTGCATTCTTAGGTGAAAAAAGATTTGTGCAGGCATATAATAGAAAAATCACTCACACATACGCGAAAACTACTGTCTTATGGAAATATTTTTATTACATTGTGCCGGGCTCGAATCCTAGTCGATCCTGTTTATTTCTATACTTTCTTTCATTCTTCCTACTTAAATTCATATTTTTATTTATTTATTTCTTGTTTATTTCTCAATTTTTAAATTTTTAAATTTTTTTTAAATTTTTAAATTTTTAAAAATTTTTAAAAATTTTCATAATTTTTTTAAAATTTTTATAATTCATTACTAATAAACAATAACTTTCAAACAAGTCCACAAAAATTCTCTTTTTAAAACCATCATCATCTTTCACGCGATTCATTGAAATTTTCTCATTAACAACATTAGTTAACACCCTCGTCACGTTTCACGATTGAGTCAGAGGGGATGCTCCGAGCTCCGGAAAGGCCGTGAACATGATTGAACATGCTCCGCACTCCGTGTGACACCCGCACGGCTTGCCGGTCCCCGGTCCCCCCTCCTGGGCTAGAACCGGCCTTTTCTACCTACTTTCAGGGTGCTTCAATCACATTGAAACGCGAAACGGAGTTTAATTCTTTACCTATTAGAAATAAGGAGATGATGCAAATTTAAAAAAGAAAAAAGAAAAAATATCAAGTGAAATATGAAATAATAGTACGTTAAGAACAAAAAAATTCTTGTTAATTTTCCAGACATTATACTTTTTAAATATTTATACGACTCCCACATACAAATTCGAACAATTAGAAAATTTTTATTTCCCATCAAACAAGACCAATTAGAAAAAAAAATGTATTACTGTATCTTTAAAAGTAACTGAATTATGATACGAATACAAGGGGTAAAATGACTTATGTCACTTTTCCATATTGCTTAAAACTCCATTTCTATAATGAAAACAGGGACCATATAAAATTTTTAAATGAAAAGTTTTCGTGATATGTCAATATGTGACAATATATTTTGTGAAAAAATATGTGTCAATAAAATCCCAAATGGAATAAAATAAGTCTTGTGAAACAGAGATAAAAAGTGTCAATCTGACTGAGTTACGGGACGCATGCGGCCTTCGATTTCATTTTATGCAATATCGCACGCAGTTATAACACATAATTAAAAATAATGACGATAATAAATTAAAGAACTGGTTAATATTTAAACTTATAATAACTATAAATATTTAAAATTAAAAACTTCCTCACACACCATAAAATTAATGTAAGCACTACCAGTTTTGAAAAGACGCGGCCTTTCTTCTTCAGGTGCAAAAAATTGCTTTTACTTCCAAGGTATGTTTTTTCCCACGTGTTTTTTGCATCTGAAGAAGAAAGGTCTCGTCCTTTCGAAGCCGGTAGTGCTTACATTAATTTTATGTTGTGTGAAGGAGTTTTTAAGTTTAAATAAAAATAATGCATACAAACATTTTATACAATATATTATATATATATATTGACGGCTGCTCTAAAAATTTTGTACAATAAAAATTTAAACAGATATTTATGTAGAACATACTTTTAAATTTTAGAATATGTTTCGAATTTAGAAACTTATGTAAAAAAGATTTTGAAAACTTTTTAGTTCAACAGTATTATGTGATAATAAAAACTAGATGCAGATCTCCTAAACTAAATAAGATATTCAAACTCGTTTGAGAGTTAAATTTGATAGAACGTCGTTGTAACAAATTTGAAAATAAGTTACATACTTGCTTATATCTATTTTTATTTTAATTATTTGAAATAAAACTTGGCAGTTTTAATGAAAAAAAAAAAAAAAAAAAAAAAAAACTTAAAAATACGTGACTGGATCGTGATTCTATACCCTAAACGTGCAAAAATGGTTTTAATGTAAATATTGTCATGCATTTTATTGTTTTAGAATTGTGGGGTTTGGGTGGCTGCAAACTCCATCTTAATTACTTAACTAATTAACTAGATAGATAATTAAAGAGCACGAGACTTGAATATAAATTATAAGTAAGCCTTTTATTTGAACTTAAATCAGGGGGATTATTTGTTCCCGGAACTTAATCAAATAATCAAATAAATGACCAATTTAGAGAAATATAGATTTAATCTCACCCAGCAGAAGTAGTGGAGATCTAGAGAACACTGCTTTTAGTTGACTCACTTAACTATGCTCACTCCAGAATTGACGGCAGGATTCCCTTGTCCGGCAATTCCTTTCGCGCAACTTCCAATCTATCTACACACCGTAACACTCACCAACTTAGAAAACTCCAATATCGAATAACTTCGTACTAGCATAAGAATCTAGCCTCATCCACACCACAGATTATCATACAGATAGGACAGTGAAGCTAAAACGCGAACCGGAAATATACTAGCACCACTAGTGTCAACAGAGGGGAACTACATGTGTTAAGTCTATATGAATAGCATCTTTGATCGAAAATTGTTTTTCTATTTCGCGAGTAGTTAGTAGCAGGTTAGTACGGGAAGTTTTATTTTTCTTCACTTTCTATTGTTTTTGAATTCACAAAATTATCCTCAAAACATTCACAGCTATTCTTCTAAGAAATAAAAATTAATTTTTATAATGTTTAAAAATATGCTTTGTCAAACATATTCATATTCAAGTACAAATTAAAATTACAAACTGTAATTCTGAAATACAAGTATGAAATCATTAAATATTTAACGTTGCTTGGTTTAAATAATACAAAATGCTTTAAAATGAAAAAAATATTTTTATTTTATGTATATTTTCAAAGTTTATTTTCTTAATATTTAGCACTTGCTTCTTAAAATAAATTGCTTTTGACAATCAAGTTTGTAAACAATAATAAAGTTGCCAAACGAAAACGTATGTGCAGTTTTCTTTCCTTCACTTTTTCTACTACTTTTAAATTCACAAATTCATAACATTCACAGCTATTTTCTAAGAAATAAAACTAATTTTTATTATGTTTGAAGATAAATTTTGCCAAACACATTCGTGTTCCAGTGTACAAATTAATATAACAAATTGTAATGCTGAAATATGGTATGAAGTCTTAAATTTTTAACATTGTTTGGTTTAAATAATACAAAATGCTTTAAAATGAAAAAAATATTTCTGGTTTATGTATATTTTCGAAATTTATTTGCTTAATATTTAGTACTTGCTTCTTAAAATAAATTGCTCTCGACAACCAAGTTCGTAAACATCAATACAATGGTTAGTTGGTTGGATGTTGGGTTTAATGTTGCACTAATATTACGATATGAATATAGATACAATAAAAATAAGACGAGCGATTGCGTAAGCTGGAGAGCTCGAGAAACTTACAGCCGTTGACAACAGGGTCGATGCAGTCAAATCCCAAGCAGCACCGAAACGTTCTCTGAACGTTCAAAAATTGTTCTGCAAACACTTTCTAAGAACGTTCCCTTTGAACGTGCTATAGACGTCTATTTGTCCATCTTGAAAATGGACAATAGTACGGTTCAGAGAACGTTCAATGAACGTGTAACTATCACCATCGGTGTTATAGAAGCGTTCTGAGAACGTTCTATGTATACGGTCTCAGAACATTCTAAACGTTTTTAGAACGTTTTCAAAACGTTATACACATTTTCAGAACGTTCCAGAAAACGTACGGTAAACGTTCTAAAATAGTGTAGTTAAAAAAAAAAAAAAATATGACGTCATTATAAAAAATCACCTCAGTACGAGCGTTTAGAAGTAAAAATTACATAGCTGATGACGAATAATGATACAACACATGAACAGGGATATGAATTACTTTTGTTTTTCAATTCAAATAATGTTTGAGTAATTTTAACATACTTACTATTCCTTTAATTTCAACGTATATGCATCAAAAATTCTATATTCTATGACAGTTTTCCCCAAAAAGTGTCATAACGTCTCTTTATACCTTAAAAAATTTCTTAAATTTTTGCATTTTTTAAAAATTTCTTTTTTTCCCCTAATCTGAAGATAATGAAGTTGTAGTATTAATTACAAAACTTTGAATACACACCATAAAATGCAAGAACTTGCACCAACTGTTTCGGGTCAAAAGAAGACACAACCCTTCATCAGGCGAACATTGTAGGCACGAGAGCTGCAAACAAGCACGTTGAGTGTGTTGAATGCGTTGCCACTTTGTTTGTAGAAGCCGTGCTTTGTTTGTAGCAGTTGCGAGTTCTTGCATTTTATGGTGTTTATTCAAAGTTTCTTAATTAATACTATAACGTCATTATCTTCAGATTAGGGGGAAAAAGAAATTTTTTAAAAATGCAAAAATTTAAGGATTTTTTTAAAGGGATATAGACACGTTATGTATATACGTTATGTTTTTTTGGGAATTACTGTCATAAAATATGGAATTTTTCATGCATATACCTTGAAATTAAAGGAATAGTAAGTATGTTAAAATTTCTCAAACATTATTTGAATTAAAAAAAAAGTAATTTATATCCCTGTTGCTGTGTTGTATCATTATTCTTCATCTGCTATGTACAACTAAACTCTTGATTTATTTTGCTTGTTTTAATCCTTGTGATTCCGAATGCGTCATCCTATGATTAATGTTTGTTTTTCATGGTTGTTTTCTGTTTGATTCTCTGATTTCTTGAAGTAAATAATTTATTCCAATTTATTCTTCATTTCTAACTTCAATTAATTTCTTGTACGATAGGGTGCCCGCTAGCAATTTGCTATTATAGCTGCTAACGAACGAAATCGTACATTGGTGCTCAACGACGAAAAGGGTCACCCCTGACGAGTTTTTTTTTTTTTTTTTTTTTTTTTTTTCTACCATTCTAAGCTTTTCCTACAAAAAATGTTTAAAATGCTGTCTTATTTTTTATTTCCTCGTTGCTTGTTTGTATCTTTTGATTTGAGTTTCATGTGGTTTTTACGCACCGGCAAAATTATTAAAATTGCAACTAATATAGGAATAAATTTATGATTAGACTGAAGTTAAATAAAATAAAAATCAATAAATAAAAAATAAATGTTTCAATAAATCACAATCAGTCTCCCCAGGTTATTTAAATTTGTTGTAATTTCCTTCTCATTGACCTATGTGGTTTCAGGGATCTTATATCTGTTGCTTGGCTTTAACTAAGATTAAAAAATCATTTATACATATATATATATATATATATATATATATATATACATATATATATATATATATATATGTATTAATTTTTTTTTTTTAAATACAGGGTGCAAAGCATTGTGACGAGAATACCTTTATCTCCGCAACTATTGGTCGCAAATATATAGTTTCAGTTACAAAATGTTTTAAAGAATATGAGCATTTGTGGTATAACATGTTTAAATTTAAAATATCTATTTTTTCAAAATTGCAAAAACTAGCTTTTTACATAGTCCCAGATCCCTATAGCCATATTTAGAAAACTGGCACTCATCCTAACAAAAAGTTTCATTTCTATTCTCCCAAAATGGAACAAGATATTTAAAGTTTGGATTTTCTAACATATTTCGGCCTTCAATAAGGGATCGGTTTAAAAATCCTAATTGGACTTTGTTTGCATTTTCCCTGGGTTTATTAAATAATTTTTCATTGACTTTTTAATAAAGCCCGAGAAAATGCGAAATAATCCTAAATTTTGAAACTAACTATCTCAGACAATTTTGGGTGCACAAAAGTGAAACTTTTTGTGTTATATTTTTTAGGTTAAAATTCAACTTTCACTATTAGTGTCATGAAAATTGTGTAAAAATTATCAGTTTTTGTTATTTTTAATAAATTGAATTTTTAAATTTAAACATGTCATATAATGAATTCTTACATTTTTTTTAAATACATTTTCTTATTGGAGGACGTTTGAGACCAATTGTTGCGCAAATAAAGGCCTGCTCTCGACTTTGCACCCTGTATATTCTAAACATTTCTGGGTACTACTTTGTATGTCCATGGATAGTTTATAAATATATTTGAATGCTGAAGTTTATAGAAAGTTTTAATATTTCAACATAAAAAATAATTTCAAAAATGAATGTACCAATACACCGCTAAAATAATATATAATTGAGTTTAGAATATATTGTTAATTTATAATAATAAGAAATTGAAAAAAAAATTAAAAATTAGTTAGAAGGAGGAAATTTTAAAAATGTCCAAATACTTAAATACATATATATTTATATATTTAATCATAATATTTTTCTAAAATATTTAACATACTTCATATTTTTAAATTTCAGTGCATGTATGCATACATATTTTCAGTTTACAGCAGCAGTTTACAAAAATGATGTTTTCAGGTATTTAAATTTATTCCACATGGCAATGTAACTGGTATTTTTTAAATGTTTAAATTTCTTTAAATTGAGTCAACGCAATTTTTACCTCATTTGATGTAATTATGCTATCATGGCATATTAAATAATTGATAAATGTAAATATTATTAGTATTAATAAATAATATAGTAAATCGTCCTTTTTTTTAAAGCAGAATGTCTTTTTTTATAAAGATGTGGAATAAAATTGAATTGAATCTTTGTTTTATTATGCAGTTAAACAATTTCATATATTTTATTTAATAAATAACAGTAAAGAGATATTTAAAATTGTAAGTCGGTGAAACTTAGGATATTATTTTAAAAATATGCAATTTGCATAACCTAGATTGTATATATATTATCATATAAACATTAAATAAATACTTCAGAATTTAAAAAGAAAAGAAAAAAAGAATTACAAACCTTTTTAATATTCTTCATAAGAATTTTCTTCAAGAAAATGCCTATGCAACTAGCATTTTAAAATACACAATGACCAGTCGGAAGGGCATTCACTTAAAATTAGCTCTTATCTTGTAAAGTCTTTGTGACTTCTTCATACTTCATTCAGAAACAAAATAACCAAAAATAGTTATTTTAACAAATTCCATCTCAGAAGACTAAATTAATAAAATAAATCCATAATTTCTAAGCGGTTTTCTGTAACAGGAGCAGTTTTTTCTGCGATTCAACGCTGCTTTCAAGTATCAAAAGTTAGGCTTAAGAACTTACGCAGATATGAAAATGATTGTTTAATTGATATTAAAATAAGACTTTAATAAATAGAACATAGAGAATATTGCAGGTTAAAAATATTACATTTTTACCTTTTCTAAAGCTTATCCTAGTCATTATAACGCTAAAACTGAACAAATCAGATTACATGTTTTAAAATTACCGCCTCACATAACGACTTTCCCAAGACCTGGCCCTGGCGTTTGACTTTGCAGTTGCACGGTCAGCGAAAATTAAATAAATGCAATCCACAGATGTCGATGTTATCATCTGCTCTCCCTTTTTGCATCCGCAATAATCATGTTTCAAAGTTCACCATTTGAAACAGAAATTCATAAAGCATTTATAGCTGTAGAAAACATATAGTCAATATTTTAAGGAAAAATGGAGTGGAGTTAAACAATTATTTAAATTTTTATAAAGTATTTTAAAAACTTATGAGATCACTTTATTTTTCCATTTTAAAATCTCGAATTAAACGGAAAAGCATATTTTGTTTTAGTGTATATTTCAGTATTGAACAAAATATTCAGTGAAAATAAATAAAATAAAATAAGAACAATCAAACAGAGTAATGATTTAACAACATTATCAATATTGATAATTTATCAGTAACATTTAAACTTAAATAGAATCATAAATAAAATATAATAAAAGTTTAAAATTATGCTTAAAGAAAAGAAGAAAAAAACTCATTCTGTAACTTACCGATGAGTATTAGAGACCGCGAGGTTCTACTCTCGAACCTTACAGACGGGAAGTGTTGGCTTCGATTCCTGGTCACGCTCGTCGACTTAGGTTTTCGGAGTTTTCCCGTGATTTTCTTTGAAACTCGCGTAAAGCACTATATTACTTATTCAATAACATCCGTGATTAGCTTTTTGTATCTAAACTTTGGGTCTGGGGAATGCATAGATTTTCATGACAGAAGACAATCATTTTTATGCTGTATAGAAGATCTTAGAAAATGTATTTTTCTAAGGGTTTATTATTATTATTATTACTACAAATGAAAAAAAAAAAAAAAACGGTAAATTTTTTTTAAATCATCAGAAAACGATGTTTCAATTATTCGTTTTAAAGGTGATATCGAATTCTTTTGAAAGATAATCATAGTGAAAATTTTTATCCACCCCTCCCCCATAACCCAGGGATGATGATTACTTATTCTTAGGGGAAAAAACAATGTCCTATGAATAATAATAATTAAAAAAAAACTGTCTGACTATTACTCGTTATACAACCAAATTGAATCAATAATATATATCAAATGTATGTCACGCAGAAGGTTTGGTGAGTATATATATTACAGAAGCTGATAGATAACCTTTCTGTGAATGGAAAATATTGGAACGTGGCAGTGCCACTTGTCGTCCGATATGCACCCAAAGACAATCTGTAGACTTTTACGTAATATTAATTTCACTTACCAAATTTACAATATTTATAAATCACAGAAATTGAAATTTTTCGTTTCCGTTATGAGATTAAATTGCAACATAGCCACGCCACCTGTTGGCCGATGTGCATCCAAAATGGACCAGTAAAGCTTTACATAAAATCGATTTCACTTATAACTTCAGTGTATCACAAAATTTATTGTTAAATCACAAGAGTTAAAATATTGCCTTTCCGTTAAAATGATTAAATTGCAGATTAGCAACGCCACCTGTTGGACAATGTATACATCCAAATTGTATTAGCAGAGGTTATGATGATATATGCCAATATATCAAGTTTAATACATTTGTACACTATAGAAGCTGAGATATAGCCGTCCCATAAATGGAGGGTTTCATTGCATAGCACCGTAATCTATCGGACGATATATCCCAAATGAAATTCAAATAAACTCCAATTTAGGGCAAGATCTAATATTGTAACAAGTTTGGTTGAATTCCATACATTGATTCCTGAAATACAAAATCCACAAAATTTTTCCATGAGTTTAAAATTTTGTAATTTTTTTTCACTTCACCGCTACTGATTATTGGGAAGCATTCTTTACTGACGTGCTAACAAAACGTTAAACTGAAAATGTAAAAAATGCTCTATTCTCTATCATGCTAAAAATTATAAATTTCGAATAACTTATGAAGTTTTTTAATTAGAATGTTGCAAATCTCTCAATAAGATTCTTATCAATATCATAAGTGATATTTTAAAACTGGTCCGATCTCTCTGCAATCATTTGTTCTTGAGATATCGTGTACATGAACTAACGGGCTATCACACTAATAGGTGCCTATACACATTAACAGATACCATACCAACCTTTTGACTTCCGGATTCCTCATGCCACAAAACGTGTAAAAAAAATCAAAAGCTGAAGTCAAAAATTTTAATGATTAACCTAGTTTCCCAACCAATAGTACTAAAAAGTCATTTTGTCATATTCGTTATAATTACACTGTTACAGAACGTGTTATGACGGTGTCACACTTGAACGTTCTATATAGAACTAGAATTGTACGTTTTATAGATGGTACAAATCAAACATTTTCAGAACGTTCTAAATAATACTATTTCTGAACGTGTTTTAGAACGTTCTTTTGACACGAAACACGGTGTTTGAACTATTGAAACCGTTATTAGACGTTCACAGAACGTTCCTGTGCTACTTGGGATTTTGGTTACCGAAGAATGTACGGGAGGGTCCTATCTGTATAATAATCTATGATCCACACGACATTCTTTACCACAATACCTTGATATTTATCCTTAATCCAACCACCTCCAATCACTTCACTTAGCAAAACTTCGAAAACCTGTTCATATCCACTTCACACTCCACAAGTTACTTTCTCCGTTGCAGCTCTATGCCGACGCAAAATCATCCCGATATAATCCAAAACTTCACCGACCGTTTGCGTCGACTTTCCTAATCTCTCATCTATTGCTTCACCGGGAGTCGCAGGATCCAGCTCACTTTTAAAACTGTGGTGACCTTTCATGGTCTCAACCTTACAGAATATGTTCCAAATTTAGATTATGGTTATGATGAATGGCACTTATGCATAAAATTCAGTTTTTAGTTAAGTATCTCTCAATCAATTTTAAAGATAGAGATATGCAGCTTTTTTCAAAGATGTTGTTATATTAAAAATTAAAACTTTCTAATTGGAAAATTTTTTTTAGAAAGGTCATATAAAAATTTAAAAAGTGTAAAGTTTTAAAAATTAACGGCAAAAAAAGTTGCAATAGCGTATTCTTATTCTGTTTTTTATTTTAAACAAATTCGCAAACTATATTGCCCATTTATCTCTAATAGGTAAAGAATTAAACTACGTTTCAGTCTTTTTGGAATGCCCTGCACACACACACACACACACACACACACACATATATATATATATATATACATACACATATATATGACATAAACGAACTAATATAAATGACTGAATACTTTCGATTTCAGACAGTTTTTCAAACATCTACAAAAATTTTTGAGGAACATTCCTCAACAATTTTAATTAAATAATTATTATAGTTCCTTGATTCAGCAATCACACATAAAAATATTGCTTTATATATGTATATATATAAGCAAATTTTGTGAATTTATTATAGAAATATTATGGTACTTTTTCGTTTGAGGATTACCATTTGCAGGTTTCTTTAACACCCGTGCGATAAACCACCAAATAATGTTTAAACATTTAGAAGAATTAGAGGCAACCATAAAAAATAATTAAATTATAAAAATAAATTTAAATAATGAATAGTTTAATGATATTAGTAATAGGTAATTAAATAATTAATAATTAGAATATATATGTAAATAATAATTTAATAATAAACAATTTATTAGATAAATAACAAATAATAACAGTAAAATTGTGAGGAATAAGTGGTCTCCATTTTTCAATGATTAACTTAATTAATTAAGTATTAAATATGAAATTAGCACAGAGACTCAGATATATAAAAATAAAACTGAGTTTATTCAACTAGAATAATGGTAGGACGATCTGGATTTTCGTAGCTCAGTCAGCGGATTTAAATACTTTAACAAATAAATGCATAATAACTAATTTAGATAATTTGAAGTATCTCACCCCAGAATAGTGAAAGTATAGAGACGGGTGCACTCCTTTGTTTAGATACCGTGACTTTCAACAGATCCGCAGATTCCCGGCGGAATCTATTTTTCATTCACGAATACTCGCACTGAAGCACAACAACACTCTTTAAGCTACTTAACTTAAGCACAACTTAATCTCAACTTCCGAAATATAACTTTCTTCAGACTCTAAGCTTTAGACTTTGTCGTAGACAGACGTCGGACAAGACTCAACTACACCACACCTTTTACGAAAACCGTCTCCATCTTATATCACTTTCTACCACTTCCCTTCTCTTCATTTCAACCAAACTTTTATAATCGCTTCCCATTCATCTACATCTCGCAACTTAATTCCATCGTTGCAGCACCATGTCGACACAAAACTAATCAAACCTAAAATTTCGCCGAGTCACTGGCGCCGAAGCGATTTAACCATCCCAACTTAATACTTTGCTGGATCCAGCTTAATTTTGAACAAACTGTGGTGACCTTCTACAGTCTCAACCTCACAAAATCGACAAATGTTACAAGAATTGCGCGAAAAAAGTGAATTTCAAATTGTATTGCCCTGAGATAGCACTACCATTGGGTCTCGTTTGGCCGTGTTCATGAGTCGCTAAATGCACCAAACAGTGCAACCTTCCTCAAACAAAAAAGTACCAAAATAGTATTTAGCAGCGAAAAAACGTGTTTCTTGAGAATTGGCCTATATAAAAAAAAAGTATAGTTTTTATATATTTAAAAAAAGGAAACTGATTAACGAATATATGTTTCTTATTTTTCAGTTCTTTTTAATTCGTGTGAATTTATTTACAAAGTAAATTTCTTCACAAAGATAATATGTGTATTAGTGATCTTACTTAAATTACATTTCTTCGGGTACGTTTAAATGTTTTAAGTTAGAGGGATTTTAATATAATGTAAACATAAGTTAAATTTGCAAAAAAGTGTCAAGTATAATCTAAAGTTTTAATGACTACTTCCCCCACTGACCAACAAACTTCCAACTTAAACCTTCAGTTTTCAAACCTAATTTACAAAATATATAGTATTCATAAGAAAACTTACTATTAAGCTGATCAAACAGTTATGCGGAATAAGTGCACACAAATGTGCACATTTCTCTTTTAAAAGTGGTGGTGTGCGTGCGTGTGTGTCTTAGGAGAGGAGGTTAAACGACATCTGAAATGGATCAGTTGTTGTAAATATTTACGCTAGGGACTTTGACCTGTGTGGGATACCTTCCGCGGCATTCTTTCTAAGAGGTCCTAGTCCGAATTCATGCGAGTTTTAGAGAAAATCATGGAAAGGCCGACAAGCATAACCTGGATTCTTCGAACCCGGCAATTCCAATCCACCAGTTTAGAGAGCAGAACCTCTCGGCCATTGACAGGCCAGAAATATATCAGAGAAGAACAATTAAAAAAAGATTATAAATATTATGTAAAATTTATCTATCTACATTTTGAAGTATTTATATATATTTCAAATATTTAATAACGTGAAATATAAAATATTAACATACTAACGATATCAATAACAATTTTTCAAGTAAATTATAAAGAATAAAGAATAATCTTATTTTAAGTTTAATTATTTTTCCGATGTTTAATCATTTTTCCGAAGTAAAAAATTGTTCCAATAAATTTCGTTTAAACACATTTTCAATGAAGTAATAACATTTTATTAAATAAAACTCATATAATCTATGTGAATTTTACTGAAAAAAAAAGATGGGATTATTTAGATATTTATAATTTTACGAAACTATTTATTATTTATATATTTCCATTTTTATATATTTACTAGCAGACCCGGCCACGCGTTGCTGTGGCTATGTTATACGTTGAATTATAATGTAGTAAAATATTCAATATATTAAAATTATTATTTACGAATAAAGACCATCCTTGATAACATCCTTGATCTTAGCAGACTTAGCCCGCTTCGCTGGTCCCTATTTTTAAATGATTCACTATAATTAAAGAATTCTCAAAATTGCATTAATTTTTAACATGTGAAAAAAAAAGAGAAAAAAAAATCTGATCGGGAAAAATGTTCGACACTCATAATGAATCCATATATTATCGAAAGGAAAATGATATAAAATACAAAAAAATCTTCTCTCATTGGTGGAATAATCTGTTCGGACCCCCACTGCCTGCGGCAGTGTATACCTGCGCAAACCATGCGCACCGTTTCTTCATCCACCGTTCCCGCCCTTCTTAATAACTCTATACTTTCGAAAATATCCGCAATCGATTTATCGGGCCTTAAAACTTAATAATACTAATTTTCAAAGTTCTAACTCTTATTTCTATTATTTTGCCCCTTTGCCCTCCCCCCTCCCACTATTCTAAATAATTTTACAAATTCGAAAATATCTACAGTTTATTTGTAGGTGTCAAAAACCTGTATGCACCAATTTGAACGATCTAACTATATTTTTATTTTTTGCCCCTCTGCCCCCCTTCCCGCCCCTCCTAATAAATTTACAAATTCGAAAATATCCGCAATCGATTTGTTGGTATCAAAAATTCTATGCACCAATTTTGAATGATCTAACTCCATTTTTATATTTTGCTCCTCTGCCCCCCCCCCCTTTCCCGCTCCTCTTAATAATTTTACAAATTCGAAAATATCTGCAATCGATTTGTACGTATCAAAAACTTCTATGTACCAATTTTTAGCGATGTAACTCTATTTTTATTTTTTTGCCCCTCCGCCCCCTTACCCGCCCCTCCTAATAACTTTACACTTTCGAAAATATCCTCATTCGATTTGCAGGCCTCTAAAACCTCTCTATACCAATTTTGAACAGTCTATCTGCATTTCTATTTTTTTTTTTTTTTTGGTTGTTGTTGTTTGTTTGTTTGTTTGTGAAATCACGTTTTGGCCCCTCCCCCCCCTTTTGGGAGGCGAATTTTGCAATAAAAACTATCCTATCTCTCAAGTTCGACCAAATTGCACACAGTGTCCAAATTTCATTAAAATCGGCTCATTAGTTTAGGAGTTCATCGCGGACAAACATAATAAATTTTATATATAAAGATATATATATATATATATATTAAATTATAAAGTTTTGATCAATGAAGCACAAATAAGTAAAAAACAGGATTAATTTCACTGTATTATCTTCATTATAATATGAATTCAATTTACACTTCAGTCTAAGTAACACGTGGCCGGCTATGCTAACACCAAAAATTTAAAAAGTGGAAATAATTGAATTATACGAAATTTATTAATAGGTTAAAAAGTTGAAGATTCTTTGTGTAGATGGCAGCACCAAATATATTTCAGCTTTCATTTCAACCCAGTCGAAAGGTATCGACATCTGTTAGAATCATTTGGAGTTAACAGATAATTGTGACTGTCAAATAATAACAGACAAATAATTAGCAATAAATTAAAATTGCGACTATAATTTGAGATTTAAACTATCCTATCTCTCAAGTTGGATCGAACTGCACATGGTGTGCGAATTTTATTATAATCGGTTAAGTGGTTTAGGAGTCCATTGAGGACAAACATTGTGACACGAGATTTATATATATTAAGATTAAATTATAAAGTTTTGATAAATGAAGCACAAATAAGTAAAAAACAGGATTAATTTCACTGTATTATCTTCATTATAATATGAATTCAATTTACACTTCAGTCTAAGTAACACGTGGCCGGCTATGCTAACACCAAAAATTTAAAAAGTGGAAATAATTGAATTATACGAAATTTATTAATAGGTTAAAAAGTTGAAGATTCTTTGTGTAGATGGCAGCACCAAATATATTTCAGCTTTCATTTCAACCCAGTCGAAAGGTATCGACATCTGTTAGAATCATTTGGAGTTAACAGATAATTGTGACTGTCAAATAATAACAGACAAATAATTAGCAATAAATTAAAATTGCGACTATAATTTGAGATTTAAACTATCCTATCTCTCAAGTTGGATCGAACTGCACATGGTGTGCGAATTTTATTATAATCGGTTAAGTGGTTTAGGAGTCCATTGAGGACAAACATTGTGACACGAGATTTATATATATTAAGATTTCATAAGTAATGCGTTAAGAGAAAATTATATATTATGTAAAATACATGTATTACTTTTTATACTTAATTTTTTTTTCTTAAAATTTACAGTCTCAGAGATAATACATGATTGATCTTATAAAAATAAATGTTTTATTTCTAATGATTCACATTATTCACAGTTAAACACCTGCTTTCAAACTGTCGCTGGAGTATAAACAATTACCCGATGTCGGTTTTGGTGCATTATTGATTTGTTAAAGAATAATATCATCTACCTTACTGAATCCGTCTCTCAGATATTTTTATTTTATATTATTTTTTAATGAAATCACAGCATGTATTTCCTTTATAGACGCTGTGCAAACGGCGGGAAATTCAAAATTTCGTCATGTAAAAGTGAAGACGGGAGCTCATTGCATATATAGGAAAAATGAAGGGATTTTAAAGATAAATTGTAAATTACGGGAAAAAAGTAGATTCCGAGAACGTAAAAGTGAGGCTATACTGTATTTCTTTTAGTTATACATTAAAGATAGTTTATAATGAGTTATAACAGTTTCTTCCTGATTTTCTGGCATTTTCTACAAAAGATCCGTTTCAGATCCGTTGATGAAAAAATACGGATCCGGATACGAATACGGATTTTTTTTTTTTTTTTTTTTTTCTCGCTGATACGGATCTTTTTTTTCTCGCGGATATCTACGGATACGGATACGGAGCTCCGGTACATACCTACTTATAAGTAACATTCAATAAAAATATCAGTTTAAAAGACAAACCTCATCTGGATATTTTAATCACATTATAGGAGTCGTTTAAAACTACATTAAAGAATAGCAATTGTAAATAGAAACATAATATATGAAAAAAAAAAAAAAAAAAAAAAAAAAAAAAAGAATACTAGAGATGCAAAATGCCATTTTATAAATTTTAATGATTGATTTTAAAGCGATGTAAATTAAGTATTTTCTTTATTTAGAATTAATATTTAAGATAAAAACTCAGAGAAATACTTTTAGCATGTTTGCTTCCTTATTCAAAGTATAAGGAAGTATAGTGATCCCGATTTGTGAAATGGATTTTGTATTTCGCATAGATCAAAAACGAATAATCATAGAATATTGGAAATTTATATGCGTCACTGTCATGATGTCTAGTTGTATACCTGAAACTTTGGTTTTAATACGAGATCCTGTTTCAGAGATATCAACGACTTTACACGAATTTTCGTGACGTCTGTACGTAAGTATCTGTGTGTGTGTGTTGTATCTCGCATAATTCAAAAACGGTTGGAAGTAGAACGTTGTAAATTGGTATATAGGTTTGTTATAATATCTAGTTGTGCACATCCTCCTTTGGACTTTCTATGACTTTCCGTTTTGGAAATATTTAGGAAAATTATATTCATAATGACCAAAAATACAAAGGTCTTTAATATGACCTACCATAATGGCGATTTCAAAAGAAGCTAATGATAGGGCCAGTAATGATATTTTTATGAAAGTTAAAAAACATTTTTGCGTGTAGAAAGTTATGCTTAAAGACAGAAGCAGGTTCTAGTCGACGAATGCATTTTATTTAATGAACGTTCAGCCTGTAGATAGAGCCATCAATGATATTGTTATGAAAATTGTCGACGTTTTTACGTCTACAAAAAAATTCTTAAAGGCATACGCAGGTTCTAGTCGAAGAATGCAGGTTTATTTAATAAATATTCAGCTCGTAGATAGATCCTGTAGTGTTATTGTTATGAAAGTTGTAGACATTTTAGCGTGCAGAAATTAATTCTTTAAGACAGAAGAATGTTCTAGTCGACGAATGCACTTCATTTAATGAATATTCAACCCGTTGATAGAGTTTGTAATGATAATGATGAAAAAAGTTGAACATGTTAGCGTGTAGAAAGCAGTTCTTAAAGACAGAAGCAGGTTCTAGTCGAAGAATTAATTTTATTTAATAAATATTTCGCGCTTAGACAGAGGCCGTAATGATATTCTTATGAAAGTTTTTGACATTTTTGTGCGTAGAAAGTAATTCTTAAAGACATATGCAGGTTCTACTCGACGAATGCACTTTATTTAATGAATATTCAGTGAACAGTTGTATAAATCTCTTTTTTGTGCTTTTAAAATCAATAATCAATTAGTATTCTTGAAACAATCGACTTAAATGGTCATTTTTACTACAGAAATCAAATAAACATTGTTAAATACACTCCGGAGCATAAATTTCGCTAAATGAGGAATAACCGAATATTTCAAAGTCTGAATGGACCTTTAATTCATCCAGAGTATTATCAATGGTTTATCACTGCGTGAGAAATCGATGCATCATTACAAATTTTCCAGAACTAGACTCCTTTTGAGGTTATAGCTTCCAATCGGCACATATGAATGCCTGATCTGTGGTTAAGTAAAGGAAATGAAAGAACTTTCATCTGTTTCCACATTGGCTACGCGTAGAAAGTAGCACATAAAGATATAGGCAAGTTCTAGTCTACAACCATCAACAATTGCTCTTCTTCTTCTTCTTATTTTATTTATTTATTTATTTTTTGTAGTTCTTGTGAGTCATTTGTAGGACTTCCGAAGCATTTACAGTCGGTAACAAAAGTGTCCGAACACTAGCAAAAATTCCTATGTAAAAAATGTTCACTTCATACGGTTTTGTTAAATAAATCCTTATCGAATCATGTCCTTACACTAACTAAGAACATGATTCGACAAGGATTTATTTAACAAAACCGTATGAAGTGTACTTTTTTTACATAAGAATTTTTGCTAGTGTTTGGATACTTTTGTTACCGACTGTAGTTCTGCGCTGTAAACCAATGAATTTTTCTGGAAAATTTCAGAACATAGTTCTTATTGAAGTTAGAGGTTCCAAACTTTGTCAAACTTAAACTACAAATTTTTGCAAAATTCGGTCACCAACTCGCCAAATTCGATGTCAAGGCCGAAAAGCAACTCTGGCTACTAATTTGGCGGCTTGGCGAGGTTAGAGACAAAATTTTGCGGCAAATATTGTTTCAGGATAGTCAGAAATACTTCCTCAATTTTAACTGAGTTTTTTAACTTAATTGTTTGGTGAAATTTACCATTTCACGCCACTAATTTTTGCCAAAGAGAAGAAAACTGGGCTATTTATTCTTGAATGATTTTCATTGAACGCTAAGTTGTCAATTTGCCAATGAGAGATTCTGTAATAAGCCATGGAGTACTAATCCTGAAAAAAATATTATGTTGGTCTCTGCGGCATATATAATCGTATTATCGTTCCTTTTTTGGTTGGAGTAGCAGGTTTTTTATTTTTTTCCCTTTTCTTGATTTGTTTTTATTTTAAGGAATGTTCGTGGACTGGAACGTGCCTATTTATTTAAGAATCGTACACCTTACACAAAAATGTCAATACTTTCATAACAATATGTATATTCTTATGGTTGTATAAGGAAGTCATGTGGTGTCCACATCAGATTTTTTTTCTTTTTAGAAATATGTGTCTAAAGAAGAGTGTTTGTGTAAATAAGAGCAACAACAGTAACGATAATAATAATAATAATAATAATAAACATTCTTATGTTTATAAGATTGTTCAAATAACAAAATTAACTGTTATGTTTTTGTTTTTAAGAAGGAGAGAGAGGCCATTTTTACTGATAAAGTAGTTTTTTTTACCGATGTCTCAAGAATAAACTGGCAAAATGGTAATTTCTGCCCTACGAAAATTAGATTTTATTCGTACGTACTAGTTTTGATAACTGCTGTATAAGAATATGTGTGCAGAAATTACTCAATATTTACGTTTAATTGCCTTTGAATGTTTACAAGTGATAGTATTTGAATTGAGATATGATATCATCTTTATTTAAAATAACGAAAGCTGTGTGTATTTGAGATAATTAAACATGGTTTTTAATTTTTAAAAAATCGATTTAAAAATATATGTATGTATGGGTGTGTGTGTATATGTTGAAATGTGAACAATTCTAAACATTTTTATGTTTCATTTATAATTATACGTATTTTAGTTCAAAAGTTGTGAGCAAAATTGTAACTGATATCAAAATCGAACTTGTTGCATTTCCAAACTTTAATGCTTATTTTCCCAAAAATGTTTCTTTAGCCACAATCCGCGAGATATCTTACTGTGAATTTAGACTATAGGCTTTTTTATTGTTTTAAATGTTTGCACAAATTCATTTCATAAAATGAATTAACTAGTGTGAGATATTACAAAATTTACTATTTTTAAAATTATATACAATTTAAAAATTTTCAAATGTTTTTGTGAAAAATTTTAAACAAATAATGTTAGTTTCACCAACTGGTAATTCATTTTCTACATATCTTTTGTATAAATGTGTGTGCAAAGCTTCAAAGCAATAGGTAAAGAAATTTTATCAAAATTTTGCGGATAATGGCAGGGGAAAAAAAAAAAAAAAAAAACACTTTTCAGAAAATTAGCGTTAAAGTTTGGAAATGCAGTGAAAAAACATCGGTTACAATTTTGCTCAAAATTTTTTATCCAAAGTACATAGAATCATAAATAAAGCATAAATATTGTTAGAATTGTTCATAGTTCAACACATACTTTTGTCAAAATATCGATTTTCTCAATGATTAAACTCCCTAAACCGCTTAATAAAATTGCATTTAAGACACGAAACGCGTCTAAAACATGTGAATAGAATAATAAGAAATATTTATTACATTTTATTAAAAGCGGTATGTAATTGCATTAGATTAATCATTTAAAAGTGAATATTAGACTAATAAAAAATAAACAAACTGATTTAAAAGCTTAAATTAATTATTAATAAACCAACGCCATTTCTATTTTTCATATAATAATAATAATAAAAAAAAAAAAGATTGTCTACAGCCTTTTTTTTTTTTTTTTTGTTTTTCAAATTTCCTTTTCAGTTATTCATTATGTGCATTTGTATAAAAAGATAAAAAGAATTTACTTAAAATTATAACCTGAAAAATTGGTTCATTTTAATGAATTTTTCTGAAGTCGATAATTTGTATGTATTTTCAATGCCTTTACTGAATTGTTTTTTAATCTACTACTTGTGGTATACACATAAAATAAATCATTTATTAGGAACTACAGCTATTCTTTCTACTCATAATTCTGCTAAATTAAAGTCAATATTCAAGCGATGTAGAACGAAGTTGCTGTTGATGTCGCACAGCTGCTTGTCATAGAGATGCACTTTTCGATCTCTTTGAGGATTTTAAAATAATTGTAATATAATTTAACAGGTAATTGTAACACATTTATATGTAATGCAGTAGAGAGTCAGAAATCTGCTAACCTAAAATCCGCACAGCTCTTCGAATTATAAACAATGAAATTCACTATTAATAATCAAAAACTTGCAAATTAGAATTTTTGAAAAAGAGAATGCAAATTTTGTTCTTACAAAAGAAAATTAATAATAAGTGTAAAAAATCCAAGTTACTGATAATGAAATTGTTGACAGTATATTAAATCCATCAAAAGAAAATTATGATGATGATGATGATGATGATATGAATGAAACATAAAATAACAAACTAGTAATAATAATAATAATAATAGTAATAATAATAATAATAATAATAATAAAAAGACTGTCATATGAAGTGAAATTGTGTCGCTATTCATTAGTATGTGTTTAGTTTGAATAATATTCTACTTTTATTATTCAGAATGATAACAATTTTTTATGGGCACCAAAATCCACACAACCTCTGGTACCGAGCTGTGCGGATTTTTGACTCTCTGCTGTATATATAACTCTTATAACAATATTTTTTATATAAATAAAATAAAAACTAGTAAATAATACAATTTATCTCATTCGAAAAAGACTATACACACGTAATTATCAATCTCTATACTCATGCAACTATGATTTTAATATGGAACTGTAACGTGAATGCGGTAGCGTACGAAATGTCTATTCAGACAACTAGTGTTTGAATTCAACCGCAAGTAAACCATGTTTTTTTTTTTTTTTTTTTTTTTTTTTGAGTTGCAGAAAAATTACAGCAGTACCATAAATTTACAGCATAAACAATTCACAAGAGTATTATAAATGTAAAGAAAAATTTGCTAGCAACCAAATTACCAGCACTTTAAGCTATGAGCCTATTTAAGTTTTTTTTTACAGAGGGCCTAAAACTAATAATTAAGGAATTAAAGTCAAGGTCAAGTTTTTTTTTCTTTTTTAACTGAAAATAATGCCAAATTTTAGGAAACAATGAAAGTCCATTTTAAAACTCTTAACACGGAAGAAGATTGACTATACAATGTCCCTAGTAACGTTTATCTAGCTACGTAAGAAAAGAAAACTTTGTGAATAAATCTCGGCTTTGTTGTCAAGAGGTAACACGAGAGCTCAGTTTCTAAATAAAAGAGATGAGTTCAAGCACTTGAAATACTTATCTATTTAAATAAGATATTTTGAATGTCTTGCAAAAGATATACTCTCAAATAAAGAACGTCACTCAAAGGCTGCATGTGTAGCTGCTGGTTTAAAACACATGAATCGAATAATAAACATTTTCTTCATTTAACAAGTATCACCAATTAATAATTTCATCAAATTTAAATTAAGTAACCATTTAATCGGAAACGTCTTACCCTTATCATTAGATATACGGCAGTAAGACATTTGAAATTATTCTGATTAGATGTAACTAAGTCAATATTTTTCAACTGGTGTTGTGGTAGAAAGAAAAGATTAGTATGTGGGTTCGAGATTTATCGCGAAAAACATTGAAGTTGGTTGTTGCTATTGAAAGGGAAAGAATTTCTGTATATGTTCTAGATGTTTAATTTGTTTTTCATTGTTTTCATATCAGGCAATCAAAGAGAAGAATTAATTATTTGAAAACCATTTAAAATACAAAAGGCAAAGATTATACTTGTTTCAAAGTCGAAACCATGCGTAGCAAATTTTTCTATTCACATTCAAAACATTTTCATAAATAATATATATTTATACACATATGCACAACTAGACTTTCTTTATTTTCTATATACACTATCTACCAATAAGTATTTGGACACTTTCAAATTTAGACGTTTTGTTTAATATATAGAAAAATTCTGTAGAAATTATCTTGAAACTTTGGGAGTATGAAGAGTATGTTATACCGCATACATTTCAGTAAAAGTTTTGCCCTGAAGAGGAAAAGGGGACCAATAAAAAATTAAACAAAAGTCAAAATGTTTTGGATCACCATGTAATTTTCAAATACTTACTGGTAGATAGTGTATTTGAAATGAAATGTTCGTTTCTGAACGAAATGGAAAACTCTTAATTTGAGAACATTTCTGCTGGAGGAATTTTGTTTCTAAACAACTAAATATACAAATTTATTAAAGGCAGTACAGTCGGTAACAAAAGTGTCCGAACACTAGCAAAAATTCCTATGCAAAAAAAGTACACTTCATACTGTTTTGTTAAAAAAATCTTTGTCGAATCCTGTTCTTAGTCAGTGTAAGAACATGATTCGATAAGGATTTATTTAACAAAACCGTATGAAGTGTACTTTTTCTACATGGGAATTTTTGCTAGTGTTCGGACACTTTTGTTACCCACTGTACATGCAATTAATAACCTTTCATCTTTTAAATAACTACTGAAATAAATAAATTTATTATTTAGCTTACTCTTATTGAATTGTCTGCCATTATTTTCAACGTGAATTAAATGAATTTTTATCATATAATTATTATAAAAATGTTACGTTAAAAAAAAAAAAAAAAAAATTCAAATTTTGTTTCAAATCGCTCTTGAAATCTGAAATTTCGCTTCAAATTTATTGAAAAATATTTCCAAGGACAAAAAAATTTTGGCTATTATTTCATGAGAAACTATTATTTTTATAACAAAAAAGGTTCCAGATGACAGGGAACTGTCCTCTGGATCAGAGAATACCGGGTTTAAATCACAGGGATGGTATAGATGTTTTTGAAGTCCTCATATTTGTACAGTCGGGGAAAAAAAAAACGCAACACTCGCTGTAATTTCGTTATTAATTGACACAGGAACATCTAATAGACATAATTCAACAGGAAATTAAAAGCACTTTCTGAATATGTCGTCAAATTTTGGATTAGGGGTCATCTACATATTGAAATGAGTGCAAACTTTGATTTTTTCAATAGCAACACCCAATTTTGACTTCATTTTCGAATTTCTGGGAGTCTGGCAGTGCGGAAAAGTATACTGTTTGTATACTTTATCTTTAGTATTTATAGAGTTATAATAAAAAATGTGTTAGGGGGTTATCTGTAAATGTAGAAAAATAAAATTAAGATCCTATAAAAATAGACACAATTTTAAAGATTCACACCGGAAATCTTTCAGGAAAAAAATAATTATAAAAATTAATGAAACGTTCCGTCTTTTCCAGTTTTTTAATTATCCTAGATTCAATTTTTTAGATTTGTATATACTTCAGTACTTTTTTAGATAATTTTAGGTCTATTTAAATACATTATACTTGCGATTAGTCCATACAGTACTCTTTGAAAAAAAGTGCAATGTTTTTCAAGTAAAAGCGTCTATTAAAGCTATACTGATCACGAATAAAGCTTAAATTTTCTTTCGTAGGTAACACAATAGACGAAATTAAATAATATATATATGTATACACTAACGCATAAACTAAACCTTTTCGAATAAATTATTGTAAGGGTTCATGAAGTAAATATTAAACAATTTTAATCGCATTTATCAGTTTTTGGTCAGTTGAACTCTTTGGAACTGCACGATTCGTTTTATAATTTCTATGAAAATATATTTTCTTAATTAACCCTTTCGCGACTGCTGACGTAGATTCACGCCATTTGAAAATCTGTAAACTCTGTTAGTGGGCGTTTCTTTCGTAATTTGTATGTTACATATTTCTTAAGTGTGTACCCAGTGTTCATATTTTTGCAATAAAATATACTACGGATAGAAATATATTGATTAGAAAGAATATAATTATAATGTATATCCATTTGTAATATAATCGTGAATACAGAAAATTTGTTCTAAAATATTATATTTTGAGAGTATAATGCCCGTAGGCAGGTCTTACTGTCAAAAAGACAAAATCCTGCTGTCGCAAAAAGTGTTAAAATATATTTATAAAAGTTAAAGTATGTTTTTAAAAATGCATAAAGTTAAAATATACTAATAAAATTTTAAAGACTAAAGTGTCCTTAAAATAATATTCCTCCCCCCTATAAAATAAATAAATAAGTAAATAAATAAAATAAAATAAAGCAATATATGAAGCAAATGATTAAGCTTTTTTTAACTATGACGGTAGTTAAGAAACGAGTTTACAAGTCTGTCTTGCATTCCAATTCCATTCGTTATTTATATTTGACAATTTCACATTAAACCTATTTTTCTATTTAAAACAGTAAACCCTGCCTATTTAGTTAATTTTTTTTTCTTCTAGTGTTCGTTTAAAAGATTCAAAATTTATCACCAATTAATCGATGAAGTAAATACCACTTGTGCGTATTTTTGTCAACATAAAATAAGGTGTTTAACACGAATACTCAATGTCACATTTACTTTTTTTTTCTGTATTGTTTTGTTTTGAAGAACGATGAAGGCGGGGCTGGTCTTGTTTAGAAAACAGGAATTCTTGATGCTAACACTAATGTCTAAAAATCATCATTTTTGTTTCATTTCTTTGCGTTTGACGTTGTTGTTATATAATTTAACCCGTAAATAAAAAATAAAAATATTTTGTTTAATTTTCTTTGTTATTTTTTAAGATTTGATTCGTTATCTCCGGCAAAACTTTATAAGAGACGGCCCCCTAAACCACTTCAAAAGAAAGATTTATTTATATCTCGAAAACTAATAACTGGAATGAGCTGCAAATTTGCACACCCATATTTTTCAGCATTAGGATTCATTTTATGTAAAAATTAATATAGGTCATAATTCATAATTTTTATGAATATGAATTTATTAATATTTTTCAGAATTAAAAATATTTTTTAGAATCAAAAGTAATGATGGATTATGTTTGGGTTTCTTCACTGTATCTCGTAAAAAAAAAATATATCGATCAAGTTACTTTTTGTGAAGATATTAATAAAAGTTTGAAATATGAATTTAACATTAGCATCTTCAAACTTTGAACGCTTATAACTCTGTGAAAAAATAAGTAAAATATACAACCAATATACTTTTTCGCGTTGTCGCGATCCCAGAAATTCAAATATAAAATAAAAATTGGGCATTACCATTGAAAAAATCAAAGTTGGTGCGCGTTTTAATATGTAGACGACCCCTAATTCAAAATTTCAGCTCATTTTCTGAAACTACTCACAATTCCCCGTCGAATGATACCTATTACATTTTTCTACATCGATTAGCAACGAAGTTACGTTGAGTGTTGCGTTTTTTTTTTCCCCGACTGTACAAAAAAATATGCATTGTTATAGGGAATTCATGTAATAATGGATCATTCGAAGCAGTAGACATTGTAGACATGGCCTGATTTCTCAAGAGGTAAATGGAGCAAGTGCCCGGACCCCCATTTATAAGAGAGCCCCCCAAATTAGCTAAATTTTAAAATTTAAAGTATTTACATATACACAAAATGTACTTAGAGCACTTTATTATAGAATAATGATTTTGCCCTGGGCTCCCACATGTGTAAGTCAGTCTCTGGTTGTAGGTATAAATTTCAAAGCTATTAAATAAAAATAATAATTAAAATAAAAATAAAAATGTTGAGGTTGAGTGTGTTTAACGTCATACTAGAGATATGCAATGCTCTATTGGAATAGTTACAATTTTCATCTTTCACTGTCACGTAGCAGACGGCTAACCAACTTCGTAACCCGACGACCTGCGCGTGAAGACTGCATTTCACTGTGCAGAATACATAAATGAGGACCAGTCACAGCCATACACTCGGCTCCTTCGTAGATTAATCGAAAGAGGACAAAACACAACTCACCCCTAAACGTGGACAGTGGTCAGTGTTTGGGAGGGTGCACATCATCTTATGTATATCGAAAGTATGCTACGCATGTGATGTTCTGGTGGTTGTTGTGTTAGTGTTAAAGCCGACTTTCTGCTTGTTGTACTTAGACCTGTGACGAATTCTCACCATGGGGTCATTCTAAATGGTACAGTCGGTAACAAAAGTCTTCGAACACTAGCAAAAATTCCTATATAAAAAAAGTACACTTAAATAGATCCTGTTTTGTTAAATAAATCCTTGTCGAATCCTGTTTTTAGACTGACTAAGAACAGGATTCGACAAGGATTTATTTAATAAAACCGTATTAAGTGTACTTTTTTTACATAGGAATTTTTGCTAGTGTTCGGATACTTTTGTTACCGACTGTACTTTTCCGTATTTACGTGAATTTCATAGAAGAAAATGGCCGGTATGACTGCGAAATTCTTTCCCGTACTCATGGAAAACTCCGAATGGCTAGCAGACGAGCTGGCCTGGTTCGATCCACTCACCTATCGTCTACTAACTTTGAGAGATGAACCTGTCGGCTACTGATGTGACGTGCTATTATGAAAATTGGACTTAACGAATTAGTCCACTGCAGGACTGTACAACAGTTACAGGAGCTTTTGTTTTAGAGGGGGGTGGGTAACATAAGTTTTACTAATGCTTTAAAAATTTTATTTTTTGTATTTTATAAAGGTTATTGGTGATTGGGTTTTACGTCGCACTAATGCTGCGCAGATGGGCAATTGGCGACGGTCTGGGACACACCCCTAGAGGTGGTCCGGAGACATGCCATCACAATTTTGATCCTCCACGGAAGGGATGGCTCTCCCGCTTCGGTAACCCCCAGAGGTATAATTTTTGATGGGAACATGGAGGACATTGTGGCCACGACAGATTTTACGTGCACCAGCCACCATTAGTGTACACAACGGTCTTTGGCCGGCTCGAGTACCGAACCCGCAATCTTCCAATTACGAGGCCGGCGCTCTACCGACTGGGCTACCGCGGCCCGTATTTTATAAAGGATAATAGTTTATAAAATATATATAGTTTATATTTGATAGATTTTGAGCCTTTTAGATTTTTATAATCACTCAGTTTTACTTTTAAGAAATGTCATTCTGAGTTGAAGCATGAATTTCTTTACCAACACTGTATTAAAGTTACATTTTTATCTTATTTATACTAGGATTAATGCTGCTGTACATCCTCCTTATCGAAAAAGAATCCAATATCATGATGTGTCACGTCGAGAAGTAATATTATCATTAACGAATCTTTAATAAATATGTGCAGTAATTTAGGTAGTAAGCCAAATAAGCATTTGTCTATAGTTTTATTATACTCTGGATAAACATAGAACATTACTTTGGCGTCACATAATGATGATAAATCGTTTTCTTAATCTTTTAACTTTGTTTCTTCACGAAATTATTTGACTAAGCATCATGCCCTCTAGCAGATTACATAATGTAGTTAGCATTTTTATTAAAATTATCGGAGTTGTAATTTACAATCTTAGGCCAGCAAAATACAACAACATCGTTATCAAAATCACACGATTTCATCATATTTCCTTCGGAAGAATACTGTATTAAAATCAAGGATTTTTACTGCTAGTGTTTATTATCATCAAAATATGTCTTTACGCTAAGGAGTATTGACGCGTTTCTTATATATATTTAGAAATTTTTGGTCTGATCTTGAGACTATCTGTAATCTTTAAATTCAAACAAATATAATAATATGAAAGTGGTATTTTCGCCTTTCATATATATATATATATATATATATATATTGTGTGTGTGTGTGTATGTGATAATAATTATTATTTTCTTTATGCATTATGAAAAGTTTTATTCAAGGTGAATTTGTACATAGACGATAAATATTTTCATTTACAAGGTTCGTTCTGTATAAGCTCCACCAGAGTGGTCGAGAGATTCAGCTCTTCTGGCAGGCGAGATGTTTGACCCTAGTTCGCCTTTGTCGACTTAACTGTTCTATTATTATTATTATTATTATTATTATTTCCTTACACTCTGAAACTCGTATAAATACGTTTACACTGCAAATAGAAATGTCTTAATTTCAGACAGAAATGTGTCTGAAATACCAATTTAGACACATAAATGTCTGAAACACGTAAAGATACAAATTTTCAGACACCACACACGTCTGAATTTAAGACACATAAATGTTTTTATAAAAATAGACCAAGTTAAGTGTCTAAATAATATTGATATGTCTGAATTTCAGACACATTACAGTTTTGACACTTGGAAACTAACACATTTTACAATTCAGGCACCTAGAAATTCAAACACTTGTATTAACTTAGCAATTTTTTACACGGATTCTATTTAAAGTAATATGCATACAGGGTTTAAGTTTCTTTTCACATCCGCATCATTTAATAATATTTCATATAATAAGTGCTTAAGCTATTTATACCATTTAGCTTCGTGAAAATGAATTTTCAAAGAAAAAGAAATCGAATATGTAAACGAGTAATCTTGAACGATTTGTATGCGACTTCTGCTTAATTTTTTAATATGATTAAAAAAAAATAAAAAAAAATCCGCATGAATTCTTACATATCAGTGTAACACAATCAATTTTCTATTTTTCATGTAAATAATGTGTTTTCTGTTAACTGCAAGTTAAAAAAAAAAAAAAAAAAAAAAAAAAAGAGAGAGAGAGCGAGAAAAAGAGAGAAAAGAAAGAAAAAAGAAACCGTTTTTCGAAATATCATATTTGTAGAATTTCTTGAAACTGATATATGTTATTCAAGTTCACTATCGTATGTTCTCTATTGAAAATGGAATGAATACCACTACGGGTTTGTGTACAGGGACACCTGGAAGTATTTCAAATCATTGTGATCTAGGAGAGGTATTTCTATAAACCATATTTTAATACTTTTACTGTACACAAATCTTAATGAAATTGAAATATGTTATTCAAGTTCACTACCGGATGTTTCCTATGTAAAATGAAGTAAATACCACCTCTGGTTTGTGTACAGGGACACTCGAATGTATACTAAAGTATTGCGTTCCATGAGAGGTATTTCTATAATCCAAATTTTAATAAGTTTACTTTGCACAAAGTTTAATGAAATTGAAATATGTTACTCACATGCACAAAATAATTCTTTCTATAGAATATAGTATGATTAGCATTAAAATTTATAGGGTGACACAAAAAAAAATTCAATTACATTAAGATAACTTAATAAAAATTTGCTGGAATTGCACTTTCGCTTAAATTAAGTGTTTTTAACACTTTCTAACAATTTTTAAGTGTGAATATGATTTCAGTTTCTGTATACGTCTGTCCGATTCTCTACCTTTCTATATGTCTGTATCCCGCCCCCATGTGTCCGTAAATAGTTTCAGAATTAAAAAAAAAATCATATATATTAATCAAGTTCACTATGGAATGTTCCCTATTTAAAATGACATTAATAGGTCGTGTACAACTAGTTTGTATAAAAAAAAAAAAAAAAAAAAAAAAAAAAAAAAAAAGGCCATTGCATTGCGTTTCAGGACAGACATTTTAAAAAATCACATTTAAATAACTTTCTACTGTAAAAATCATAAAGAAATTGACATGCATTGTTAATATTCTGAAATAATGTTTTGTATAGAATATGATATGAATAACCTTCAGATTTACAGTGCTACATTAAAATATTCAGATACATTAAGGGCTGCAATTATAACCTAACGGCTGCCTTTTCTTTTGCTTTAAGCCTTTTTAATACTTTCCAACAATGTCTAAGAGTGATTTTAAATTCAATTAATGTATGTGTATACTTTTCAGTCCTTTTGTCTGTCTGTTGTGCGGTAACGTAGGCGAAGAATATTGAAAGTTATACGATACAACAAGTACGTACCATTGGAAAGTGTTAATAATCAATGCGTACTGCATGATTTTTTTGTTCTTGTTCTATTTTACGAGGAGACTGTTCACGGAATTTTTCATTTTCAACAACTGTCAAATTTCGGTGATTAAGGCTAAGGCTGATAATACATAGAATTTCTTTAATAAAAACTACATTATTATTATTGACTATAACTTAAAAGAATCGCCAATTAAATATTATAAATTTTCATTCATAAAAAATAGACCATAGTGATATGATAATGAAATATGTTTTAATTTTTTACATAGAAAAGTTACTAAATTATATATTTAGCATGCAGTATAAATATAGTTTTGTTATATTTGTTGATAAATTTAAAGCCTTATATATATATATATATATATATATATATATATATATATATATATATATATATATATATATATATATACAATACCATTCATCATTACAATGAACAAACGCAATGAAAGAAGACGTAAATTAATGGAATTAATAAACAAACAACCGCACATGTAAATGATAAAAAACATGTACAGAGTAATTCAGTGTCATCACATTGTAATAGGAGTAAATGGGAATATCCCAATGTATAATGCACAAAAGCAGCAAAACGACATGTATATAGCACAATAACGTAAGTTAATTTGCCAAAACATAACGCAAACTTGGATTATACTGTTTAAAAACAGACATAATACTTACCAATATATAATAGGTTTCATTAAAAAAAGTTATTTTCGAAATGAATATAATTCGTACAGAATTTCCGAGATAAAAGACACTTAAATTAATAGCGCATACATATATAGAATAGGAGAACCGAAAACTACGCCTAACGAGAGTAAAACTCAAACATATAAATCAGAAATAACATACGAAATGACGATTAATCAAATGTAAATAAGAAAATATCGGGATTATTTTAAAATATTTTCTTAAAGGGCAAATTATTACAAGAGGAGATGAAGATGTTTCTAATAATAGCAATGGATTGAGAAACATAAAATGTCGCTATTAATTTGCCCGACATCACAATGAAAATAATAATAAAATCCAAACAAAAATAATTACCAATAGATTAATGAATAAAGTCATCTCAATAATGTTATAATAACAATCAAACTAGTTTTTAACACTTTCCAACAAGGTTGAAAAGTGTTTATGACTTCGGTTTGTCTGTCTGTCTGTGTGTCTGTCCGTCTGTCTGTCTGTCTGTCTGTCTGTCTGTCCGCGCTCTAACTCCCGTAAATATTTATGGAATTTCTTGAAACTGATATATGTTATTCAAGTTCACTATCAGACGTTCCCTATTGAAAATGGAGTTTGTACCTCTACTGGTTTGTGTACAGGGATACCCGAAAGTATTTCAAAGCATTGTGTTCTATGAGAGGTATTTCTATAAACCATATTTTCATACCTTTATCTAGACATATCTTAATGAAATTGAAATATGTTATTCAAGTTCACTATCGGACGTTCCCTATTGAAAATGGAGTTTGTACCTCTACTGGTTTGTGTACAGGGACACCCGAAAGTATTTCAAAGCATTGTGTTCTATGAGAGGTATTTCTATAAACCATATTTTCACACCTTTACTCTAGGCATATCTTAATGAAATTGAAATATGTTATTCAAGTTCACTATCGCACGTTCCCTATTGAAAATGGAGTTTGTACCTCTACTGGTTTGCGTACAGGAATACCCGAAAGTATTTCAAAGCATTGTGTTCTACGAGAGGTATTTCTATAAATCACATTTTAATAACTTCACTGTAGACATATCTTAATGAAATTGAAATATGTTATTCAAGTTCACTATTGGATGTTTCCTGTATAAAATGGAGGGAATACCACCATCGGGTTATACACAGGGAACACTCAAAAGTATTCCAAAGCATTGCGTTCTATGAGAGATATTTCTATAAATCAAATTTGAATAACTTTAGTTTTCACAAATTTTAAGGAATTGAAATATGTTATTTATATGCACAAAAGAATGCTTTACATACAATATAGCATGTTTAGCATTATATTTATAGGGTGGCACAAAATATACATATAAATTAAGAGCTATTAATAAAAAAATTGCTAGATATGTACTTTCGTTTACGTTAAGCGTTTTTAACACTTTCTAATATTTTTAACACTTTCCAACAAGGTTGAAAAGTATTTATGACTTCGGTTTGTCTGTCTGTCTGTCCGTCTGCCTGTCCGCGCTCTAACTCCCGTAAATATTTATGGAATTTCCTGAAACTGATATATGTTATTCAAGTTCACTATCGGACGTTTCCTATTGAAAATGGAGTTTATGCCTCTACTAGTTTGTGTACAGGTACACCCTAAAGTATTTCAAAGCATTATGTCCTAAGAGAGGTATTTCGATAAACCATATTTTCTTACCTTTACTGTAGACATATCTCAATTAAATTGAAATATGTTATTCAGATTCCCTATTGGATGTTTCCTGTATAAAATGGAGGAAATACCACTACTGATTTATGTACAGGGACACTTAAAAGTATTCCAAAGCATTACGTTCTATGAGAGTTATTTCTATAAATCAAATTTTAATATCTTTACTTTCTACGAAGTTTTATGAAATTGAAATATATCATTTATATGTACAAAAGAATGCTTTGCATAGAATATAGCATGGTTATCATTAGATTTACAGGGTGACACAAAAATATTCAGTTATATTAAGAGCTATTAATAAAAAATTGCTAGAATTGTACTCTCGTTTACTTTACGCGTTTTTGAAACTTTCCATCATTTTTTTAGTGTGAATATAATTTCAATCTCTGTATCTGTCTGACTGTTCTTCTTTCCGTCTGTCTGTCTCTCTGTCTGTTTTACTGCGCTCTAATTCCCGTAAATATTCATAGAATTTCTTTAAACCGATATATTTTATTCAAGTTGACTATCGGATGTTCCCTATTGAAAATGGAGTGAATACCTATTCTGGTTTGTGTACAGGGACACCCAAAAGTATTCGAAAGCATTGTGTTCTATGGGAGGAGTTTCTATAAACCATATTTTAATACCTTTAATGTATAGAAACTTCAATGAAATTTTAACATGTTATTCAATTCCCTATCGGATGTTTCCTGTGTAAAGTAGAGTACATTTCTAACTGGTTTGTGTACAGGGGCACTTGAAAGTATTCCAAAGCATTGCGTTGTATGAGAGTTATTTTTATAAACCAAATTTTAATAATTTTAATCTCCACAAAGCTTAATGCAATTGAAATATATTATTCGTATGCACAAAAGAGTGCCTTCTATGTAATATAGTATGGTTAGCATTAAATTTACAGGGCCACACAAAAATAATCAGTTACATTAAGAGCTATAAATAAAAATTTGCTGGAATTGCACTTTTGTTTACATGAGCGTTTTAAAACTTTCTTATAATTTTAGTGGGAATACGATTTCAATTTGTGCATCTGTCTGTCCGATTGTCTACATTTCTATCTGTTTGTCTCCGGCTCCTATCATCCGTGAATATTTTGAGAATTTAAAAAAAATGATACACCCAAGTTCCCTATGGAATGTTTCCTATTTAAAATGCCATTAATTGGTCCTGTACAACTAGTTTGTTTACAGGGACAACAACAACAACAATAAAAAAAAAAAAACTATGTATTACGTTTTAGGACAGAATTTTTTAAAATTTATATTTAAAAATCTTTCTGCTATAAAAATCATAGAAACATTGACATGCATTATTAATATTCTAAAATGATGCTGTGTATAGAACATGATATGATTAACTTACAGATTTACAGGGCTACACTAAAATATTCAGAGTGATTAAAAGCTGTAATTATAATCTGACGGCTGCGTTTTCTTTTGCGTTAAGTCTTTTTAACACTTTCCAAAATGCCTAAGAGTAATTTTAAAATCAATTAGTCTATCTGCATGTTTTTCAGTTGTTCTGTCTGTTGTGTGATAAAGTAGGCAAAGAATATTAAAAGTTATTCGATACAATTGCGTACAGTTGGAAAGTGTTACTAATCAATGCGTACTGCATGATTTTTCTTTCTTGTTTTTTTTTTTTTTTTTTTTTTTTTTTTTAATCCAAAATGTAATGAAAAACGTAAATAAATAGGAGATACTTAATAGTAGAAAGCATTATTAAATTAACTGTTGAAACACAAGGGAAAAGTTATAGTTTAATCAATATTTTTACAAAAACAAAAAATCTGATGTGGACACCACATGACTTTCTTATACAACCATAGGAATATACATATTATTATGAAAATATTGACATTTTTGTGTGAAGTGTACGATTCCAAATAAATAGGCACGTTCCAGTCCACGAACATTCCTCAAAATAAAAACAAAACAATGAAAAAAAAAACTGCTAATCTAACCAAAAAGGACACGATAATACGATTATATATACCGCCGAGACAAATATAGTAGCTTTTTCAGGACTAGCACTCCACGACTTTTCACAGAATCTCTCATTGGCAAATGCACAGCTTAGAGTTCAATGAAAATCATTCGGGTACTAATGGCTCAGTTTTGTTCTCTTTGGCAAAAATCAGTGGCGAGAAATGATAAATTTCACCAAAATAATTAAGTTAAACATAAATAATTAAGTTAAGGTTTTCATATTTATAAAAATTTTAAAAACCTTGTAAATTGTGATTTCGCTGTTCCCTATTTGTTTGATTTTTGGAAATTTTATATTCAGTCCACATTTTCTTAATTTTTCTACTGCTTACACAGCTACCATTCCTAAATTCCTATTGGCCACACTACCCACCTTTCCCGTAATCCTATTGGTTGAACTAAATTCGATCTCACTCCTATATATACGAGCACTTCTCCAGATTCAGAATTCTTTTTGCACTGAAGACGGTACGCTTAAGGCTACCGAAACAGCTGTATGTATCTCAAATATTTTTCTTTGGCGTTTCTGACGTAGTAGTTTATCCGGGTTTTTAATATTCCAACGCCAATTCTCCTGTTATTGTTTATTATAAGTTAAACAGCTCAGTTAAAATTGAGAAAATGTTTCTGACTATCCTGAAACAATATTTGCCGTAAACTTTTGTCGCTAATCTCGCCAAGCCACCAAGTTAGTAGCTAGAGTTGATTTTTGGACTTGACATCGAATTTGACGAGATGGTGACCGAATTTGGCAAAAATTTGTAGTTTAGGTAAGTTTGGAATCTGTAACTTCAATAAGAACAAAGTTCTGGAGTTTTCCGGAAAAATTCATTGGTTTACAGTGCAGAACTAAATTCTTCGAAAGTTCTATAAATGATTCAGAAGAACTACAAGAAGAAGAAGAAGAAGAGCTATTGTTGATGATTGTAGACTAGAACTTGCGTATATCTTTATGTGCTACTTTCTACGCGTAGTAAAAGTGGAAACAAATGAAAGTTCTTTCATTTCCTTGACTTAACCTCTGATTAGGAATCCAAATGTGACGAAATACGGTAGTACAGGATTCACAAAATTTGAAGCTCTAACTTCAAAAGGAGTCTAGTTCTGGAAAATTTGTAGTGATGCATCGATTTCTCACGCAGAACTACCTTGAAAATTTAGATAAACCACTGATAATACTCTCGACGAATTAAAGTTCCATTCAGACTTTGAAATATTCAGTTGTTCAGTTGTTGATTTAGCGAAATTTATGCTCTGTAGTGTATTTAACAATGTTTATGTGATTTCTGTAGTAAAAAAAATGCTCCGTTTCAATCGATTGTTCCAAGAATATTAATTATATAGTTATTGATTTTAAAAGCACAAAAAGAGATTTATTCAAATGTTCACTGAATATTCATTAAATAAAGTGCATTCATCGACTAGAACCTGGATATGTCTTTAAGAATTACTTTCTATGCACAAAATTGTCAAAAACTTTCATAAGAATATCATTACGGGCTCTGTCTATGCGCCGAATATTTATTAAAGTGAATTCTTCGACTAGAACGTGCTTCTGTCTTTAAGAACTACTTTCTACACGCTAACATGCTGACAACTTTTTTTTATCATATTCCTTACAAACTTTATCAATGGGCTGAATATTCACTAAATGAAGTGCATTCGTCGACTAGAACCTGCTTCTGCTTTAAAGAATTAATTTCTGCACGCTAAAATGTCGACAACTTTCATAACAGTAACACTATGGGATCTATCTACGGGCTGAATATTTATTAAATAAAGTGCATTCTTCGACTAGAGACTGCTTATGCTTTTAAGAATTACTTTCTAGACTTAATAACATCGACAATTTTCATAACAATATCACTGCAGGCTCTATCTATGGGCTGAATGTTCATTAAATAAAATGCATTTGTCGACTGGAACCTGCTTAGGTTTTTAAGCATAACTTTCTACACGAAAAAATGTTTTTAACTTTCATAACAATATCATTACAGCCACTATCATTAGCTTCTTTTGAAATCTCTATGATGGTAGGTCGTATTAATGGCGAAAACCTTTGTATTTTTGGTCATTATGAATATAATTTTCCCAAATATTTCCAAAACGGAAAATCACAGAAAGTTCAAAAAGGGAGGTGCACAACTAAATGTTATAGCAAACCTATATACCAATTTACAACGTTCTACTTCCAACCGTTTTTCAATTATGTGAGATACACCCACACATACATACTTACATACAGATGTCACGAAAATTCGTCTAATGTCATTGATATCTCTGAAACAGGAGCTCGTATTAAAACCAAAGTAGCAGGTATAGAACTAGTCATCATGATAGTCACACATATAAATTTGCAACATTCTACGATCATTCGTTTCTGATCTAAGCGAAATATAAAATCCATTTCGCATATCGGGATTACTATACTTCCTTATACTTTGTATAAGGAAGTAAAAGGGAATATATTTAATTAACTAATTTAAAGTAGACAATAATTAAACAAGAATATAATTATATTTTAGAAAGGTAAATCATTTGTAGAATAGTTTTTAATAACTTTAAATAGAATTAGAAAAAATGTCTCTCTCTCTATATGTGTGTGTGTGCGTGTATATAACCAATAAGAATTTATTTTAGCTAAATTAAATAACTTCTGAAGAGTATAGTACAGATTTGAAAATAGTTAAGACTTATTAGTATTATTAAATTATAAAAAAAATAAACAAATAATAATAATAAATATAATATATAAATAAATAAATAAACAATAAAATAATACCCAGCCATTTTTTTACCATAATTTCATTCCTAGATTACCATCTTCAAATCATTATGCAAACATGACGATTAAACTAAAGTGAACCAATATCTATATCCAATCTTTAAAGCTATGAAATATCCTTTTTTCTTGTAGATATGAAGTCATTATCGCCTCAAAATATAAAAAATGTCATTTCTTACTAAAATATTTATACTTTTCTTGTACCACTTTTGACTTTTAAAACGTTTACACAAAGTTTTATATTTATCTATGAAATTATTTTTGTCTTCTTGTTTAATTTTTTGTTTGGCAAGAAAGCTTTCATTTCATATTTCAAATTATTCTCTCATTCATTAATGATTCAAATGTTTCAGATAGAAGGCAGTATTACACACGTAGAGACAGTGCAAATGTACTAAACACATTATTTACCTGACTATTTTCAGGTATTTTGGAATAGTTCTTCATTATGTAATAAAAAAATGAACAAACATATTGATAAGTGCTAAGAGGATATATATATATATATATATATATCAATACTTCATTTAAATTTAAAAAGTCATTTTATTTTCTAAAAATATATCATCGGGCAGTTTCATTTTCCTTAAAGAATAATTTTAGACTATGTATTGCTTTTTAAATTTTACTCATGATTAGAAATCTTATAAGCTAATAATATTAATTTTATCTGTCCTTCATTTGTCATTTCCTCTATTAAGAAAAGGATGTTTTTGTAAGAGAATGATTTTATTGATTTTAGTAATATTAATAGAAAAAAAAATTGCAAAGGATGAAAGGAAAAAAAAATGTGAGCCAGCAAAAAGGAAAAAGAAATACGAAACCAAATGATGTCTAAAATATTTACAAAAGAAAATAAAAGGCTACATAAAATCAGTTAAGAAATAAATAGGTGGAAATTTAAATAAAAAGACAGTAATAGAAAAAGTAAATAAATAAATAAAATTATCAAATAATTTGGGAACCTAAACTTTATAATATTACAATATATATGTTTTTTAATATTAAGTATGATGGCTAATTTCTTATATTAAGACCCTGTCTCGTATCTTGCTACAAAAAATCACACATCTCTGACATGATTTATTTTTTATCATCATCAGCATGAAAATAGTCTATTTGCAGAGAATCAACCATATATTTTATATATGATTTTTATGTATGTTTAAACTTCTTCAAGACACAGAAACTATGGTTTTATGTCAGATATTTTTAATCTAAACAATGTAATAAATGCATATATATTGCATAATATGAAACTAGTGCTTCTTTTCATTTGAAGGGGAAAAAAAAAAAAAAAACTAAAGTTTTTTATTGAAAACAATGATTTTCTTATTTAAAATATATATTTATAAGTAATAGGATTCCCCGATATATATATATTATATATATCTAGCAATAACATTACTCGAATATATATTTCTAATAAGAAAATATCATTTGATGAATAGTAAGTAAGTTAGCATAATGTTTACGTTTTCATTAAAAACTTTTTAAAAAAAATATTGTTCCATTGATAATGTAATCTACTGTTTAATTAAAAAAAAAAAAAAAAAAAAAAAAAAAAAAAAAAAAACGCTTATTACAAGCAACATGTTAGTTTTCTTCAAGGGAAAATAGATAGCTGTAGATAAAATTATAACTTAGCCTTTCAGCTTAGAATTTTCTTTTCAATCAAGATAGTTTGTCATCAAGCCAATTAAGCCTGTCACAAAGCTAACAAACTTCCAAATTAATTGAAGTTTGGAGAACTTGACATTTTATTACGGCTCTTTCGAAATTGCCGAAAACTTCCTCGTCCATTCACAATTTTATAAATTTTTTCCTTTTCAATTATCTTATTCATACATTTCGACTTAGAAGATCACAAAATTTTAAGTAATTTTCTTTATTTGCAGCAGATCAGATGAAATTGTACCGCAAGTTAAGATTTTAAAAAGAATGACTGATTACGAACTTTAACAGTAATAAGTCTAATGACTGGGCCCTTTTGTTTTTTTAGAATAAATCTGGTCATTTCGATCAAATTACATGCTATATTTGGTAGAAATCATAAAATCATAACTATAATTATGAGAGTTACAAATCAACAGAGTTATAGACACTTTTTAATTTTCTAGGACAGGGTTAAATTAGATATTACATAACAGATTTTTTAGATTTTTGCATGAGATCTCAGTACGCATATAGGTTTCATAAGAAATTGAGCACAGTTTTGCCATGGATTGTACAGAGAGGTTAATATTCGGTCTGACAGAGGGAGTGAATCGCTGAATTGTCGGAAGTCAAAAATCGACAGATATGCGTGCCACTAAACTACTGAACTAAATACGATCGAATATTCATAAAATAGCAGTTTGTTTATTATATATACTTTTTATTTTATGCAAAATAAATGATAGATATATTTAAAATAATGCGAATAAAATTTTAGGCTTTTAAAAATTTAAAAATCTGACATTAAGATCATATATGAAAAGTAAGGATATTCAAGCATATAACTAAATAATTTAATATTAAATTGAAATAGACATTTTATATCTCAGAGTGTACAAAAGTATATATTTTAAATTTTCTCAGAATTAAAGTTAGAAAATAATAGATATTATTACAAATTTATAATGCTACTTCCATTCTTCCAAAGGTGACTCTGACGATGCGAAGAAAATTCAGTTTTCTTGCAGGCATACTTTCATTGTTATGTAATGCCATGCAAGCCCAGTTCTTAGTTACAATGAAATCGACAGAGATCGCATCATCGAAGGAAACTTGATGACAAACTTGAAGAAACCTTTAGTCACTTCTCGGTCTTTTCTGTAAATTTGGCGAGAAACTATTTCTCACCTCCTGCAGCTCTGTGACAAAAGTTTAAGCATTTAATCAGAAAGCTCAAGAAGGTTAGTGAAATAATCAAAGTTCACGCCTCAAAGCTATCTACATAAAGGGATAATGCACTACCTATCCATAAATAACTGGACACTTTTCATTTTGGACGTTTAGTCAAATATATAGAAAAATATTTGATGAATTACTTTGAAATTTCATTGGTGTAAAGAACACACTATACTTCAGACATGCCTCAAACATTGGCTTCACAAATGTTTTATTCATTAAGCAAAACGAGGACTAGAAACAAACTACAGGAAACAAACGTTTGAAATCACACAGTAAAAAGTATAGCTTGATGTGCGTTATAATTGTGGTATATGTTTATGCTTCATCTTTGGATAGTCTATATTCATCTGTATGAGAATAGCATGTATGAGTTATTTTACAGAATACTTGTCCTTTAAAGTCACAAAAGAATATTTAAACTATTGTTAAAATTATATGTAATGCATAATTAATGTATAATTAATATATAATTAATGTATATTTATATGTAAAAGTACGTTGTTCTTTGGATATTTTCTTAAATCTTTTTAAATTAAATACGTATAAATAATAAAAAATGTATCTACAGAAGTAGATATATCACTTCTGTGTGGACTGCTACAAGCCAGAGTTGTATTATTTCAATAGTTATTGCTGCTGCATTTTACCCCATGTATGGAATAAGTAAATACACTGATGGAAAAAAAAATCCCAACACCAAGAAAAAATAATCTGGTGTGTCACTCACACGACATTCTCTTACACTGAAATTTGATACTATAAATACAGCTTGCAGATTAATAGGTAAGATAACGAGTACTGTTATGTAAACCTATGTTAAACAATTCATATTAGGCTTCTGAAGAGTTTTATATGATAATTAGTTCTGTGTGAGGGGGGCAGTAGCCCCCCTCAACCCCCCGTTTCATTAATGCACCTACATTTATATAGAATTTAATTCGGTTATTAAAAAATAATTCTCTTTTTAAAAAATAATTTATTAAAATTATTATTAAAAAAATTATCTTTTATGATAAGGCAGACGATTTCCATATTAGAGAAGTAGTATAACACCAAATGTCCAAAAAAAGTCCATTTTATTCTCAATATATATAAAAAAAAAAAAAAAAAAAAAAAAAAAGAAAAAGTACGATTTTTTTTCTAAGTTTTTTTTTCGTTAAAAGTAAAAAAAATCGATAACTTTGCTTTAAATTATAACAGATCGATGGTTCAACCATTCGTTTTAAAGGTATTGGCGAGCTCTTTTGAAAGATACCCATCATGAAAATTTACTCCCCTCGAGGGGGGACTTCCCCCCCAGGGGGGGAGGCGAGGCTATTACATACACAATTTTTTCCCCCAGTTAACTATCTCTATTACAAAAAATATATATTCGTTTCATTTGGTTTAGTGCAGTCTATAGACGTTAAACTCTACTTTCCTGCAATTTCCCCCATAGACGTAATGTATTAGAATTCTCTTGATTGTCCCTGTACACGAACCATTTGCTTGATCTTAACGAAAAGCTTACTGTAGCGTCCCTATATTATACACATTTAGAATACCAAGTTTGAACTTTCTGCCATAATTTGTTCTTGAGATATGCTGATAACAGACAGACACACACACAGACACACACACAGACATACAGACACACAGACATACACACAGACCATTTGCTAAAAACATGATTTTCGTATTCAGGGGACCTCAAAACGTGTAAATATAACAAAATCTCGCGTTCGAAAATTTGACCCAAAAACAATACTTTCTCTACCTTATGGGTAAGAGAAAGTAATTATTGTACAGTAATGAAATTTCAGCAATACATTTGTCTAAGTAACATATTTAATTGATTAAAATTTCAAGATCACAGGTAGAGCCATTGGCGAGAAGAGCCATTTCAAATGTGAAATGTTGGTACATTAGTAACCGGTGTAACCGCCAGAATTTTGAATGCAAGCATGCAAACGTGCATGCATTGTGTCGTACAGGTGTCGGATATCAGTTTGTGGGATGGAGTTCCATGCCTGTTGCACCAACACCTCCTGTAATAATGCCTTCGAGCTGAGCTCTACGTCATGGAAGATCGGCCGATTTTATCCAATCAACTCTTCCTATGATACATGTTGGATCGTGGGGATTGGATGAAATCGGCCGATCTTCGGTGACGTAGAGCTCAGCTCGGAGGCATTATTACAGGTGGTGTTGGTTGCACTTGGGCGGTCAATGCAGGGATGGTTATAATGCTGGTTGGGGATGACGCTGGAGTTGTCGTCCAATGATGTCCCATACGTGCTCGATTGGAGAAAGATTTGGTGATCTAGCAGGCCAAGGCAACATGTCAACACTCTATAGAGCATGTTGGGTTGCAGCTCGAATTTCAGCTGCAGACGCAGTACGATTAGCCACAGCCATACGCCGAACACGGCGGTCTTCCCTCTCAGTAGTGCCACGTGGCCGCCCGGAACCCGGTCTTCTTGAGGCAGTACCTTCCCTTGACCACTGCTGCCAACACTAATGCACAGTGGATACATTCCTGCCAAGTCTTTCTGCAATATCGCGGAAAGAAAACCCACCTTCTCGTAGCCCTACTACACGATCTCGTTCAAACTCAGTGAGCTGTTGATAATTGCTTCTTCGTCTTCTTAGAGGCATCCTTGACTAACATTAACCCACTACATCAAATCTCAACTGTAAATAACGATCACGAACCTTACAGTGCTTATTTAAAGCAAACCTCATTTGCATGTTCATAGTGTCGCTACTAGCGCCACACTTATGCGCGTAGCTCGAAATTTGAATCGACGTCATCTTTCAGATGTATGAACACGCCTACCAAATTTCGTTTATCTAGCACAGCTCCTTCCTGGTGTTGGGACTTTTTTTTCCATCAGTGTATTTTCCTTAGAAAAATATAAATTTAACTTCTCGTAAGATATTTTCCGTTTGTCATTGCTACAAGGAATACACATATATATATTTAAATGAAAGCTTGTCACAAAATTTAGCATCATTTCTGAAGACACTTAAAAAAAAAAAAAAATAATAATAGTAATAATAATAATAATAATAATAATAAACTTTAGAGAGGGTTTGTCTTTTTTTTTTTTTAAGTGTCAAATAAAAAAGAAAAAGAAGCCATTCAGACTGTAAACAAGTTTCTTTAATTAAATTTGAAAATTTTAATGTATATGTACAGTCGGCAGCAAAAGTATCCGAGCACTAGCAAAAATTTCTATATAAAAAAATACTCTTAATACTGTTTTTCTAAATGAATCCTTATCAAATACTGTTCTTAGTCAGTCTAAGAACATGATTCGACAAGGATTTATTTAACAAAACAGTATTAAGTGTACTTTTCTATATAGGAATTTTTCCTAGTGCTCGGATACTTTTGCTGCCGATTGTACTTGCTGTTTGATGCTATTTGGTTATCTACTCAGCTCATGATATCGTCTCCACCACCTTTTTAAATATTAGAGTTTAAAATTATGTTTTTATTCTACATTATACATTAAATCAGGAAGGATTATCTAAATGTTAAGTGGTCCGAAACTAAATTATTAATCACAACATAATTATTAAAGAGAACAGAAACTTTTATAACTTCTGAAGACATATTAATTGTGAATATATTAGTGTTATTATTTAAAAAAAAAAAAGAAAAGTTTGGTCTGTGTTGATCGATCATACATGATGGATATATTTGTACCATGAGCTGTCTTTCAAAAAAATTTTTACAGACGCTATCTTGAAATTTTTAGTGTTAAAATTTATTTAGTAAAATGAAATGTTTTCTGTTGTATGACCCGTATACTAATGGAAATATAAAGGTTTCTTTAACAAAGCTGACTTTCTTTTATATATATATATATATATATATATATATATATATATATATATATATATATATATATATATATAACATGCTTGCTTTTCAAAACAGTGTAATGTCATTTTTAGAAAACTTCATGTATATAATATATAAACTCGGTTCATGGCGTCAAGTGTCGCCTTCCGAGAAAATTCACAAGAAGTTTGCTCCAGAGCTTTCGGTTCAGGGTCTATTCCTCCTCCAGACCCCTATCTCTCATCGCTTTTTTATATCATCCATCCATCTCTTTCTTGGTTTTCCTCGCTTCCTTTTTTGATTTGTTTTATAGTTAAAAGCGATTTTGGGTAACCTTTCATCGCTCATTGTTTTAATATGACCATACTAGATTAGAGCAGAGGGATGGAGAATTATTATGGAGGGAGTGAAAAAGAAATTAGCAGCAGTGGAAACGGATGCCCCAAGAAGATCATACAGGATATCAAGGACAGAAAGAATACGAAATGAAAGAATTAAAGAAATTATTGGAATAACAAAACTTCACATACTACAATAAAAACAAAATATTGCAATCAGAATATAAAAATATCAAGTATCATATGAAATATAAGCACTTTTACTAAGTAATAGCTAATTGCGCATGGGCAAGAGCAAATAAAATTTATTTTCCATAATTTATCACTAAATGTATAAAGCACCTTTTATAAAAATTCCAAGCAAATATCACGAAAACTTTCGAAGATATCATCAATAGAATGAGTCGAATTTCAGTTGCTCTAAAATGACACAAATTGATAAGGAGCATTAATTATATTTTTTATTTTGAATCAGGTACATTATACACTACCTACCAATAAGTATTTGGAAACTTTCGAATTTAGACGTTTTGTCAAATATCTAGATAAATTCTTCAAGAATTACCTTGAAACTTTGGGAGTGTAAAGAACATGTTATACCTCATTTTCAGCAAAAGTTTTGTCCTGAAGAGAAAAAGAGGACCAGTAAAAAATTAAACAAGTGTCAAAATGTTTTGGATCACCCTGCAAAAAGTAATGCTTGAAATGATTTTTGGTTGCAGCATGTGATTATGAAGATTCTTTTAATTATTTATATACATTTTTTAAGATGCTACCACATATATTAATGGAAATATATAAGGAGTTCTTTTAAAAAAATTGCAAAAAGAAAAAAAAGTCACTTTTTTAATTGTAACACGTTATATTAGACCCAATGTAAAACCATTTTTAGGAAACTTGGCGTACTACATCAGACATAGATACTGCAATTAGAATGCGAATTGTTAAATATCTTACGAAATATGAGTATTTTTAAAAACAATATTTAACTACACATACACAAGCTTTAAAAAAAATTCATTCGCATAATTTAATAGCCAAAAGTATTAAGCTACTTCTATAACATCTCTAAAGAAATATCTTGTAAATTCAAAAAGTTATGAGAGATAGAATGAACAGAATATCAATTCCTCTCAAAATAAAAGCTAAACTATAAGGGGTTTTACTCTCATTTTTATTTTGATTCAATCGATGCCCAATGTTAATACAATGTTCGCTGATTGTAAATAAATACTGATAAAACCCCTGTCTTTTCCCTCTTTTTCTTTTTTCATTTATTTCTTTTCTTTTTTTTTCTTTCTTTATTTTTTGAGAGGAACTGAAATTCTGTTCATTCTATAACTCATAACTTTTCGAATTTACACGATATTTGCTAGGGGTTTTCATATAAGTAGCTTTATTATACTTTTGGCTATTAAATAATGCAAATGAATTTTTTTTAAAACTTGCGCATGCATAGTTAAAAATTATTTAGTAAAAATGCTCATATTTCGTAATGTATTTAACATTTTTGCATTCTGGTTGCAGTATGCTATGTCAAATGTAGTACGTCAAGTTTCCTAAAAATAGCTTTGCACTGGCTCTAATATCCAACGAGTTATTATTAAAGTAGTGTTTTTTTTTTTTTTTGCAATTTTTTGAAGGAACCGTTATATCCCATAGAATGTATGTGGTAGCCTCATAAAAATTTATACAGATAATTAGATGAATCCTCATAATCATATGTTACAGCAAAAACGCACTTCAAACATTTCTTTTTACAGTGTGATCCAAAACTTTTTGATTGTTTAATTTTTTACTTGTCCCCCTTTTCTTTTTCAGGGCAAAACTTTTGCTGAAATATGTGAGGTATAACATGTTCTTTGTACATTGGAATTTTCAAGATAATTTCTCAAGAATTTTTCTAGATACTTGACAAAACGTCTAAATTCGAAAGTGTCCAAATACGTATTAGATAGTGTATAAAAAATTAATTGATTAGAAGTATAAATTTGGATAAGATCGTTTTATAATTTTACTTCATTTTGAGAGCAACTGAAAATAACTCATTCAATCGAAGATATAATTTTGAATTTTCACGGTATTAGCTTCTTAATAAAAAAAAAAAAAAAAAAAAAAAAAAGAATTCTATATGTTTGTTTAATAACTTATGAAAAGAAATTGTGTTAATCTCCATGAAAAAGCGTCCTATAATGATTATCGATAAGTAAAAGACGATATAGCCGTAAGCTTCAGCTACAATGCATTTTAAGCTTTTTTTTTTTTTTTTTTTTTTTTACAGAGTGAGTCCAAACATTACTTTTTTTCTTTCTTATTTTGTTTCTGGTCCCTTTTTTGTTTTCGTAACAAAACCTTCGCTTAAATATATGAGGTATATCATGATATTCACACACTTGAAGTTTCAGGATAATTCGCCAAGCATTTTTTTTTAAGATACATTCCATTTCAAACAAGCAAAAGACGCACCTAATGGTGCCCCCTCCCCCTTTTTTTAAGGAGTTATCAGAATTTAATGAAAATCAGTAAATGTGATATTCTTGTACTGAAAACTAAATGATAGCAGCCCCTGCTGGATTACTTGCCGTTCAAGTTTAAATAAGTTAATTAGATCAGCACGATGTACGAACGATCGTAAATGACTGCTCAGAGACCAAATGTGGCCTATTGGGGATAGATCTAGCGGAAAGAAGTGAAGTCTGAAGCCGGACATTATTCTGTTGGAATGTAAGTTTACAATAACTCATTGACTGGAAAAGTATTATAGTTGACTATCTAATATTTTTCTATTCTGATTGAAATATGTTGTATCTAATATAGTGTATCCAGTTTCCTTAAAATGGCTTTACATTGTTTTTTTTATACCAACAATGTTATAATAAAGAAAAGCGGTGCCCCCCCCCCCCACACACACTTTTTTTAAAGAAACCTTTATATCCCTATGGATATATATGCTTGTCTCATAGAAATTCATATAGATATTTACAAGAGGTCTTATATTAACACGCTAAAGTCAGAAAGTATTTCAAGCATTATTTTTTACAGGATGATCTCAAACATTCTCATTTTTCTTTATTTTGAAGGGCTATCTATATCATTGGTCATCTCTTTGTTTTCAGGATAAAACTTTTTCTGAAATATAAGTGGTATAGTAAGTTCATTACACGCCGAAAGTTTCGGTATAATTCGTCAAGAATTTTTCTAGATATTTGACAAAATGTCTGAAATCGAAATAATCTGGTCATTTATGAAAAGTAGCGTATGTATGTAAGTACAAACAATGAAAGTGACCCTTAGAAGTGAAAAAAAAAATCAACTTTTCCTGGCAGTAATAAAAAAGCTGTTAATATCTACGTTATACATAAATCCGAAACAGTCTATAGTTTTTATATTTGGGTCATTCCATGTCAAATCAACACAGCTAAAAAACTGACCCCCTCAGAATTTTATGAAATTGGGCTCATTTATTTCTTCTATAGAAAAATGAATGTATACCGATTAATAAGACCCTACCTCTTTTAGTTTTCCATAAATAATGCTTCAAAAATAGGTAAAAAATTCAAATTTTCAAAATTCTTGTATTACAAATGTGCCCATATATTGTTACCTAATTGACTTAGAGGCATAAATTTATTATCATTAGAAAGATTATAATACAGGCTTTCAAATGATATGTTACATGCATATATTTCTTAAGTTTCACTTAAAGGTCAAACATTTTGACGTTTGACCTTCAATATCTCAAAAAGTACATATTTAATTTTCTTTTAAAAATTATATGATATTATTACATTTAATGTTTATAATTATTGTAAGTTTCAACATGGGACGGCTATGGGATGCTCAGTTATAAATTAAAATGCAACCCTCCATCAGTATTTCCGTACTGAAATTGTATATAAAATATTTTATGATTTCATTTGAGTGGGTCAAATTAGCATCTATAGAAATTCTCTAAAAGGAAAATAGTTAATTACAATGCTTTTGTAATTAATAATAACGTGATATTTAAAAAAGAGAAAAATTGAAGGATAACTTGCTATTTTGGAAAGTTAATCTACTGGCTGAGCATTCCTTTTAAATGTGCTTCTAAGTGCAACAATTAAAGACTTAAACAATAGAGATCAGCTAGTACTGACGTGTGTGGGGGAGAGGGGTCTTTAATCTCTGGTTTTTAATAGATTGAAAATATAAATAACTTACAATAATACTAAAATCTAAATTTAAAATTATTAAATAGCAATAATAAAACATCCCTTTTCTCATTTTGTCAAATAAAAAAATAAATAAATAATAACACTTACTTTTGTACAAATATATTTAGAAAGATTTGCGGCATTTGGCAGTGATGAACAATCTTTACAGTCAATTTAAAAGATGCATGAGCAATGAATGTAAGTTTTTCTAGTAGCAATTATGGGAATTACAACCAATAAAATTTATGCAATTATTGTATGAATTTAATTGGTTCTTTTCTCCTTTATACAATTCCTACAAATTGTACTAAATTTGCATAATGCAACATTTTCATGTATATGACAAACACAGATAGAATGTGTTCCACTTGCTTGACAGCCAAAATGCAGTCCCCACCCCCCATTTTAGTTCTGCAAATGTAAAAAAATCTAATTTTAATGTTTGGATACTCATCTTTAAATTGTTTAAAAGCCTCTAAAAAAAAATGTATTAATAATAATAATAAATACCTACCAAAAATTACTCTAATTGTTATAAGGTCGTTATTTTCTTTTTCTTTTTTGGAGAACTAAACAGCATCTAGGTCCCAAATATCATTAATATCTGATAGATAAAGGTAGGGTACAAATATTGAATGCGTACAATTGAAAGTTGCAATCAAGTTTCACTTACACTTGTGTATTTTATTATATTTGCGGAATTTTTTGTAAAACTTACGTAATGCTAGTATGAAAATACTGATGGAGAGTGGCATTTTAATTTATAACTCAGCATCTCATGGTCATCCCATGATCAAATTCACAATAATTATAGACAATAAACGTAAGAATAAAATATGATTTTTAAAAGAAAATTAAGCATGTACTTTTTGAGATATCAAATGTCAAAGAACAAAATATTTGACCTTAAAATGAAACGTTTTAAAATTATGTACATGTGATATATTATTTGAAAGCCTGTATTATAAGCTTTCTAATGATACCAAATGTATACTTCTAAGTCAATTAGGTAAAAAAATATGGGCACATTTGTAATACAAGAATTTTGAAAATTTCATTTTTTTACCCATTTTTGCGGCCCTGTAACTCAAAAACTAAAAGAGATATGGACTTATTAATTGGTATACGTTCATTTCTCTACAGAATAAACAAATGATCCCAATTTCATAAACATCAGAGGGGGTCGGGATAAAAATGCAGCTTTTTTGCGTTGATTTGACATGGAATGACCCATTTGAGAAACTATATCACACTTTTTAATTTTAATTTGCATCTAGTTTGTTTTGTGTAGCACAGTTCACTATAGTACAGAATGGTGGTTTGTATAAATTTCCCCTTTTATAGATTCAAGTATCACAAAAATTAAGTATAAAATAGAGAAATTCTATTTCCATGAGCGTAAACAATATTTAAGACTGCATTACTCATATATTTATCGGAAATTCCTTTACTGAATGAAAAAAATAAAGACAAAGAAATTACAAAATTACAAATTGATTACTTAGACGAATATTTTCCCGATAATGTATTGCAAATCATTTTATGTGAGTCATAGATGAGATAGTAATTAACAAGATAGTTTCCTGTTTGTGCTACCTCAAATATTTATTTAGCAGTTGATTATCTTCTTCAAATAAAGAAGTAAAAAAGATAAACTCAAAGTGATTTTTTTCTTTTTTAAATAGATTATGCAAGATTATCTTCAAGGTTAAATAGATTTCTTTTATGAAATATTTTTTAATACAAGTACAGTATGTTATTTAAATGATATTAGAGATTCATTTAAAAAATTAAAATTTGCAACCAAATTCTCTCTCTCTCTAATAACTTGAATTTCATCCCACTTAATGATCGTACAGATTTTTTTTTTTTTTTTTCAGGAGTTTACTCTTTAAAAATATGCCTCATAATAGTTGAATTCTAAATTTATAAATACTTTGGCAATGACAAAGACAGTTGAATGTTATGAAAATTATTTAAGTGTAAATTACGAAGCTAGTTTTGACGATATATTTCTCTGAATTAGCGTTACCTACATACAATATAATACCGTTTCTACCATTACTATACTAAATTTACTTCCCAATTTTTATCTACTGAAATCAGTACTCCTTATGTTACTTATTTGCAAAGTCGGATTTCTCATGGGGCAAATGTGACAGTGCCTTGGGCCCCCATTTAAAAAACAGCCCCCAAATCAACTTCCTTTTGAAATTAAAAGCATATTACCCATGTCAAAAATTTACTTTGCGATCTGCGTGGTAGAAAGTGGCCCCATTTAATGATTACTGAAATTTTTTATTAAAAAACATAATAATTTATAGGAACGGAGACCGTGGGAGCCCCATTCTGTAAGTCAGTTCCTGGTTATTTGTATCATATCCAAAATAAACTTAATGAAACGATTTTAGAATATCTCAAAAAGGATATTGTCAGGAAATAACAAATAGGAAACACTAAAAATTTAACTTAATATCATTTTTGTTCGATATCGTACATTACATGCACAATTATTAAAGTCTTTTACTTTTTCAAGTATGATATTTTTATTAAAACTGAAAAAAAAAAAATATATATATATATATATATGATTGACAATTACTACTAATTTTGACTAGGGGAAAAAATCAGAACATGTAATCATTTATACAATTCTTTATTGTGAAGAGGTATTGGACTTAAATCTCAACAGGCGAAGTTAGCTAGATAGCTTAACCCTTTGCGGCGCAAGACAATTCGGAGCATTTAAATTATACTGCCACCGGAATTCATGAACTAAATTAAACTAAAAGAAATTTGAAATTTTAAGGTAAAAAAAAACTGGCCTTTTCTAATATCTTATAAACGTAAATTTTTGCTAAAAAATTTCCGGGATGAATCTTTGCAGCTGGATCTTAAATTTTGCGTCCTCGTAGCGAGGACGCCGCGCGTTAAGGGTGTAAAGGGCCAGGTTGTCAGGTACCATTGAAAGGAGATAATATGAGAAAAAACAACCATAACTTTATTTACAATAACTTAAAAAATAATTACTTTTAAATCTTGTAAATTTTAACAGGTGTTAAGGAAAGCCATTAAAATAGTTCTTCATTTTTCACTTAATTTTTTTTCTATACAAATATCAGAGCGAATTTTTTGTCTATGTATAATCTTGGGCATATAATACCTCCGTGATGGTTATCCAGAATTTAATAAAAGTTTAACAGCTTTTACATGAGATAAGACTATATGAAATGACGAACAACTAGTTTTTTAAAATTAAAAGTTTTGTAATTATTAGCATAATTACGCGAAGAAGAATGATAATTTTTTAATAATAATTATATATATATATATATTTTTTTTTTCAAAAGAGCTTTCCAGCAAAATCGTTTTTTGTCATTTTAATTACAGGGTATTTTTCTATGGGCACTTCTTCTTAAGGTTCATGTGTTGTAATATTTACATGTTACAACTTCGCGCAAGGTTTATTATACCAGCAAAAATTAACTCGGTCATTTTCACGAAAAAAAAAAATAAATAAATAAATAAAATTAAAATGTACAAGTTTTCCAACAGCTGTAATAGACAAATAAAACCTTCTTGTTAAAAATTAAAAGTTTAAAAATAATTATTTTTTCAAGTTATTGATAAGTAATCATGATAATTTTTACTGATATTTAAATCATTCAAAGCTATCTGACCCCTTAACACCAAGTCAAGTTTTGAAAAAAAATAAAAATCATATCTGATCCCAGTTTGAAGAGAGATTCCAGTTGTGTTCCCATCTAGAAATCAACTATGATTTATCGGGCATCTTCGAATGGAACACCAGTGGTTGTAGGGGCTCCTCTTCTGGGGAGGAATCATATTGGATGGTAGTACACCACAAGACATGTTTGAAGGAGAGACTTTGAAGCTGAGAAGTATAGAATAGAGATCTTAGAGTCTCATATACAAAACCACAAAACTGTTTCTTTAAGACAAAAATCAGAAAATTTAACTGTGCCCCAAAATCTTTCAGACAAGAGAAACGATCAAGTTCCTCTTATTAGAAGTTGGGCATTACGAAACCACAACGAACCAAATAATTATGGTAACCAGTAAGACGTTTCTTTTTGTAAGACGTTTCTCTAAGTTTTAAAAATTGTTACAAGAAAATTATTTATCATAATTATTAGCTTTTTGGTCCCCATTTACAAAGAATATAAAAATAATGGTGACCAGATTAGAATATCTTTATAAAATAAAATAGTTAATTATTACAATTCCCTAATCAGAAAGATAGCTTTATATGCTTTGTAAATTGGGACCAAATAGCTAATAATTATGATAAATAATTTTCTTATTACAATTTTTAAAACTTAAAGAAACGTTTTACAAAAAGGGACTGTCCTCTAAAAAAGAGGACATCTGGTCACCATACCGTAAACTACATCAGAAGAAACGAGGTTGAGGTTGATTGAGCTTGACGTTACACGAAGTGGGCAGTTGGAGACGCCATAGAACAGAACAGGACACCAGACCATGGCTGAAGCTAAATGCCTTATCGGTTGAAACTCCATGATCCGTCGTTGACTATCCATGTAGCAGCCAACCCAATGCATTGTTAAAATATTTAAAATTCCATCACATTACCATTATTATTTTCTTGTTTTTAAAAGTCATTTTGCAGGTATACTATATGTCCATCATCTAACACAAAATGAACTTCTGTTAAATGTAAGAACCTCTTGGGTTTAATTGCCTCAAATTACACTTTCATATTTTCATTTCATTTTCTTTATTTCTTTCATTTTTAATTAATTTATTATTTATATTATTTGAGAATTGGTATAATGTCCAAATTTGTGCCACCCGTAGAGATTATCGTTTTCAGTTAATGGCTTTATTTTAGTTTATTGTTTTTAGTTAATGGAGTGAAATTGAAATTAATTTTTTTTCAGTATAATTCATACAATTTATTATCCTCTGACTCAAGCTGTTCTGTCGCATTATCAATTTTAACCAGATGCTTAAGCTTTATTGTGGATTCTTTTTAAGGTGATAATTACCGGTCAGGGAACACTCCCGGACATAGTGTAGGGAGGTGGACAGTTGTCCACATATACGCCATAGAACACGAAAAAGAAGAAGGGTGTAACTTAAGGAATTTTTTATAATTATGTCATCGTTTACATCATTTTTATGTACATTCTATTCTAACGATGCCCTTATCTTTTCGATACGTGAATATTTAAGCAATTGAAAAATATAAAAACTCGAGTTTGATTTCCTACCTTATAAGGAAAGGGCACGTGACGTCACTCTTAGTCAAATTATGGGTAGAGTGGCAAAATATCGGAATTTCCACCAACACAGGTTCAGCTTTTGCCACTTCAGAGTGGTAAAGATTGATTGACGGAGCGTTTCTTTTGTAAACATGCCCTTTTCTTATTTTCAATAAGTAAGGCCCTCCGTGGCCTAGTGGATATGTTACCACACTGCTAATCGCCTTCGAGCGTAGGAGAGCGGGTTCGATTCCCGTACTGGCCCTGGGTGTTTTCTCCAATTCTTCGTATTGTAACTCTGTCATGTGCTATCTGCCGTTATCTGATGAAGATTTACAAGCGGACTATAAGTCAAGCATACAAATATGATGTATATGTTATCAATCAATCAATCAATCAATCAATAAATGCACGTTTTTTTAATTGTCTCGGAGATTGGGATTAAGTGGGGTTTTTATATCGCACTAAAGCTACGCAATGGGCAATTGTCAACGGTCTATGAATCACCCCTCTGACAAGGGGGAAATTAGAATCAGTAAAATTGCTATTGAAACCAAACATATGCTTAAATTAACATGGTCGAAAACATAAGGTACAGTAGAAATTTGCTGCAACATCCTTCATGGGGGCGACATATGACCCTCTAATAGTTTTAGTTATTCCTATAAAGGCTAACAAAACACCAATCGTAACAAGAACGAATGGTGCTGTGGTAGCATGCTTAACTTCTGATACGGAGGTCCTCGGATCGAGTCCCCACAACGGCATTTTATATTTTATTTCAAATAAAATATTTATTTTTCATATTTTTAATTAAATTAAATCATTATTTTAAAAGAAAATATTAATTATATAAAGATATTTTTTTCCCACTTAATAAAATATTGACCATCAATTTATGAAATATATATTTTTATTTTTTTATTTATAAAAATGAAAATAATATTTAAAGCTACGAATATAGTTTCTAATTTATAACAGTTATGATTAAAAGTAGCAAAATCATGAAACCATAAGTATTTTTCACAATTAGAACAAGAAATAAAAAAAGATTGATCACAATTATTTGAATTACAATTTTGTTCACAGTCAATTATTGTTCATCACGAACATTTTGTTAAATATTTGGCTTTTCGTCGAGATTACTAGATTTATAAAATCCATATTTACCCATATTTTGAATTTTTTGAGATGTAAACTAACTATAAATTAGTAAAATCATTTTGAGAAAATTTGTATATACAATCAATATTTGTATGTATTTCAATAATATTATCATCAGTTCTTCCGATTTGACAGTTGTTTAATGAAACATTTGAAATAAAAGTTAAATGCGACATCGAATAGTTAAGCAACAGCTGTTGTTCATTCAGGATGTTTCGTGCAAAAAATTGCATGAATAAATAATACAATTGAGAGCAGACGATTAGCTCTTGATACTAATGTCGTCGCTAAAAAAAAGTAATTAGAAATGTACATAAAACATAATCATTAAGAAAATTTTATCGGAACGTAATCATTAACAAAATCTTATCTAAATGAAATATAAAAGAACTTCCCTTTAAATTATGAATTTTTTTAAATTTAATAAAAAAATAAATTAATTAATTAAATTAAAAATTAAAAATTAAAAAATTAGGTTAAAAATTAAAAAATTATTAAATTGCCCGTGCTGAAAAAAAAAAAAAAAAAAGAAAAAAAAAGAAAGAAAGAAAAAAGAAATGTTTTAATATAATTAATAATATTTTCTCTTAAAATAATGATTTAATTTAATTAAAAATGTAAAAAACAAATACACTAAGCGACAGAAAAAAGAAAAAAAAAAAAGATATTTTCCTATTCGCCTTCTACAACCACCCATTTTATCATTTAAAAAGCAAATTTTCGAACAGATTTTATTATGTTGTCCTCCACATACGCTTTAGCTTTGAGTCCAGTGTTAAAACAGAATGCAATTGTCAGGAAAATTGTAATTTTAGAAATTATTTCAAAAATGGTAAGAATAAGGCAGTTAACGATGCCACAAAAAGTATTAATTTTTGAATGAAAATCAAAAAATATTTTAATGCGTGAGATGTCAAAATAATTAAATGTTAACGAAATATCGGTAAAAGGGTTTTTAGCAAGATATAAAATTTTTTAGCCGTTTAAACTGGAAATTTGGTTTTAGGCGGCCATTTTGCTCATCCAAGCCGGATGACCGTAAGTTAAAAAGCCATGCTTATAAAATCGGTTTGTATTACATTCAGAACATAAAAGAGATTCAGAAAAAGTGTTCAGCAGCATAATTTCTTTAACTACAGTACAACAACTATTAAACAAAGCAGGTTTAAATAACAGAAATTTTGAAAAAATGCCATTCTTAGTGAAGAGAATTAGGAAAGCAAGACTTCACATGGCTAAAAAAATTAAAAAGTGATTAGTTAATTATTGGGCTGAACTGGTTCTCTTCCATGAAACAAGTTTAACATATTTCGAGCTAAAGAAAACAAGCAGATCTGACAACGAAAATATGACCGACTTAATGAAAACCGCACTTTTAAAACAGTGACACATTCTCCGTACATTATAGTACGGAGGTGCATAACTTTTCAAACAGTCGGGCCAATTTTTATGCTCAAGGGATCAATTAACTCGAAATAAAGCACAATCTTCATAAAAGTGGTGCCTGACCGACTATTTTGGAGGTATCTTGGACATTTCCTTAAACAGCATTTCAAGATGATAATGCACCTTACTATACGGCGTCTGTGGTAAGTTTATTCACTTCAAATTGTCAAAATTTCCTATACATTCCCATGAGAACCTATAATTCTGTAAGTAATCATACCTTTTTTCACTTTAAGTCAAATCCTACAAAGGATATAGTAGAATTTCTTCTTTACCAGACATGGAAATAGTCCTAATCGCGATCCGCTCGAAAACGTTTCGTCTATAAAAAAGGGGGAGAGGGGAGAGGATTCGAAATTTGCAGCCTATAACTCTGCCAGAACTAGAAAAAATTATTTGTGATATTTGGCACATTCAAATTTCTGAGATTTATCTTAAAACACTGTATAAAACTGTGCCATTGCGCGTTAAAGCAGTAATTCCATATAAAGGTGGTATTAACCCAATGCAGAATACATATTTTTAATAGAAAATAGCTTAGATGTAACGAATAAATAGTATTATTTCATATATTGAAATATAACTTGTTTATATCATATAATAAATCATAATAGAATACAAAGTGTATGGTTATTGCATTATGTTCAAAAAGAAAGTTTTATGCAGATTTTTAAAAAGTACTTCGTAAAGTGCAATAAAACGAATTATTAAATCGAAAATGTTCATGGGTATCATTTCATCACATTGGTATTATGCAAACAAGACAGTTTTATTTGTTTCAAAGATTAATTTTAAAGTTACTACAAATAAAAAATGTGTAAGTCATTTTTTCTGTAGTGCGGCTTTTTTTTTTTTTTTTTTTTTTTTTTTTTTTGTCGCTTAATGTATTTTAGTTGAAATAAAAAATTAAAATACAAAACGCCCTTGCCGGGATTCGATCCGAGGACCTCCGTATCAGAAGTCGAGCACGCTTCCACAGCACAATTCGTTCTTGTTACGGCCTGTGTTTTGTTGGTTTTTATAGAAATAACTAAAACTATTAGTGGGGTCATATCTCGCCTCCATGGGGGTTGTTGCAGCAAATTTGCACTGTACCCAATGTTTTCGACCATGCTCTTTAATTTAGGCTTGGTTTGGTTTCAATAGCAATTTTACTGATTCATACTTCCCTTGTGAGTGGCCCGAAGACATGCTATCCCAATTTTAATTTTCTTTGAAGGCGACCTTTTTGATCGTTGCATCGGGTGCAATGGAGGATATGCCACTGTTACGTCATTCGATGTCATGATGACGATTTTCTTTTATTTTAACCTATAGAAGTCTTAATTTAATACACAGACAGTTGGAATATGTCTATCTCAGCACAAATTTTCCCCACAAACCTTGAAAGCTCCGCCTCGTTCTAGTCGTCCATTTGTTTCAAAAGATGTGTGAAGTGCGTAAAAGGGCTTCACATTTCTGTCTGGGAATATTCTTGATAAATAAAACTAAAGAATTGCAAAGTGTGGATGTAAAATGCTTTGTTTGCTGTTCGGGTTGAGGCACAGAGTAGACAGGACAGGTTGGCCATTGAAACTATAAGTAACACTAATAAGTACTAGGGGCAACAAAAAGAAACTAAGAACTTCTCTATGTGCTTGCATGTATAGCCTATATACCGAGTGTCCCATGAGTCTGTCGATAATTTTAAAATTCATGAAAATTGATGGAATTTTCAAATTGAACGCGGTTTGCGAAAAAGTTATTCTCGTGAAGGGGGATATTTTTTGGGGGGTGGTGGGAGGTTAAAAAGAAAGTTTAATTTTTTATTGATAGAAGACAGCTGTACCGATGCGTAACGAGAAATATGTAAATCAGTGTCCCATTAATTGCACGGTTTTACGATTAACACAGCTTATTTCGTATTTTGCCTCCTACTTGTGCATACATGAAGTTTTAATTGCGATGCAGACTTGGTGAATAAAGCGTTATTGTTGAAATTCTTTTCCGTCAGGTAAGAACGGCTGATTGAAGTTGCAGTTAGCAATGTTGTAACTCGTTTATAAACTGTAATTTGTGGTAATGGTGGACACATAGGACAGGATTTATACGCCTGTAAACATTTGTATGCAAATAAACATAGTTTTTCATGGAAATGTGTCATTTCCTTATATACAGAGCCATCTACAGACAAAAATTTTGACTATTATTTTTTCCTTTACCAAAAAATCGCCCTTCACGAGAATAATTTTTTCGTAAACCGCATTCAATTCTATAAATTCCTTTAATTTTTATGAATTTTTTAAATGTCGACAGACTTATGAGACACTCGGTAAATAGCATCTTTAATTGGATTTCTCGTATTTTGATTTCGTGAGTAGTAATATATTAATTAGCAAATAAAGTAGTTTCTTTTTCAATTTTTTGTATTTTAGTAAATTTTCCGTAGCTTTTAAAAATTATTGTATTGATAAAAACATATTTAATAGTTTTCTTCAGAAATCAAAATGATTTTAATAATGTCTAACAATATATTCTCAAGTGCATTTTTGTTCAAAGACAAACAAAAATTACATGCTGTCGTTCTTTCCATTTCCTTTCTACTATCATTAAATATTTACCATTTATTGATTTAAATTATGTACAAAAAACATAAAAATTAAAACATTTTTTTAGTGGATGCATATTTTCAAAACATACATATTTAATATTTAGTACTCGCTTTTTCAAATAAATATAGATTGAATTTATTTATTTATTTGATCGCTTACAAATCTACAGTTACAATGACTTTTATCTCGAATGATCCGTATTAAAGTTCCCAGTAAAAATGAACAATTTCTTTGAATATAAAGATATATTCAAAGGCATCCATGCCCGCACCGAGATTCGAACCCGGGGATCCAGAAGACAGCATCCTACCGACCAGACCACCAAGTCGGCAATATCACGTGAAGTTCAAATTTGTAAGCAATAACAAAGCTCTAGGGAGGCCAAAAGTAAAGATAGATGCAATAAAATTAGGATGGTCAATTCCGAAACCCAGACAGCTCGAGAAGCTTGCAGTTATTGGCCACCACATTTTGGTTACCATGGAATTTGTGGAAGTGTCCTATTTATCTTTGGGGCCACCTCTTGGTGTGAGTCAAGATTTTCGCCAATTGCCCATTGCGCAGCATTAGTGCGAAGTAAAACACAAGCAAGCAACCAACCTATCTATATTTGTAAGTAACCTGAGGGTTGATATTGAGTGGGTATTACGCCCTATCAGAGCTACGTAATGAGCTATTGGCAACGGTCCGGGATTTAACCATACTGCTTTTCAGAAACTTGGTATCAAAATTTTGATCCTCCGCAGAGGGGATGGTATCGGTCAGAAAATAAACTGCCCATAGTGTAGACTATGAACTATTGCCCACAGTGTAGAGTATGTAGTGCGACGTATAACTCACTCACTCACTCACCCCGAACAGAAAATAATCTGTTTCATGAGTTATTCCTTAAATAGTTCAGATTCTTTTCATTTTTGCTTGAAAGGAGAATTATAGACGCACACAAATGTATCTCTAAGCCTTATAGAATATATTGTGTTTAATTTTGAAGCATTATTGTCATCACTTTAAAAACCGCCATTGAAGGCAGTAGAATTCACTCCTCTATTTGAATTTGAAGTCAGGCTAGTAATCTTTTAATTTGCAATTTTTATTCAAATTTCCAAATATGAGTGTATTGGAAATGTAGTGGAGCGTACTTAAATACATTGGAGTGTACTTACATATATTGAAAAATCAGTTTGAAAAATATCACAAGCTGAAAGGATTTTAGAAATCGATTAGCTAGCAAAATCACTAGAAAAAAACGCCACCACCTAATTTCGCCGTAACTTGTCATAGAAATATGCAGCTGGTACCAATCGAATTGTAATAACGTCTAGTTCGTAATGGTATAGTTAGATTTTGCTTAGGGGGTAGTCTACATATTAAAACCGGCATCAACTTCATTTTTTTCAATGGTAAACCCCCATTTTTTATAATTTATTTGAATTCTTTGAATCAAATCATCACGGAAAATGGTATAGTTTATATATTTTGCTCAATTTTTCATAGAGTTATAAGCTGTCAAAGTATGGGGATGCTAATGTTAAATGAATGTGGCAAACATTAATTCATATCATCCCAAAAAATTATTACATACGAATTCTGTTTTTTTTTATGCGTTAGAATAAAGTGACCCAAACATATTCCAAGCATATTTTTGATTAAAAAAAAAAAAAAAAAAAACATTTTTTGAATTATGAAAATTATTAATAAATTCATATTTGAAAAAATTATGAATTATGAGCTATGCTAATTTTTTCACGAATACAACGGGCATCATAAAAAACATGGGTTTCCAAATTTATAGCTCGTTTATAACATTATTTTTTGAGTTACAGTGATATTTCATTTTTTACTGCTGTTAGGGGGCCGACTTTTTATACTTTTTGTCCTTTGTGAGTAAATATCTCTATATATTTTGACGAAAAATTTTAATTTATATATATATATATATATATATATATATATATTGTTATTCTAATTGATTTCTAAGCAACATTTCAATATTTATCACACAAATTGGCTATTTTTTTATAAAATTATCGCAATGCAGGCGAGAGTTTGTGAAAGAATTCCAGAAGAAATGAAACCCCGCCTCCATATCGCAGAAACAATATTAAAAAAACTAGTTTGCATATTCGTATTTGACTTTATATATGACGCTGGTATGCATAAATATCAATGGCATTTACTACATCGAATGCTGAAGACAAAATTTAAATGATTTAATTGCAAATATGTAAAAAAAAATTGTTTTATAATGTAAAGTTTCAGAAAATTGTGTAAAGGTGTGGCTTCCGTTGCAAAAAGGAATATATTCGATTCTGAAATGTTAAGTCTTTCTTCTTAAATATTATATAAATTTTCCTAGTTTCTCACTGCTAAAATTCTATTTTAACCCTGTTGTTCCTTTTTTTAAAATTTGAATATTGTAGGGTTCGTACACCTCTAGTTAACCCGTTAGTAGTCGCTAGTTGGTCGATTCGCCGCCCATTTCTTCTTTGTTTATTCAACAGCCCCCAAAACTTTTTAGAAGTGGCATTTAATATACATAATTGACGATTATTCGAGTCGATTCGCCTTTTATGTATGTTAAATGCCACTTCTAAAAATTTTTGGTGGCTGTTGAATAAAAACTGAAGAGATGGGCGGCGAATCGACCAACTTGCGACTACTGACGGATTAAATATCATGATTTACAAACGCGGTAAGGCGAGGATTATTGCTTGAAAGAGGAATACGCAGGGAACAAACTTTTTCTTTCTTTTTTTAAATTATTATAATTAACATTTAATAATTTTTATAAGATTTTTTTTCAAACAAATTTTCGGCTTTAATTTTGTTGTGACATTTTCACATTTGTTTACTGTACCGTTTGTAAGCTAATGTTATTTAAATTTTATCGCATGCCGTAACTTAATATTAAATTTTTATTAAATGTTTTCTTTTTTTTTTAAATACGAAATCAAACAGTGGAAGATTTTTTTTTTTTTTTTTTTTTTTTTTTTTTTTTTTTTTTTTAATTATTAAATATATTATTGAAACAAAGCGCAATATTATTTATTTTCGATTATTCTAATCACGACGTAAAATTCACATTTATTATGGGAAAACAATTTAAAACAGTGTCTTATTACTTTTAAAAATATAGATCTTACACATTTAAAATTAAGAATTCAAGTACAGTCGACAACTATATAACGGCGGATATTCGATCTGGCCAATAGGAAATCATTTTATATGGGACATACTTTATCAGACCAATTTATTCAAATTCAGTCCAACACTGAAAATTTTAATTTAATTTGATTTTGTTGTTTTTTTATTGTTTTCTAAGTAAGGTTTCGATGTTTACTATACAAATTAGTCTATTTGTGTAAGATTAACGCATTCTAGGCGGGAAATTTTGATTGCATTCCAAAAGGATAATAAACCCCACCCTCTGGCTTTTTCTGAAACAATACTTTACTTTAAAAAATGTTTCTTGTTCCTTGATTTTAGTTTGTTTGACTCTTTATAGAAATATAGAATATATAAACGAGTGAAAGTTGCCGTTTTGATTGTTGATGACAAAATTTCAATTATTTAACACTTTCGTGACCACTGACGTAGATTCATGACATTTGAAAATCTGTAAATCCGCCAATTGGCGTTTCTTTCAAAATTTTTATGCATTATCTTAAGTATATAAACAAAATTCGTATTTTTACAATGAAATATAAAATGGATACAACTACTTTGATTAGAAAAACATAATTATAATGTATAACCATTTTTAATATAAATGTGATTACAGAAAATTTTGTTCTGAAATACTATAACTTCGAAGATTAACGCCCACAGGCGGACCTTACTGTCAAAATGACAAAAGCATGCGGTCGCGAAAGTGTTAATCATGCATTTTGTTAAATAATTTAATATTTTAGAGAAACGTATGAAGACGTGACCTATTACCCAAAATAGGAATGATTTTGAACCGTATCTCCTTTTTATTGAGATTTAAATATCCTTTCCCAGATTTTAGTTTAAATCTTGTTATCTATATTTTTGTATATTGTATGTTGTAGGTTTGTACGCCTCAAATTAAATGTAAAACTTTATAGTAACATTTTCATGCGGGGCTTACTGTCTAAAATAAAAATATACCCAACAGAAGTAGATAATTTTTTTTCTTAAATATTAAGCACTTTTTTTTCTTTTTACCCCTATTATTATTATTATTATCATTATCACTATTATTCTTTTATCTTGCTACCCAGATCTTTGTAATTTAACATTGGAGGGTTCATATGGCTCAAGCTATTTAAATTTTTACGTATGAAATGACGCATTAAACTAATTTACGTTTAAAAAATATAAACCACTTAAAAAATTTTATTTTATAAGTGAAGAAAGTACATTTTGTAAATCAGTTTCGCTTTTTTGTTTTATAATTAAAATTTCTGTACTTTTTTTTCCGGTGTGAAACTTAACAAATAATGTCTGTTCTGTGGTAGATCATGATTTACTTTTTCTAAATGTATAGACGGACCCCTAATACATTTTCGCTTGTACTTCTATCTAGAATTAATTCAAGGTATATAAACAGGTATATTTTCCGAACTCCCTTGATCTCAGAAATATGAATATGAGGTCAAAAATTAGGGTTGCCATTGAAAAAAATGAAGTTGATGCCTGTTTTAATATGTAGATGACCCCTTAAGCAAAATCTAACTATAACATTATAAACTAGACGGTACTACAGATCGATTGGTACCAACCGCATGTTTTTACGATAATTTAGAGCGAAATTAGGAGGCGGGGGGCGTTTTTTTTTTGTTTTTTTTTTGTTTTTTTTTGTGCCGACTGTATTTGGAATGCACAGGGGGGATTATAATTAAAGTTAGGATTTCAAAATGCTATAATTTTAACACTACCCATCAGAGCGATTTGATATTTTACTAGAGCAATCGTGAGATAATGAAATTTTGTTTCGCAAAAGAAAAAAGAAAAAAAATAGTTCCAACATGTACCGTTAATTATCCGAAAAGTATTTGTTTCATGAAGATATTTTTTAAAAATAAGAATAATAGCAGCGTACGAATTAATATAGCTGACAAAGCAACCGAGAGGTGTTTATTTTTAATATAACCACTGATGCCATTTAAAATCCTAATTTTGTAATAAATAAAAATATCAAAATTTTGGAAGAAATACATACTGCAATTAATTAAAATACAAATTATAAACATTAAAAAAAAATTTTAAAAAAATTAAAAATATTTCAAACAGTTAATTTACTTGAATTGCCCAAAACAGGAAACTGATTCCGATATATTATTAACAGAATAGAGTAAAATATGCTTTCATTTATGAACAAGTATAGTGAAATCACCCAATATATATTTTTTTCGGTGGGAAAATGTATACAGATTTTAATACTGTTCATTTTGAATCAGCGGGAGTGTTAGATGGTAAGAAAGAAAATCTGAAGTGTTATGATTTTAATTGGCATCACTGGGAATGAAAGGTTTAAAGACATGCTAACGTATGTTTTTACATTGCATATTTTCTAATGCTTTAATTTTTTTTTTTTTAAATATACATTAATTAATTAATTAATTGACTGATTCTTTTGTCTGTATAAGAAAATTCTTCAATTCATCTAGTCAAAAGCTTGTGATAAATACTGTTAAAAATTTTTAGATGTATAATTGCCTGTATTATTATTTTATACGATTTCTAACAGCAAATAATCAGAGTTCATTTTTCCTAAAAAACATAAAATAAAGAAAATTCATCTGGGTTCCAGAAAATTCCTTTAGTGTTACAGATGTTATTGAGAGTTAGAAAATCACGCTTATCGTATGTTGCCAGTAAGAGTCGGTTAAAAAAAACTTTTGGTGACAAGGACATTTTCAATACTTTTGATAACAGTGATCGGTACGAGAGAAGTTTTCAGTGGTGATAATTTTCTTTTTTGATTACTCCACTGTGATGTGTACAAAAATGTTCCTATTAATTCTGTTTTATATAGACAGTCTTCGTTTTATACTAACAACAGTCTTCTCTATTAAACTCAGTTTGACTCCAATTTCAGAAATCTAGTGCATGATATTCACACTTTTTTTTTTTTTTTTTTTTTTTTTGAGGAGAGGGGGGGGGGGTTAGAAGAAAGTTATAAGGTAAGAGCACAAGTAGGGGACACTGTACCGATAGTGAACACTTTTAAATTTAAGTTATGAAAACAAGCTTTCTAATTCTTGTTCAGGTTCGAGCAGCATTCACAGTTGATGTTATACTTCTGTACTATCAATGTCTCGAACTACAAATATTTGTAGTCATCAGTTTTAGAATACAATTAAATTAACTTAAAAAAAGAATTAACTTTCCGCAATTTTTCTTTTTTTTTTTTTACTTGTAATTTTGTATAAGCAAATAAAATTTTGTTTACTTTGCTTATTTTAACTGATTTTTTTTTCTTTTCATATGGCTAAAAAAGAATTCATTTATCGTGCTAAATTTTAAATTTTGTATTAACATATAACATTTTTATGAATGTGCACTACTGGTACGACAAGTGGACACATTTGAGTAATCTCCCAAATTTAAAAAGCGGAACGAGTAGAGTGGATTTGAGCTATGCATTAGGCAATTGGCAACGGTCTGGAATTCACCCCTAAGGATGTTCCGGAGACGTGTAATCATAATTTTGATGGCTCTCCCGCTTTGTTAATCCCCCCAAATATACGCTATCGAAGTGATGACGTCAGTAGCCTCAAATTTCGTCTGCTCGGTACAAGTGGAGTTTTTTTTTTTTTTTTTTTTTTTTTTTTTACGGGAATTTAGCATTAGCCCTAGAGCCAGTGCCCGCAGCAGTCGTATATTTTTACATGCATTTTATTACTTTGTCACCACTTTAATCAATCAGTATGCTATTACACATTGTTTTAGCTTTAAAATCTTGACAAAAAGTATGTAAAAAAATAGTGGTATTAAAATAATAAAACAAACGTGAAAATATAGGACCGCTGCGAGCACTGGCCCTAGAGCTCGCTTGTACCGAGCAGACGAAATATTAGGCCAGTGACGTCACAGTTCGATAGCGTATAACTTCTGGAACATGGGGGAACTTGCAGCCATGACGGATTTTAAGTATACGAATTTCCATCAGTGTACACGGCGGTCTACGACTGTAACGGAATGTGAAAAACTTACAGATTCTGTAATTATAAATTTTTCATGGTGTAGTGATGTAGATGTTAAAGCTGAGTTACAAGATGAGAGTCCTAGGCCTAGGTGGGTTGTCCTCCATGCGGGTCTTTGTAATGCACCTTAGCGCATATTCACGCAAGCTTTGGAGAAAACTACGGAAAACTCATAACGATTAGTCTTATGAGCTCGACTTGGGATCGAAACCGACTCTTCTTGTTTACAAATTCTGAGATTAGAACCTTTTGGTCACTTGAACCCTTTATGATTTTGAATGAAAAATGTGCTAATACTTTATAATAGCGGTAGTAAATTGTGAAATGAAGTGAAAATAAAAAATCTGAAGTGTTACAAATTTGTTTTAAGCTATATCTAGATAGAATTTATGCGATGTGATTATGAAATTAAAAAAATCTGACGTCTTCATATTTTAAGTTTTTACTAATTTATTATTTTTTTTTTTCATTTAGAATAATTTTTTCAAATATATATTATCCTGGTTTGCGATTAGTGATTTTTTTTTTTTTTTTTTTTTTTTAATTTTAAAGATTGAGATTCAGGTGAAGGTTGATTGGATTTAATGTCGCACTAGAGCTATGCAGTTGTTAATTGGTGATGGTCTTAGTTTCATCCCTAGGAATAGACCAGAGACATCTCGCTACGGCATCCACCAGATTCACTATTTTTTCGGAACAGGGAGGGCATTACACCCACGACCGATTTTACGTGCATCAGCCACCATTAATTTACAGTCACTCAAAAAAATGTTGGGACACTACAGATGCATAAATGTAAAGCTATTTATAAAAACATTTATCAAATTTAAACAAAAATAAAATGAATGAAGAAATATTTTAACATTTGGTGTACAGTACACAAGGAAAATATTAGTATTTTAGTATTTTCATTCGATCTAGATTTTCAAATATAATTCAAAGGCAAACAAGAGTAAAAATGTATTGGGACACTTTTGAAATGATAAATTTAACCATGTACAGCGAGCGCATCAATAGAAATGAAATTACTACCACTTTTTTAAACTAGAATTTCATACATAAAAGTTTCGAGAGATAAGATTACTCATAGCGAAAATCTCGAGAAACAAAGATATACGGGTTAATGTAAGTTAACTACTAAATATAACAATAGATTAAAAACCAGCTGGGCGAAAGCCCACGTAGAAATGCATAGCAACGAAGCAGCAGATAAGCTATCAAAAGAAACCGCAGAAAATCATAGAAACCGCATATTGTTCCAATTAGAAAAACCCATCTCTTACCTAAAAAAACAGCTAAAGGAAATAATGATTAAAGTATGGCAGTTCGAGTGGGATTATGGGGACACGGGCAGGTTAACATATAAATACTTCCCAAAAGTCAACACAAAAACATTAGTTAGCTGCAAGCTCCTCACGCAAATATACACTGGCCACGGCGCATTCCCAACCTATCTCCATATCAAAATAAAGAGAAGCCCAGAGTGTGCCTGCTGCATGCAAGGAATGCCTGTCCTCTATCTTATAGCCTGCCCGCACACCACACAACTCCATCTGACCAAAATCACAACACAAAATGAAATATTCTGGTACAAACAACTAGCAAACAACACTCATGTACAAAACAAAGCTAAACAGGTTGCCAGATGGCTCACAAACAACATTGATGACATCTCAGAATAAATAAAAGTGTTTTCCTAAACCGTCAAATTCAACAACAGTGTTTACCTCTTCAGCCCAGAAATAGTCAACTGGCTACGAAACAGAATCATGTAACAAATAAAAGTTTAAGCTACATCATACAACAAAGTTAAGCTACTCATACAACAAGATTTAATCAAGCAATTGTGTGCGTGAGAGTGAAAGATCTCCAAATAAAAATAGTAAAACCAAAAGGACTTTCCCAAAGTGGGTTAACCACAAATAAAAATCCTTAAAAAAAAAAAAAAAAAAAAAAAAAAAAAGGGACTTTCACAGAATGGTCAGCCATATAAATAAAAACCTATAAAATATAAAAAATTGGTACTATTATTTTGGGTAGTGCCTCAAAAAATTATTAAAATCATGAATGTATATATATATATATATATAAATGTAAAATATAAAATGGCTCATAGAAACGGCCACTATGCTTCAGAAGCCCGCCTGGTGCCATTTTCTATTTTTTAACATTTTCATTTTATATTTAAGCTGCGATGATTTTTTAACAGACTAGCGGCTTACTTATTTTCAAACACTGCACATTTTTTCGCCCCTTTGGATGGTATCAAACTCGTTAAACTTGGCCTAGTCCAGGTAGGGACCGTCCAGAACTTTCCAAGATTCCAAGATATGGGTTAATGTGCGAAATCTGATAATAAGTCATTGGAAAAATGGAAAATCAGTTCACGGTATAGAACAAATCTTGAAATTGAATAAGTCTACTGTTTTTAACATTATTGACAAGTTCAAGAAAACAAATAGTGTTGAAAACAAACAAAGATCAGAACGTCCAAGGACATTTAATGAATGTGAAGAGAGGTGGATTATGAGACTAGTTCACATTAATCCAAAAACTAGTGCAGTAAAATTAACACTACAATGTAAAAGCAGGTTCGGAAGATCAATAAATCCTGAAACTGTCAGAAATGTTCTAAGAAAATAGTAGTATCATGACAGAGTACCTCAAAGAAAGCCCTACATAAACAAAGCAAATCAACAAGCTAGTCTGGTATTTGCTAAAATGTATGTAGTCACCAAAAAGAATTTTGGGAAAATGAAATTTTTGTTCATGGAAGCAAATGTAACATTTTCGGATCTGATGGCAAACAAAAAGTTTGGGGAAACCAAATACAGCAATGAATGCCAAAATTTACGGCCTACTGACAAATATGGAGGTGGCAACCAAATAGTCTGGGGTTGCATGTCAAGTTCAGGTGTTGGGAACTTACATTTTATTGATTATATAATGAATAAATATGTCTATGTTGACATTCTAAAGTAAAATTTAAAGCAAAGTGCGAACAAGCTGGGAATCTCAAGATATTTTAAATTGTACCAAGATAATGACCCGAAAGATACTGTTAATATTTGCAAGTTATGGGTCTTCTACCACTGTCCTAGTGTGATTAAAACTCCTGCACAAAGTCGAGACTTTAACCCCATTGAACATATGTGGAATTATTTGCAGCAAAAGTTAATTGAATATAAAATTTCTAACAAGCAGGATTTAAGAAAACATTTGGTCGAGGAGTAGGCCAAAATCAATGGATCGTTTTGCAAAAAATTGGCCCAATCGATGCCAAACAGACTACGAGAGGTCATAAAAAGCCACAGTGGACCAACAAGATATTAACTTTTAGGTTTGCACCGTTTTTCTTAATTTATTGGGCAATGTCTCAATATTGTTTTGAGCCGATTTTTTTACTCGATTTCTTTTACTTCAAATTATTACTATAATTGCATTAATATATGAGTTTTGTTTGAATTATTGTGATTTATACTTATCAAAATAACATTTACTTCTTATTTTTGGTTTCATTTGCATATTTAAGTAAAATAATATGATAAAATTCTGTGAACTTATAGTGTGTCCCAATACTATTTTGACAGACTGTATATCTCGAATAGCGATCCCGCAATTCTCGGATAACGATCTCAATGCTCTACCAACCGGACTATCGCGGTCTATATTTATATAAAACTTGGTTTAAAATGAAGACTGCGATTCAACCTAACGACGAAACTGCAATTACCAAAGAATTCGTAGATACGCCCGAATTCAATCTTCAAACCTTAATCGAAGAAAATACCACTGTATAAATAGTACAAGAACTAATACACTGTTAAAATTTTCTGTAAATTTAATGTAAATGTTTATCCAGAGTCTCTGTAAATTTACAGTAATTCTTAATTAAAAGTGAATAATCGAGATTTTCAATCTTTATTCATTATTTTAACTTAATGTTTTATTAGTTAATTTTTTAATTAAAATTAAAAATGACTGTTTCTACTTTAGAAAAAGCGTTCCAAGTCTGAAATATATTCTCACCAATACTTAATTAAATTAATATTAGTTATTAAAATGAATGTATAAAATAAGTTTTTTAATATCTTCGTTTATTTTTCGCTGTAATTTTACGTAAGACATAACATAGCAGATTATACAAAGTTTTCTGTTGAAATTTTTAACAGTGTAAATGAAAACTTAAAGCATGCTCAAAGTGGATAGGATTTGTTGAATGAAATCCTACAGAAAGCAGAAAATATTGCTATACTCACGTCTCAAGAATCAGACTTCAGTTGCTAAGTGCCTATTTCAAATCCCGAATCGGAATGGATATTCGTTACGGCTCGGAGTACAATTGAAGCCGTAGGTCCCAGTCGAATAAACATTAATGTGCAAAAAATGACCGTAGCCACAACTAAATACCTCAAACTAAAACCCTGAATGATCAGACAGTTCAGTCCCAGGATCCAAAATAAAATTCTAAGGTGACCGGGAATTCCTTAAAATACAAGTAAAGAGAGCTTCAAATGCTATTCCAAGAGTCATCACTTCGAAAGAGTAGGAAATGTACTATAATGGAAAAATTGTTAAGAAAACTGCTACGGAAAATATAAAATGACTGATCAGAAATTATAAAGAAAAAAAAAAGAAGAAGAAACAGAAGAAAGAATTGGAAAAAAATGCAGAAGAAGGAAGGAAAGAACAAGAAAATGGAAATAGTCAAACAAGAAGTAAAGAAAAAAAAAAAAAGCTTTAGAAAAGCAAAAATATCAAAATAAAAGAAGGAAACCTTTCTAAGATTACATAAATGTAGTAGAAATATGTTCGTCTATTAAAAAATATATTTTTTTTGTAGAATCGCTTTTATTTTGCCCGTTTCTGCAAAAATCCAAAGGTATCCATTACTAGAACCAATACACGTTCACTGTTGGGTTCTAGCGTGTCCATTACTGGTGCATTTTAAGCCTTCTGGCAAGGAAAAAAAAATCATATATAAAAATACTACAATTAGAAACTTTACAATTATGTAGGGGGCAAAATGTCTTTAATTTTGCAAACGTTTGTGAAATGGACTAACTTCTTGTTCCAAAAATGTTTTATACGATGCAAGTAATAATCATGTCATAGAAAAATTGAGAAATTCAATCTTGTAATAAAATGCACTGTAAAAAATTTCTGTAAATTTACTGTAATAATTATCCAAATTTTATTCATATTTATTGATGTCATTTTATTCTGAGGATATCCTATGGATGTATGATGTGTTGTTAGGATGGTTTCTGTTTCTTTTACAAAATGTCGCCAAAACTCAAATACACAGTAATAGAAGGTCTATGAACACTTTATATTCACTTCTTGAATGATTATAGCAGTTTATCGCTAAACAAACTTACATATCATAGATTACTTAGCTAAAATTATGAAATATAATAAAATAAATTACTCTAAAGTAACGTAAGATGATAAAAAAAAAATGTTTGTGGTTTGCTTATCAGAGAAACGCGCTGGGTACATGTGGCAACCCTAAGGCAACAAAATGCCTGATGCGCCAGCTCGTATATATAGGAGCCTTAATGTACACGGCGGTCTTTCACCGGCTTGTGTATAAAACCCATATTCTTACAATTACGAGCTATACCAACCAGGCAACAATATTTCAGGATTTGGACATTCCGTTTTCAACAATGCGGAGAATTTTGCGTAATATTTTAAGTATAATATATCCTATAGACAGAAAATTCTCCGATTACGATCAGTTTTTTTTTTCAAACTATCAGCACTCCAGGGCTATTTTCTTCCTTATCGGCCTAAACATGGACAATTATTTTTAATTTCAGAACAAAAAAAAAAAAAAAAAAAAAAAAAAAATGCATAATTAGGATACTATGCACCTAAAATATAATTATGACCCAACTTATAAATTTTGCATTAGAGGCTATTATAGATTGCTATATACATTCTGTTTAATTTAAATCACTCATTATATATAATATATGAAAAAGGATAAAAATTATTTTGTGTTAATGTGTTTTATTAAAGAACTAAATTAAGAAAAATATTAAAATATTTAAAAGTACATGTACCCCGCATCTGAATTTTGTTGGAATGACTGGGTAATTTTCCACCAAAATATTCCGGTAGATTTATTGGTAAGAAAATTCCATTCGAAAGTTAATAAATACACGCCAAATTTATAAATAATTTATTTATTCGAATTTTTTTTTTTTTTTTTTTTTTTTTTACACGCATATAACAAATACCAAGTTTTGTTCTTTTAGCTTTCGTTTCCTTCCTTTATCTTACGTTTCTAGCTGAAGTCATCAGGAAAGAAGTTAACCTGTAAAAGAAGAAAAATTAATTTTAAAATGTCTTATCTTTTTTTTTTCACTTTGTTTAAAAATATAAGATAGGGAAAAACAGGAAAAAGAGAATATGGATTATTACGAGTATTATTATTTTTGAAAAAATGGATTTTTAACAGAATTTTAAAAGCGGTTGATAAAGTAAATCATAGATTAAACAAACAACCAAAGACGAAATTACCATAAATTAGAAAGAATGGCTAGGATTAAAAAAATTCTATGTCAGTTGTTTAAAATTAAGAGAAGATTGGCCATCACCATTTCATTTCACCCCTTTTTCACCATGGTAGACATGCGAATCTCCATGCTAACAGTTTTTATAAGTTAAGTTTGCTCTTGAGTAACTTATCTTGTATATTAATACCCAAGGCTATTTTTTCAGACTAAAATGGGATAATCTGAGCCTGCACGAAAACCTTTGAGGTAAATCCGAAACGGTGCACAGTAGGGCATTTGACTGATTTTAGCCGGCCAAAAATATTTCTCTCTGTAAAATTGGTGAAAAGCATCTCACTTGGTAGTTTTTCATATTGTAATATTTTACAGGAGTTTTCTTAAGAGTTTTTGAATCGATATCAGATTATAATATATTGAATTTTTATTTTCTCTCATCCAGAGATAAGGTAGAGAAAGTGTTGTTTTCTGGTCAAATTTTCGAAATTGAATTTTTTTTATGTTTACTCGTTTTGATGTCCTCTGAATCAGAAAATCAGGTTTTTACCGGTTGGTCTGCGTGTGTCTGTGTGTTATCATCATATCTCAAAAACAAACAGTAGCAGAAAGTCCAAATTAGATTAAAATTATATTCTATTAAATTCCAATTCCTATATTCCAAATTAATATTCTATTATAGAGGAATGCTACACTTAACTTTTTATTGAGATCAAGCAAGTGGTTCATGTACAGTAACGTCGAAGAAAATTCAATTACATGACATCTATGGGTGAAATTTTTTGTAGGTACAATTTAACAACTATAAGCAGCACTAAATAAAAAGAAATGAACTTATATTTTTTATGTGTATAACAGCATGTTTTCTGTAGAATATGGTCTGAAAATCATTCACCTTTCATATACAGGGCTACGAAAAGGAATTGGAATATAGCGGGATTACACAGGAAAATTGCTGGAAGTGCATTTTAAAGTTGTGTTGTATGTTATTAATATAAAACTATATCTAAGTACATAATGTGGTGTGTACATAAATTTATAGAAGGCATGCAGGGTTATCAATAATTAAGTGAAAATATTCTTTTTTTTTTTAAATGTAATTGGTGGAAGTGCTTTACTGCATTTTAACATGTCCAGAAAAGCTGCTCAGGAATGAAAATTAATTCCTTATACCCATACGGTAAATAAAGAATTATTTTAAGTTAAATTTTTAGCGCTTGTTTTTTGTGTACTTACGCGTTTTAACGTTCCCTGAATACCAAAATCAAGTTTTAAACGGTTGATCTTTGGGTATGTCTGTTATCAGTGTAACTTGCAGGTAATTCAAAAGTTGTATTTTGAAATTCATAGAAAGTTGCTACTTGAAATGTTTGATCCAGATTTATAAGTTTGATAGAGTGAGGCAGGCGAAAATTTTTTTAAATAATTTTGAATATAATTTTAAATTCAATAACAACCTTGAATTCTATATAATTATAGATACTATATTGAAACGGGGGTTGAGGGGGAGGATCGGTATCCCCCCTCATACAGAATTATATAGGAAATAAAACTTTTATCAAACCTAGTTTAAATTGTTTTTAACGCACGTTTTTATAAAGTACCTGTATTGTCCCTTAATCTCCAATTTACTTTTATCCTATTGAAATGCAAAGTAAGATATAGTGTTGTGAGTGCTACACTATATTATTAACAAACTTTAGGAGCTCTCTCTTTTACTACTGGCCCAGCTTAGTAAGGGATTTCCTTGACGAAATTTGAAATTTGGCTCCGAAGTAGCTCGGACGTTTCTCGTCAAGGTCTTTACTTAACGCAATTGCGATAGCTATTTCAATTTATCACCAAAATGACAAATATATGAAGTCTCCAAGGGCATCTCAAGTAAAGTTGTGCTGTTAATGTGACACTTGATTATAATTTGTTAGGTAATAATTTAATAATATTTAGAGATTAGTTACTCTAGAACAATTTTTGAAAGGAAGGAAAATGAAAAGATTATCACTTTCAGAGAAACACATAGATTTGCGTATGATAGAAGCTCTACTTTAATAGCAGTTACTAGCAGGTAACTGCTTAAAAAATATAAAAATATTTAGTATACATTTTGAACTTTTAATTGATGTAATATATATATATCTATATATAAAGCTTTATAAAGAAATATAACTAATACTTTACAGAATATTTAAATTAAGAATATATATATATATATATATATGAAAGGATAAAACGAATCAAGATTTTAAATTATTATTTTAAATTAATATTAAGGGATAACTTAATATTTCAGAATAAATCTTAAATTAATATCTTAGAATAAATAAATGAGAATTTTCAACAGAACGCAAGAATCGGATTTGAGAACAAGTTTTAGAATAAAGATTATGCAATCATTAAATTTAGCGGCAAAACATTGTAGAATACTTAATCCCAGATGTACTGGACAACCAAGGATAAAATGTACGCGGGATATAGATCAACTAACTACCCAATAAGAATTCATATGAAGAGTTTCGGTTCGCGCCGATATGAGCCGTATTTAAGCTGGAACACACGAGAAATCGTGGTTTTTCCCGATAATCACTTGCCTAATAAACTCACGTTTAATTAATACGCCATCTTGTAAATCTTAACTAACGGGGAATCGAGGCCCTTCGGGGTCCCGCGGGTGGATGATCGCCGACCATCGGCATTGTTCCGGGATATACCACTCAGGATGTTTCATACAGAGACATGATGTCATAAGTAAATAGACACCACAATTTTTAAACAATGTTATTTATGTCATATCTACTTGATACAAAAACAAAATATGTACATTAGAACATAGTTGAACACCTGCTTGCTTTTTTTAAAGCCTTTACTCTGTCTAGCATGGAGCAAATAAGTTCTGCTGTCTTAGCATGAAGAATTTTAGTCCACTCCTCACGTAAACGTTGCAAAAGAACGAGAATTAGGTTGTCGTGGACTTAAGTGCACGATCGAGCATAGCCCAATACGTGTTCTATGGTGTTCATATCCGATGACTGACTGGGCCATGGAAGCTTTCGAATGCCCTGTTTTGCTTCCCATTCTTCGGTTCTTTTAGCCGTATGGCAAGGAGCGCCATCTTCCATGAAAAACGTCAATGATTTATTCAGTACCCCACCTGAGAATATTGGCGAAAGCCCCTTCCCCAATGTGGCAATGTATTTTTCACTATTAACATTACCTACACATTCCACTAGCTCTGATTTTCTAGTGCTCCAAATCGCACCCCACATGAGAAGAGAAATGATTTACAGTTTGTTGTAATCTATTTAGGCTAAATTCTTGTGGGGTTGTCTCCAGATTCATGTGCATCCGCTACATGAAACCTGAGCAAAAATGAATTCATCTGAAAAGATGACATGCTGTCAAAATGTCAAATCATGTTTGGACATTGCAGTTGCTCATTCTTTTCTTTTCTTAATATTGGCTGCAGTGAGAAGAGGTTTGCGTCTAGCAGCTCTCACATGATATCCTAACTTATGCAGATATCTGATAGCTGTAAAGCGACTCCCATTAAGCTGTGCTCCCACATCTGTAGCCTTGCAACGAGGATACTTTTCGACGATCCTTTTGGCAGTCTTCAGTTGAGGTTCTGTTGGTCCAGGTCGACCTGAACGTGGTTTAGCAGTTTTGGTTTTGGTCAGTTTTGAATTGCACTATTGAACAATCACCCGATTGACAGTTGAGAGAGGAATCTGCAGTTTTAAGGCGAATTGCCTCTGACTTCTACCAACTTCATATTGTCCAACTATTCCCCCTCGTTAAAAATCACTCAATTCTTTTGAACCAGGGTTTCGAGGTATATTTTAAGAGCTTGACAATATGTTACTTTATACAAACCTGAAAAAAATACGTATATATATAATTATATAAATCATTTCCTCAAAATTCTTTGATGTTCATAAAATTCAGGGTGTCTATTTACTTATGACATGTCTCTGTACTCGGCCCATGACTGTATCTCCACGACTGCACCTTTGAACTTAATAAAGGATTATTAGCTCAACTCATAGACTCCCTCATTACTTCATAAGATGCCTACATTCCTTTATAAGATTATCTTCTTATTATAGGTACACACACACACATATATATATATATATATAATAAATAATTTAATTCCTTTACAATACTCAGCAAATAAGAGAAAGATGAAAATACCAACAATGATATTAATATTTAGAAGGATTACTTATAAAGTTATTGTCACAAATACCATTTAAGTAAAATTCACCGATTAGTAAAATCATGTTAAAATACTTACACAGAAGAGAAATGACGTAGATATCACTAATGCCTAAAATAATGAGATAGTTTTTTTAATCCATTTATCGAGTAAATTCAGCAACACAAGATAAGAATTGCAAGAAATAAACCAAAATACTATTGAAATAAAAAGGAATGCATGAAGGAAAAATAGAGTTAAAAATGTTGAAACCCAGTACAGTTCTCATCAGGAAACTAGCTGTACTGTCAACATGAGATGCAAGATTTCGAATATTGTATAGCTAGTTCAGCAAATATACAATACTAGTTCCAATCTTGCATAAAAAAAAATAGAAAGATAAAAGGAAAATGGCTGATAAAACAACTTAACCAAAATGAAAAATGATATTCGTGAAAGACGAGGGCCACATGCAATTCAAATCCAAATCGAATAAAAGTCCAGGCGGTTGCCAAACGAACTAACTGAAAAGAAATGTTTAAAAGTAGAGAATCGATTAATCGAAATAATATCTGAAATGAAATAAATGTAAGCATGAAGTGATATTTATTGTGCTTAATATTTAAAAGCTGAAATCACAAATAAAGAATTTTCTAGAGGGAAATTTAAGTATAATGCAGAACAATACGATTGTCACTGTATGGCATACGTTCGACACAACGTATGAGCGCGCCATCTAACGTGGAAAAAATAAGTTACTATTAATTGAGGTAAGAATTAAGGTTCAATTTACATGAGTGTAATTTAGATTCTTAAGCTAACAGAAGAAAAGACCAACAAGTGATTATAAAGTCATTATTATTAAGAAATTGGTGAATAATTTTAATTTTTAAATTTCAATAATTATTATTGTTATTAATATTATTATTAGTATTAGTATTAAGTAGGAAAATGGTGAATAGGTTTAAATTTTTTTTTTTTTTTTTTTTTTTTTTTTTTTAAGTATTATGGTATTAATATATTATTGTTATTATTTTTATTATTATTATTAATTAGAAAAATGGTGAATAAGTTTAATATTTTATTAGTTATTGTTAATAATATTGAATAGTATTTTTATTTTACGTTTAGTATGAACACTCCAAATTTGAATGAGATCTAATTTTTTTTTTTTTTTTTTTTTTTTAAATGAAGCAAATATATTATGAATTGTTGAAACTTAATCAATATCAACCAGAAAGAGATGATGTATCCCGTAATCGCAATAAGACCAGGCTTCCTATTTTTTTTTTTTTTTTTTTTTTTATAATTTAAATTCAACAACCCACCCAACCAACCATATATATATATATATATATATTTAAATATACGGTACATTTCATGTCACTATATCAGGCCATTAAGAAAAATTATAAACATTTTCATGTGGGATATTAACATACTTACCTGGTCTTCAATGAACAATAATCGTATTATTTCAGTTATAATTTTTAATTACTTTTAACATGCATTACTCTCTTTAACCGGCTTGTCGAAAAAAATTGCACCTGTACCGTGATTCCACAACTATTTATCTATATAATTACCCATACCTTTGTCTTATTAATTATGCATTTCGAAAAATGAGTTTTTGGCCGGCTAAATGGCGAAAATGTCCCACTGTGCGTTGCCTTTATAGGATTTTTCTGTCCTTGGGCTAATGGGCAATACAAATTAAATGCATTATTTAATGAAACGTAAAAAAATAAAACCCGGGAGATTTTTTCTTCTTCTTTTTAAGAATTATTGCATCTAAAGTGTTTAACAATAGATATTTTGATAACTGCGTCATCGTTTAGACCCTAATGTGCCTTTTTCTTTTTGGGACGTTATTCTTAAGATGACTTGTCACCTACCGTCGCCGGCAGCGAAAACCCATGATATTTTACGGAGAAATTTCTAAATCAAATTACTCATTACCGAGTGAATTTTCTTTTTTTATTTTGTTTTAGCATTCAGAGAATTCATAACTGTTAAAATTATTTCTTTATTCTAAAAAATTTAATTTTTAAAATTTTAATATTTCCTTCATTACGAACAAGTTATATTTTCAATATTTATTTGCAAAATAACAATTATTTTAACGGTTGTGAATTTATGAATGTAAAAATACGGAATTAAAAATAATAGATTAGGAACGAGTTTAATTAGCGTAACAAATTTCTTCATAAAATAACGTGGGATTTATCATTGCCAGCGACGATAGATTTAGAATCCCATTAAACGGTCAAAAATATGAAAACTCAGCATTCGACTTTCCACCTCATTTTCAATATATATATATATATATATATATATATATGTGTGTGTGTGTGTGTGTGTGTGTGTGTGTGTGTGTGTGTGTGTATTCGATGTATTTTTTTTTATTATCGTATCGTGCGCAATTTCCGTCAAAAAGTTGGGCAAAAGGCGAAGATACACTTCGAATTTCAAAATCTACGAATTTTCTGAGAATGAAAACTAAAAATTTGGCAAAATCTGGACGTAAAATATTTTGCTCGCAATTCAGGAAAGGTGCAGTTTGAAAAGAAATGATTTAATCCAAAATTTAAACTCAAGATAAACTTGTTTAACAGGAAATGATATTTTTTCAGATATTGTGTTTTTAATATCTTAGGTTTATTTTATTTATTTATTTATTTATTTTTATTGAAAAGAGAATTTCTCGTAAACACACGTCTCGCGAAACCATACAAAATGTATTGTGTCTAGTACAAAAAAACTCGCTGTCGTTCTTTTGAAAACTGTTACCGAAGGCAACGGAGCCTATTTCTCTATTTGATGCATTAAAAAGAACCGCCCGATTAAATGGGCGAAGTCAGGCTAGAACTTCCTGAATTCTAAAACTAAAAAATGATATGAATGAATATAAACTATTTTGTTTTAGAGATAATATTTTTCCTTTACTAAAATTTATGTGAATTTTTACAGATTTATTGAAAGTGTAGCCACGAGAACTTAAAAATCATATAACAACAAAAGCGTTTGAAGCTAAAATTATATTTGAAAGTATACAAGGCAGATTTCATGTTTACTGCATATTGCATAATATAATTTATAAACTACTTGTTCAGAAATCAGTAAATGAATATCATACTACTACTACTAATAATAATAATAATTCCTTTTTGAGATTTAAAATAATGGTAAGAAGATAAAGAAAAAGTTGTCGTTACAATCCTAACACACTTAGCATAGATATGTGGAGTATTGTATAAATATGACATATTTCAATCGAGGAAAAATAACACCATTTAATTATCTCGAAATATTTAAAGAATCAAATAAAGTAATAATTTTCCAATAAGGTTTTATTAGAATTGCATCCATGTATATAACATCAAAAACTTATACCCATATGCTATATTCATTGTATATGATTCACATATTGCTATGTAAAACAATTTTTATACTAAAACGTATTATTTATGTACCAACTGTATGCTTTTAGATTCTTAAAATATTATACCATAAAAAAATACTGAAAGAGGCTAACCAATCTTTTTTCTTATTTATTAATTTTATTCATAACAGAATGGTAGAATTAAAAACAATTCTTTAGAATTATGAACAAATATACAGTGATTATAATTAATGTTCGAGTTTTAAAAATCTGTAAAAGAAGAACCAGTGGTCAAGATGACCTAAAATTTAACATGAATAAAACGAAAAGAAAGAGTGTAAAATATAGCAGAAGATTAAAAAAAAAGTTCAAAATTGTATCAAAAGATGCATTAAAGATACATAAAAGATGCTTTGCATTCAAAATATGCAAAAGAAGAAATTTGTACTGCGTCATAGAAACGCCGGTTGCATGCCATTTCTCTCACATTCTATGTTAGAAGCTCGTCGTGGCTCCTTCAGTAAAGGAGTGCGCTCGGTCTCTGAACTTGTTTTATAAGAACGATGAACGTACAGTCATTGCTCTTAAAAAGTTGCGAACATTGAAGGGGGTTCAAGAAAGGCTGTGATCCCAAGTCTGCTAATATTCCTTAGAAGACGATTAAGAATTTTGAAGAATTTTTGAAGAATTTTGAAGAATTTTTGAAAAATGAAATCTGGCAGAGAGAGGAAACCAATTGTTCCGATATCGGTAGAAAATGTGGCCACGATAGTACAGGAAGAGAGGAACAGTGGTTTGCAAATGTGCACTGTGCGTCGCCTGTTCGTTTGAGATCCCTGTGAGCGCGATTCGTAAAATTTTACAAAACATCCTGCATTACTATCCATGTAAAACTAGCCACGTACAGGACTTGCAACCTGTTAATTTGCCAATCTTCCATCTTTAAATAGAACAAATTAAATTCTTCTTAAGTCATTTAAAATTATCTAATTCCTAAACAGTTAAATAAATTAAAAGTATTTAATAATATCATAAGTTAAATAATCCTTTTCACTTACCCACTAGCCCTAAGATATCTATTCTTTCCTCATGTGTTTGTAAATGTCCTAAAACAACCAACTTCGCCCTATGTCGCGTGGGAACCTTGTTCTGGCGAACTGATTTACTTGCAAACAATTCTCCCTCCTTCCTGTTCAATTCTAGCTCATTGTGCTTTTGAGTTTTCAAGATTTATTTTATTTCGCCCCCCCTGTCGCGTGAGTACTCTCTACTGGCGAATCTTACTTTAGTGTATTTATTTTTTATTTATTTTCATTTTTAGTTTGTTAATAATTAATACATATTTGTAATACTTCGCCCTATGTCGCGCGGCAATATTGTTCTGGCGAACCTTGTAATTTTCTTTCCTTCTTTTTTTTTTTTTTTTTTTAAATAAACGTTCTGGAGTAGGGGCCTAGCATAGCTAGAAGCGCTCGACACCACTCTTAGAGCGGTGAGCGGCACCTCCTCCTTGTTAAATCCTGTTAAATCTTCCATCTTTGTTCTAGAATTTCTGGCCGGCATGGAAGAGGTAAATGAATGGTCATTTAATATTTCGTGGGCAGATAAAGCCTATGTCCATATTTATGAATGAGTCAACACTCAGAAATGTAGAATATGAGCAATGGAAAATCCGTTTGAACATCAAATAGTACTTTTTTATTTGATAAATGTATCTGTGTGATGCGAGTTTACCGCAGGCCATAGGTCCATTTTTTCTCGAAGACATAGGTCTTGTGAGCCTTTTTACCTGTACTGTCAATGGCGTACGCTGTGAATGTCTTTTGCGCAACAGTGTCACTTTAGAGCTTCAATTGTATGTATGAGTGGGTAGCATAATTCTCATGCAAAGTGGAGCTCCTCCGCACATTACAAATTTTGTTGAGCACCCGGCATTTTGGAAATCATAAAATTATCAAACGTCATTTTTGAACAAACTGGTCGCAAAAATGTCCTTATAATTTCTGTCTGTGGGATTATCTGAAACATGTTGTATTCAGTGTTCCCATTTCAAACTTAGCTGAATTTCAGACATGTATTGTGCAACACATTCACATCTTAGTTTCAATTTGTGGCAGAAAACAGTGTCCAGCGTATTGAATTTTTTTTTAAAGGGTAAAATCGCAGGATTTGACTATACAATTTTACGGGAAATTGTGGTTTTACTAGCTAAAGTGTCATAGCCTGTAAATTGATGTCACGAAAGTATCATTTTGGAATATTGGCATTTGTTTTACGGGCAAAAGCCGTTAACCTACGTAATTTGCTCAAATCTGTCATCAAACTGTATTTTTACGGTCAAATCCTTTCAAATGTAAAATGTTAGCTTTTCAATGACGTCATAAAATAATTACTTCGCATTTGAAACTGAAAATATAATTGTAGTTCTGTGATTCGGAGTGTTTATTTTTACATTCATACAAATAGCGATTGATGTATAAGAACTATTGCTTTCTAATTTAATTCAAAGAATTTAATTTAAAGTTGTATGTTTATTACAACGTAAAATTACGAGGGATACATCATTTATGGTCCAAATGTTTTTTTCGGGCTTTGCCTGGAATATCTGCTGAAAGGCTTTGCCCGTAATCATGCTTGCTTTCTTCTAACTGTGTTAACAAGTCTCGCGACAACTAAAAGCAAATTTTATTGTTGCTTTATCTCTACTTTGACCTCCGGACAATTAAAATCTAATTTAACCTTTCCTTATTCTCCAGTTTTTGGCCTCGATGTTATTAAAAAAAAAAAAAAAAAAAAAAAAAAGATCCTTACTTTTTCTCCAGTTTTTGACATTAATACAATTAGAAACACGATTTCATTTTTGCCTTTTTTGCGGCTTTTGAGCCCTAGGAAAATTGAAAACCAATTTCACTATTGCCTTTACTCCGGATTTTGGCTTCATGACAAATAAAAATTTATTTCGTTATTTTTTTTCCCTGCAATTTTTAACCTTAGATTAATTAAAACTGGTTTACATTTTCCTATGCAACATGACACTATTCGTTGTTGCTGAGCTTTCAAATAAAAGTGCCATGATTGATAAATAACTTGGAAATAAGAATTTCAATTAATGATGTTTTTATTTCAGTAAAAATCCATAACAGTTATGCACAGTCAATAGTACAGTTAGTAACCTGTAATATACACACTAGCCGTCGCATTCGGTTGCCTGAGTTACTTGTACGCAAACCCATGTACGTTTTATGACTTATAGAGGGAAACTGAAAATGTTGAAAATTACACTTTTGAAAATTTTGAACTTTTCTCTTCTTCTTCCACATTCTCCCCCTGCCTTTTTTTTTTTTTTTTTTTTTTTTTTTTTAAGCATACATTTAAGTCAGGTTTCAGGTCCTTTCTCTCTAGTTTTTTTTTTTTTTTTTTTTTTTTTTTCAAAACTCATTTTAAATTTAAACTTCAATTTTAATCACCCTCTGAGTCAGCCTTAATACCTTTCTTGCATACCCAAAAAATCATCATTCGAATGCATAATTTATGAATCTCCCAAAAATTTTCCATAGTAAATTAATCAGCCTGATTTGTTTCTTTTATGATATAACAGTGATAACGACTAAATAATTTTATTTTTCGTTATTTTCAAACTTAAATAAATTAATCGATCCCGTTTTTTATATATTTTTTGTATATAAAGAAGTGTTGATAATGACTAAACAGTTATTATTTTGTTTATACCTGAAATTAGTAAATTTTTTTTTCTGAAATATTCTAATATTCATAAGTTAAAATAAACATGCATGTTAAAAAAATTTCGGAAATGTCCATAAAAAGAAAATAAATACAATCTATGATTAATGAAAGATAAATTTTATGTGATAACCTGACGAAATTAAATGAATTGTGACTAATGTTTGTTTTGAAATGTCTAATCACAATTTTATCAATTATATCTGAAATGAAAGAGTCATGTGCATTAAAATATATTTTTTCAAAGTATATTTTTCATAACTTATCTGTTGATTAGAATTAACTATGACGAAAATAATTAGTTATCAAAAAATATTTGTAAATAATAATAAAAAAAACCTTTTATCATTGTATAAAACTTAATGGTTGATAAGTTCTGCATTTTTATAATTGTACTAAAATAATTCCATAGGAAATGCATGAGTGGATATTTCTTTAAAGAGATATAAGAAAAGTGAAAGAAAACGTCTACATAGAGGAAATTTCAAAGCAATAGCTTTTTACACAGTGTTAATTGGCGCCGTCTTATTAATAATTTCTATACCACTACCTACCTTTACAGTCACTTCCATATGCACAAATATTAATGCCATGTATTTCCAACCGTAAAGAGATTCAGTACTAATCTTCACTAACAACCAAGCCTCGTATTATTCTGTGGAGAAATTTATTTATAGAATAACACATTAATTAATGTATTTTTTTTTCTTTTTTTTAAAATTCCTTTTTCACATTTTGATTTAAAAATTCCATTTTTGGAAAATAAGAACAGATTTAGCTATTCTGAAATTTCTGAATGTGAAAAAGTTACTGAATAGTTCTATAAACTAATTTCCACATAGAATAACATGGAGTTTGGCTGTTGGCAAAGTTAGGTCTTAAGTCCCAATTATGATTACTTAGATTAAGGGCCCGCTTCACTCACCGCCGCCGGAAGCCGAAGCTAATGTTATTCTATGGGAAATTTTTCTTTACAAATAACTTATTAACTAATACATATTTTTAAATTCTGTTTTCCCATTCTGAAAATTCCCAGCTGTAAAATTGACGGACCTTATTTAAAAAATTATTTTTTAAATTTTTTATAGTTTATTTTGAAGCTAAAAAATACGAATTTTCAATATGTGAAATTTTTTCATTTTGCAATTTCAAAATAAAATATTAAAAATTAAAAAAATACATTTTTAAGAAAGTTCCGTCAGTTTAACAGTTGGGAATTTTCTGAATGTGAAAAGAGAATTTAAAAATATGTATTAGTTAGTTATTTGTAAAGAAAATTTCCCCATAGAATAACACTGGCTCGAGCTTCCGGCGACGGTAAGTGAAGAGGGCCGTTAAGTACGAATACGTAGATAATCTTAAATAGCAATATACATGGTATATGCTAAGTCCTAGTTATTACACGTTTTTTTGTTCCTCCAGGTAAATGGTTTATGCAATCACAGAGAATTTTTAATAATCGTCTGACGTTCTGATTACACTGTGCTGAAAAAAACAAACACAAAAAATGAGCCCTGATACCATTCTTGCTGATTCTTATGTAAAATTACCTTTTAAATCAAATATGACTCCCATTTTGCCCAGTCACCCACCGTTTTCTCGGGACACCACTCCTTCCCCCATTTTTATCCCTGTTTGGTAATTTTATGGCCATGAATTTGATTTGGAGAATGAAAAAGAATTAATTTAACACTTAATATATATATATATAATTTTTAATAAATAACATTAATAATAGATTAAAAATATATAAAAAATGTAATACATAATTTCAGTGGCAAATCCCCCCCCCTCCCCCAATTTTTCCCTCGATACAAATGTTCATGTTTTAGAATTTTCCAACTCTGTAGCCCCTGAGAAGATATTTAACAGTTAAAATAATTCCCCCCCCCCTCCCTTAAAAATCAAATTTATAACCATAAAATTACCGAAAAATGATAAAAATAGGGGGCCTTCCCTAAAAAATAATGGGTGATAGGGCACAATGGGCGTCATATTCGGATTCAGGAGGTCATTTTACATAAAAATTTTCAAAAATGGTGTTTGAGGCAATTTTCATGCAGAGCAGTGTTATCTATGAGTGAGTACTAAATATAAGCATTATGAATGAAATTAATGATACTAGATGCTTTTCCATTAGTGTTACAAAATAGCAATAATAAAATAATAAATTTCTAACAAAATTTAGAGAAATTAATAACGGAAAAACAAAGAACTATATATGAACTGTGGTACAAAATGTTTAAAATTTTGAAAGATGAAAAACGACGTATAATGAATATTTGCGTCATCTAAATGAAACATTTTTTGCATTCGAGTGAATAAGAATGACCTGGGACTAATGAGTGTATAAACGGTGCTTTGCTGCATTTAGAAATGAGATGCATTTTATGTTTGCGAGATAAAATTTTGAAAATTGTAGTGTTAAAAATAATATATGATAGCGATATTATTTTAAAATTTAAGGGAATCCCCCCCCCCCCCCCCCCAGGAATCGAGAGTGCTGCAATGTGATAATGAATTTATTAAATTGAAGTCTTAAAACTGTAGACTTTTTAAAATAATAATAATAATAATAATAGATAAAATAAAGAAATACATAAAAAGACTCTTTTATAACAGTACAGCTAATAATTTTTCAATTATGTGCTATATCAATTATAAACTATAAATATATCAATTATAAACTTAATTCGGTAAATTTTTTCTTAAGAGTTTTCTTGTTAGATAGATTCAATATTTTCTAATAAAAAATATTTTTAAAAAACGTAAGAATACTCCCCCCCCCCCCTCCCTTTTGGTAACCGTGCACTACACTTTGGTTCATTTTAAAAGGAAGCTGAAAGCTCAGCTACCTACACGAAATGAGAAGAGCCGATAAGTTCTTAAAAGCCTTCAAATTAAGCTTCCCCACATAAGTGCTTAAAGCAAAAACGTGCTGATAACCGATTGTAAATACAAATCTGAAAGTATCTTCACCTTTAAAACATGATGTTATCACTAAAGAAAATCTCGTGTACAAGACAACTAAGATAAAAATAAAGTAAAAAATAAGAACTGGCGCCCAGCCTCCTCTAGAATCCAATCATATTTTTTTAGGTAGAATTTTTAAGTAAAAAAAGTAAAAACATTAATGATATCAAGAATGTTGCAATGCAATAGTTCCTTAATTTTCAAAGAAAACTATATTTTTATACATCACATATCACTTATATAAAATGTAATTTGTCTTACTTTAATGAAGATAAAAATAAATTGAAATAACATTTGTTTAAGATCTTTAGCAAGTAATCGAAAATTCAGAAATTAATTTTACACGGAAGAGCAAAAAAGTAAAAATAAATAAAAATAAATATATTAATTTAGAATATTAAATGGTATTACATGAAACGCAAGACTCATATAAACATCTCTTTCTTAATTAGTATTCTATATAATAACAGGAGACTTGGCGTTGGAATATTAAAAACCCGGTTAAACTAGTACGTCAGAAACGTCAAAGAAAAGTATTTGAGATGCATACAGCTGTTTCGGAAGCCTTAAGCGTACCGCCTTCAGTGCAAAAAGTCTTCTTTTTGTACTAAAAATACCGTCTTCCTTGTAAAGTACCGTCTTCTTTTTGCGCTTCTTTTGCACTATTTCTTTGGCGTTTCTGTCGTAGTAGTTTATCTGGGTTTTTAGTAATCTATATAGTATTAAAATTGCTTACGTTAGTAAATGATACATGTATCTAAAGAATAATACTCTGATAATATTTCTGAAAATTCTGTGCTTTTCCTACTTTATTTTTTTAAAACTGTTAAATATTGATGCATTCATGCAAAAAATTTTGAAGGCTAAATGTGAAATAATAATAATTATTAAAATTTCATCCTTAAGGCAGAAACAGTTTCATAAAGTATTACGCTGATAAAAAATAGATTGTTTAAACTGTTTTTTTTTTTATTATTGACACAAAATTAACTCAGAATAGTTCTGAATAAAAATGACTTAGATTTGTGAAACTGGTGTTCTTATTTATTTATTTTAATTTTTTATTTATTTTAATGTAATTTTTCAGTATATATTGATGTGTGAAACTGAGAAAAGAACATATTCATTCTCAAGTCAAAAGCTTGAAATAAAATAGACAAATACTTATTTCGTTTTCCAAGCACATATTTTTATTAGTGTATAGAAAACTTATAAGGTTAAAAATTAATATTGTGTGAGTGCGAAAGTTCTACCCTTTTTTGGATATGCAAATTTGCAAAGGAATTGGCGTCACACATGGAATTGTAATGACGCAAATCGTCGGCCAATCAAACGTGTGTATGCCTCACATATAAATGCATCGTGTCTCACAAAGTTAATCATCTAAAAATATATACAGTCGGCTGCAAAATTATTCGAGCACTAGCCAATAATTCCTATATTTAAAAAGTACACTTAAGACTGTTTTGCTAAGTAAATCCTTGTCGAATCATGTTCTTAGACTGATTAAGAACATGACTCGACAAGGATTTATTTAACAAAGCTGTATTAAGTGTACTTTTTTTTGGCAAGGATTATTGCTAGTGCTCGAATAATTTTGCAGCCGACTGTATATATATATATCAGAGGGTGTAACATGGAAAGCGAGAAAGAGCATATAAGACATTGTTTTTTATACGAGTTCGATAAAAAGATCACGTCAGTCGCAGCATATCGTAATGTTTGTCAAGTTAATGGGGAGGATGCAATAGACGAAAGCACATGTCTTGGATGGTTTCGTAAATTTAGGGAAGGAGACAGAAGCTGCCAAGATCAGGCTAGGAGTGGACGGCCATCACACGTTGGAGACGATGATATTGACCAAACCATAAGGAACAACCCGAACCCAACAGTGAAAGATTTAGCGGAGACCTTCAACGTACACCCAACAACGGTCGAGAGACGGCTGGTTAAGTTGGGTTTTACGAGAAAGTTGGATCGCTGGGTTCCACATAACCTGACAGCTAATCAACGGGATGACCGTCTGGCCACCTGTGTTTCCTCACTTTCCCGGTACAAAAATGACCCATTCTTGACACGAATTGTGACAGGAGATGAGAAATGGGTCACCATTCTGATCCGCCTGCATCAACTTCGTAAGCTGAACTTCATCCCAAGAAGGTGTTATTGAGTGTGTGGTGGAATATGCAGAGAATAATTCCCTGGGAGGTCCTGCCACTCAACCAAACCATCAATGCTGCCTTCTACTGTCTACAGTTAGACAGGCTGCATTCAAATTTGGTATCAAAGCGGCCAGGTCTCATCAATTGTCGCGGTGTTATCTTTCATCACGATAACGCCTGGTCACATGCTGCTGTTATTGCTGCTGGGAGGTTTTACCCCACCCTCCCTATTCTCCTGACTTGGCACCAACTGACTACCACCTATTTCGTGCGTTGAACAATACCTTCAGTCAGAAAATCTTTGATGATCTTGATGCTGTGAAAACTGTCATCCAAGACTTTTTTGACTCGAAACCGCCGGAATTTTACCGCCATGGGATTCATCTCCTAGAACGATGGCAAGAGGTCATAGATAGCAATGGGGACTATGCACAAGAATAGGTATTGTTCCTTCTGCGTTTATTTGCTCTTCTTTATGGGTAATAAAAACGGGTAGAACTTTTGCACTCACCCAATAGTACTCAAGTGGAACCAACACAATGGTTACTATAAATACTCAAATGTAATGTATTAAAAATACAAATATAATATATTAAAAGTACATAAGTTAAATCCCTTTATATAGCATTTTCTACTTAAAGCAGAAACTATTTTTAATACACTAAGTATTATATAACATTTCAAGATATACATGTCTCCCACTTGTCTGATGATAAATTTTATTTTAAAGTTATCAAATAACAGAGCTTTCCCTCCTCCTGTTACCAGGTTAAGTGACAAGATCTGTCCTTTAAATAAAAAGAGCATGTTTAAAATAAAATTCCAAAATTATTTCAATTTTAACAACAAGTTAAGTCAATTATGTGGATAATTCCATACCTGCCAACATCGTAATTAATATTCAGTAGTATTGCTAGCCCCGCCTTTTTTTCACACCAGTATTTTTTTAGAGTATTTTCCTTCTTATTTAATCGCAATTGCATTCGCATATTACTCTACAATTTTACTGGTGTTTGAAAAAAGGCGGGACTAAGAACGATATGGAATATTAATTAGGATGTTAGCAGGTATGGTAAATCCATAGAGGTTGAGGTTGATTGGGTTTTACGTAGCTCTTGTGCTATATTATGGGTAATTGGTGACTTTCTGGGACTTATCCCTAAGGGTAGTCCGAACACATGCCATAGCAATTTTTACACTCCACGGAGTAAATTGGTAAATGCATATATATATATATATATATATGTGTGGGTACATCTCCCCGGCGCTAGCTAAAGTTGTTGCTCTTCAGCTTTAAATAAATTCTTTCAATTAATTGTAATTTAAATGGAAATTCTAAGAATATCAAATGTAAATTTCTTTATTCACAAATGGTCTACATTTTTTAATACGAAGTACTCATTAGGTATTGCTATAAAACGTACCGAAATACTTTTGTTGAATACAAATGAATAAAACCATTGTAAGCAAACACCATAAATATAAAAAAGGCGTATCATTTACATCAGGTCGAAATAATTAAACATGATGACATTTCATCAAGCGAAAAAAGAAGTCACGAGTGCAACATGAATGAAAATGCAGCATGAATTAAAAATGTCTCAAAGCAATGAGGAGACGGAGAGATGCATTTAGTTTGTCCATAAATTAATAAGAGGTTTTCGCGATCCCCAGTTTGCAGAAGCGAAGTAGTCCAACATCAAGATTTTCAGAAAAACGAGAAATATATAATTTAGTACATCAGAAGAATGAATTTTCTGTACGTTGAACCAAATTTTAAAAAGTTTTAATCATTCTATGTTTTTTTGAGGTGCATAAATTCGGTCGTATTTTTTATTTTATGTTTTGTGACTCCAAAATTGCAATCGCATTGAAGAAATCAAACTTATGAATATTTCTGATGCCTGTTTTATCGTTAAACAAGTGGTTTTTGTTTCTTTCTTTTGCCTGGCATGTATATCAACGCTAAGAGAATTAAATAATAATAATAATGATAATAAAATCTCAATTTTCGATTTTTGGCGCTTGTTCCCTTCTTCAAACTGGTGGTTCAGTTGTAAAAAGTTTGCTGACATTAGAAACGATAGGACGGAAAATAAATACAGGCTTATTAAGAATTTTAGAGAAAGTACAGAAACGAGCACATTTACTAATAGAGAAAAGGGTTATACGTTTCATGTAATAGATATTTTTAAGTTAAATTAAATTTCATCATTGGAAGGATTTATATTTAATTTAGAATAAGAATCAGAATCCAGCCTTGACTCAATATGGGATATACAATCCGATTTATCCGAAAATGTGGTTTGACCACCCTAATCAACTTTAATGGTAATTAAAATACTTAGTAAGTGCATTTATACTTTCATGCTGGCTTTGTTATTGAAATTAATATGGTTTGTTTGAATTTTAAATACTTTTTAACAATCAGATTTTTTTTTAAAATGTTTCTTTTATATTCTGGATCAAACTTAGCATTAATTTTGAGGAGAAAAGATATTGCTATCCCATTAATTTCTGCTAAAGGTTTTGTCGGAAAATACTATGTTTAGCTTTTAATTTTTAGTTTTATCTAGGTTTCACACTTTAATTTTACTTTCTGAAGTTGAAGTTATTCATTTTGCAGCCATTTTGTTTAAATTTGTTTGAATTTTATGACACAAAATTCTCGTGAATACCGCTTTTATGTATGTACAGTGACCTCTCGGTTATCCGAGAGATATCGGACTGTCGGATTACTGGAAATCGCTAATAATGGCGCATTTAAACGTCAGAAGCTAAGATTTATTTTATATACACAGTACTATGCACTATATTAATACAGTCGTCAGCAAAATTATCCGAGCGCTAGCAATAATTCCCATATTAAAAAAAGTACACGTATTAAGTGTACTTTTTACTTTCTTCTATATGTAATATAGAGAAAGTATTGGATTCGCGAAAATTTTCGACCTCCGTTTTTTGACGGATCTACACGTTTTGGGATGTCCTGAACACGAATTGATAGTTTTTAAAAAATGTCTGTCTGTGTGTCTGTCTGTCTGTCTGTGTGTCTGTCTGTCTGTCTGTATCATTTTTTTGTGGACGCTGTATCTCACGAACCAATGAATGAAATTTAACCAAACTTGGTATTTAGTTGCACCCTGACATGAACTGGTGCCCATTAGATTTGGGGATCAATAGCTCAACAGGTGGCGCTGTGATCGCATTTTATAGGAGAAAATTCCGTATAAATGGGCATAATGAGAGTTATTTTAAACTTGTGATTGTAAAATTAATATGAATTATTGATAATAGTAGTAGTTAACTAGGAAAAAAAAATTGTGCATGGGGGGCATCGGTTCCCCCCCCCTGGGGGGGAAGTACCCCCCCGAGGGAGTTAAATTTTGAAGATGGGTATCATTCGAAAGATCTCGTCAATACCTTTAAAACGAATGGTTGAACCATAAATCTGTGATAATTTAAAACAAAGTTATCGATTTTTTTAAACTTTTAACAAAAAAAAAAAAAAAAAAAAAACTTAGAAAAAAAAATCGTATTTTTTTTTTTTTTTTTTTTTTTAACGAAATTTTACCAAACTTGGTATTTAGTTGGTCCCCGACATAAACTGGTGCTGATTATATTTGCGGATCAATAGCTCAACAGGAGGCGCTGTGATAGCATTTTATCTAAATTTTTAACATGGCAGAATGAGACAAAAATTCGTATAAATGTGCATAATAAGAGTTATTTTACACTTGTGATTGTAAAATTAATATGAATTATTGATAATAGTAGTACGTAACTAGGAAAAAATTTTTGTGCATGGGGGGGCATCGCTTCCCCCCTGGGGGGGAAGTACCCTTAAAAAAAAACAAGTACCCCTCCAAAAAAAAAAAAACCTTAGAAAAAAAAAATTGTATTTTTTTTTATTTTTTTTTTTAAATATTGTTACTGATTGAATATGTATAGGAAAATATAGAAGAAAGTCTTGTGGTGGCCACAACATACTAGTTTCATATAGGAATTATTGTTAGCGCTCGAATAAGTACACGTATTAAGTGTACTTTTTTCGTATAAGAATTATTGCTAGCGTTCGAATAATTTTGCTGCTGACTGTACATACGCTCTATTAAAGTGTTAATAAAAATTAAAACCACAAATACAGTGGTGGTCAGAATTATAAGGACAACTAAAAATTGCACAGAAAATTATTTCTGAAGTAAGTTAATGTGAAATGTATACGTAAAAGGCCTTTTATGCTAAAAATCATTGTAGAATGCAAAACATTGGAAAATGCAAAATATGAATTCTTTGCCGTAATTAACAAAAAATGTCATTATTAAAACTGGAGAAAATTATAAGGACAACGAATGTTTTGGCGTGAAATACACTAATAATTAATAAACTCCACCATTCTTCTCAATCATTTTTATCAATCTTGAAGCTTTGAAATTTAAAAGTTCCTTCAGAACGTTCTTGGAAACTTTTATTCAGACTTTTTTGATGGAGGACATGTGTTCTTGTTTGTTTTGATATTGAATACCATTTTTGTATACTTTCTGTACCAGAATACCCTACAGATTTTCTATTGGATTTAGACTAGGGCTGCTGGCTGCGGCCGGTAAGTCAACTAGTTTTACGAAATTAACATCAAACTATGATTTCAAACTGTAAGAAACTTGTACTGAAGCACTGTCCTGCTGGAACAAATAATCTTCACAATTAACGGTACTTACGGTAAAAGATTATTTCCCAGTATATCAACATAACACTCAGAATTCATTCTGCCCTGCATTAAATTTATATTGAAGTAGTTCCGTCAGTTGTGAAACTTCCTCGTATCATTACGGAGCCCCTCCACATGTACAATTTTATTAAATTTCTTTACGGAAATAACATCAGAAAATCATCTGGTACATTTAAATTAAACTTTTCTCATAGGAAAAGGTAATATCATCCCACTTTTTTCCCATATTAAGGCATTTTTTTGCTCTCCCCCCTCCCCAAACTCCCTCCTCAGTCTCTTATGAACTTTTGCAAGAGGCAGTCGCGACAAAGATTTTCCGTAACGAAGCTTTTTTACTTTTGGTAAAACACGTCAAACAATTCGAACACTGCAATGTAGGTTTAAATTCCATTAAATTTCAGTCGATGTTTGTTTTTTGGAGCCCTTTATCATTCTTTTTCACGCACAGAATCAAAAAAGGGTCTACCTGTAAGTCTTTGCCGTTCTTAGTTGAAGGGATTTTAAAGAAAATTAGAAATGACCGTTCTCGATTTATTATACTTTGTCAAAATTGACGTTCAGTAAGTCCTGAATTCCTAAAAGCAACCACTTTCCCCTCCCAAGCAACCAACTTTCCACTTCCACTTTCCCTATCTGCAATAAAAGAATACGACGTTCCCAATCGCTTACTAAGTACATTTGTAGCATCTGGGAGGGTCGTGTGCAGAACAAAAAACATGCAAATTTTGCTTTTTATAACACACAAACACAGTTGGTCTTATAATTTTGTCCATATCACATGGCTGCCTAAATCCAAAATACATTTTATTTATATAAATTTCCCATGTATTTCAATAAAAAAGGCTTCATTTATCATTCATTTTCAGCTATAAAATTTGCATAATTTTTCGGTCAACTGTAGATAAGATTTGGCGAATTTTCCTTTGTTCTCATCATTTTGATTACAACTGTAGGTGGGTAGCTCGAAATTACCAAGCTACCCACTTGGTAGCTGCCTGTATAAAACTTCCGCATGAATGGCATGTCCGGAGAAGTGAAGTGAAGTGCTGGATTATAGAGGGAGTACTGTGCATTAAGAAATATCAAGTCGTATGACTGACTACTTTTCTCTATACATATTCACATATTCTCAAATTTTACCAGATGTAAGAGATCAAACAATTTTTTTAGAGAAGTAACAATACTCACATCTAGATGATTAACTTCTGTTGCATATTGGACAGTGATCATTTCATTTCAAATGAAAAACATAATAACTTCCTCTAGCAAAATGTGACCCGCTAAAAGATGTATAGAGTTGTAAATGGGCCTCTAACATAAAGTAAATTAGTATTAAATTCTATGATGAAAGTTTGAGACCAAAGAAAATTGAGCCTGAAAGGAGGTACCCCTTGAATAGAGGTGGATGTTTGGACAGTTTTTAATGTATATTTACATTTTCATAATTATTTCACATTTCAAACTCATGCTACATAATATAGTTACAACCATATATTCATTTATTTCCTACAAATATACATCTAACTTTTTTTTAAATTTTATTTAGGGTTTATGGAGTTTATTTAATTATCATTACTTTAAATAATATCTGGAGAAAAGGTTACATTAAAAAACACTAATTATTTACAACTGCCAATGGAAATATTCACAACAACATGTTTCATATGCCCGCATTATCCCCAAAGTGTAAGTAAATTATAATAAGTAAAACTTTTAAATATTATATTTATTGATATTAATTTTTATAAAATAACTTAAATTTATGATCATTTTTTTTTCTCAACAGCTGGAATTTTTTTTCTTTTAATTCACTCTAATCTTTAGTTTTTTTTTTTTTTTTTTTTTTTTTTTTAAATCTCTTATAATTCTTTCTTCTTGTTTTCAATAGTTACGTTTATATTGATTTCCCGGTAAAAATAAACAAATAAAAATTAATAAATAAACCTCATCTATATGTAAGTATCACCGTTTCAGAACACTAGATCCGCATATTATCATAAAATTTGAATACAAATTAATCTTAGCGATCTATGCTAATTATGTATTAAAAATAGAGTTTGTAAATCAACATGAAAATGTCCTCTAAAATATATTCTTCATACATATGAGCAGCAAAATTATATTTATATGATACTTTAATTATTATTTTATCGGATAGAATACCCTATTTTCATATGGTCGTCTTTATAACGAAGAAATACAGATTAACAATTTTTTGAATATTCATAGATATTATTAAAATATTAGAAATTTTCACTTAATTTTCATTGTCAAGGTAATTCGATTATGTCTGAATTAACGATGGAAATTTCTACTTAGAAAAATTCTTTTTGATATTCTATAATTCTGATTTTAATTACCTATGCATTTAAATTTTGTATAATGGATTTTCTTACATTACTATTATAATCATTAGTCATACACTTACCACTATATGCCTTTTTGCTGCATTGTCCATCATTCACCACTATTTGTCGAATATCTAAATACTGTGGTGACGCTCCATATGGTACAGCATAATTCAAAGATATCTGAAATTAGAAAGGGATACTTAATTAAAATTAAATCTGTAAATACAACTCATAATATTATAATTATAAACATACTACTAAGTATAAAAAGAACTAAAACGTTGAATTATCCATGAATATGTGAAATGGAATATTTCTGCACGTCAAACTTTGGTTTATATGATATTCTACCCTCTATGATCTATGAAAACAAGAAAACCATAGATAAATCATTATCAGAATGAAGGATTGATTAAAACCGTTTGCGGCGCAATGTCCTCGCCGCGAGGACGGATTTATTAAGTTCCAACTGCAAAAACTCATCCCGGAATTTTTTTTTTAGCAAAATTTTACTTTTATAACATAGCAGAAAAGGTCGTCAATTTCTTTTATTTTAATTTTGTTCGTGAATTCCGGTGGCAGTGTAATTTAAATAATCCCAATTACCTTGCGCCGCAAAGGGTTAATGAATTGTGGGATTCTACATCTCCTTTATAATATTACTCTACAGTCGGTAACAAAAGTGTCCGAACACTAGCAAAAATTCCTATGCAAATAAAGTGCACTTCATACGGTTTTGTTAAATAAATCCTTATCAAATCATGTTCTTACACTGACTAAAAATAGGATTCGACAAGGATTTATTTAATAAAACCTCACGAAGTGTATCTTTTTTACATAGGAATTTTTGCTAGTGTTCGGACACTTTTGTTACCGACTGTACGTCTTTAATCCTCCCTGGTCAGGTGAATTAGTAACTAAAAGAAATGTGTTTTGGAGATTTTTTAAAAAATACGGCATTGTCAAAAAAGAAAAAAAAAAAAAAGAAAGAAAGAAAGAAAGAAAGAAAACTTTCATTTGTAAAGGAAAACACATAAACATGCTTTCACCATAAAAATAAAAACTAGATATTGGCAAAATTGCCAAAATAAATAAATTAATAAATAAATAGAAATGTGCAGATACTGCCATTGATTTGCCAAGGACTTTAATACTTTAAGTACGTATAGAAAATACTCGAAACTGAATTTAGAATTTTTCAATTATTTAGTCTTCTTTTAAAAGCATACTATATTTAATTTTTTTTTTCTATATTAAAGGGAAGTCATTTATTTGGCAGAGTGGAGTGGAATGGGTTTCGTGTCGAACTATAGCAACGCACTGGGCAATTGGCGACGGTCTGGTAACCCACAGGTATGGTCCGGAGACATGCCATCTCAATACTGATCCTCTGCGGAAGGATGGCTTCTCCGGTTTGGTAACCCCCAGAGGTTTTATTTGGAAACATGGTTGGTTGGTTGGTTGGTTGTAGGATTAAGGCCGATTGACTCCTTAAGTGTCCTAGGCCTATAGGGGGAATGCCCTCCGTGGGGGTCTTTCTAAGGGGTCCTAGCCCGTATTTACGCGAGTTTCGGAGGAAACCACGGAAAACTCCGAACGGCTAGGTCGATGAGCGCGACCTGGGATCGAACCCGGCACCTCCCATCTACCAGCTTTGAGCGCAGAACCGCTCGGCCGCTGGTGGGCTTGGAAACATGGAGGATATCGCAATCCCGAAGGCTTTTACGTGCATCAGCCGCCATTAATGCAAACAGCGGTCATCAACCGGCTCGAGTATCGAATCCACAATCGTCCAGTTACGATCTCGGCGCTCTCCGAACCAAGCAACCATGGCACCGGGCTTCATTTAAAATACTTTGATATTAAAATAAAATAAATAAACATATTTAACATCCAACAGACAATGAGCATGGAATTTTTTTTTTATTTCATTCAAAACTTTAAAATACATTTATCGTAGAGTACCAAAGGGTATTGCAGGTTAAGCATATGAAAACTGCACCAACGTCGAATGAAGAGTTCTTGCCTGCTATTTATTGTTCTTTATCTGAAACATCTTTTGCACACAATTTTAGACTTCTACCCTCAACGATTAGGGAGTAATGGGGGTAGCAACAAGATGCCGTGTCACATAGTTTTCTTATACGCAAACGCCTTGGGGGAACTCTGTCCATTCATAAGAGAGATACATCAGTAACAAGACGTATATTACTTTTTTTTTTCGAATTTTTAGGAATTTCTTAGATTAATTTTTATCAATAATACTGCTTCACCTAGTAAGTACATACCTGCAAATATTCTAATTAATATCCCGTAAAGTTGTTAGTACGCGCCTTTTTTTTTTTTTTTAAACCAGTATTTATTTAAAGTATTTTTCTTTTTATTTAATCGTAATTACATTCGGAGAAAATTACTATGAAAATAAAAAATGGAGTGAAAAAAGGGGGCAGGTACTAACAATTTTATGAAATATTAATGAGGATGTTGGCAGGTATGGAAGTATTAAAAAAGCTGACTTGTCCCTTGTTTAGTTTGTTATGCAAACCGTAATTTGAACAAATAAAACTAAATCCAATAATTTTTAAAAGTACAGTTTCCAGCCTTCTCACCAAACCTATAAAGGTGGTCGATTTCCCTTTTGTAAGTTAATAAGCGGACCTAAATCTTGTTCAACGTTTTGGTGTAAAATGATCAACATTTTTTGTACTAAGATACCGGTAATTTTACATTCAGGAAAGATGCCTGGTTGTCTTCTTTGTTGTTTTAAGTCACATCTGGGCATTAATTTTAGCGAAATATAAAATAAAATAATATGTAATATTTTTTGTTAGTTTTCTCTATGCTAATCATGTGTTTTAAAATAAATGTATAATGTTTTATAAAAATGCGTAATTTACATTTTGCCCCTTAACAGACTTTAAATGAAAGCGTTAAGGAAATCTTTTATTTTAAAGTTTTACATATTTCAAAGTTAAATATATTTTTCTCATGTACTCAAAATTATAAATTTTCACATAGGATTAATAAATAAGAAATATAACCAAGAGGGAATTTTACAGAAATATTAAACAAAAATTATTATGTCTAGCTCCAATTTACCTTATTTTGTTTTAATCATATTTATGAACCCATTGCTAAAATGAAAGGCTTGTAATGAAGTAATATATATGTAAAATCTAATATTCAAGACCTTTATTTATTTTCAACCGAAAAAAAAAAAAAAAAAAAAAATTAATTTCATTACATTTATTAGAAGAATATTTCAAAATAGTTTCAGATTCTTAAATATATATATATATATATATATATATATATATATATATATATATATATACATATATATACACATATAGAAAACACAAATTATAAAATTTGTCCATCGTGAAAGAAATTAATCGTTTTTCCCGATAATTTAACATGTAATTTTTCCCCTGAATTTTAGGGGAAAAAATCTTCCTATTCATTTTTTAAAGAAATCTATTTAATGTATACAAAAATTCTTCATCTCATAAAAACTTTTTTGAAATTCCACCTTCAAAATTTAACTAATATAATTATAAATTTAAGTATTAAAAACGTACAAAGAAATTCCACTGTTTGAGCGTGTTTAATAAGGTGCTTTGAAGATTCCTCCTCACTTAATTCTCTATCTTTTATCACTTCAATGCGATTTAAAGTAACACCTTATTTAAAAGCTATGCAAACGAGTTCAAGAGCTAAATGCTTAATGTCAAAATCTGAAAGAAAAGGAGGCGAAAGTGGCATGACAGTGAGGTTTGCTGATCCTACCGTATGGAAAACTGCCAAGGGAGAGTGTAAACAGAATAAAAAAATATTACAGCCAGTTGGCAAAGCATTAAAAACAAATAGTTTCACGATGAACTAAACGAGGGAGTATTCAAAACATTTTGGAATTCATAGAATATTCAATAGCATTAAATGTAATAGTAGTGATATAGTAATATGACAACTGTGATAATGTTAAAAGATTGGCTTGTACAATGATAAAAAGTATATGTATACTGCCTTCATCTGGAACGAATAAATATTCTTTTCCTGATTCCCTAAACTCGAAATATAGATTTCCGAGTTATGCGTATAAGATAGACAAATAAACTGATTAGGCGAAATTATCGAGAATTTCTAGTGTATACTTTTTTAGATGGTGAAACGATACTTTACATTATGAATCCTTTGTATTACTAGAATATTCCTAGAATTATAGTTACTAAAACTCGCCTTTTGTGTTCGCATTTATTTGCAGAGATTTTTATAAGTTTGACCACGTTGATATAAGAAAACACTTTAGAATTTTAAAAGGGTTTCTAGAACTCGCTAACAAAGAAACTATAATTTATAAGGATGGTATGGAACTATTTTTACTAGAGCTAAAATTTATTTTTTAGAAGTCAGTTTTTTTTTTTTTTTTTTTTTTTTTCTCAGTGTAGATCAGCCTATACTCGTAAGAAGTATCGAAAACTCTTTCCTAAATTTTGAACTGAATTTTAGAATTAAACCTTAGCTGAAGTTTTAAATATACAAATTTTTTATAAATGTTTATCTATCAATACATAAACATATAAACGGAGGTTCTTAAAGTTACTTAAAATTTTAAATTGTTTATTTTTGAATGCTTTTTGTTCCCGTTTTAAACTTTTATTTTATTTTTATTATACATGTAAATAATAAAATCAAGCTATTGACTGCACCCTCTCTCTCTTTTTCTCTCTCTCCCTTCAAAAAAAAAAAAAAAAAAAAAAAAAAAAAAAAGCATGCTTTATTTTTATTTTCTTTAAAATATAAATTAACATAAATAATTAACGAATATTTTCTGAAATATTTATCTGCTTCATTGTAAACTTATATTTGGAATTAATGGTCGTAATTTAAATCTCTAAATGAATAAAGAGTTATTACGACTGAAATTTTTGAATAAATACAATATATATATATATATATATATATATAACACTGAATTAAAGAACTGGTGTGCAATCAACATTTAATCGTAAAATCTTCTTCACACACCATAAAATTAATGAGAACACTACCGGTTACGAAAGAAAGTGCTCTTTCTTCTTCAGGTGCAAAACACGTGCTATTGCCTTGGAGACAAAAGCAACACTGAAAGCAAGGAGGAGCCACATAACTAACCAGTAGGAAGTAGCCTGAAAAATCAATCGGAGAGGAACACAAATTTAAATCAGAAAAAGAGAAACACATCCCTTCTTTCCTTTATTTTTTTTTCTATTTCTTTTGTTTCCTGTTTTTTGGTTGTTTTCCTCTCTGATTGGTTTTGCAGGCTGCTTACTACTGGTTGGTTGTGTTGCTCCCTCTTCATTGGGTATTGCTCTGGTTTCAGTCTTGCTTTTGCCTCCAAGGCAATAATAGTACGCGTTTTGGACCTGAAGAAGAAAGGTCACGTTCTTTCGAAACCGGTAGTGCTTTCATTAATTTTATGGTGTGTGAAAAAGTTTTTAAGTATAAATAAAAAATTTATAGTCTAACACTTCCATTTTATGTCTGAATAGTGAATACTTTATGAGTATACTTGCCAACATTTTCAACTTTAAAATCAGATTCATCACCAGTATTTTTTTTAAAAGGAATTTTTCCTATTACTTTTTCTATGATTAAATAAAGTAAAAATTATCGTATAAAACTTGTGGTGTGAAGTGCCCCACCGAAATCGGGAGACTTGGAAACTGCGTTCATGAGTATTACATTGTAAACTCATGATATATATGTAATGATTTATATTGTAAACTCATGAAACTTACTTACTTTCTATTTTTATTTATATTTTTTATTTGACTTAAAATTACTTTTCTCGTGTTGCTACGAACTTGGAAAAGTACAGAAATGATAAAAAGTATATTATCGATGTTTTATTATTTTAATTATTTATAAAATTACATATTGCACACTTATGAAGAAATGGCAGTCAAATTTGCATTGTTTTCAGTTGAAAAAATAGAATCTTAAAAACGTATTTATTCATCTGTTTTGCTTCAACTAAAAAATATTGCAATAATTAAAAACCCTCTTTAGACGTAATGTGATAGTCTTCATTAATTCCAACTGTTTCATTTCATAGACTGGTCATTTCAATATGATACTTTTGTTTACAAGGTTTCCAAGTTATTTTGTTTTTGTTTGTGAACAGAAGTTACACAACATCTTCAACTTCTTAAAAACACATTGTAGCTTTTCCGGAAAAAATAAAATAAAAAACTTTTATTAAATAAATAAAATATCCTTTAAAACATATTTTTCATGGATTGGATTTGTTTTCAGTATCTTGAAATCGTTTTAAAAAGTATTTTTATGTATAAAAAAAAAAATATATATATTTTACAAACAAAATAACAATAGCAATAATAGTAATAAAAATTTTTAAACGGAGGAAAGTAATTAGATGAAATGAAGGAGAAAAAAAAAAGCATTAATAATAATATTTATAATAACAGCCTGCTAACAATTTATCTACACGCCTTTTATTACCCTGTACCCTGCTTACCACAATTTTTGTACGATAATTTTCCTCTAATGGGATGTAAAAAAATTAGTTTAAATAATTAATTTAATATTTTTTTATTTTGTTCATTTATTATTTAATGTTGTTATTAAGAAATCCCAGAAAATAAAAACGCTCGAAAACATTGTTTACTTTTGTATATAAATTTTATAATTATACTCATTAGGACAAAAATTCAATCCTTTTGTACAGTTCGAAAAGAAATGTATCAATTTTATTTAAATTAGGAAATGAAATTAAATCGAATTCGTTGCATATTATAAAGAAATTAATAATTTCAATTTTCATTATACACTTTTTATTCTTTATCAAATAAGATTAATTCAGTCTTGATCACATCAGAATTCTTCCTTAAAAGCACCTATAAATTTTTGAAAAAACGCAAAGTGTTTCGAAAGTGACAAACTTTCTTCTGCCGGACAACGAAGCAGAATTCAGACACGCGCATATGTCTTACGCCTGAAGAAGAAAATTTATTTTGTAATGTTTTCTTTTCAAATTTTCATAGCGATATTTTAAGTAGAATTCATAAAGATACTATAGTGTAAAATCTTAATTAAGATTTTTTTTTTTTTTTTTTATTACATGAATAGATTTATTTCATCAATAGTAAATAGTGGGTTACCTTAAAATTTTTTTAGAAACGTTTCAGACAGTTACAATGGAACATTTTTTTTTTTTTTTTTTTTAAAGTAATATATATATATATATATATATACAGGGTCCGCCAAAAAGTTCCACACACCATCCTGTCTCGGAAATGCGTGAGAATTTTGAAAAATGGCGAAACATATGTTCAATGAATTCGACGGCAAGTCTATTGGTAAAAGAAGGTTGGGCCCAGGGGGCTAGGAGGCCGCTAGGGAGGACAACTTTAAAATTTCAAAGGTACGTCTTGTGATACATCCCTGGAAAAATCTCTTTAAGGCAATGAATTTGATATAAATAGTTTTGTCTCGCGATGATTATTAAAGGAGACACATGAGTATGAAATCCCTCTTACAAAACTCACGAAAAGTCTCTCTTTCTCTCTCTCTCCCCACCAATCTCAGAAATGCGTAGGAATTTTGAAAAATAGCGAAACAATTGTTCATTGAATTAGAGAGGATCTCTTCTGGTGAAAAAATTTTGAGCGTGAAGTGGGAGTTGCAGGTGTGCCGCTGGAGAGAGCAACTTTAAAATTTCAAATTGAAAGGTATGTCTTATGATACCCTAGAAACGTCTCCAGGGATGTATCACAAGACATACCTTCTCCCTAGCGGCCCCTAGTCCTTCCCCGGGGCCAAAATATTCTCACCAAAAGAGATCTCCCTCAAATTCATTGAACACGTGTTTCGCCATTTTTCAAAATTCAGACGCATTTCTGTGATAGGAGGGGGGTGTGGAACATTTTGTGGACCCTGTATATATACCCCCCCCCCTGAAGAGTTTATACTTCAAATTTTAAGCATTTTTATCCAATTATTATTTCTATGGTCCTTTATTTACTTTCTCCGTCATTGAGTTTAATGGTCCATTTTATTATTATTATTCATGTCGGCGTAAGTAATTTAAATTGTTTTTGTCTCTTATTGGTTCTTAATCTGTATCGCAAAATTTTTGTGTCAGTCTTAAATATATGTTACAATCAGTTCTATTTTTGTTGTGTTGGTATTGTTTTGTATCTATTAATTGCTAAATTTTAAGGTTAAATTTTATTACGATATCTATAATTTATATACATACATACATATATATATATATATATATATATATGTACATATGATATGCTTATAAAATTTAAATTTTTAAACATAATCGGAATACATTTTAAGTATAAATTCACAGAAATATGTGAGATAAAACACGCCAATTTGTTATCTGCCAGTCGGAATCCCATTTTTCACTCGATGCCGATGACTGTCATAAACGTATGAGGTTAACTTCTTTTCTGAGGGGCTAGATATCAGACAGCCTTCTTGTTCAATTTTAAATACTAAATATGAATATTAAATATATTCATATTTTAAATATTAAAATATGAATATAAATGTTTTGTATTATTTATTCCAATACCTATGTATGAATCTTACGCTAATAAAAATTTTTACGACTTATTTAGTAGGGAATTTCAGCCGTCTCGGAATATCTTCAAACTCATTTAGCAGTTTTTGTAATAATGGCACTATCTACCACAGCAGAACAGCAGCTACTTAATCCAATCTATTCCTCAACGGTTATTTGTTAATGTGGTTTTACTCTGTTGAAGAAAACTTTCTTTGTATTGTAGCACGGTAATAAAATGGTGTTTTGTACAATATGTTGATCACTCGCTTACATATTCTCACACTGCATATGTAGAGTATTGTAGTTGCGTCTAAATTATTTCTGGATGCAGTTTTTAAAATTTATTTTTGCCAACATAGCACATATACACTGTAAAAAAAAAGTCCTATTTGCTGCCAGAAATTCTCTGTAATTTGAGAAAATACTTTCTGACAACGTAATTTTTTCGTAACTTACGCGTATTTTCTCAAATTACAGATAATTTCTGGCAGCAAATAAGACATATTTTTTACAGAAGTCACTTCTTAAAAAAGTTTTTGTTTACACCTAGAGATTTTTCAATTAATAATAATAATAATAATAATAATAATTTCAATTAATAATTTTATATCCGTGAAAATAACTTGGAAATTATTAAGAAACTTGAAAAAGAAAAAAAAAAAAAACTTACGTAACTAGGTCCACCCCACCAAGATACAGGCATCTCGATAGTGGTCCAATCTTTTGAATCTGATGTAAAGTTTAAGTAATAATAACCATTTCCTACTATACTGTTGAAAACCGCACTTAGTTTATTATTTGACCTGTTTCCAGCAATTTGAGGACCTTTTCTGTATTCCAGTTTAAAGCACGTTGTTCTTGAAAAATCTGTTTCTCGAGTGAAATGAAGAGTTGTGGACTGTCCGCCATCGAGGACAATTGTAGCATATGTTCCTGGAAAGAGAATAAATTTTGGCAAAAATGTAAAGGATATTAGAAGTGCTTCATTATAATGTGAATTAAAAATATGAGAAGGGAAGTAGAGTATGGCATCGATTTGTATATATCTGCAGCTCATAAAATGCTGTTCCAGATCCAGCTACGAATATTCACATATCCTTTTATAAAACTACCACACTCTCGCGAAACATTTATTATGCATCACGTCAAATATATAACTTTATTCAGAAAAAAATTATGATGCTTTCTTTTTAAATTATGAATGCAATTTTTTACATTTATCTTAAATTATTTAACCTTTTTTTTTTTTTTTTTTTTTTAAGATTTAGACTAAAATATCTATCAATCTACTGAGATTTTCTACAAAAAATATTTAAAAATTGTATATTTTATTTATATTTTCATTGAATTTAAACGTACTGTTTCGCCCGAAAGAATTTTCCTGCATACACACCCGAAACAATATATCCAATCGTTTTAATTTAAATATTAAAACACAAGACTAACTATAATGTAAACAAATTTTAAATCCATGCTCAAAATAAAAATAAAATATATATTCCGTTTTGGTGTTGCATATAAAAATTAATATTTTAAAGAAATTTTAAAATTAAAGAAAAGTTTTTTTTTTTTTTTCTTTTTTAATAAACCATTTTAAGGTACCATTTCTGGTTTACAAAAAGAACACCTGAAACATTTATATAATTACAACAAGCTTAATTATAGGACTTTGTGTGTGTGCGTGTTTTCATTGTTTAAATGCTCAAAATACAATAATTTTATAAATAAAACTTTTGTTCAGGTTTTAAGACTCCTTAAATTATAATCCAAAATTTACTCAGTATGTAATCAAGTCTTTCCGAGTAAAAATACTTTTCAAAATGTACATCGCTTTATGAACAAACAGAACAAACAGATGATCGGAGAGCTTTAGAATATTGCACAGAGGTCCGTTTTGACCTCTTTTGATGCACCTCGAAGCACAATTTCCGAATTTTTGATTAGTTTTTTTTTTTTTTTTTTTTTTTTTAATTATTTAAAATATATAAATTTCTGAAATGATCTATTCTGGATATAGGAACGTAAATGAAAATGCAATACCTTTCCGTGGTCTTTTATTTCAGTTGGTTAGAGCGCCATTCTAATACCGCGAAGATCGTAAGTTCGATACCCCAAAGATATATGTTACTTTTAGCAGATAATTAATCGATAAGGTGTCAACCGATAAAAGAAAATCTTTCAGTGTTTTCACTGTATCCTAAAAAGTAACGATGACGAGAAAGTGACAATAAACACAGTTACAAGTGTGTTGGAAACTTTGTAGGCAAACCGCTGATCATAGAGCTACAGAATTTTGCATTGAGCTCCGTTTTTGTCGTCTTCTGATGCACATAGAAGCCTGATTTTCGAATTTAAGATTATAAATTTTTTAATTAAAAATTTTTCCGCTGGGTGACTGCTGGTACTGTCATCTGTTGTCATAGTGTGAAAATGATAATCAGTCTGAGAAATGTCTGTCCGAAAAACCTAGTTTTTGAATAATAGAAGGCGCTACTTATCGTCCAGTTAGCGACTAAATTGAAATGTCCGGTTAAGACGTAAACGCAAGCAGGCGCGAAGATCGTAGTTTCAGTTCCCCAGGACCAAAGTTACTTTTTGCAGACAATTAATCTAAAAGGTGTCAACCGATAAAAGAAAATCTTTCAGTGTCTTCATGGTATCCTAAACAGTACGGATGATAAGAATGTGACGAAAAACGAGTTAAACTTAAAAGTGTGTTAGTCGCTTTGTAGGCAAACGGCTGATCACAGAGCTACATAATTTTGCATTGAGGTCCGTTTTGACCTCTTCTGATGCACATCGAAGCCCGATTATTGAATTTTTGATTGTTATTTTTTTAATTAAAATTTTTGCAACTATGTGATTATTTGGTGCTGTCATCTGTTGTCATAGAAAGAATATGATAATATATCCGAGAAGTGTCTGTCCGAAAAACCGAGTTTTTGAGTAATAGAAGAGCCAGTTATCCTCAAGTAGCGCCTAAATTGAAATGTCCGGTAAAGACGCAAATGCAAGCAGCAGGAACCCGAAACCGGTATAACGTAGGCAGAGAGGCCTATGCCGAAGGCAGCGTGAGACCTAAGACAGGTTTTAAGTGATTTCAATGGATTTTTTTTTTTTTTTTTTTTTTTTTTTTTTTTTTTTTTAATTTTTACTGGTGATTTAAAGTATTTTAGTTTTCATTTAAGTGATTTAAAATATAGTGATTAAACTTTTTAAAAATTCCTTTAATATAGTGGCTAGCGAAACAGGCAAATCCTGCAAGCATAGATAGATGCATAGTTGTTTGGCTTCGTTATTTGGTTGGGTTGTTGAATTCAATAAATAAATAAAATATCACTGCATTTCAAGTATTTATTAATTTTTTATCCTATTCATATCATTCTACACACTTATTAGATTTGAAGTACAGAGTGTCCGATAAGTCTGTAAACATTTTAAAAATTCATAACTATTGAATGAATTGATAGAATTGAAGATAGAAATAGATAGAAATTCGGCGGATTGAAATTATCCTTCCACTTAAAGAACACATTTATTATACTTCACAACATGAACGTTCTTTGTTTCAAGGAATTATCAGTAACGTCCGTCCAAGAAAAATTGAAGGCTTATATATGAATTAATCTAGCGCAGTAGTTAAAAATTTCGCATGTCAACTGTAATTTATCCGCTAGTAAGTTAAATAAAACGAAAAAATATTGATTGTCCCTATAATTATGAACATCTAAAAACGTGGAGAAAAAATAACAATATTTTTTATTAATTTTGTTTCATATTAAAAAAAATATAGCAGTTTTGGTTTTTAGAATACTAGATATATTAAGTGCACTTAGTATAATCTTGTTCACAATTATATTTACATTAGTTATTTCAAAACATAAAGTGTCCTTATAAATCTGAGAAGGAGTGTATTCTATTATGATTTATTATAGGAAATAAACAAGTTTTATTTTAATATATGAAATAAAACTATTTATTTGTTAGATCTAAGCAATATTTTATTAAAAATATGTATTCTGCATCGGGTTAATTCCACCTTTATATGGAATTACTGCTTTAATTGTGTTTTAATATAAATCTCAGAAATTTCAATGTGCCAAATATCACAAATATTTTTTTGTGTTTCTGGCAGAGTTATAGGTTGCAAATTTCTTCTCCCCCGCCTTTTTATAGATGAAACATTTTCGAGCGGATCGCGATTAAGACTGTTTCCATGTCTGGAAGAGAAGAAATTATACTATATTCTTTGTGGGATTTAACTTAAAGTGAAATAAGGTATGATTACTTACATAATTATAGGTTCTCATGGGAATGGATAGGAAATTTTGACAATTTGAAGTGAATAAACTTACCACAGACGCCGTGTAGTAATGTACATTTTCATCTTGAAATGCTGTTTGTGAAAATGTCCAAGATACCTCCAAAATAGTCGGTCAGGCACCACTTTTATGATGATTGGGTTTTATTTCGAGTTAATTGATTCCTTGACCATAAAAATTCGCCCGACTGTTTAAAAAGTTATGCACCTCCGTACCATAATGTACGGAGAATTTGTCACTGTTTTAAAAGTGCGATTTTTATTGAGTCGGTGACATTTTCGTTGTCAGAGCTGCTTGTTTTCTTTAGCTCGAAATAAGTTAAACTTCACTCATCAGAGAGAACCAGTTCAGCCCAATAATTAATTATTCATTTTTTAATTATTTTAGCCATCTGAGGTTTTGCTTTCCTAATTCTCTTCACTAAGAATGAAATTTTTTTAAACTTTCTGTCATTTAAGTCTGCTTTGTTTAATAGTTGCTGCACTGTAGTTAAAGAAATTACACTGCTAAACACTTTTTCTGAATCTCTTATGTTTTAAATGTAATACAGACCGATTTTATAAGCAATGGCTTTTTAACTTACGGTCATCTCGCGTGGATGAGCAACATGGCCGCCTAAAGCAAACTTTCCTGTTTTTCCGGCCAAATTTTTTAGATCTTGCTTAAAACCATTTTACCAATATTTCATTAACATTTAGTTATCTCGCCATCTCACGTATTAAAATATTTTTAGATTTTCATTCAAAAATTAATACTTTTTGTGGCATCGTTAATTGCCTTATTCTTACCATTTTTGAAATAATTTCTAAAATTACAATTTTCCTAACAATTGTATTTTGTTTCTAACACTGGACTCAAAGCAAAAATGTACGTGGAGGACAACATAATAAAATCTGTTAAAAAATTTGCTTTTTAAATGATAAAATTGGCGGTTGTAGAAGGCGAAAAGCAAAATATCCAAGTGCGGATTTTTTTTTGTCGCTTAGTGTGTATATCTTTATATATATATTTCTTTTGTGCGTGTGTATGTCACTGAACTCCTCCTAAACGGCTGGACCGAGTTTAATGAAATTTTATGTGTGTCTTCAGGTGGATTCGAGAATGGTTTAGATTTACAATTCAGTTCAATCGGATAATTGGATCAAAAGATATTAAATGAAAACTCCATTTTAACTTTAAAATGATTAAAAAGAAAAACATATTTGATGCCAAAATAAACAAAATTCACGTTTATTTATTTTTTTTTCCGGAAATAAAATATTTTTAATTTCGCGTGATAAACAATAAAAATTATAAAAAAAAAAATTAATATACATACTATGAAAAATTCGCGTGTAAATAAATATTTTCATAGAGATACTTGGTATTAGCTTAAAATTTTTATTTAATTTAGTAGTGCTTTTCTTTTCTACAGTAAAACAAAATTTTTCGTTTTAACTGATACTTTATATGTAACTTATAAAGGTTCTTTTATGTTTTCGCCTTAATTGTAAATAGTAATAATTTCGAACTTATTAGAATTTTTTATTTTTATTTTGTATATATCATAAAACAGTTTTTTTTTTTTTTTTTTTTTTTTTTGTATGGAACAGCTTTAGTTTGGAAAAATTTGAAATTTCGCACCGAAGTAGTACGGACGTTTCTCACCAAGATCGTCAGTTACGTAATTGAGATTGCCATGTTAACTCATCGCAAAAATGGCCAAAAATATTTAAAGTCGACAAGGGGGGGGGGCAGGTCTATACTAAAGCTGTGCCTTTGTATTTATCATATATATTTCGTTTGTGCGTGTGTATGTCACTGAACTCCTCCTAAACGGCTGGACCGAGTTTAATGAAATTTTATGTGTGTCTTCAGGTGGATTCGAGAATGGTTTAGATTTACAATTCAGTTCAATCGGATAATTGGATCAAAAGATATTAAATGAAAACTCCATTTTAACTTTAAAATGATTAAAAAGAAAAACATATTTGATGCCAAAATAAACAAAATTCACGTTTATTTATTTTTTTTTCCGGAAATAAAATATTTTTAATTTCGCGTGATAAACAATAAAAATTATAAAAAAAAAAATTAATATACATACTATGAAAAATTCGCGTGTAAATAAATATTTTCATAGAGATACTTGGTATTAGCTTAAAATTTTTATTTAATTTAGTAGTGCTTTTCTTTTCTACAGTAAAACAAAATTTTTCGTTTTAACTGATACTTTATATGTAACTTATAAAGGTTCTTTTATGTTTTCGCCTTAATTGTAAATAGTAATAATTTCGAACTTATTAGAATTTTTTATTTTTATTTTGTATATATCATAAAACAGTTTTTTTTTTTTTTTTTTTTTTTTTTTTTTGTATGGAACAGCTTTAGTTTGGAAAAATTTGAAATTTCGCACCGAAGTAGTACGGACGTTTCTCACCAAGATCGTCAGTTACGTAATTGAGATTGCCATGTTAACTCATCGCAAAAATGGCCAAAAATATTTAAAGTCGACAAGGGGGGGGCAGGTCTATACTAAAGCTGTGCCTTTGTATTTATCATATATATTTCGTTTGTGCGTGTGTATGTCACTGAACTCCTCCTAAACGGCTGGACCGAGTTTAATGAAATTTTTTGTGCGTCTTCAGGTGGATTCGAGAATGGTTTAGATTTACAATTCAGTCCAATTTAAATTGTTTATTTAACTAATTTATCACTTATAAATTGTTGTTGATTTTGGAATGTTTCACATTGGATCCGGCAGACTGCGCTACGATCGTAGTATCGATTCAATAATACGCAAGCGAAGTAATGACGTCACTGGCCGTCCGTGGAAGCAAGAAAAATATTTCCTATGTTAATCGCCCAATGGAGTTTTTGTAAAAAATTACTAAATATCGAGGAAAATTATTTCCCGATTTTAATCCCCATATTTGGTTTTAGATATGTATTAGTTATCATGTGCATGCGTTAGATTGAGTTGTTTTTGCTGTAAAATTGATAAAATTTGAATTTTTAATCTCAAAACTCTGTCATCCTTGGCGGAAAAAAAAAAAAAAAATCTATCGCCATATCATCTGGCGAACATATTTAAATTCTTTCAAAAATAATGGTTATTTCAACAACTTATTTACAATTAAAAGAGTAATGAATAATATGAAACAATTTCGTACAATACATATTACGAAAATATACATCTGGCATGCATATTTTCGTATTACGTTTTTGATCGCCAAATACAAAAAACGCCAAGAAAGACAGAGTTTTGAAATTAAAATTAAAATTTTGTCAATTTGAGAGCAAAATAACTCAATCTAACACATGCATACGATAACTAATACATATCTATACCCAAATACGAGGATTAAAATCGAGAAATAATTTTCCTCGATTTTTAATAATTTTTTATAAAAAATCCAATGGGAGATTAACATAGGAAATCTTTTTCTTGCATCCACTGACGGTCAGTGACGTCACACTTCGCTTGCTTATATTCTATTGTAATTCCAGTTTGTCCCGAGAGTTGGTGCTGCCATCAAATTCAGGAAAATATTTTGTAACTTCGTGTTATTATTGTTATACAAAAAATTGTGTCCTAATTGAAATATTACATCAAGATGTAATTAGTGTTTCAAGAGTTTTGAAGTGTGCATAAAAAACTATACATTTTGCAAATTTAGTGCGGAATTGGAGTGAGTATTTTATATAATTTTCTATCAAATTTACACGCGCGTTGATTAACAACCACCCTAACCTACAAATTTATTTGTGTACCTAATTTATTATATTTTATTTATTTATTTTTTGTATGAAACACTTTTAGTATCGGATCCCTTTGGCAAAATTTGAAATTTGGCACCGAAGTATATCGGACGCTTCTCGCCAAGATCTTTAGTTCCACAATTGAGATAGCTATTTCAATTCATCGCAAAAATGGCTTAAAATATTTAAAGTCACCAAAGGGTGACTTAGATTCAGAAAATCCGTGCTTTTCTCACGGCCAATTATATGTTGCGTGTCCCAGGGTTGGAAAACCTTCGAATTTGTTTGTGTATACTCCTCAAGGATTAACCAAAAATATTGTACATCCAATGGCATTACGATAAATCAAGTTTTTGTAGATTAAAAAAATATACCTGTTATAAAATAAATTGAGTTTCAACTTTTTCACCTTTAATTAAAACGAGTTTAAGTTTTTAATTAATACGAACTCTACATTTCACTTCGCTCATACTATACACATACTCACATGCATCGATTGATTGAATTGTGATAAATGTACATGTAATGATGTTAGATATTGTAATAACTTTTTGATAAAAATTTTCATGAAATCGGTTCAGATTGTTACAGCATATTTAAAAAAGACGGAATTTTTATGTGAAATTCGTTGCTATTGGAAATTCTCTCATAAATTGAAATATTTGCCATATGAAATAAAATTTTGTGCTGTTCGACATTCAGCGGAGGTTTTAAATAACAAGTAGCAAATAGAAAGTACCAAGTAGCAAGAAGCAAGTAGCAAAAATTTCGGTAATTATGTCTTTTACGTTATAATCGGAATTCACAGTCACCGTTCACAGCGCTCCATACCTGTTTCACTTATATACCACATCCTTACACACTTACAATAAGTTAGTTATTTTTTTCTAGCGAAATATTCTCTAGAAATAATTTATATGACAAAACAACGTTTGTCGGGTCAGCTAGTATATATATATATATCCCATGCTTTTCTATACATTTCAGTGTAAAAACGCATAGAGCTAGAGTGACTACTTTTTGAATAATATATATCTTTATATATATATTTCTTTTGTGCGTGTGTATGTCACTGAACTCCTCCTAAACGGCTGGACCGAGTTTAATGAAATTTTTTGTGTGTCTTCAGATGGATTCGAGAATGGTTTAGATTTACAAATGAAAGTTGTAACTTAATTAGTTCTTTCTTAATTAATTTTTAACCAACAGTTTCAACAACTTTTCCACCTAGATGGCGTGAGTTGTCCATAAACACGATGTCAGAATTTATTTAATGTTGAAATGAAAAATGAATTTTTAACCGTATCTTACAAAGTGTTTAAAATATTTTTTCAAAGTTAATATTTTTAGAATCGTTACCGTATCTTACGAAGTGTTTCAAATCAAAGTTAAAATTTTTAGAATCGTAAACACGATGTCAGAATTTATTTAATGTTGAAATGAAAAATTAATTTTTAACCGTAAGTGTTTAAAATATTTTTTCAAAGTTAATATTTTTAGCCTGAGGATTAAAATGGTATATTCTTTTAAAAAATTCGTCAATATCCGACGGAGTTATTTTATGTTAAAATAAAAAATGAATTTTTAGGCCATTATTATTTGTGCAGATGGAAAATGTACTAAAAGTTTTCCGAAAAATTTCATTAACGATACGATCACAAATGTTGACGGATATCCAATATATCGTCGAAGAAATCCCGATAATGGCGGACAATCTTATCATCTATGGCGGTCATCTATGTCAACAACATAGACATTGACATTGATAACCGTTGGGTGGTCCCATATTCGCTCTGCTGAGCAAGACATTCAATGCTCATATTAATGTTGAGTTCTGCAGTTCAGTGAAGAGTATCAAATACATTTGCAAGTATGTGAATAAAGGCAGTGATATGGCTGTATTTCGAGTTGAAAATACCAATGTGAATGCTCCTCCGGTGAATAACAACGATGAAATAACACTTTACCAAATTGGCCGGTACGTCAGCTCCAATGAAGCTGTTTAGCGTAACTTTGGTTTCCCAAATCATGAACGGGATCCAGCAGTTCTTCATTTAGCCGTCCATCTTGAAAATGGCCAGCGCGTATATTTCACGAGCGAGTCCTAATTGAAATATTACATCAAGATGTAAATAGTGTTTGAAGAGTTTTAAAGTGTGCATAAAAAACTATATATTTTGCAAATTTAGTGCGGAATTGGACTATTATTTTATATAATTTTCTATCAAATTTACACGCGCGTTGATTAACAACCACCCTAACCTACAAATTTATTTGTGTAGCTAATTTATTATATTATATTTATTTATTTTTTGAATGGAACACCTTTAATATCGGAACCCTTTGGCAAAATTTGAAATTTGGCACCGAAGTAGCTCGGACGCTTCTCGCCAAGATCTTTATTTCCACAATTGAGATAGCCATTTCAATTCATCGCAAAAATGGCTTAAAATATTTAAAGTCACCAAAGGGGTCCCATGCTTTTGTGCGTGTGCATGTCACTGATATTTTATTTATTTATTTTTTGTATGGAAAATTTGGCACCGAGGTAGCTCGGACGCTTCTCGCCAAGATCTTTAGTTCCACAATTGAGATAGCCATTTCAATTCATCGCAAAAATGGCTTAAAATATTTAAAGTCACCAATGGGCTCCCATACTTTTGTGCGTGTGTATGTCACTGATATTTTATTTATTTATTTTTTGTATGGAACACCTTTAGTATCAGATCCCTTTGGCAAAATTTGAAATTTGGCACCGAAGTAGCTCGGACGCTTCTCGCCAAGAACTTTAGTTCCACAATTGAGATAGCCATTTCAATTCATCGCAAAAATGGCTTAAAATATTTGAAGTCACCAATGGGGTCCCAATTTGTGGCTTAGATTTAGAAAATCCGTGCTTTTCTCACGGCCAATTATATGTTGCGTGTTCCATTGTTGGAAAACCTTCGAATTTGTTTGTGTATATTCCTCAAGGATTAACCAAAAATATTGTACATCCAATGGCATTACGATAAATTAAGTTTTTGTAGATTAAAAAAATATACCTGTTATAAAATAAATTGAGTTTCAACTTTTTCACCTTTAATTAAAACGAATTTAAGTTTTTATTTAATAAGAACTCTACTTTTCACTTCGCTCATACTATACACATACTCACATGCATCAATTGATTGAATTGTGATAAATGTACATGTAATGATGTTAGATATTGTAATAACTTTTTGATAAAAATTTTCATCAAATCGGTCCAGATTGTTACAGCTTATTCAAAAGAGACGGAATTTTCATGTGAAATTCGTTGCTATCAGAGATTCTCTCTTAAATTGAAATATTTGCCGTATGAAATAAAATTTTGTGCTGTTCGACATTCAGCGGAGATTTTAAATAGCAAGTAGAAAGTACCAAGTAGCAAGAAGCAAGTAGCGAAAGTTTCGGTAATTATGTCTTTTACGTTATAATAGGAATTCACAGTCACCGTTCACAGCGCTCCATACCTGTTTCACTTATATACCACATCCTTACACACGTACAATAAGTTAGTTATTTTTTTCTAGCAAAATATTCTCTAGAAATAATTTATATGACAAAACAACGTTTGTCGGGTCAGCTAGTATATATATATATATACTAGCTGACCCGACAAACGTTGTTTTGTCATATAAATTATTTCTAGAGAATATTTCGCTAGAAAAAAATAACTAACTTATTGTAAGTGTGTAAGGATGTGGTATATAAGTGAAACAGGTATGGAGCGCTGTGAACGGTGACTGTGAATTCCGATTATAACGTAAAAGACACAATTACCGAAATTTTTGCTACTTGCTTCTTGCTACTTGGTACTTTCTACTTGCTACTTGTTATTTAAAACCTCCGCTGAATGTCGAACAGCACAAAATTTTATTTCATATGGCAAATATTTCAATTTATGAGAGAATTTCCAATAGCAACGAATTTCACATAAAAATTCCGTCTTTTTTAAATATGCTGTAACAATCTGGACCGATTTGATGAAAATTTTTATCAAAAAGTTATTACAATATCTAACATCATTACATGTACATTTATCACAATTCAATCAATCGATGCATGTGAGTATGTGTATAGTATGAGCGAAGTGAAATGTAGAGTTCGTATTAATTAAAAACTTAAACTCGTTTTAATTAAAGGTGAAAAAGTTGAAACTCAATTTATTTTATAACAGGTATATTTTTTTAATCTACAAAAACTTGATTTATCGTAATGACATTGGATGTACAATATTTTTGGTTAATCCTTGAGGAGTATACACAAACAAATTCGAAGGTTTTCCAACCCTGGGACACGCAACATATAATTGGCCGTGAGAAAAGCACGGATTTTCTGAATCTAAGTCACCCTTTGGTGACTTTAAATATTTTAAGCCATTTTTGCGATGAATTGAAATGGCTATCTCAATTGTGGAACTAAAGATCTTGGCGAGAAGCGTCCGATATACTTCGGTGCCAAATTTCAAATTTTGCCAAAGGGATCCGATACTAAAAGTGTTTCATACAAAAAATAAATAAATAAAATATAATAAATTAGGTACACAAATAAATTTGTAGGTTAGGGTGGTTGTTAATCAACGCGCGTGTAAATTTGATAGAAAATTATATAAAATACTCACTCCAATACCGCACTAAATTTGCAAAATGTATAGTTTTTTATGCACACTTCAAAACTCTTGAAACACTAATTACATCTTGATGTAATATTTCAATTAGGACACAATTTTTTGTATAACAATAATAACACGAAGTTACAAAATATTTTCCTGAATTTGATGGCAGCACCAACTCTCGGGACAAACTGGAATTACAATAGAATATAAGCAAGCGAAGTGTGACGTCACTGACCGTCAGTGGATGCAAGAAAAAGATTTCCTATGTTAATCTCCCATTGGATTTTTTATAAAAAATTATTAAAAATCGAGGAAAATTATTTCTCGATTTTAATCCTCGTATTTGGGTATAGATATGTATTAGTTATCGTATGCATGTGTTAGATTGAGTTATTTTGCTCTCAAATTGACAAAATTTTAATTTTAATTTCAAAACTCTGTCTTTCTTGGCGTTTTTTGTATTTGGCGATCAAAAACGTAATACGAAAATATGCATGCCAGATGTATATTTTCGTAATATGTATTGTACGAAATTGTTTCATATTATTCATTACTCTTTTAATTGTAAATAAGTTGTTGAAATAACCATTATTTTTGAAAGAATTTAAATATGTTCGCCAGATGATATGGCGATAGATTTTTTTTTTTTTTTTTTTCCGCCAAGGATGACAGAGTTTTGAGATTAAAAATTCAAATTTTATCAATTTTACAGCAAAAACAACTCAATCTAACGCATGCACATGATAACTAATACATATCTAAAACCAAATATGGGGATTAAAATCGGGAAATAATTTTCCTCGATATTTAGTAATTTTTTACAAAAACTTCATTGGGCGATTAACATAGGAAATATTTTTCTTCCTTCCACGGAAGGCCAGTGAGGTCATTACTTCGCTTGCGTATTATTGAATCGATACTACGATCGTAGCGCAGTCTGCCGGATCCAATGTGAAACATTCCAAAATCAACAACAATTTATAAGTGATAAATTAGTTAAATAAACAATTTAAATTGGACTGAATTGTAAATCTAAACCATTCTCGAATCCACCTGAAGACGCACAAAAAATTTCATTAAACTCGGTCCTGCCGTTTAGGAGGAGTTCAGTGACATACACACGCACAAACGAAATATATATGATAAATACAAAGGCACAGCTTTAGTATAGACCTGCCCCCCCCCCTTGTCGACTTTAAATATTTTTGGCCATTTTTGCGATGAGTTAACATGGCAATCTCAATTACGTAACTGACGATCTTGGTGAGAAACGTCCGTACTACTTCGGTGCGAAATTTCAAATTTTTCCAAACTAAAGCTGTTCCATACAAAAAAAAAAAAAAAAAAAAAAAAAAAAAACTGTTTTATGATATATACAAAATAAAAATAAAAAATTCTAATAAGTTCGAAATTATTACTATTTACAATTAAGGCGAAAACATAAAAGAACCTTTATAAGTTACATATAAAGTATCAGTTAAAACGAAAAATTTTGTTTTACTGTAGAAAAGAAAAGCACTACTAAATTAAATAAAAATTTTAAGCTAATACCAAGTATCTCTATGAAAATATTTATTTACACGCGAATTTTTCATAGTATGTATATTAATTTTTTTTTTCATAATTTTTATTGTTTATCACGCGAAATTAAAAATATTTTATTTCCGGAAAAAAAATAAATAAACGTGAATTTTGTTTATTTTGGCATCAAATATGTTTTTCTTTTTAATCATTTTAAAGTTAAAATGGAGTTTTCATTTAATATCTTTTGATCCAATTATCCGATTGAACTGAATTGTAAATCTAAACCATTCTCGAATCCACCTGAAGACACACATAAAATTTCATTAAACTCGGTCCAGCCGTTTAGGAGGAGTTCAGTGACATACACACGCACAAAAGAAATATATATATAAAGATATATTCTGTGATTCTGGATCACTCGGTATATATCTTTATATATATATTTCTTTTGTGCGTGCGTATGTCACTGAACTCCTCCTAAACGGCTGGACCGAGTTTAATGAAATTTTTTGTGTGTCTTCAGGTGGATTCGAGAATGGTTTAGATTTACAATTCAGTTCAATCGGATAATTGGATCAAAAGATATTAAATGAAAACTCCATTTTAACTTTAAAATGATTAAAAAGAAAAATATATTTGATGCCAAAATAAACAAAATTCACGTTTATTTATTTTTTTCCGGAAATAAAATATTTTTAATTTCGCGTGATAAACAATAAAAATTAGAAAAAAAAAAATAATATACTATGAAAATATTCGCGTGTAAATAAATATTTTCATAGAGATACTTGGTATTAGCTTAAAATTTTTATTTAATTTAGTAGTGCTTTTCTTTTCTACAGTAAAACAAAATTTTTCGTTTTAACTGATACTTTATATGTAACTTATAAAGGTTCATTTATGTTTTCACCTTAATTGTAAATAGTAATAATTTCGAATTTATTAGAATTTTTTATTTTTATTTTGTATATATCATAAAACAGTTTTTTTTTTTTCTTTTGTATGGAACAGCTTTAGTTCGGAAAAATTTGAAATTTGGCTCCGAAATAGTACGGACGTTTTTCACCAAGATCGTCAGTTACGCAATTGAGATAGCCATGTTAATTCATCGCAAAAATGGCCAAAAATATTTAAACTCGACAAGGGGGAGGGAGGTCTATACTAAAGCTGTGCCTTTGTATTTATCATATATATTTCGTTTGTGCGTGTGTATGTCACTGAACTCCTCCTAAACGGCTGGACCGAGTTTAATGAAATTTTTTTGTGTCTTCAGGTGGATTCGAGAATGGTTTAGATTTACAATTCAGTCCAATTTAAATTGTTTATTTAATTAATTTATCACTTATAAATTGTTGTTGATTTTGAAATGTTTCACATTCGATCCGGCAGACTGCGCTACGATCGTAGTATCGATTCAATAATACGCAAGCGAAGTGATGACGTCACTGGCCGTCTGTGGAAGCAAGAAAAATATTTCCTATGTTAATCGCCCATTGGATTTTTTGTAAAAAATTACTAAATATCGAGGAAAATTATTTCTCGATTTTAATCCCCATATTTGGTTTTAGATATGTATTAGTTATCATGTGCATGCGTTAGATTGAGTTGTTTTTGCTGTAAAATTGATAAAATTTGAATTTTTAATCTCAAAACTCTGTCATCCTTGGCGGAAAAAAAAAAAAAATATATCGCCATATCATCTGGCGAACATATTTAAATTCTTTCAAAAATAATGGTTATTTCAACAACTTATTTACAATTAAAAGAGTAATGAATAATATGAAACAATTTCGTACAATACATATTACGAAAATATACATCTGGCATGTATATTTTCGTATTACGATTTTGATCGCCAAATACAAAAAACGCCAAGAAAGACAGAGTTTTGAAATTTAAAATTAAAATTTTGTCAATTTGAGAGCAAAATAACTCAATCTAACACATGCATACGATAACTAATACATATCTATACCCAAATACGAGGATTAAAATCGAGAAATAATTTTCCTCGATTTTTAATAATTTTTTATAAAAAATCCAATGGGAGATTAACATAGGAAATCTTTTTCTTGCATCCACTGACGGTCAGTGACGTCACACTTCGCTTGCGTATATTCTATTGTAATTCCAGTTTGTCCCATCAAATTCAGGAAAATATTTTGTAACTTCGTGTTATTATTGTTATACAAAAAATTGTGTCCTAATTGAAATATTACATCAAGACGTAATTAGTGTTTGAAGAGTTTTGAAGTGTGCATAAAAAACTATACATTTTGCAAATTTAGTGCGGAATTGGAGTGAGTATTTTATATAATTTTCTATCAAATTTACACGCGCGTTGATTAACAACCACCCTAACCTACAAACTTATTTTTGTAGCTAATTTATTATATTTCATTTATTTATTTTTTGTATGAAACACTTTTAGTATCGGATCCCTTTGGCAAAATTTGAAATTTGGCACCGAAGTAGCTCGGACGCTTCTCGCCAAGATCTTTAGTTCCACAATTGAGATAGCCATTTCAATTCATCGCAAAAATGGCTTAAAATATTTAAAGTCACCAAAGGGGTCCCAATTTGTGGCTTAGATTCAGAAAATCCGTGCTTTTCTCACGGCCAATTATATGTTGCGTGTTCCAGGGTTGGAAAACCTTCGAATTTGTTTGTGTATACTCCTCAAGGATTAACAAAAAATATTGTAAATCCAATGGTATTACGATACATTAAGTTTTTGTAGATTAAAAAAGTATACCTGTTATAAAATAAATTGAGTTTCAACTTTTTCACCTTTAATTAAAACGAGTTTAAGCTTTAATTAATACGAACTCTACATTTCACTTCGCTTATACTATACACATACTCACATGCATCGATTGATTGAATTCTGATAAATGTACATGTAATGATGTTAGATATTGTAATAACTTTTTGATAAAAATTTTCATCAAATCGGTCCAGATTGTTACAGCTTATTTAAAAAAGACGGAATTTTTATGTGAAATTCGTTGCTATCAGAGATTCTCTCATAAATTGAAATATTTGCCATATGAAATAAAATTTTGTGCTGTTCGACATTCAGCGGAGGTTTTAAATAACAAGTAGCAAGTACCAAGTAGCAAGTAGCAAGAAGCAAGTAGCAAAAATTTCGGTAATTATGTCTTTTACGTTATAATCGGAATTCACAGTCACCGTTCACAGCGCTCCATACCTGTTTCACTTATATACCACATCCTTACACACTTACAATAAGTTAGTTATTTTTTTCTAGCGAAATATTCTCTAGAAATAATTTATATGACAAAACAACGTTTGTCGGGTCAGCTAGTATATATATATATATATATATATATATATATATATATACATTTAACGAATTAAAAATTTAAAACAGAATACTTTATTAATATAGTTTTTATGATTACATATCAATTAATAATAAACCTGTTAAACATTTATGATTATACATAAAAATTATAAAATTATAATATTAATAAAATAAAAATGTACTATTATATTTATGTTTTTCGAATTTCTGAAGAGTTGTTACGGATTTCTTAATTTTGGCTGTGTTAACAGAAGATATTGAATTAAAATTGCGCAAAAGTCGCCACAGGGTGCAAATTGCTATAGGGCATTTCATACGTAAGTATGTCAGCATTTCTAATTTATTCCGAAGTATTATTAGTACTCACGTTTTTTTCACACCACTTTTCTTAAAAGTAATTTTCTTTTTATTTAATTGCAATTACCCACTGGAGAAAATTACGCTAGAAAAAGAAAAGGGGGGGGGGGTGACTGGTATTAACAATGCTGAAGAATAAACTAGAAATGTTAGAATACAACTACATAAGCGACTAGAGGGCCACGAGTAGGCGATCCCTGATATAAACTATAATTTTATTAAGAAAATTTTGTGTACCTTTTGAAATTACTTTCAAAGATTGCTTTCGATTCAAGATGCAATTGGTGTCAGGAGATGATCATTCTAGACTGTCAAAAATCTCTAGTTGTTTTTATTTGGAAAAGTAATAATTGGAAAGACCTTTTGATTTATTCACCCAGATTTTTTACTATCGTGATTAACTCTTAAAAAAGAGGAAAAAAAAAAAAAGAAAGAAAATGTAGATCCTAATTTATCGAATTATTTTATAGGATCTGTACCAATAACTTGCAAAATGAAAAATATAAGTTTTAATGGAAAAATTGTCTAGAATCTCTTCAGGTCTATTAATTGTATCTCATTAAAAAATATCGGACGATTTAAAGAGGAGATATAAAGCTCTGATTAGTTCTGATTTTACATAACGTTGATATTACATTAGTGGCATCATACTTGACCTCTTCTAACACTTTAAAAATTTAGTTTAAAATACATGTTATGCTGTGTTGTCAAAAGTGAGTATTACTGTTTTAAAAATAAAAGTTAGTGATGTTTTTAATATCAAGATAATTCCAACTTAAAAAAATTACTTAAACGTTTTAAAAATAGATAAAATGTAAAATCATAAAGTAACTATGAGTTCAGCTGCATGTATTTGAAGAGGAAAAAAAAAAGCATTGAAAAATGATCCCCCCCCCCCCCACACACACACGCACTAATTTACATCTTCAAGCAAACCTGCACTTGTTATAATTGGTTGTGTCTTTTTAACTTGGCAAAGAAGATTTTTTTTAAAAATTCATTTCACATTCCATACACTCATGACATATTCTAGAAACTTTATAATTTATTGAATACTCTCTCCTCCCTTTTTTCATTACATTAACAATCAAGTCAGAGTTATAATTTATTGTTTGGTTAATTTTAAGCACTGTCATAATCTTACATTAGGTGACTAAATATACCGAATCCATTTTCATAAAATAAAAATATATATTGGTCAAATTGAAATCTTCAATTTTGATTTTGATTAATTGCAATCTTCGTATTTCTAATTTATATCAATTATGTCATGAAAATTCAGTATTTGGACTTTGTAAATATATTTTTCTGTGTTTGCTAAGTTTTTCTAATTAAAAAAAAAAAAAAAAAAAAAATCCATAAGAAAATATATGATGATGACTATGAATGATAATTGTTAGTTTGTCACTAATATATGATGCAACGATTTAATACTAAAGCTCAAATATTTGAAATGTCTGGAGCATCACATCTGTAATATTGTTTAACATCTCCGAACTGAAAACAGGTGCTTCCTTTCACGATGTTTATCACATTTGTTTGAGCTTAGCACTCAACTTCTAAGGTCTTTAACCGCATATAACCCGCCGTTATGCAGTAAATGCTTTTATTTAAAATATTTCGTGTTTAAAATATTTTATTTATGTTTTTATTTGAAATGATGTGAAAAAACTAGGTACATTTATCTTGCTTGCGTATTTTCTATCTTTAAAAAAATGCAAAAAAATTCGGGCTTCTTACAACTAAACAGCAGCTGAAAAAGTTGAAAAAAGTGTTTTTTAGGAGTTAGTTCCTTTTATAGAGCAAAAAGTGTATTAATGTATTAATGAAAAATAACAATATTTTATTGATTTACCCATTTTAGCCTGTCATTAGATTAAGGACAGTAACAAGGAAGGTATCCATAGGCGCATACGCAAAAAATTTTGAAAAAGTTACAGAATACTCTCCTCATGAGGTAATGTATATGTTTATAAAAAAAATTCCGGCAGAATCACTATATACCGTCCGGAAAAAAATATTGAAAATGTCCAATTCTTGGCTATTCATTGCTCGTTGGCGACGCAATGAAAACTGATGCAAAACTGCTTTTTTGATAAATACTCTCTATAAGAAAATTTTTTCGATACTCTTCATACTAAACTAGTTTAGGAAAATTTACTTTAAATAAATACATTTTTATAACTACAAATTTGTTATATACAGGGTGGTTATAATTAAACTTCCCCTATAAAAAGCATCCTACAGCGCAAATGGGTGAACGGAATGCAACAAAATTTGGTATATAGACTATACACGAGATACGCTCATGGAATTTCGAAAAAAAAAAAAAATTCCAAAATGTCCACTAGAGGGGGGCCTTTTCCGGAAAAACATTAAATTTAACACAATAAACGACCAAAACGGAATACAGAAACAATATTAACATTTATTGACCAGTTAGTCCCCTTGTTATCGAACCACATTAAGTAAAGGTAAGGAAAAAATAACAGTACGCTATTTAAAAAAAAAAAAAAAAAAAAAAAAAAAAAAAACAGTTCAGTTTGCAGAAACAAGGACAGATTAGGACGAAATTGCACAAGAGGAGCAGTTGTTAATCGTGTCCAGGAAGATGTAGGGAAAGGTGCTCCATGTGACCACCCTCATTCACCTGCAAAATTTCAAGTCGATGGACAGTGTGTTCAACAGCAGATCGTAACTGATCAGTTGTGATGCTTCGCACATGAAGCGTTATGGAGTTCTTTAAGTCATTAAACATCACAACACCTCCACGATACACCACACTTTTTAAATGACCCCATAACCAGAAATCGATCGGATTTAGATCCGGCGAACGTGGTGGCCACGAATTACGAAAGAAGTGACTAAAAATACATTCGTCTGTGAGGTATTTGAGTAACAGCGCCTTCACGGACTCATGGATATGTGGGAGCGCACCATCCTGCATGAAAATGGTCGATGTAAGGACCCACTTTTGCTGTAGTTGCGGCACACAAACGTCTGCAGCATGTAATGGTACCGACGGCCCGTAACGGAACATGTGACAGGACCACGTGCAGTTATTTCCTCAAAGAAGAATAGCCCAAGGATGAATGTCGCTGTGAATCCACATCAGACAGTCACCTTTGGAGAATGTAGGGGAATTTCAGTGTGCATTCGCGGATTTTCCTTAGCCCAAATGCGGCAATTCGGTGTGTTGACTATCCCACTCAGGTAGAAAAGAGCCTCGTCGCTCCCCAGAATATTCCAAGTCCATGACAGATCAACAGTCATTCTATTGAGAAAACTGACTGCGAATGAGAGACGTTGTGGCTTGTCCCTATCAAGCGGCTCTTGGGTATGGTGGATCTTGTATGGGAAGTAATGCATTATGTTTTTGAGCACTTTTCGGACGGTGGTGAAAGAATAGCCTGTTTGTCGAGAAACTGTACTTGCGCTACTTCCCCTAAACTCTGATGTCTGTGACGGTGCGGCAACAGCTGTCTTGACGGCATCAACAAGTACTGGTGTGACAGGTTTACGGTCTCTTCCAGGTTGAACTCCTAATTTATCCGTCCCTTCAAATATCTTAATGATGGCCCGTTTACCTTTAGTAGACATTGGCCCACGCCGTAGGTTCTTTATACGACGAAATTCTCGAACTGCAGCAGAAGCATTCCCCTTGTTTTCGTAAAACAGCTCCACCAGTAACGCACGTTCAACTAAACATACCGTCATCATTACAGCCGGAAACATCGATATAAAACATGACAATGTAAACGTTTTATACTCTAACCTGTTTTGCATAAAGCTTCCTCTTCTTCGCAAGCAGGCAAATCGCGACATTTTTTTTCTAGAACTGACAGTTTTTCCCGGTTTTACATTTTATTACTCACAATTCTTGTTCTGGATTGTTAATATTGTTTCTGTATATACCGTTTTGGTCGTTTTTTGTGTTAAATTTAATGTTTTTTTCGGAAACGGCGACCTCTGGTGGACATTTCCTGCCAAAATCTTGTTATATGGTAACTATACATTTCTTTCAAATTTTATTATAGTTTTCATTAACATAAATTAACCAAAATAACAATGAGAAGCAAGAATTATTTTCTTTCTCCCTATGCCTGTTTAACAATATTTTTTACCACCCTGCTACCTTGGGAGAAAAAAAAAAGAGAGAGAGAGAGAGAGAGAGAGAAAGCAGAAAGCAGTTATAATTTCTATAGCTCCCAAAGCGGATTATTCATATTATTCAAAAACAATTATTGCGTAAACATAGCTGATTAATAATATTATCTCAAATGAAGGGGCTGACGCCCTTAATCTGACTTTTTTTTTTACAAGTACAGAGTAATTTTGGAATCTCAACCATCTGGTAGCAGTTTTCTTATCGAAAATGTTTACATTTTGTTAATGATAAGAATTTAGTTACTTTGTATTCCCTTTGCCATTCGCTAAGTATTTTAGTCAACTTTTTGATAGCAACTTATTAAAAGAAAAAAAAAGAAATTAATCGAATGTTTTGAAAAATGCTAGGGAAGACTTGGAACTAATGGGGCATGATTTGTTTTTCTGCTATAAAAAATATAATTTTAAAAATTCCTAACATTTTTTTTAATAATTAGATAATTTTTAAAAATTAACATAGTATATAATTATTATTTTACAACATATTTAAATAGTTTACTGTTAATGGATTAAAAAAAATGTTAGTGATAGCTTAATAATTAAAAGAGCAAAAAATCCTAATTTGTAAGAAAAAAATTTATCCCATAAGAACCCGGATCAGGGGTCTATTTTTTTTTCTTTTTTTTTTTTAATTATTTTTAATTTCCTTTTTCTTAGGCATATTTATGAGAATTTGGCCTTTTCTTTGCTTTCTACTAAATGTAGATATTTTTCTTGATGGGTCTTTTGGATATAATGAAACTGTTTGAGGTGTAATTAGTTTTAACAATAATGTAGAAGACGTGATCACCCCTGATACAAATTGCTTAAGGAAGGTGTTAGCAATAATGTAGTAGAAGACACATTTACTTCAAATTCGGGATGTGGAGAATCTGTTACAAATAAAGGCAGAAAATCTTGTCAACAAATGTATTACCATTTAGAATTTCAGCAGCAGAAAGCCCAAAAATTATATTTTTAGAGTTGAGTGCCCCTTTTTATATCGTATTGCAAATTCGGCACTTCAAATTGGACCTTTATTCTAATGGGGACCTTTATTCTAATGTCCCATTCGACTCCATCTGAAATATCCCATTGGCCCCCAGGCCATTTTAAATTGCATTTAGGCTTAATGTAAATAAACTATCTACAGCTGACTCAAAATAATGATAGCAGATGAACAACATTGAATAAAAGCTTTATAATCACATGTAAAACTGTCAAAAATAGACTTTAATGTTAATTTCAACAAGAATTTATTAAATAAAAAAGAAAACCCTCCCTTCACCCAAAGAAATGTGATGCCTATTGTTTTTAACAAACTAGTGAAAAAAAAAGGTGGGGGGGGGGGGGAGGGTTCAATGCATATGCTTTTTAATCCTGAAGTTACTATTTATTAAAAAAATTCTAAATATTTAACTCATTTATTTTATGGAATAATTCGTTTATACCATTAATCGCCATTTTCCCTTATTATATGAATTACTCGCGCAAAGTTAAAAGTGAAATTATATGCATCATTTAAAGCTCTAAATACATAGCGCACAAATAAACTAAGTGAAAATATTCACCATTGTATAAAATATTAAAATACATAAATTAAAAATGGAATTAATCGCTAATTTGCTCTGCAAGTATGTTAAATAATTTGAATTTTGTAATGTTTATATTATATGACAAAATAATCTCAATAGTAGTAGTAATAATTTTTAAGATAAATAACTGAGATTACTCAGTTTTAAAACACTTTAATTAAATTCTTTTAGATCATTAGCTCGATAAACATCTTATAGATAGAAAAAACAATGCATTATTTTGTTTTGAGTTTATTTTCTATTTTGTTTGAAAACGATAAAGGATTTAAAAGTGACATTTTTGTGGTTATGCAGAAAGATGCAACAAACAGATCTGAACGTATCATAAAAGATATTCTTAACGAATAATTTGGAGTTTTATAAGATTTTTTTCCTTTCTCTGACACAGGCGCCCACAGAAAAATATCCAGAGAGGGGCAAGACCTCTAGGGAGGGACAAAACATATTTTATATTAGCCTGCCAACAATTTTGTTGTAGGAGGATGGAGAGAGAGAGTACTGCACTTTAATAAATCACAGTTATTCCCTCATAATATTTAATTATTTAAAATAACTTTGTAGTTTTTTTTTTTTTTTTTCAAAATTGTGATCGATAAAGACTATGTAAAGGAATTTAGAAAATCTAGGGTAGGGTCATTGCCCTTCTCCTTAACCATACCTGCCGGTGCACATGTTTTTTGACATTGTTTATAAAAGAGAGTGTTACGTTGCTTTTCGAACATGGGTAATGTTCAGTTTTTTGCAAGTTTTAAATTTAAGGGAAAGCTTCACATAGATCGCCGACGGCAACCATAGCCCGTGTATGGTACTATGGTAAATCTGTTATGCAAATTACTCACTACCTAATGTATTTTTGTAAATTACGTTTTCACATTCAGAAAATTCACAACCGTTAAGACTGATTCTCATTTTCCAATTATTAATGGCAATAATAATAATAATAATAATAGTATTTTCTTTAAGCTCTAAACGGCGAAAAATGAACAGAGTTCTTTTTTTTTTTTTTTTTTTTTTTTTTTTAACACATTATGGCTTAAAAATTGAAATTTTATAAACCAAATTTTAGCAAAGGAGAATTAATTAAAAAGCTGTGAATTTCCTACATCTGAAAGCAGAATTTAAACATAAATATATTAGGTAATGAGTGATTAATTAATTGCACATCAAATTTCCACGTATAATGTTGCCGGCCATCGTTCGGTTAAGCATCCCTTTAACACCTCATATCGCCAAGAAATTTTTGTCTAACTGCTTCCTAGATTTTATGGAAAATGTTGAGAACATAATGTAGTAAAGTATCAGTGATATATTACCTAAGAAATGCAAGGAAAAAGTAGGGCATACAGCATTCATATGCATTTTAAAGTAATTAAGTTGCATTTTTAACATTTTCCAACAAGGTTGAGAAGTGTTTATGACTTGGGTTTATCTGTCTGTCCGCACTCTAACTCTCGTAAATATTTATGGAATTTCTTGAAACTGATATATCTTACTCAAGTTCACTCTCGGATGTTCTTTATTGAAAATGGAGTTTATACCTCTACTGGTTTGTGTACAGGGACCCCCGAAAATATTTCAAAGCATTGTGTTCTGTGAGAGGCATTTCAATAAACCACATTTCCATACCCTTTCTGTTCAGAAATCTTAATGAAATTGAAATATGTTATACAAGTTCACTATCGGATGTTCCCTATTGAAAATGGAGTTTATACCTCTACTGGTGTGTGTACAGGGACCCCCGAAAATATTTCAAAGCATTGTGTTCTATGAGAGGCATTTCTATAAATCATATTTCCATACCCTGACTGTACGCAAATCTTAATGAAATTGAAATATGTTATTCAAGTTCACTATCGGATGTTTCCTGTATAAAATGGAGCAAATACTACCACTGATTTGTGTACTGGGACACACAAAAGTATTCCAAACCATTGCGTTTTATGAGAGATATTTCTATAAAATAAATTTTAATAACTTTACTTTTCACGAAGATTTATGAAATTGAAATGTGTTATTTATAAGCACAAAATAAAATGCTTTGCATAGAATATAGCATGATTAGCATTAGATTTACAGGGTGACACAAAAATATTCAGTTATATAAAGAGCTATTAACAAATATTTGCTAAAAGTGTACTTTCGTTTACATTAAGCGTTTTTACCACACCACTTTCTAACATTTTTACCACATCTCAACAAGGTTGAAAAGTGTTAATGACTTCGGTTTGTCTGTCTGTCTGTCTCTCCGCGCTCTAATTCCCGTAAATATTTGTAGAATTTCTTGAAACTGATATATGTTATTCAAGTTCACTATCGGATGTTCTCTTTTGAAAATGGAGTTTATAGGTTTATACCTTTACTGGATTGTATACAGGGACACACGAAAGTAGTTCAAAGCATTGTGTTCTATGAAAGGTATTTCTATAAATCGTATTTTCATACCTTTACTGTACACATATCTTAATGAAATTGAAATATGTTATTCCAGTTCACTATCGGATGGTTGTGAAATGAATCATCACTAAATTCTTCTGTAATACTAACTATTCCAATAAGCAAAAAGTTCCCAGGTATTAGATAGTCATCTATTTATTGCATTAATGATTTTTTAACTACATTCTTAAATTGGTTCTTATTTTAAAACTTTAGGTCAAAACAAAATACTTCCACTGTCCTAGTTAACCCTTAGAATTAATATTAACCACCTTAGTGCGATCTGGTGCAATTCCAAAAATAGAAATTACTGCCAAATTAATAGTAGTACTCTAGTGATTAGGTGTTATTATGGAACTAAAAATGTCACTTCATTTATAATGAACTTAAAATATTCTTATCGCAAAGAAATATAAGTTTTAAACACCTATTAGTAAATACTAATAGAAACTTTCTTTTTAATATTGCAAATTAATTTTATTTAATTTATTATGTTAATATTTAACGAGAGTATCAATACTGACATAATTAACTATACTAACAACACTACAAACAATATTGATGTATTAACATAAAATCTGAGAATATAACTGAAATATTTACCAGGTTGAAAAGTACAACAAAATACTTTCAGCACAAACAATTTGCTTATACCAGGTGATCGTAAAGTCACAGAAAAAATGAAAATATATATTATTCAAAAAATATTGACCATATCACTACTCGGTTTAACTGAAATGCTCAGAAAACACTGGATTTTTTTTTTTTTTTTTTTTTTTATGTACATATAGAAAAATATTAAATACATTTTTACCAACAGAATTTGCAGTACACTCTCACATTTTAAATAAATTCGCCTTCTTAAATGGCGTTATATTGCGAATACTGATTAATTTGTCATTGGTGTGTTGATTATGATTTCAGATGTTAGCGAATGTTTAAATTAAACATTTATTGCTTATTACTGCGGTTAATAGTTCTAAAAAGAAAAGTATGAATTTATTAGAAGATAAAGCATTCTTAGTTAAACTTTATTATGACAGTTCCCAATGCGAACGCCTGACGGCCATTACATTGAACATTTATAGTTCTATTTGCGTTGTTGAATGTACTGCACCACAGTAAAAAAGTAATTTTACAATTAAAGCGTTACTGTATGGAGAAAAATAAACTAATTTGGCAATATATATATATATTTTGTTTATTTAAAGAAATCCCATGTCTTTCTGTGCATTTTAGTGAAAACCGCATAGTGCAACGGTCAATCCTTTTCGAATATATATATATATATATTTATGTGACTTTTCGATTACTCGGTATCTTCCATAATTTTTTATTACACTGCCTTTGTTAGTCAGTTACTAAAAAAGAATTTAAAATTGCCACGAGAAAAATTTTAGGCTTAAAAAAAAAAAAAAAAAAAAAAAAAAAAAAAAAAAAGCATGTTTTTCAAAGTTATCTGGGAGATTCTGTTATTTATTTACTTTATTTACTTATTTTGAGGTGTAGCTTTTCCTTCTTTTCTTATATCTATAAAAACAAAGGAGTTTTTTACAGCTTCATGGATATATTAAAGCAAAACTAGTTTTATACCTGTTGCAATTTTCCTGGTTTTCCAGTGCCTTGCACCTTCGATAACAAATTCACACCAGTCTGTATTGGGGTGACCTTCTCTGAAATTACACCAAAGATAAACATTGCCTCGGGGAAACTCTGGTTGAGGCCCATACGAGCTGACAGTTTCTAAAAAATATCAAATTTGAAAGAAATTATAATATAACTAATAAAATTAGTTTAATTTTTTTAATAAATTTTAATAAAAATGTAATTAAAAAAAAAACTTTACATCGGAAAGAGTTAAAGTTTTGTATAACATAAATTTATTAAGTGAATGCAATACGGAATAAACGCTTTTAAAAAATATATAGTCATGCATTAAAAATATTTCTGTATACTTAATGTAATGTTTATCCAGAGTCTTTGAAAATTTAAAATAACTTTCAGTCGAAAATAAATAATCGAGATTAGCAATCTTATTGTACATTTTGTTTATTTATTTAATGTTTTAATTAAAAAAAAAAAAAAAAAGTTTTTTTTTAGAAAAGGTACTATAGGTCACTAATATACTTCTACCAATAAGTAATTAAATTAATACTTGCCATTTTAATGCATGTATGAAATATTTTTTTTAGCATCTGTTTCGAATCGTCTCCTACATTTGTAGAGCACTGCAGAGCCCTCCGGCGAGAGGAGCAGTAACACAGTTCGGTCGGTTAGAAGTAGCGATCCGCAGCGGACCTATGGTGGCTCCCGGATCCATGTTATACATAAGTCTCTAAAAATTTAAGACATGATTTCGTGTCTGAAAATAAGGACACCCATTTAAGACACTTATGTGTCTGAATTTAAGACTTGTGAATTTGCAGTGATGTTTCCATCAATTAGTGCACCCATCCATTAATTGTATGAGCTATAAAGCGCGCAACAACAACAACAAAAAAATGTACATAGGTAATATAAATGTAAATAGGTCAGTTATGTTTTTCAATTTCACTTAACAACTATTTTAAATTTATTTTCACTAACCATATGCCACCAATGAACAACATCTTCGTTTAGATTTCACTATAATTTTACACATAACTTAAAATAAATATTTTACTTCAGTTTTCTTATTCTGTTTCTTATTCTTTCAGTTTGTAATTTTTAACACTGTGAGAATAAAAGGTAAACAATGTGTTTTATTCTGTCACAAATATTGGTAGAAAATTTTAACATTTACCAATGAATTAAAAATAATATTCATATTTAGAAGTTATTTTTATTATTTCTAAGGAAGCTCTCTACGTTTTCAAATATATATCAGCTCAATCAATTTTTAATTTTAACATAAGATTTAAAATAAACATTTAACAGTAGTTTTTCTGCTGTAATTTTTGACACTGTGAAAAAAATAAATACCGTGTACTGTATGAAAAAAGTAAATACCGCAATGATTTAAAAATTTGTACATTTTTATTAAGTGAATGCAATTAAGCAATAAAATTTTTGATAAGCGTTTTTTTTTTTTTCTTTTTTTTTCCCCTGATATAAAATTATATGCTTACTATTTTATATATTATTACCGAAATTGCCGCCAGATTATATACCGTACAACAAAATAACTGTCATAGAAACTATACAAAATAACTGTTATTCACTTATATAGGCGCTTATAAGTGAGAGATTTATAGTATTATTTTCCAATTTTGCGCGACCGGACATTGCTATTTTGTTTATAATACATCTAAATGTATATAAATAACAGGTAATTGTATACACAATTTTCAAAAAGTAATTAGACGAAATTTTCTTCGTCTGTGACAGTCTGAATAATTCTAAACTATATAACTTTTTGTTTATTGGAACTGACCAGATCTAAAATTTATTTTAATTTTAGAAAAAATATATATATATAACCGTCTTTTTTTCTTATAGCCATCAAAATGTAAAATAAATTTGTTGATGGATTCAAGTATTAGTTTGTATTTTCATTTAGAATTATAAAATATTTTAATTGTTATTAAATTTTGTTACAATAAATACTTTAAGACGAAAACTAGAATTTATTGACATTAAATTAAGAAATAAAAATAACATTTTTTTTTTTTTTTTTTTTTTTTTTTTTTTTACATTAAACGGAATAAAAATAAAATAACAATAAATAAATTTATACAAAAAAAACTCATAAAAAGTCTACTTACTACATAAACCATCGAAATCCGATCTTACTCCCATAAGTTCACATTGTTTGCCACAGCACGTATTATCAGGACACTGGCTGCAGGCTGGCCCGATCCTATACATATCTTGCATGTACATGTTACCCCTGTAAAAGATATTTTGAAATTATTTTGTGCCATATATGAAATTATTATACAAATATATAACTCAAAAGGCATTGCTTGATTTAATTGAATTTCAAAATATTGATAGTATTATCGAATAATTTGACTTCTACAAAAGCATGTATATGATAAAAAAGGAAAATCCTGTATTGTGTCTAGACAGAGAAATACTTTCTAAAAATCTGAAAATATTCTTATGACATCTTCACATTTATGTATTATAACTGTGAGATATTTCCAAATATATTTACTCATATTAAAAAAAAATGCTTTTCTTCTCTCAGTGAATATTAGACAATTTGCTAATCTGAACTCTTGTAGCCAGATTCAATGAAAATGAAAGTGCATTTTTAGACAGACAAACCAGAGTCATAAAAACTTTTCAACTTGTTAAAAAGTGTTAAAAATGTAAACGCATAGCACAACTGAAAATACACTTCAAACAATTTTTACTTATGTCCCATAATGTATCTGAATATTTGAGTAGCCTTGTATTTCCTCCTTTCTCCTTTTTGTAAAATGTCTGTCAAAAACAAAAATAACCTTCTTTAAATTATTCGCTCAGACAAATAAAATACAATATATATAAAACATTTAATTATTGCAATTAGCGTTGCACCGAATAGGGTTTTTGTCGAATACCGAATGTTTACGTTTCAATATAATAAATTTTCCATACCCAGAATAGCTTAATTATTTTTATCATTTATTACATATATATAATACAAAGTGTCAGTGTAAAATCTAAGCGTAAAAAGATAAATTTTATAATCAATATATATATATATATATATATATATATATATATATATTTTTTTTTTTTTTCAAATCATTGATTTCTCTCCCTTTTGAAATTTTCCCTTTATGAATTTTCAAAAATTCATCTTATTTACATGCAGGCGCGTATATGTATATATGTACATATTAACTGCTAAAAATGTGTTGTAGGCTCCAAAATGAATAAAATTAAACAAAATTATCTTATATATACAACAACATGCTCAAACATACACACACACACATATATATACAAGGGGAGGCTGAAAATTTCCTGGCTTTTCCCAGAAAAAGAGTCAGAATTATGAAATAAAATATTTATTTAACATATTCTCTCTGGAGACTGATACGCTTTTTAATGCGTTGTCCTAACATTTGTAAACTATTAAAATAAAATGCATTTGGTTGTTCCTGAAACCATCTTTCAGTAGCATCTTGGACGTTTGAAATATCCTTGAAAAGTTGTTTTTTCAAATTAGAAAACAGAAAATAATTAGAAGGGGCTAGTTCAGGAGAATAATTAGGATGGTGGGCCAATTGGAAAACTAGGGTGTTTAATTTAACTCGAACAACGTTGAAAGACTACGCAGATGCTTTGTCATGCAAAAACAGGATTCTTTTGGTTAACTTCCGTGGTGTTTCTTCTTAATTGCTTCTTTTAGTTGGTTTAGAAGGTTAGCACAACACTCTCCTGCTATACTGGAGTCCTGAGATATGTAGTCCACCAGCAGAATCCCATCTTTGTCCCAGAAAACGGACACCATAACTTTTTTGGCCAATTTTTGGCTACGGAACTTCTTCGGCCACGGGAACCCTGTGGCACCATTCTTTTGATTGTTCCTTTGTTTCAGGATCAATGTGGAGCCTTGTTTCATATTCTGTCACTGTGAAGCTTCAAAATGGTCTAAAATGTCTTTGGATGTTTCAAATCGTACTTCTTCCGATCATTGTTCAAATATTTCGGCACAGATAAAATAATGTTGTAAAAATTAGAATGACTTGATATTTGTACAGTTACATATCAAGACATTTAGCTTCCATTTGCAACCTAATTTATTCTTCTATTTCAATTCGAAGGAGGCAAAGCCAAGAACTTTTCAGCCTCCTCTCGTATAAATATATATATATATATATATATACATATATATGTTTGTGTTATGTGGGGGAGAATCGGGAGAGATAGCACACCTAAAATTATTCTTAAAATAGACGTCGTTTTTAATTTCTGACGCTTCTACCAGGTGAAGTAACTACAGCTCCATATTTGTTGCTATATATCATTTTAGTTGGAGATTTCTGTAAGTTTATGTAACAAAAAAAAAAAAAAACTGTTTTATAACACTAAAAGTAAACAATTGCTTAATTTTCAAGGCAAGATTTCAACGTCACTGTTAGCATAATTACTTTTCATATTTTATATACCTAATAATATAACTTTTATGAATTAGCAGCTAAATTAATCCTAAAAGTAGTATGTCTAATAATATTTTTTTTAAAATAATGATAAAGAAGGGATGGGACAGAGCAGTTCAGGGAGGGATGGGACATGTAAGAAAAAGAAGAAGAATGAAGATTTTTCACTCCTTAAACAGAGACTCCTTAAACAGAGAATATCAAGAGGCAAATGAATAAATAGATGGAAGAGAAAATGCACGAAACAAATTCAAAATCATGGAAAATAATTGGTGTGAGACTCACATGAGTTTTGAGACCTTTTTAACTTTTACAAATACTCTATTTACCATATTTGTTTGAGAAATTAATTTTCATTCTTGAGCAGTTTTCCTGGACATAGTAAAATATACAAAAGAAATTATATTCACCAATTCCAGTTAGGATTTCTTGGTAATATTTGTTCTTGAGATATGCTGATAACACTTATAGACTAGCCACTAAAAACCTTATTAATATTCAGGGAACCACAAAACATGTAAATATAACAAAAACTTAATTTTGAATATTTGAACTAAAAAACAATACTTTCTCTGCTAGTAGTAAAAAAAAAATAATAATAATAAAAAGATGAACTAATCGAGCATTTGAAAATTGTTATTTAAGTGGTACATTATATTCTAATGTTGGATAAAATAGATGTTATTAGTAATTAATTAACTTTACATACGTAGTGATCCACTGTTTTTGACATTTTTCATAGCATGTCTGTATATTATGTGCTTATTTTAACTTTATAAACATGTTCTATCTCTCCCTCATATAAGGGAGGGATGGGACATTTTTATGTCTATGTTAATTGTCAAAGAAAAATTCTTTATCAGTATGGGCTGTGGGCTCAAATTATTTAAAGTGCGATAGCGTCTAAACGCCTTATTTGAATGAACTGAAAATTCATATACATGTTATAAATTGCCATCGCACGAACAGTGTAGATTTTGATGTATCTAACACTTAGGGATTTTTATAGGAACATGACGAAAAATTCTTAATATTTATGACCTATTATAGGCTCAAATTATTTGAAGTACAATAGCGTTAAGTTGAAAACAAACTAATGGAGAAAATATTGGGACACACTATTATAATTTTCCCTTTTTTTATTTAACGACTTTAATGTACTTAAAAAAACGTTAATTACTTAATGTTCGGAAAGTCAAGTGTAGTCATTTCAGATTTTTTAACTTTGAACGCATTCACGATTTCAAAATTGTTCAGTGAAAGAACGTATTTGGCATCTAAAGCTGAAAAAATTGTCTCATTCTCAGGACGCATCGCTACCAACCAAGAAAGAGCGAAACTTGGGGAAAAAAAACTTTGTGAAAAGATCGAATTTTATCGATTTGCGATGAAATAACAGCCTACTTCTGTAATTTATTTGCTTCATGAAGTGTAAATTTTGATAAATTGATTTGATTGATTGATTTATCTCTGAAACGGGAACTCGTATTAAAAGTTGCAAGTGTACAACTAGACATTATAACAGTTACACATATAAATTTGCAACATTCTACGATCATTCATTTTTGAGTTACACGATGTACAAAATCAATTTCGCAAATCGGGATTACTATACATTCTTATACTTTGTATAAGGAAGTAAAAATACAAAGTTTTAAAAAAGGGTGATTTTTATCGAATAGAAACGAAATGATCGGATATTTTGGCAATCGGCAGCAAAAATATTTCATATTTCAGGAATTATCTTTAAAAAGAAAAATGTGCGAATTTTATTGATTAGTGGTGTGTTTATACCTAAGAGAGGTTACTAAAAGTATAAAAGTGGCTACCACTTTTTATTCATCAGGTAGCCTGTGGCTACTATTTATAATTGTTAATCTAGAGTCCAGAGCATTAAGTTACAAGCTCTGGGAAAGAGTGTTTTAAGGATCACTTAAATAAGTTTTTAATTGATGGATCTTATATATTTTGTAGCCAAAGAATTAAGGTTTTCTATGCATTTATCAGGATTTCTCTACGTATTGCACAAAAAGAAAAAAAATAGAAAAATCCTAAACCAAAATCTATGTCAAGTACTTTTGTGAATAAATTGTTTAATTAATAAAATTCACCGTGTACATTTCGTGTACTTAACCAGTAAATTGTTCACTTTAACGTAAATTATCAGTAAATTATTTGTTTTTGGAATCTTTACATATATATATACAGTCAGTAACAAAAGTATCCGAACACTGGCAAAAATTCCTATATAAAAAAAGTAGAGTTAATACTGTTTTGTTAAATAAATCCTTGTCTAATCATGTTCTTAGTCAATCTTAGAACATGATTCGACAAGGATTTATTTAACAAAACAGTATTAACTCTACTTTTTTTATATAGGAATTTTTGCTAGTATTCGGATACTTTTGTTACCGACTGTATATATATCTATATGGAAAAAGAACTTCTGTTTAATGAGTTTTGTAATCTTATCTAATGTTACGTAACGTAAATGTTAAGTCATAAAAATCAAAAGGGTAATTTTCCCTTAAGCATTTATAAAAATTCGCGTTTCAATTTAAAGGTTATCAAATCACGCTTTAACAGTATGAAATATTCTTGTAAATGTTCTATCATCTTAATTATAACACGTATCAAACAACCTGACAAATTACTTCAATAATACTGCTACATCTCTTAGCAAAAGAATCATTCTACGTGTAGAGTTCAAGGTTTATATATCAAGGTTAGTATAATCTACGATGCCTTGAGCGTTATTAATTATTTTAGGGCTATCAATTCAACTGCATAGACATAACGTATTTAGCTGCTGAAGGCATCGTACAATAAACACCAGTGATAAAATGAATGTCAGGTTAAATAATCACTGTCTGTATTCAAACATAATTAATGGATATTAATTCAACTGCTTATCGCTACGTTAAATGTTTCTTTTTTTTTTTTATGAGTTGATATCCTCTTATTTTGGAGGGCATAAAAGAATTTTCGTCCTTAAGCGCTTATTTTTTCACTTCCCTTACTCGTCTGTAGTAGGTAATGGAAGTATTGTATTCGGTCCAAAAATTCGATGTCGAGTTTTCACCTGATTTACACGTTTTAAGGTATCCCGAGTCGAAAAATTTTTTTTGGCAACTGGTCAGTGTGTGTGTATGTATGTGTGGAATCTTCTGGCTATCATATCTCCGAAACTAATAAAGATAGAACTACGAAACTTCAGAATTGATACAGGTCTCTAGTGTACAGATGAATTTTCGAAATTTTGGTTAAAATTGGAAAACCGGAAGTGGAACAGTAAGTCCGTATCTTAAAAACCGCTCTAATGATTTTCTTCAATTTGCTATATAAACAGTATATTAGATGTCCTTTCGAATGGTATAGTTGGCTAGTTCATGAAAATTGATAGACGCCCTGTATAAATAGCTCAATTTCAGGTCTCGCAAGAGCGTTCTTTTAAAAACGGCTGAAAAGATTTTTTTTCAGACTCGACATATTAACTCCCTTTTAAATATGTTTTTCTATGTAATTATTGTTTTCCTGTCAGTAATTGAGTATACCAAGTTTTGGTAAAAGTTGCTATCTCAAAAACGGCTCTAACGATTTTCTTGAAAATTGTTACATAAATTCATTTTAGTTATCCTTTCTTGTGTATTACATGGCTATTACAGGAAAATTAACAGTGATCCTGCTTAGGTAGGTAAGTTTTAGATCTCGAAAATTGGTGTTTCAAAAAATAACTATTATTTTCCCCCCTTATTTTTTAACTCTGTTTTACTTGTAATGTAAACTTTATAAATTTAACTGTGTAAATTCTGTTTTACATGTCTTTATATCAGCTTTCTCTCACAGAAGATTTGTTAGGTGTCTACTTCGTTAGGATAATTTTATGTCTTCTGATCACGTTATTTTTAAAAAATCTGATGTGGGCACCACATGACTTCCTTATACACTTTTAAAAATATACATAATGTTAAAAAACATTGTCATTGGACCCGAAACAGTTGGCTAAAAATATTATAAAAAAATGAATTATCACCGTGTTCTGAGCTTTTCTGAAAGTTAGTTAAAAACCGATGCAAAATTTGTACTGGTAACGCTGACGAAGGCAGCAGGGACTCGAAAAAATTGGCTAAAAGTATTTAAAAAATGCATTTTCACCGTGTTCTGAACTATTCTGAAAGTTTTAAATGTCTAGCTAGTCGGGAAGTTAGTTAAACAAATTTTCTGTTGAACCATATACACGCTGTCGAAGGCAGCAGTCACATGAAACAATTGGGTAAAAATATTAAAAAAAAAATGCATTGTCACCGTGTTCTGAGATTTTCCAGAAGTTTTAAATGTCTAGCTAGCCGGGAAATTAGTTAAAAATAGATTGCAAGATTTGTACTGGTAACACTGCCGAAGACAGCAGGGACCCTAAACAGTTGGCTAAAAGTATTTAAAAAATGCATTTTCACCGTGTTCTGATCTAGTCTGAAAGTTTCAAATGTCTAGCTAGTCGAGAAGTTAGTTAAATAAATTTTCTGTTGAATCACATAAACGCTGCTGAAGGCAGCAGGTATTAGAAACAGTTGGCTAAAACTATTTTTAAAATGCATTGTCAACGTGTTCAGAACTTTTCTGAAAGTTTCAAATGTCTAGCTAGTCGGGAAGTCAGTTAAATTGCAAGATTTGTCCAAACCGTTTTTGAGTTACTACCGTTTTTTGATACATTTTGGCCATTCTGAACCTAATTTTCCTAAATATCTCCAAAACGGAAAATCATAGAAAGTCCAAAAAGGAGGTGCACAACTAGATGTTATAACAAACCTATGTACCAATTCGCAACTTTCTACATCCAACCGTTTTTGAGTTATGCGACATACTCACACACACACACACAGACACACATACATACAGACGTCACGAAAAATCGTGCAAAGTCCCTTATATCTCTAAAACGAGAGCTCGTGTTAAGACGAAACTTGCAGGTGTACAACTAGACATCATAACAGTCACACGTATAAATTGGCAACATTCAGCGATGATTCGTTTTCGAGCAATGTGAAATGCAAAATCCATTTCGCAAATCGGGATTACTATACTTCCTTATACTTTGTATAAGGAAGTAAAAATGCATATAATACGTGTAATATCGGGTAATGGAAGTCGTGTGGTTGTTTCACTCCAGATTTTTTAGTAAAAGAAAATCGCAAACATTTTTAAACTTGTTATGTAGAGTGTACATAATTCACCGAGTTAAATTCTGTCGAAAATGTGCCTTTCATCAGATCCCCCCCCCCCCCCCCCCCCAGAAATACAAAAGAAGATTTTGCATAGAAATATTGATTAAAAATTTTATTTTGTTATTCGTCAAAAATTTAAGGAGGTCAAAACTTTGTTATTCTTCTTACACAACTTACCCATGATTAAATTATAATAATAAGAGCAGAATTATACTACTACATTAGCAGTTTTAAAGACATTTACAGTTCTCTCTATATATATTTCTTTGTCGTAATTTTCTTTTAATGTTAAAACTTGTCAATTATTTCATAGATTTCTCATGTATTAAAATTTATATGTATATTAGTTTTCAGACAAAGATTTGAAATGTAAACGAAAAATGAAGATAAATTTAGAAAATTAAAAAATAAAGATATTTTATTTAAAGATTTTTATTTTATTTTTTTATTTATATTTATTTATTGCAGATGCATATTTAAACTTTATAAAATTAGGCATTTGAGGTTGAGGAATAAAATTCAAAATAAAAATATAAAACAAAATAGAGAAAGTTTGAGAGCTTTGACAAATATCTCGTAAGTTATATACTTTTTATTGTGCGTTAACCCTTTCAGGGGCGTCGTTTGCATAGTGCAAACGCAATCTTTAACTCCCAATTGTTCATTAAAGTTGTTCCCAAATTTTATTAAAAATGTATTACATATATATCAAAGTCATAATATAGGTTGAATTTTATTTCAGGTGGGGTTTCAAAAGGAAGCGTGATCGGATGAAGATCAGAAGAAAAAATAATGCATAATTTAAAGCAAAATCACAGTGCTGCTGAAGTATATGATGTATTTATGTATAAAATATAACAGTATAAAACATATTTACTGTTAAAATGTATTATATTTTCCAATTATATTAGTAAAAATGCATTAAGTGTCCTTTCAGTATAAAAACCAATACCGTGAAATTACCTGAGAGATACCACATTGTAATAGTAGATATCCCTTTAATAATAATATAAATGTATTTAAAAGTCAAAATTATGTTCTACAGTAATGTACATTAAAGATACAAAAATTGGTTGTTAATTTAATTAAAGCGATCTCTTTAGATCTATTTTTATCTTAAGTCCGACATATACGACCACACATACATAAAGTAAACACGAAAGTAAGATAAAAATCAATTCAAATGTATCTTCTTGTAAACATGTCTTTCTTTAGACATTTTACCAAGAAGATATTTATTTTTCACGACAAGTGTTATTGCTTCAGCAAACTCTGTCAAAGTGAGTAAGCCCAAATGAATCTTATTCAATGTAGAGTAAAAACAAAATTTTTAAAGTTTACATGTCTTGATTTTAAATTTAAAGATCATACAGTAATTCACCATACAGCAAGTACTTTTTGCATAATTTATGAAAACCTTTAAGTAGTAAACCACTTGGTGAATCTTGACGAACAAAACAAACATTCGTTGCTTATAATAAATATCAATAAGGCATTTATTAGACTATCTTAATAGTTTTGATCGCAAGAACACCAATGTCAAATATATTTACTAAAATGTTATATGGCATTATTTGAAGCATGTAACAAATATTTTTAAAAATATGGAACCATAATTTAAACATTTAATGAGAGAAAAGTGTTGATTGTATTTCTCCAACATCATGCAAAATAGAAATTATGAAGATTTCAGTTCATATGAAATTTTTGAAACCATTAATAATTCAGTTACAATGAAAGCTTACTTCACATTTTTCACAAACCGTCTATGTTTCTTTCAGTTTTGGATTGTTTCATATGAATCATTTTTTCCCCCTGATAAATTAAATTTTAGCATGTAAACATAACATAGTACTGTCACCTGTTAGGAATTCTACGAACAATTTACGTTAATTATGATGTTATAAGATAAAAACAACAAAATGGCCTTTCAAAACTTGCTGTGGAAATGGTTTTAATTTTTTGAGCATGTTATAGATATGCAACAAGATAATAAAAATTATTAACATTTACACTTCAAATTAAACATTTATACATCAAATTACTCGCGATAAAAAATGAGCCTAATTCTAAAAAAGGGAACGAAAGAAAGAAAAGAAAGGTGCATACATTAAAATTGTTATTCGGATGCTAATTAATAATCATTTGCCTACGAAGATATAAACCGAGGTTCATACTGACTTGGATTCATTTTTAGTTGAGGATTTCGATACATTTGTAGGTAATGTGTGCAAAACAGATATCGAAACAAGCCATCCTGAATATCAGTGTCTTTGCTGAGAAAAAAGATTTTTAGCTAAACATTATCAATAACAGTCTTAAGATATAACGTACATATTTTTATTTTTTATTTATTTATTTTTTTTTTTTGGGGGGGGGCATATAGTAACCTTGAACGACTAGCAGATTTTAAATTCTCAGAAAAATTCTAATTAATTGTCAAATCTATTTCCAACTTAGGTAATTTCTCTAGAGTAACTTTCCAATACTATAAATAATAATAATAATAATAATAATAATAATAATAAAGTAGAACATTTATAAAATGGGTATTTTTTGCAATGAAATTAAGCTATCAATAACAGGTGAGAATTCTCTAAGAAAGATTGAAATGTAAATCAGTATAAAATTTTATTCTGTATGCATGGTTTAAATATTAATCTGAAATTTGAAATGCTAGTATCATTTATTTCATTAAATATCACATTTTCTTAATCTAAAAAATGCATGAATTCAGATGAATCATTGAAAAAAATTTCATTGATAAATTCATTATAACAAATTGTGATAATTTTTCAGTCCATATTCAAATTGTATAACTGTAATTATAAAGTAGTACGTTGTGGCTATCACAAATATTTCTTTTACATTATTCTACATAAATCGTCACCTACATTTAATATGAACAGATATTTAATCTTAGTTTATCACAATAAAGATTTATTAATTTATTTACGGAAGTGAGGAGTTGTTTGGGAACATTTGTAGAGGATATAAAAATTTTACAAATGCAGTTTAATGCAATTTTAACTAACAAATTTTGAGAGGTAGCCATGTGAAAAAACGCAGAGAATAATATCAGCACCCCCTGCTAGTAGATATATATCTAATTTTAGTCAACAATCTTTTTCACGAAGGCTATTTCACATCTCTAAAAATATTCAAATCATGTAAATCCATCAAAAACAGAAAGTCGAAAATTTTTTACGAATCTAATACTTTCTTCTATAAATACTGAAGACAAATTATAGCGCTGAAAAATGTTTGTATAGGAGTCAGAGAAGTTCGTAAGATAATTTTTATAAGCAAAAGTAGTGTCTTTGCCATCGTTAAGACATCTTAACAATGGCAACAGTATTGTCTGCAAATTCCTGCATGCGAAGAGCATGGAGTAAAGAAAGAAACTGCCGGACGAAGAAACTTATTAGGCACTAAAACTGGATTGCGATGAATCTTGTATTATTCGTAACTGAATTACTAATCTTGCACCATGTTTATTAAACATCAGCAATGAAGATAATAGTTACTGCCAATACCCGGCTTCATCTGTACAAAATAGCTGGATAATAAATTCCATTTCCCAATTTTACCACTACTCTATGTTAGATTAAGAGCAGCTTTGTGTTTAAACTAGAGCTTTTTTTTTTTTTTTTCAAACAGACTTCTGCTTGAAAGACACTCATTCTGAGGTATGTTAGTGTCTACAGTATCTAATGTTTGAATGCCTTGTAATTGAAAAAGTAATATTGTAAGATTAGTGCAAGACTTCTTAAGAAGTTAGTTTGCAAATCGGACTTGCGAGGAATCTTAGTTCGGTTAAGAGTCACTACTCTACTTAAGAAGGTATTCTACGTGTTTAAAGTAAAAGTTTCAGAGTTTGCGAAATATAGTAGTTAGGAAGAAATAGAATAAAGTTGTCGGAAGTAAAGTGACGTAGGAAATGCAAATTAATGCTACAAAGTATAAAAGGGGGATTAAAACGATACTTGAAGAGATTTAGATAGGTGAGAAGGTTTTTGAGAAGTCTTGAAGAGTTTGGAGGAGTTTTGCGAGGGTAGAGATGATAGTCAAATGCCGCTCAGATTATAAGGAAATAAAGACAAGCTTCGCGTCATTACGTAACTATATGGCTGAAAGTTAATGGGTAATATGATGAGTTATTTATTATATTGAGTTATTTATTATATTGAATTGAGTTATTTATTATATTGAAATTGAAGATATATATAAGTTATATTTTATAATACGATTAAGAAGTAGCTCTCTTTTCCCCACTTAAGAGATTTAATTAAATATTTGTTAAGTCAACATTAAAGTCTCAGTGTTTATTCTTCTTACACGAACAACAGGTAAAAATATGAAAGACGAAGGCGCCGCTTCATCACTAGGGTGACACAATTCGTCTTTAAAGTGGCGCCCATTGAATTTAGATACCCTTCCCTCGAGAGTTAATTTTACGGGTTCAGATAAAATAAATTTTTTGATAATTTGGAAGAGTGCTTTATTGTAAAAAAATTAAAGATGAGGACAAATTTTCACTATTGAAATATAGTTTAAATGAGGATGCATGAATTTGGTTTAACACCATAGCATCGAAAAGTTTAAGTGAAAATCCTACTTATGAGGAATTGGAAGGAAAAATTAAAGATATATTTTTATATGTTGTAGATTAAACAAAATTACGACAGGAATTGTATAGCCGCAGTATGTTCTTCTACGACAAGCCTACATCTTTTCTATTAAGAAAATTAGAGATTATCAAGCAGCTTGGATTGGAATTGTCCTTTGTAGCCGTGTTAGAGATAATAAATCTACTTCTTACAATACCCATCCAAGATTTTTTAGAAATGCATACATTAAACTCCTATGACACACTCTTTCAAATTCTGTGCAAATATGAAGTGCGGCATTTTTCTGCAGCGCAGATGGGAAATAAAAGAAAGTATGAGCATGATCGAAATTATTCCCCCTCCCTCAAAATTTTGATTTTGATTATGTTGAGAGAAATGAAAGTATGCAGCGCCCTATAAATTTTCTGCGCAATTTTCCTCGAAATGATTTTCAGCGTAAAAATGTCAACGTTCACCGCCGATGAATAAATGTAATAAGCAAAATACACGGGAACAGCTAAAACAATCTACAAATCAAGCGGTTATGTTTGGCAGTATTTCGCTTAATGCTATGAACTGGTCATCTTCATCATTGTGAACCGTTCATTTTAGAAAAGCTAAGGATGTTCAATTACCCTCATCAAGAAAACCCGTTATCAAAGAAAATGAAAATATTTCAAATTGTTCTAGTAGTGCATACCCTGTAGATAAAGTTGACAGTTGTGTAAAAATGTCTGAAATTAGTAAGGGTGATTTCAATATTGAAGATTATGTAGATGACCATAGTGATATTTTGGGGAGAAATTCCACTAATAAAGAGCGTAAAAAATATGAAAGTTCTGAAATTTCAAAGTGAAACTTATTTGGAAGATGCAGTTGATATTTTTGAAGAAAGTTTTGATAATTTTAAAAAGAATAAAAGTGATAAAATTTCTGAAGTTACAAATGTTAAATTCAAATGTATACCTAATATTAAAAAGTTTAAATGTATGAATGGTGAAATTGTCAAAGTGTGCTCTAAATTTGCTGACGTTACGAGTAATATTTGTGAAAAACCTATAACGTTCAACTGAATGACTTCTATTTAAACGGAATGTCTATAGACAAATTTGGATTAGATGATTTACGACACTAATTAAAAGTGGGAGATTGTATTAAATTTAACTTTTTTGAAATGGTAAATGATTTAAATATAAAGCGGCACAAAATAACCTTAGCATGGAAAGATTCACTTCCTAGTTTTTCAAATAGGGCGAAAACAAAGAAATTTGCTCCGCAAAATAAATTGTCTGAGACTATAATGCATGACAAATTTTCTAACAAATATATGGATAGGAAGTTTAATAACGTTGTAATAAAGTACAGAACTGCCCTGAAAGAGGACATTTGAGTGAAAGTTTAGAGGCGCCAAAACTTAATAAATTCAAGCTGGATCATTTTGAAAAATCAACTGATAGTCTAAAATATTCCCCCACTAGAAAAAAATTATTTCCGAAAAATTCAATTGGACAAAGAATTAAGTTACAACGGAGGTACCGTATTCCACCATTTAAACGCTACAAACAAACTTGTACTGTTCTTAATTCACTTTGTATTTTTCCTAGTAAAAAAAGCAGAGACAACGATGGAAATAAGTATGCGCCCGCCCCTCTTCGTCAACTGGAAGCAGCGACGTCTCCAGCTATCGGCCAAGGAAAAGGTCTAAGCAGACATTTCAAGCCCAACGAAGCAGAGTCAGTCACCCCTACATATGCAGTCAGCACCGAAGATACCATCATCTACACATATCAAAAAAGAAGAAAGCACCCTTCAGCCTGTATTATTCCCAATGCCTTGGAGGATGAGTTTACAGCTATCAGTACTTCCTATTAGTAAATGTTAGTCTTCATCTGGCGTCTAAAGTCAATCAGGTGATATTGTTCGGTTTACTTTACTTTTTGCTTTAAAGTATTTTATCTAGAGCTCAACGAGAACGACAGTGGACATATAAAAACATTTTTGTGAACTCTATAATTTTTTCAAGAAAATTTAAATTGAACTGTATGTCTCACTTATTTCGTCTTGTTCGACAGTATGCATATTTTGTGTGCATATCAAGATATATTATAATTAATTTATTACAGCCATCATCTATAAACAGCGGTGAATCTGAAGTATTTTTCTGTAAAATGTATACTATTGTTTTGAAGTTTAAATTTGTTGTATGCAACTTTATAAATATTCATTTCTGAAATTTTATGCTTGAGTAAACTCTGTCAAAATGTAACTAGTGCTATACTTTAGTGATATCTGAATTTTTTTAGTATAACGCTATTTACTAATACAACTAACCACTAACCAAACATTTTTAACATAAGTGAAGATTTCTTTTGCGCTCAAAGTCAGCGAGTTTAAAAAGAGGATTTTTTTTTCTTTTTCTAAAGCACTTACAGTTTGAAGTATGGTTATCTTTATAAAAGATTTAAAACTGATCAATGTATATGGAAGCTGTCCTTGATATTAATATATATGTATTTCAAACTTTTTTTTTTTTCATGTTTCAGATAATGCTTTTTAATTTCAGTATCCTACTGTCAAAGCAATCAGAATATGTATAATGTAATTGCGTGAAGTCTTATCAAAACAATATTTTCAAGAAATAGTATGTGGAAATTGAAGATTTTTCATTGTAAATTTTAATATATATATATATATATATTTATTTATCGTTGTGTATATTTTCCCCAGCAAATGTCTGGACGAATGCTGACCATTGTTTACAACTAATTAGGTTTTGTAAAAAAAAGTATAATTTCAAAATAAGCAGTTTCTTTATAAGTCTCGCAATTTTGCGTTTAGTTTAAATTTCTAAAAGTGAACGTTAGCTAAAATTTAAATTTATTGAGTATCGTAGATTCAGAGAAATTTAGAAGTTTTAAAGTAAGCATTTTAATTTCGATGTGGTATTGAGTTAGTATGTAAAGATTTTTTTTTTTTTTGCTAGTTGTATGTTTAAGTATAATGATGATTTTTGTTAGTTTAACGATAAATATAGGTCGTTTAAAATATATTAGAAGAGTGTAGCAGAGTTTAAAAAGCGGGATACTTTGTAATGAGAAATATTTTTTTTTGGAGACTCGCGTTAAAGTCCTAACTTTTTTTCTTTTTTTTTTTTTTCAAAAAGGAGGGAATTGTAAGGTTAGGGGAACACTTCGTAAGAAGTTAGTTCGCAGATCCGAGTTGCGAGGAATCTTAATTCGTTTAAGAGTCACTACTTTACTTAAGAATGTATTCTAAGAGTTCAAAGTAAAAGTTTCAGAGTTTGCGAAATATAGTTAGGAAGAAATAGAATAAAGTTGTCAGAAGTAAAGTGACGTAGGAAATGCAAATTAATGCTACAAAGTATAAAGGGGGTATTAAAACGATACTTGAAGAGATTTGGGAAGGTGAGAAGGTTTTTGAGAAGTCTTGAAGAGTTTGAAGGAGTTCTGCGAGGGTAGAGATGATAGTCAAATGTCGCTCAGATTATGAGGAAGTGAAGACAAGCTTCACGTCGTTTCGTAACCATGTGGCTGAAAGTTCATGAGCAATATAGAGTTATTTATTATATTTGAATTGAAGATATATATGTTGTATTTTATAATACGATTAAGAATTAGGCCCATTTTCTCCACTTAAGGGATTTAATTAAATATTTTTTAAGTCAACATTAAAGTCTCACAAGGAAACATTCAAAAGGTGTCGTCTTCAAAAAACATTGAAAAAAATATGTGATTCTACTCTTCATAAAACGCCAGAAAGTGAAAAAATTATCGGCTGAAATGAATTACAGCGACCACAAAAAATTATCAAAATTAAGCATTTTTGTCAATTTAGCTCTGTTAGGCGATTAAGTTCGGTAGCATCGAGATTGCCGTGTACGAACAGAACCGTGTTTTGCTTCTCTGCCAAGTACTCAAAATCAGTCGCCTAACAGTGTGAAATCACCAAATATGCTTAATTTTATTTTTATTTATTTATTTGTGGTCGCTGTAATTCATTTCAGCCGATAATTTTCTCATTTTCTGAGGTTTTATAAAGAGTAGAATCACATACATTTTTTATTTCAATATTTTTTGAAGACACCTTTTGAATGTTTCCTTGTCAGTGTTTATCTTATACTATTAAATGAGCAATATTTGTATGTATATTTCACTGATCTCGAAAACGGTAGCTCGGACAGTCACGAGATTTAACACAAAGGTGCATCCCGAAGGGTCATTGTGCACATCGAAGTCAGATTTTCGAATTTTTGATTAGTTTTTTCTTAATTAATTAAAATGTGAAAATCATAACCTTCTAATTTCTGATTTAAAAAAAAAAAAAAAAAAAAAAAAAAGCCATTTAAATTTTAACATTTTATCCATAATTTAATTGTTGCCATTTTTTTTTTCGGCAAAATAATAATAATAATTAAAAAAAAAAAAACGTACATTTATTTAAAATGAGGAAAATAAATCAGAAAGATTAGAAAATAAATTAGAAATATCACTCGCATCGTTACAAATAAGACACCAAATGAAAGGGAAAATTTTTGTAAATCCGATGCATTAAACAGCTTATCAATCGGATGATTAGTTTTTTCTTAATTAAAATGTGAAAATAAAAACCTTCTAATTTCTGATAAATAAGACATTTAAAATTTTATCCATAATTTAATTGTTGCCATTTTTTTTCGACAAAATAATAATTATTAAAAAAAAAAAAAAAAAAAAAACGTACACTTATTTAAAATGAGGAAAATAAATCAGAAAGATTAGAAATATCAGTCGCATCGTTACAAATAAGATAGCAAATGAAAGGGAAAATTTTTTTTTAATCCGATGCATTAAACAGCTTATCAATCGGACAATTAGACTTTTTAAAATTAACTAAAGTATGAATTTTAGGTGGCAACAGCAGAAGATTGTATGGAAACCGTTAGGAGAAAAAAAAATGAAAAATCTGCTTCACATTAAGTCACATGATTTTTAAAAGGGATTAAAAATTGCAGTTTTCAAATTATTTTAAATTTTCTCTCACGAACACAAAAATATAATATACAGCCTGTACCCCCACAAGACCAACTTGCATTTCAAATTTCATCAATTATTTTGGTTAATAAACAAAAGTTATTATTATTTTTTTTTTTCAAATTAAGTTTTATTCTATTTTCGAAAAGATTTATGTGATCATAGATATAATAATATATATAGATCTATCATCCCCATATTATCGTGCAAAGATTTTTGATGCCGAACAAAAAGCTTTGGAATCAGCCATTAAGTGGTATTGAAGGAAAAAAAAAGAAGAATGAATTTGAAACTATATCTGGGGCTTTTCATTCACCTTTAGTAAATAAATTATTCATGAATTTTATTTGCTAAAACATTCGTGCATATTCCCGTGTGTATTCACTCGGGGAAAGACTGCCATATTTTGGTAAAATCGCCGTCTTTTCCCGAGTGAAAAGGAATCACTTTTTTGTCCCCAATGATCAATCTATATATTATTACTATATCTATGTATGTGATACGATAGATTAATAATTTGGGTTTAAAAATTTTTTTTAAATAGATTATTAAAACTCTATGAACCATATTTTTATTTTATCAGCTTCATTAACAGATCCTGCTGGGCGATTTTTTAAATTTTGGTGTTGAAGTACAGCGAATGTTTTTCGACAAGAAGTTTAATATAGCAACAGCCATTTTAATCTAAGTAGCGCATCAAATATATAAAAACATAAATGATTTATTTTTACACAAAATTTACAGAACAAATGCAGTTTTAAAGATAGGAAATTTATTTCAACAAGCACTATTTTAAACCTAAAAAGCATTAAAAATATAAGCAGAATATAAAGGATTCTTATGTATAAACAAAAAAGAGTCTGATAAAATTATTAGCAAAATAGTCTTCCCCTTTTCATACAAAAAAAAAAAAAAAAAAAAATCCATCGCTAATATGGCGACAAAAATTCAAAAGCCGCCAATGGAGCGACATAATAAAGTTGTGTAACACGATAATGTTTACCTATTTATTTATTTTTTTATATAATAATCACTATGCTAATTTATCATACAAACAAATGAACCTCTGTGTGTTCACTCTCACGCTTTCGAACAGAAATATATGAAAAATTCAAATTAATATTTAAATAAATAAAAATATGTTTAATGGGAAATATATATAACCATAAAAAGATTAGTTGTCTAAAATACGGCAGAAATAGCGCTCATAGCATATTCTTACAAGGGATTAAGTCTTATTGTTACAATGGATTAAGTCTAAAATGGTGACAAAAATTCAAAAGCCGCCAAAGAGAACTATATTAAGGCTGTACTATCAGGTTTACAAACCCATGAATTATATATAAACACGAAAAATTAATTGTCTCATGCGACAGACGTAGCCGGTCACAGCATATTATAATATTTGGCGTGAAATTGTTGTCATTTAATGGTTGATTGGATAAACAAAATAAACATATGAAATAACGTAAAAGCAAATATTATGTTGTCTAAACCCAGTTACATTTGAGTCCAGTCCGAGTTACATGTGAACAACACGTATAGTGCTGCTCACATGTAACTGGGATTCAAATATAAAAGGGAAACTCCAATTTTTTCGACACACCTCTATTTCGAAACTGTTATATAATAAGCACCTAAATGGAAGCTCATTGGTAAACTATTGTCGCAGGTAATAGGGACAAGCGCCCGACCCAGGTAGCACAGTATGGTATTTTCAACGAACAAACGGCAATGCATTCCGTTGAATGATCGTTTTTCCGTAACGTTAGTAATCTGAAAATATGTCTCGTTGATTTCCTCATCTTTCAGCGGTTGTTTTAATACATTTTACAACGTAAAAAAAACCGTTGTAAAAGGGTTGTACGAAATCGCAATACTGTCGTTTTTTTTATAACTTAAAAAAAAAACAGTTGTAAAATGGTTTTTCAGAATCGCAATACTGTCGTGATTTTTATATCAGTTTTCAACGGTTTTTCTTATGTCTTATAAACGTTGAAATCCAAGAAAAATTGCTAGCTCTATATATCCATTGAATTTTCGTTTCTAAAATATTGCTAATAATTTAAAAAAGAAAAAATTTATATGTTAAAAAAGTTTTGGAACATTCTTTTAAAGAAGGGAAAAAGAAACACTCACTTCATTCCATGAAAAATTTTGTTTAAATAAGTATACAGCATCCTCAATTAGACGAGAACTCATTTATTTTTAATATTATGCTAGCTGGTAAACAAACCCAAAACCAAAGAATATTATAACTTTGAGCTTTTAAGGAAATTACCAGCTAGCAAGTTTTTTGGAAATTACGTAAAATGTCATTTACCTTTCACTACACTTTCGATGAAAAAGTTTTAAGTTGCGTTTAATTAATTATTGTTTTACAGAAAACTTTCGTACCATTTTAACAGGAAAGCGATAACTTCATCTTCATTCACATCACATTCAAAATGGCACGCGTCGTATCGTAAGACGCTTTTAAGGTTTGCTACAATATACTTGGCGATTTCGCGTGTAGAACGAGAGAAAGCGTACAATATGAACTCCTACGTTATTTACGGCTTCCGAAAGCCGAAGAACATCTACTATACTTGTTAATATAATTTGCTGAAAGCTTTATCATGTTACAAGATCTTTCGCAGCACACCTTCTTCTAAAACTCTAAAGAAAATTATAACACGCACATCCCGCCAATTCACAATCGTGTATCGATATCAAGTTGAAGAGATTCAACGTCATTTGACGGAAATAATGACTTATAAAAAGTACCTATTAATTCGTTGAAAAAACATATTTTTTATTAGAATCAAAAAGGAAAACAAAAACTAATAAAACACCTATTTTAAAACGTCGAAAAAATAACAGAAAAAGTACAGCCATAAAACAACGTTTGTTATAGGTTTTCTTTATTACTGAATAAATATTCGAAATTGTTCAGTGAGAATATTGCGAAATAAAAACTATTTTTCAACGGACATAAAATAACGTAACCAATTTTTCACTGTTCAGACTTATTTGCAACGCTATAACAACGTTATGTGCTACCTGGGGAGTTGCAGTGGATGACCAAATCGCTGCCGAATGCAGCAGGGACCTGGGGCGAGCTTTTGAACAATTTCAGTAATTTATTTTATTTTATTTTTATAAAGCTATATAGAAAAGAGTTTCCTTTAAATTTAGTGACCAGCGAAGCGGGCAAAGCCTGCTAGTATATCTTACACGAACAGCAGATTAAAATATGAAAGACAAAGGCGCCCCTTCATCACTAGGATGCCACAATTCGTCTTTACAATATACTTAAGTTTTTTTTTTTTTTTTCTTGTGTAATAATTGTTATTCTCATCTCAATGAATGTCCGGACAAAAGTGTGCGTAAAAACAAATATGTTGCATCTGGGGAGAATAACGTTCTACTAATTCAGTTAACAAAAAAATGATTTGCAAAACTGCCGTAGAGCTTTCATTAAACAGGGTTAAAAGTACATAAATTTACCATACAAGTTCAATTATAAATTTAGTTTTCAAGTCTGAATAACATGCTTTCTCTCTAACGACTTTGCGCGGACAGTCCGGTCGTTAGTGAAATAAAATGCGCGGAAAAATCTGTGTCGAAGATTAATGAATAAAATAATTTTTAAGAAAGCACCATAAATTCCATAGGCTAGAAACAAGTTTCCTGTCGAAATAATGGATCGAAACATTTTTTAATCGGGCGAGAAAAAGCTGGCACGAGTGCAGCATGAAAAAAGCAACGTACGGAACCAAAGTAAATAATAATCAATAAATAGAACATAATCTGTAATTATAAAAGAAGCTGTTTGTCTGTCTGTCTTTTTGTCTGTTAATCTATACGTTCAGCACCCAACTGAATATAGAAGTACAAAAATTGACATACGGGTGCATAGAAGGCTTCTGGAGGGAATAGTGAAAAAAAAATTAAGTTGTAATTAGTTTTTGAGATATTAATTAAAATGTTAATTTTAAAGGTCTCATATTTGCAATTCCATTTCGAACAGACCTGCTTGCTTTACTAAATGCTTCCGGAGCAAGACTATCTGCCTCAAATAAAAATAGATGTTTAAAAAGCGGTAAATAAATCGGAAATATCAGTCCGATTTTTTCAAATTTGGTACAAACAGATAGGGATTTTTTTCTGAATCCAGGGCTGTAATTCGCTAACCGATGCGACAATTAGATATTTTTTAATTATCTAAACTAATAACTCTAATTGTAACAAACGACCTTTATCAATATCATACGCGAAAGATGTCTGCGAGTTTTTCCTCATCTTTCAAAATTCAGTTTGCATATTAACTGATCATGTGACGCTGAATTATGTTAAAAATTTACAATTTTAGATTTTTTTCAATCGATTTTAACAAAAATTAATAATCGGTAAGTATAGTATCGGAATAGCTCACAGTTCAATTGTTCGGTTGGAAAGCAAAGCAAAAATTTCACAGATAAAAAAATAGTTTAAACTCACTTATTTCAATAGCTCTGCTTGGCCGATCTGCACACAAGGTTCAAACTGTCACTAATTAAATCTTTTTTGTCTTAAAATAAAATTAAACAAGATTAATTTATTTTCTATTTTATTATAACACAGCGAGAGATGTATTTTGCCAAGGCTGTAATGTTCAATAGAAGCTGAGATATAGCCCTTACTTAAATGGTGGAATATTCAGAAAAGTAGCGCCATTTTTCAGATAATATCATCTAAATACTGATTAATATATTACTAAATAGATTTCCTGTTCACTGGGAAAATTGCAGCATAGCGTGAATAATTTTACTGTAAAACAAAAACATTTGGAAAGACCACATTTTTGTTTTTACGAAGGCAAACTCATAGCTCCAATTAAGTAATATTTTTATTTAACTGCATTATTAGAAAAAAATATCCGTTCTTAATTGTTGTAAGTTTATTGTTATAAATATATGTTAATCGAAACATATATAGTATATTAAAAAAATTTATTTAAAAAAAATTTAAGCAAATATATTTTTATAATGAAGTTAATACTGAGATTTTTTACATTAATACAAGTAATAAAATTATAAAGCAGAGAAAACTTAATAGATCCATTAGCAAAATCTTTTCTTTAAACCCACTATGTATTTATTTGAGCACTTAGTAAGAAATTTACTACATTAAATGAACAAAGAGTAATGTACTTACGTGGGTCCGTAATTACATGTGTAAAGCTCAATAAATTGAAATCTTGGATCATTGGAATAACTGTGAATGGTGTAACCGCAGCCAACTTTCCATGATGCTGCCCACAAAGCCTGAAATAAAAGAAAATACATTTAAGGTGGATTTTTTTTTTTTTTTTTTTTTTTTTTTTTTTTTTTTTTTGGGGGGGGGGGGGGAGAGAGAAGATGGAATAGCTGAAAATATTTAAATATGTAGATATTAATAAAATAGGTATGCATATTAACTAAAAATCGGTAAATGTCTCATATATATATATATATATATATATATATATATATATATATATATATATTAATCAGTTTTATTGTAAATATTTGAAATTAAAGTTTTTCATGATCAGTTTTTCATTACAGAATAAATAACTATAAAATGATGACTTACTTAAAGAACTAATACAATTAATTCTGTTTTTAAGATTTAAAAAAATAATAATAATGACAATTACATTTTGTTGGAGAACAAATTGTTCGTTCCCAGAAAAGACTGAACAACGATTCCGAAATTTGGCATGAGAAATGTGCTCGTTTAGATGAGTAGATGATCAAAACATTTAAACAAAAAACCGTTCTATTAACCAAGTTAATTTATTTAAGTTTTTTATTTTACATAAAAAGTGCAAAGACTGCAATACAAAATTATAGCACATCGAGAAAAATTATAGGCAAATTTATCACTCATAATGAAGATTTCCTAGATGAACTGGATGGAGAAAAGTAGATGTGTTAGAGAAATAGAAGAGCGTATCGATACATAAAATAAATGTCTTAGGAAAAACTGCAAAGAAATTAACGTAAGAACAAATGAAGAGGCGGAGTTAGGTGGATAATACAAAGAATGTTCTTTTCACTTTGTGGTGAAACCACTCCTGAGACAAATTAAAACCTTTTACACGCCGTACAATGATAGAAAGTTCAAATAAACTATTTATTGATAAAAATTGCATTAAAACACAAACATAAGCACTATCAGTACTTTTATTTGCTCTAAAAAAAATGTCCTATATGATTTATAATATGTTTCAGAAATGGAACATTGGCGTGAAACACTTAGTTTTTTTTTACATGTTTTTAAAAAGTGTGATTAACGTCATATAAATTAAACTTAATTTCTGTAAACAAATCTTAAGTGAATAAAACTAAATTTCTAAACTTGTTCAAAAGATAATACAGGTTAAGCAGAAAAATAACCATGGGACACCGGTTAAGCTATAGTGGTCTAAGTGCTACTGAAACTAATTTTGTTAAGAATTAGTAAGAAGTTTTCACAAGAGAAAGCTATGCCTCTAAATTCTAAAAGTTAATTATGCAGATGATAAATAGGAATTATTATAATAAAACAACTTTATAATTATTAATAATCAGTATAATTTATTGTACTAATTTCATAATTAAATAAAAATATATGGAAAACCAAAAAATCTGCATAAAAACTTACTGAACAATAAACTTATTAAAAAAAAAAAAAAAAAAAAAGCTGACTAATACAAAGAATAATAAGAGTCTTATCAATATTCTATAAAATATAAAATAATTAATTATTATTTATATTACGAGTACAGAGCTGCCAACCTTTTTAACTTTTAAATCAGAATTCACACCAGTATTTTTAAATGGAGTACATTATACTATATTTTTTCGTCGATTAATACTACCGAAAACCACTAGAAAAATTTTCCGGTTTGAAGTCTCCCCTGAAAAACGGGAGACTTGGCACCTATGCGAGTATATTTACTCTAGAGGGTATCCAAGAAATCACTTTTCACTCATGGAGTCTTTTTCCACACTCGTAAATAAAAATGGCAATAGTAAAAAATTAACAAAAAATCCACAACAAAACTTACTGAAAATTAATTATATGAATGTAAAGCTAAAAAATACAACGAACAATAAAATTCTTACCAATATTCTTTAAAACGGAAAACAAAAACAAAAATTACTTATTGTTTTTTTTTTTTTTTTTTTTTATATTTTTTTAGGAGTTTTTCTACTGTTCATGGTATTTAGGAAAGTACTTTTCGTGAAGTCATTTTTCACACTCAAAACATTGCTTTTTTGTGTTCTTCTAACACACAACACAACGTCCTTGTGTTGATGACGCATAAAAATGTGCCTCTGATTTTCTCGAAGTCTAAGAGCTATATGCATGAGGTTTGGGAATAGAATGCATTTTAGCTTCATGCGAAGCAAAGGTAAAGCCATTTCCCATTTTATTTCCTAATGCCAAAGTGTTCTAACTGAAGAAAACCTCAGAGAAAATGCAAAAATTAGAAATTGTTACCACGTGATTTTATGGATCTCTCAGAATGAGATAAAAAAGGCGAAACAAACTCACGGAGGGGGACATGTAAGGGAAGTAAAAGTAGGTCAAAGGTCATAAAAATCCTATTTTGACAGTTACTAGTAGTTTGAGGCATCAATGTTTTTTTTTTTAATATTTTTATTTAGTGAAATCAAAAGTACTGTATCACGTTGAAAAATATATCTTTATACGCCAATGTTCCCTTTTTGGAACATGCAAATTTTTTATTTAACAGTAAAACATTTTTTTTTCTCTTTATAAATTTTTATATATATATAAAAAAAAAAAAAAAAAAAAAAAAACATTCTTAATGCAATTTAATTAATTAGAAAAATATTTGTTGAATTTTGAATTTTATATGAATTTTTGCTTGGCAAAAAAGTAGAAAAAAAAAAACAAAATTGCAATAACTAGCCACTATTTAATTTATCAACATAACTTTGGTGCCAAAATATCAACCCAAGTTTATTGTTTGTAGAGTAGTTTTTAAAAAGCATTATAAAGAAAACTGTATTTTTCATAAAATTTTAAAGTGTATGGAACATTGTCGTGTAAAAGGTTAATTCCGTGACAACTGAAATCCTCTAACGAACGTCTCCTGAAATTGTTTAATTAGAGAAATATCTGAAGACCTAGTAGGCCCTTAAGAACACATTATAAACATCGTTGTACCAATAGCATCAATATATGGTCAGGCGTTTTTCTTGCTGGAAAAGAATCTGGACGAACAAATACGAAAGACAGTATCACCTGCCGTAAAATTTTGTCATAGTACCTGCGAGCAGTAAGAGTAGATCGTAGCATGACAAAAATTCAGTTATACCAGGGTATTGCTTTCCATACTGTTACACCAGTTGTAATGACTTTGTCTCTCTGTAACAAATGTTAGGTTTGACCGCTAATTTCTCTACTCCCTATACGTTTACAATGGACACCAGCATCAAGTGAAAACTGAGATTCGACACTAGAGATGACATTTCTCCCTCGATTTGAAAGCTGTTCGACACCAATCAAAACGACACTGAATATATTACGGGAGGGAAAGTCTCATCATAATGATCGTCGTTTTCTTACTTTTTGCTAATCTTCTCTGAATGGTATCCTTTGATATCTGTACATTCCTATGAATAGGAAAATGGCACTGAATTATGGTTAAAGTCGTTATTAGCGTGGATTTAGGTACACTCCTGATTATACAATCTTCTCGCGAAATGGTTATGCCGTGATAACACGATCTTTAATTTTGGAAATTACATGAAAAAATGCTTCAAGGCAACAGTTTGATTGCATGTAAATGACAAAAATATTATTATTAAGAAATGGTGCAAGGTGTTTAATGTGAAAGGTAGACTTCTTCAACAGCAAACCTTTTTTCCCTGGATGCGATGCAGTTTTAAAGGAGACATTTGTGAAATACTGTTACACTCCTCCTTTCCCAAGAGGGTCAAGGTTCCTACGCCAAAAATTTGGCAACATTCGCTGGTGAATTCTTCTTGTTTCTGTTTCACTTCTTATTAATTGCGGTCTCCAAGTCCCAAACAGTAAAATGAAGGCATTGTTCTTTCTCCAATGTGTCGTCCAAGTTTGTCTCAAACATGCTCGATCGAAGCATACTGGACATTCTATATGCTGTATTGCTTCAGCTTCAAGCGTGTTCTCATAAGACAAGCTGTATAAGGTTTTTTATTACCATGCATTAAAAGAAATAAATACCAATGGTTGCAGCATAAGGTGTGACATGATGTCTCAATGTCTCATCTGCAGATCTTTGGGCCGTCAAATTGTCGTTTCAAATGATATACAGGTCCGTACGTCCACCTATACTGATTTCACTCCATGTCATCAATCCATCTCGTATGTAGTATTACTTTTCACGAATGAATGGAGTATTATTCCGACTGCCCCTTTTCCTCAATACCAAAACACGTCGGCTGTGTCACACTCCAATCTGAATCTCGATTCATTAGTAAATAGCCCTTGATTCCAATCACGTTGTCTACAATTTCGACATTCAGCAGTCCACCCTCTTCAGGTTGCACCTAATTCCCAGTGTATAAAGACCAACCAGATGAAGCCTATCTCGGACTGTTTCTCTTAACACCCTTCGTTCTATTGCCGAGAGCAAGAGTCTTTGTAGCGGAGTAGTACTGCCTGTTCTCTCTCGACGAGGTGTTAAAGGAACGTTTGCAGTGAGCAGAATCTTTATTGCTACACGCATCTCGAAGAACAACAAAACTTATTGCTTTGCGCTTGGAAAGAAAATACTTTTATTTGTCTATTTTTCAAAATATTATCATTAAAAAAAAAAAAAAAAACTAAATTTAAAGAGAAACGAGTGTTGATATTAATGAAACTATAACAATGAAAGTTAGAAGGTTACCTGTGTATAGTGGCCTGTCATAGGGTACTTAGGAGCTCTGAAAGGACTTATCCATTGTGGATAGAAGTCTTTAACTTCATCATATAAACTTTGTATGGTTGATTCCCAGTCTGGCGTGGGTAAAGAATTTCCAGTCTTGGCCCTCGTTGCAATGTTTTGGCCAACTGAGAAAGCTTCTAAAATATTAAAAATACATTATTAGAAGTAAAACCTTATTATTAAGTAGAATTAAAAATGAAATCTATATAAAGAAAAGCATTTTGATTTAAAAAGCAAATAAAAGAAAAGAATTTGTGAGTTTTAAGTTGTTGTCAATTAAGATATATATTTTTCCTTCTAAAGTATTTTTGCGAAACAGGTCTTTAATAAATTAAGTATTAGCAGTTAATTTATAACATCATTACTTTTTCCAAATTATTTTTTTAGCTATTTTTTATAACCCACTTAATTTTCATGTAAAGTACTCAGTAAAGCATGTAAGTTCACTATTTTTTAAAATCGTTATTCTAGATTAATTCTTTCCTTGTTCCCAATAGTAGAACATTAGAAATACGTTTTACAGTAAACAATGTTTAAAACATCACTGTTCAGTGTCTTATAGCAGTTCATCTTTAAAAAAAATCACTGTTTAATGCCTTATAGCATAGTTGGGAAGCCGCCCAATCTGCTCCATGACTTTAGTGCTCCAGCCTGAACCATTCGCTCTTTAAACATTGAAAAAAAAAATATAGTAAGTTATGGCAACCACATCACTTTCTTCTACATTTTCCTATACAAATTCTCTCAGTCCAAAAATTTATTAAGATTATTATTTATTATCTTTCATTATGAATTCAGACGATTTTCATTTTAGAGAACTACCACTAAATATCCAAGAAAAGTCAATTTTATTCTCGATATGACGTCTTAAAAAAAAATATCATCTTTACTTGCGGAAATTTTTTAAAATCTTTCGTAAGATTTTTTTCCTTTATGTTATGTTTCGGGTATTTACACAAAAGATAAAAACCCTCTTTGAATTTATTTATTTTATCGTTGCTTAAATACATTCACCGTTGATCTTCCTTCACTCCTTGCCTCTTTAAAACGAAAAGAGAAAACATATTCTGTATGCAGAGAAAGTATGAACAAGCATTCTAAAATTACAGTACCTGGCCAAATTATTAGACCATTGGCAAATTATACATTTTTTCATGTTTACAACCTTATTAATGAAGAATTTTATTAAAAAATATATTTGCATTATTCATATTTCGAAAACATATACATTAAGGAATACAATGACAAAAAAATTGTTACAATACAATACTTATTGAAGAAAGAAAAAATTGATAAATTAAATTTAACAGAAAAATCAATATTTCGTATGGCCACCTTTGTCAACTAAAAGGGCTTTAACACGACGAGGCATACTTTCTATGCATGCTTGGATGGTTTCTTGAAGATCTTTATTATGATTCCACTGGTATGTTAAAGATTCCAGCAACTCTACCTTATTGGATATATTTTCCTTATACATTTCTTTTTTCAGCAACTCCCAACCATTTTCACCAGGGTTCATATCAGGCGAGCTGCCAGGCCAATCAAGAACTTTGATTTTTTTTCGCTCTAAATACTTCGATACCCTTTTAGCTTTATGGCATGGAGCACCACCATGCATGAAGACTGGTTCCTCGTCTCCAGGAAACCATTCTTGCATTTGTGGCATGAGCCTGGTTTGTAAGACTTTTAGGTATTGATCTTGTTTCATTGTATTTTTGACCACATAGAGAGGACCAGAACCTTTTCCTGATATGACAAACCACACCATGACTGATGGAGGATGTTTTGTGGTGGGAACAATACAATCTGACTTGTATTTCTCGTTTGGACACCGCCAAACAAATTTGTTTTTTTCGGTTAAAACATGAAAAACCGATTCATCAGAGAAGCAAATCTGAAAATTAAACAAAATTGCTTTTTATTTCATTTCTTCATATTCATTATAAATGCCAATATATCGTTGATCAAAATAAATAGCTATGTACCTTTTTACAGTCTTCTATTGTCCAATTTTTTTACTTTATTGCCCACTCCAAGCGTTTTTTCATCATATCTGATTTAAGCCATGGCTTGCGAGCCGGTTTCATGGCAATCAGTTTATTTTCTGACAAACGACGTCTCAAAGTTCTTTCTGATATATTAATGCCTTCATTTTGAACTTCTTTCATTAACATGTGTCGCGGTGTCTTTCTGTTATTTATACAAATGTCTCGTATTATTCAATCCGTCCTCAGCGTCGTAATGCGAGCTCGTCCACTATTATTCTTCCGTGATGGATCCAAATTTATGTTTAAGACCATTTTCTTTTTAATTTTTTTACTGAGCTTCTTGATACTCCTACCTTTGGTGCAATTTGATTTTGGGTCAGTTTAGTGGCCTTCAATAGACCATAAACCTGCCCTACTCTCTTTGGTGAAAGGTCAGCCTTTCTTCTCCTCTAAAATAAAGGAGCAAAAACTTTTTACGATAATAAATGAATAAAAATGTTAAATATCCCACGCGATATTAATAACAATGCAAAACTTACTTTTTGCAGCAAAATATTCGCTTCAAACCAAAATAAACAAGCAGAACAAATTTTACGTTATAATGCAAGTTTACACCAATGCAGTTGTATCGCAGAATAATCACTAACTGTCTTGTGTTGCCAGCTTGAAAATGTTTCTGTAATAAAAGGTACTGAAATAAGCTTAAGGTAACACTAATTAAATAATAATAATTTTGAGCAGGTCAGGTATAATAAACTTCCAATTTCAAAAAACTTTAAATATTTTCTTTGGTCTAATAATTTGGCCAGGTACTGTAATATTACAGATTTTCTGTCTTATTTTAAAGTAAACAATAAAAAAAATTCAAGTCAGTTTACGAGCAACGCCCGACAGCAAAAATTCCAGGCAAAGCCCGTAAAAATACGTATGGACCATAAATGATATATTTTCCGTAATTTTACATTATGACAAACATATACAACTTTTAATTAAATTATTTAAATTGAGTTAGGAAAATAATAGCTCTTTTATATCGATCGCTATTTGCATGAATTAGAGCTCCTATAGAAGCAGGCCGACTCACATCGAAAATGTTGCCCAAACGGAAACTGCGCTATTCATTCTTTTTCTATTTTTCAGAAATCATGCTGGTCAAAATCCTACCTCTGAATTATTTGAACAATTGACTGTTGAACAACCACCCATAATTAAAAAAAAAAAAAAAAAAAATGTTCGATAAAAATCGAAAAAAGGCAACAAACTGAGTTGTGAGTCAGCTCCCCTTTTTAGGTTCCTTAGTATGAATATATAAATAAACTCTCTCAACCAATAAAAGAACAATTACATTTTCCTTTTCATTTACGAAGTGATGCTTATATGACGTCACTGAAAGCTAACACTTTATATTTGAAGGGATTTGACCGTAAAAATACAGTTTGATGGCAGATTTGAGCAAATTACGTAAACGGCTTTTCTCCCTAAAAAAATGTCACTATTTTAAAATTATACTTTGATACCAATTTACGGGCTTTGACCGTTGAGCTAGGAAACGATCATTTGTCTTAAAATTATAGGGTCAAATCCCGTGAATTTACATTTTTTTCCCCCTTGGAACGAAGTTCCTTAACGCGGGTTGCAGTAGCACTAAACTAGCAGACATCGTCACATAACGAAAAAGCGTTTTCTCCTTGCGAATCGATTTTTAACTAACTTCTCTACTAACTAGACATGTGAAACTTTGAAAATATCTCAGAACCCGATGACAACACAATACTCCGAAGCCAGATTTTCGAATTTTTGATTAGTTTTCTTTTAATTAATTAAAAAATGAAAATAATAACCTTCTAATAGCTTAGAAATAGCCATTAAAATATTAGCTATAATTCAATTGTTGCCAAAAAAAAAAAAAAAGTTCATTTTCTTTCGACATAAAAATAAATACATTTAATTAAACGTGAAGGTTAAAGAATTATAAAAAGTTAAATTATGCATCTCACAAAAATTGACGTCATTATCACTTTAAAAAAATTATACACATTGATAAGGTGCTAATGTAGTTCTAGAGCTATGATTCAACAGAAAATTTAAAAACATGGTATATAAAAAGTTTTTTTTATTTTTTTGTTATTTGTTTATGTTTTAAATCATACGTGAGTTACATTGTCTTATTATTCAATTTTTTAATGAAAATTCGATAAATGAAAACTGTTACAAGTGTATGCCATACAAATTCAGAAAAGTAAGTTGATAAAACTGTATATTTTGATACGAAGATTTACTATTTGTATATGTAGGATTCAAATGTTTATTATTTAATATTTATATACATTACAGAAAGATAATGGTGAAATCACGTGCTCAGTATCAAAAAGAGTATCGAAAGAGGAAAAAAACCGTAAAACAACTTCAAAGTGCGAAAAAAATACCAAAAACTGCACGAAACTTGATATATGAGAAGACAGTGCTATAGCCGAAATACATACTGCTTTTAACTAATTTATGTGATTAATGTTTCTGCTATATTAATTTTTTGCAATAAATTGTTTTTAATAAATTAAAATGTGGATTTCATTGCGCTAGTAAAGACCTTGGCGAGAAACGTCGAAGTTACTTCGGTGCCAAATTTCAAATTTTGCCAAAGGAGTCCTATACTAAAACATTTCCGCTGTTTTTAATTTGAAGCTTAATTAGCTTTTATGCCAAGCATAGTAACTAGAGATCTTTTTATATTACAATTAAATTTAAAATAATTATTTCCTTAGTAAAAAGAAGATATACTGATATACTTTTGAACATAAATATTTACAGTCCAAGTTCTCTTATACATTGAAGAAGGTTATGTCAGAAATATGTATAAATTGAGGGTACTTACCGAATCAGAGGTGTGGCTTTTCCGTGATATTCGATGTCTCACAAAGAGAAATAGGCATGGCAGTTTATCACAAACACAACAGGAACCACAACATCACTTTATAGAACTTGAGTATTTTAATTTTAATTTGCTGGATTAACATATTACATTTTAAATCGATATTATATAATACATAAACCTTAAAAAAAAAAAAAAAAAAAAAAAAAAAAAAAAGGCAAAACTTAACACTTTTTGCTGCATACATATTTTCTTATTGTACCATAACAGAAACACGTAGTAAAATATACCTTTTGCAAATTTCAATCTATAATCATCCTTGTAGATTTAACTATACAAGGTTTTTTTTGTAAACATTGGATAATATTTATATTTCACATAATATTTTAAACTCATTTCGATGACTGTACATTAAATGGATATCGTGATGAGATGATGAAAAAAGGCTACGACGTTTTTTCACACCACACTGTCTTAAGCCTTGGTTTTTAAGAACACAAAAAGCAAACGTAAACGTTTCCGACGCCGCGACGCTCCAATCAGAGTCTCCTTGACATCAGCGCTGGCGTCGAAACCGCAGAACAGAGCGTCGTGACGCATGCGCAAATTGAAAATCTCGACGCCGAAAACGTTGACGTTCGCGTTTTGTGTTCTTAAAAAAACAGGGCTTAAGCAGTATATCTTCGGCGATCCCGCCAGCATCGCCGTTGCCATCCTTGTGGAAAGAAATAAGTGTTGCGGCTTAAGCCACACCCCTCAAGTGGTGACGTCAAAGCTCACAAGCAAGTTCATGTAGGCAAAGTATGTTTTGCTAGACTATGTGGCGGAATGCAGTGTCAAGTGGTGACGTCAAAGCTCACAGAGCAAGTTCATGTAGGCCACAGATTATCATACAGATAGGACAGTGAAGCTAAAACGCGAACCGGATATATAGTAGCACCACTAGTGTCAACAGAGGGGAACTACATGTGTTAAGTCTACATGAATAGCATCTTTGATCGAAAATTGTTTTTCTATTTCGCAAGTAGTTAGTAGCAGGTTAGTATGGGAAGTTTTCTTTTTCTTCACTTTCTATTGTTTTTGAATTCACAAAATTATCCCCATAACATTCACAGCTATTCTTCAAAGAAATAAAAATTAATTTTTATAATGTTTAAAAATAAGCTTTGTCAAACATATTCATATTCAAGTACAAATTAAAATTACAAACTGTCATTCTGAAATAGCAGTATGAAATCATTAAATATTTAACGTTGCTTGGCTTAAAAAATACAAAATGCTTTAAAATGAAAAAATGTTTTTATTTTATGTATATTTTCAAAGTTTATTTTCTTAATATTTAGCACTTGCTTCTTAAAATAAATTGCTTTTAACAATCAAGTTTGTAAACAATAATAAAGTTGCCAAACGAAAACGTATGTGCAGTTTTCTTTCCTTCACTTTTTCTACTACTTTTAAATTCACAAATTCATAACATTCACAGCTATGTTCTAAGAAATAAAACTAATTTTTATTGTGTTTGAAAATAAATTTTGCCAAACACATTCGTGTTCAAGTGTACACATTAATATAACAAACTGTAATGCTAAAATAGCAGTATGGTATGAAATCTTAAATATTTAACATTGCTTGGTTTAAATAATACAAAATGCTTTAAAATGAAAAAAAATATTTCTGGCTTATGTATATTTTCGAAATTTATTTGCTTAATATTTAGTACTTGCTTCTTAAAATAAATTGCTTTCGACAATCAAGTTCGTAAACAATAACAAAGCTGCCAAACGTAAACGTCAATACAATGGTTAGTTGGTTAGATGTTGGGTTTAACGTTGCACTAATATTACGATATGAACATAGATACAATAAAAATAAAACGAGCGATTGCGTAAGCTGGAGAGCTCAAGAAACTTACAGCCGTTGACAATAGAGTCGTTGCAGTCAAATTTTGGTTACCGAAGAATATACGGGGGTGTCCTATCTGTATAATAATCTGTGATGTAGGCAAAGTGTGTTTTGCTAGATTATGTGGCGGAATTCAGCGCCACAGACGCCAACAATGAGATAAATAAATAATAGCAATGTAGATCTCTATATCAAATCAAATTCGGAATTGGAGATAAGGCGTAAGGAACTTCGTTCCTGATGAGGGTCCCCCGACGGCACATCTTTATATATATATATATATATATATATATATATATATATATATTTATAATTTATCGAAAATTTTTATTTTTGCCTAAAATGTTATGAAGGAATATGAATAATAGGCATATATATTATTATTTAGATAATATATATGTATATATATATATATATATATATATATGTGCGTGCCTTGATATATATATATATATATATATATGTGTGTGTGTGTGTGTGTGATGATATTGATATTGATGTATTTTATAATTATTAGTTTAAAAATCTTAAAGGAAGTTATTCAATTTCTTCAGATATATTTTTCTTATAAGGTATTTAATTTTTATTGTTTGAACGTTGGTATGTGATTTGAAAAAAAAAAAAAAAATTCTCTCGTATAGACATAGGCAGAAAGAGCTATTCAGAGCTTTGCTGTGGAATTTTGTTATTTTAAAGCACATTCTAAACACGAATCATATAACTTTTTAGTCATTGCAACTCAGCCGTTAAAAGATGTTTAAAGTGCGTGATTAGTCAAAAGTATAAAGGGAATATGGATATATTTTATTGATATACATTGAATGTAAATAAATAAAAATGAATGGGATGAATGTAAATCCTAAAATGTATTCTTGGTGATTTAATCTTCTTTTAATCGCGTTTTATTTTTTAGTGTAAATTTAATAGTTGATAAGCATCATTTTTTTTTTTCTTTCTTTTTTTTTTCTTTTCTTCTTTTTTTCCTTTTTTAGTTTAAGTAAATAATTTTTTGATATCATATTATTCTGATAGCATATCTCAATTTTTCATTAATAGTTTAGTGAAAGATATTAGAAAATCCGTAAATATTTAAAATGGAGCATAAAGTATTATAATTCTAAGAATTAAATAAATAAAATTGAAATAAGTTAAAGTGCCTTAGAAAGAGCATTTGAGAAAGTATATTTTTCTTATATGATTTATTAACTACACCATTTGATTTAAATCATTGATGATGATAATAATAATAATAATAAACCTTAAAAATCTTTTATTTATCCCTGATTTACGATGTAAAGTAGAAAGAGAATATATACAAAAAATAAATAAATAAATAAAAATACATTCTGGCACAAAAAAATACTATCAGGGCAAATTTTCTAAGTGTTAATTCTGAGATTAATACCTTGTTTAGATAAGACAAAAGTAAATATTTTACAGATTTACTTGTTTTGAGAAATTAGTGAATTGCTGGTCGTGATACTGGTCAACAATGAACCTAAAAGATGACTGCGTCATCCCAAAGTACCGGTGAACAACCTCTGTAAAAATCGCAAAATTCCCTGATAGTGTAAGATAGCTTTTATTTATTCTCAAATAATGAAATCAACCTAACAAGATAATTTTTAACATTGGATTCATGTTTTCATGCTTGTTTACAAAAATCGATATACAAATGGATAATTTAAAGCTAGAAGTGCCATATTTTTGTGATTTCAGATTATGCAGGCCTGAAAGGAAAAAAAAAAAAAGTTCCATGAAATATTTTCAGTGAACTTTGTTTTAGAGGTTGCTGAAGTCAAAAATAACTTCCATTTGCGTCTATCACGTAGTTTTTTTTTTTTTTTTTGGTTTCTTTTGTTTCCTTTGAAATAATAAAGGTCTGAAAAAAAGAAGAAAGAAAAAAATTACTAATTTTAATACATTAAACTAAACATGTTCTTTTTCGTAATTAAACAAATAATTCCACTATGATTTAGTTTACATTTTGTGTTCAATATTTCTTGCCCGTGAAACCTTTTCTTCTTTCTTTGACGCCCTTCCGAACACCACTTTCCCCAAATTACTGCCCCCCCCCCACATCACATTTAGTTTTTTTTTTTTTTTTTTTTTTTAGATTTTCTTTTAAAATCATATTTTTTTAATAAGAAATAATTATTGAATATGGTTTTTATAATGAACAATAGTAACCAGATTTTATGATTGTACGCATAATTCAGCTAAAAATATGCATCCTCCCCCCCCCCCCCTCCGAAGAAAAAAAAAAAAAAAAAAATAATAATGTGATGCAACTTTTTACCATATGTTTCGTTTTGAGTGAGTAAAAATATAAAAAAAAAACAGTTAAAACATCTTAAGCCGCTTTTTTTTTTTTCAAGACTTAAGTTATTGCTTAGCAGCTATTAAATAGAAGTATGGAAACTTAAACCTATCTCACAAAGAAAGCTATCAAGAAGATTTTCGCTATTATTTACTTACTTTCATTAAGGCTAAATTCTGATTTTTCATCTAATGGAATATATTTAAAAATATTTTTTGATATAACACTTAGCTCTTGATTGTGACATTATTTAGGCATGTGTTTTATACACGATAACCTATCATTTTCTAAATAGATTAAGTGACTATCTAGAACAAACTCAGAATATGTCAGATGTGATCTAGAATAAGTCGGGATCTAGAATAAATTTTTCTCAATATTTAAAAAATTGTTGTTGATATCAAATTTATGAGTGATTGAATAGATATTGGTTTTGTTTCTCGAAAGAAGAGTTTTAGATAAATTATAAGATAATGGAATTTAGAAATGACGAATTGAAATAACTTCAAATCCAGTTACGCATTATTCCAATTTGTATTACATTTGCTTCGTAAAAAAAAAAAAAAAAAAGTTTTTAGCTAAATGTGTCGGACACCTCGATTATGAAAGAATTATCAGTTCAAACATATTCGTTATCGCGGAGAACTACGCTTTTCAAAAGTTAATATATATAGGCACTTTTTCTGTTCGAATTTAACAGGTTTCTCTTTCCTTTATTCTATTTATTAAGTCGTTCTATTAAAGATAATGAAAAGTAGATGTTCAAAATAACTAGTATAATTTAAAATTCAAGCAACACTTTTGAGTTAAATCTAATAGCTAAAAGACAGGAAACTTAGTGGTATGCGGTAATTATTCTCCAGTTATCGCTATATATTTCAGTAAATATGTAACGATTTGTGATTTATGAAAAAAAAAAATCCTATGATATAAAGAAAATAATTTTGTAATGATTGATATGTTGTGTAGAAAAAGGAATTATTAATTCATTTCTTCTTATCGAAATATTCATCAACATTCATATTAATACTCACCAGAGAATATATAAATAAATAAACGAACGTTATAAATTTCTGTATTGTTTAAGTATTTATTGTATCACACAGGCCCTGACTAATGCCAGGGCTTCCGGGGCAGCTGCCCTGGGCCCCTCTTCTTGAAGTAGCTCCCCATAGACGTACGCAGGAACTACGTCAAGTAGTTGCCAAAAAGAAAAGGTGGCATCTTTTTTTTTTTTTTAATAATTAGCTGTCGAAGCCTTCTTCTCCTTCTCTGCATATCCCCTCCCTTAATTTCGAAGAAAGTTTTGTTTACTACTATTCGACTATTATTCATGAGATTCAGCTGTACTATTATCTCTTACATTTGTAACCATCTTTCTTTTAACACCGTCTAAACAGTTGTAAATAGTACACTAACAAGGGAAGTATGAATCAGTAAAATTCCTATTGAAACCAAACCAAGCATAAATTAAACAGCATGGTCTGAAACATAGAGCAGCGTGCAAATTTGCTGCAACAACCCCCCATGGAGAGAGAAAACTAACCTAAAAGTTTTAGCTGATTCCATCAAAACTAACGAAAGAGAATTTATTAACAAGACGGCGTGGCGTAGTGGTCAGAGCGCTTAGCTTGAGTAACGAAGGTCCTGAGAACAAATCCCGATGACTGTTCTCAGCTTTTTTTTTTTTTTTTTTTGTATAAATATAAATGAAATACAATATAAAAATATATGAATAATTTCAGGGAGGAGAACATGTATTAAATTCAATTTAAAAAATATATAATGATATATTTTTAATTATTAAAATATTTTATTTCAACTACATTTTTATTTTATTTTATTTATTTATTTATTTATATATAATTTAAATAAATGAATAATGTAGGGGAAAATATTTGTCTTCGTTGCACTTTTTTTTCCCGAAAGTTAATTTTTTTTTTTTTTAATTAGTATTTCACGCCAATGCCGCTAGTAGGAAATGCTTATCGTCTGCTTTCAATTTTGTTTATACATAAAAATAAATATTCTGTTAAATTATTAAAACATTCCATTTCAAATGAAACAAGACCTTCCGGCTTTTTCGGAAGGGTATGTTGATTTCTTTTTCCTTATCAAGTAGCCGTCATTTTGTTTCAAAATGGCGGCTACAAATTATTAATGTACTTGGTAGAAAAATTGATGTAGGCTATGCACATATGGAGTTTTAAGCAAATCGGTTCATAAATACACTTTTATGTGAATTTAAAATTTTCAAGTGGCCGGCGCTAGGAAAAAAATGGTGGGTTAAGTTGACAAATATATGAAATGCGTTTGTGAGATAAGTCTACTGTACACACATAGTTCGAATTAATTCAAAATCTCAAAAGTCATTGTGTTGAAAAATTAAGTGGCTGCCACTTCGATAAAAATGGCAGAAAAAGTTGCTCATCTAAGATATCGTTGCAAATTTGAAAATAATTATTATTTTTTTTTTTGTAGAAATTCTTTCAAAGAGGCTTAGTAAGTTGATAAAATGTTAGTTTCCTGCATTTCTAGTTTGTTTTAGCATTAAAATAGTCTAATTTTACCTTAAAAACGAATTAAAAAGATCCAGTAACGCATGTAATGGATTTGGAGCCAAATTTGGCGACTTTTCCCCTATGGCGACTTTTTTGGCGACTTTTGGCGAGAAAATACTTATTATCGATATACCAAAGATGGACGCAATAACGTGATTGGTTCATGAGTTAAGTGAATTTTCTAAATTTTTGTTGTTTGAATGATAAATCCATTTTTCAACTTTGATTTGAATTGATTAAGTATTTCTAAAGTTCCAGCAAACACATCGAAGATATTTGAAGCATAGGTTACTGTCCAACTGTGGTTTAAATCAGTGCCGTGTTTCAAAAGTTATTATTATGACAAATTTTCAAGTGGCAGTCTAAGTGGCTGCGACTTGTAAAACAAAATAGCAAAACAACTTGCCCATCGAAATCATCCAGTACATTTGTACGATAAGTTCATTGTCCAGTTCTAGTTTAAATTAAATCAGAATTTCAAAAATTATAATCATAAGAAATTTTCAGGTGGCACCACTTGTAAAAAAAAGTGGAGTGAGATGCCTAGCGAACTTATCTGAGATATTTGAATGATAAATCCACTACCCAAACTTGAAGCGAATTGATTCTGTCTTACTAAAGTTACCATAATGACAAATTTTCAAGTGGCCGCCACTTGAAAATAAAATTTCGGATCAAGTCATCAAGGGAACTTATCCTAGATATTTGAACCAAAAGTTCACTAACCAGCTTTTATTTGAATCAGTTTAGTATTTTAAAAGTTATCGTGATGGCATATTTTCAAGTGGCAGTGTGATTTCAAGTGACTGGAACTTAGACACAAGATGTCGGGACAAGTTGCCTAGTGAAAATATTCAAGATAATTATATGATAATATCACTGTCAAAATTTGGTTCGATTTGAAGTATTATTTCAAAAGTTATCGTGATTTTAAATTTTCAAGTATGAGCCTGATTTCAAGTGACCGCGCTTAACTTAAGATATCTGCCACTTTATTAAAAGTGGCGGATATAGTTTATTAATAAACTTCATTGAGATCCTTATGTGGTCTGTATTTACATCACAATCCAAACAATTTCGGAATACGCTTTTTACAATTTAAATTTGAAATTTTCAAGTTGTCTCCACTTGAAAACAAAATGGCGGAGCAACTTGGTTAACAAACTCATCTAAGATGTTTATAAGATAAGTTAAGACACTGTTCAAATTTGGTTCCATTTGGAGTATTATTTCGGAAGTTATCATGGTTTTAAATTTTCAAGTGGTGGCCTGATTTCAAGTGGTCCCGATTAACTTAAGATATCCACCACTTTATTAAAAATGGCGGATAAAGTTCATTAATAAAGTTATTTGAGACACTTGTGTAATCTATGTATACATCAAAATTAAAAGAAATTCGCAATACGCTTTTTACAATTTGAATTTGAAATTTTCAAGTGGTATCCACTTGAAAACAAAATGGCGGAGCAACTTGGTTAACAAACTCATCCAAGATATTTATAAGATAAGTTAACACACTATTCAAATTTGGTTCGATTTGGAGTATTCTTTCGGAAGTTATAGGGATTTAAAATTTTCAAGTGGTAGCCTGATTTCAAGTGGTCCCGCTTAACTTAAGATATCTGCCACGATATTAAAAATGGTTGATATAGTTTATTAATAAACTTCATTGTGATCCTTATGTGGTCTGTATTTACATCAAAATTCAAACAATTTCGGAATACGCTTTTTACAATTTAAATTTGAAATTTTCAAGTGGTCTCCACTTGAAAACAAAATGGCGGAGCAACTTGGTTAACAAACTCATCTAAGATATTTATAACATAAGTTAAGACACTGTTCAAATTTGGTTCCATTTGGAGTATTATTTCGGAAGTTATCATGGTTTTAAATTTTCAAGTGGTGGCCTAATTTCAAGTGGTCCCGCTTAACTTAAGATATCCGCCACTTTATTAAAAATGGCAGATAAAGTTCATTAATAAAGGTATTTGAGAGACTTGTGTAATATATGTATACATCAAAATTTAAAAAAATTCGGAGTACGCTTTTTACAATTTGAATTTGAAATTTTCAAGTGGTCTCCACTTGAAAACAAAATGGCGGAGCAACTTGGCTAACAAACTCATCTAAGATATTTATAAGATAAATTAAGACACTGTTCAAATTTGGTTCGATTTGGAGTATTATTTCGAAAGTTATAGGGATTTTAAATTTTCAAGTGGTAGCCTGATTTCAAGTGGTCCCGTTTAACTTAAAATATCTGCCACTTTATTGAAAATGGCGGATAAACTTCATTAATAAACATCATTGAGACCCTCATGTGACCTGTATTTACAACAAAATTCAAGCAAATCTTGCTTTAAATATGCTTTTTACAATGTCGGTTTGAAATTTTCAAGTGGCTGCCACTTGAAAACAAAAAAGTCGGAGCAACTTGGTTAACGAACTCATCCAAGATATTTATAAGATTAGTTCACTGTCCAAATTTGGTTTGATTTCGAGTATTATTTCGGGAGTTATCGTGATGACAAAATTTTCATTATAGATATATATATATATATATATATATATATATATATATAGATAGATAGATATAAACGAAGTGATTGCAATAGGTCGATTTCCAAAGAAATCAACCTAAAAATGTTTTTCAAATGAATAGTGCAACTGAAAATATTATTTATATTGCATTTTTTTCGTCTGCTTTTAATTGTGCTGTTATTCATACGTAAAAAAAAAAAAAAAAAAAAAAAAAAAAAAAAACTTTTACTTATTGTTATTATTCTGTTGGTCCTTGCATATGTTTAGAGCTTGGTTTACATACATTTCCAAAATTTAAAAATCTAGTTATATATTCATTTTATAAAGCTGATTATCTCGAACAAAAACAGAATAATTTCCAAAATGTTCGCGATATGTGCTTCAACGTTGAACAAGATTGAAATGAAATTAATCGTGATAAATTTTCTTATAATGTTGTTTTCATCGTGAAAAGTGCTTATGATTTGATCATTTTCTTGCTTCTAATCACAGTCATTATTAACTTGAAAATAAATTCATAAATTTCAAGGTGATTTTTTTCTTCACAAAGAGGTAATTTTATCCTATATATTCTTAATAGTATCTTTATATAGAGTTCATTTATTATTTATTAATTCTTAATTAAGTTTAATAATTATTTTCTCTAAAGTTATTCATCTATTTTAATGTTTTGTTTTATTTCATTAATATTTAAAATAATAAGAACCATTTTTTTTAAAGCTGGACAAAGTCTATGGAGGTGTGATAGGTGACATCTTCAATTTTCCCGAAACTTTCAGGATATGTTAGTAGTACTGTGATAAGAAAAAGTGAAACTTATTTTTTTCTGAATTTCATTTGTTTGACTTAGAGAGGGGCTCAAAGTTTGAGGCCGTAAATAAATGGTGCCATTTTAATATTATTTTACTCCTAAAGCCATGAGTGACCCATGTCAATTTTTTTAAATACGGATACTACTTGATACTAAGTACATTTTAGCATAAACATTTTGGTGGGTCACTCATGGCTTTAAAGTCCAAGGTCATTCGAAAATGCAGATTTCGTTGATTTTTTCCATGTTTTCAGTCTGAATATCTGCTAAGGCCATGAGTGCCCCATAGAAATAATTATGGCGTTAATTACACACCTTAGTATAGAACTTAAAAATATTTAAAATAGCATGGGCTACACTTGACTTTAGCAGTCACACGGTCTCAAAGTTGAAAATTTTCAAAAAAAGGTCAAATTTGATGGTAAATTACTCTATAAGCCATGAATCAATAACTATGAGACACAGTTTTAATTATACCCTAGATGGTCTAGTTGTAGACCCAAGTTACAAACCTATGGGGCTTGCAAGATATATTTAGATACAGTCTATTTTATATCGCCAATGTGTACCTCTTCTATGTAGTACAAAACGCTTGAGACCCAATTTTGTAATACATTAATGCTTGTTTAAAACTTCCCATTTGACATTACACAGGCCAGCATCAAAATAAATATAAAATAAATATAAAATTAAAAAATCTGGAGTGACACCACTCGACTTTCCGAACATTGAATAATTAATAGTTTTGTAGATAAAGTAAAGAAAGAGGAGTTGTTAAACAAACAAAATAGAGAAAACCATAATAGAGTGTTTGGATATTTTTCTCCATATGTTACACGATGTTTTATTTAACGCTACTGAACTTTGAGCCCACAGATCATAATGATAAAGAATTTTTCGTTGTGTCCCTGTAAAAACCTATAAATGCTAGATTCACAAAAATGCTTATAGTTAGTGCAATAGTGATTTATAATATTCATATAAATTTTCAGCTCAATTGAATAAGGCGTTTAGATGCTATTAAAAATTTGAAATACGGAATAAGTTAAAATACGGAAATAAAAAATACAATTTTTAAGTTCTTATTTACTGCCAATAAAGGGAAGTACAGATACACAAAACGTACTTTACAATGTAGAAAAAAAAAGTGTATGTAAACATCTGTCTATTTTATGAGGATAAAACTGTTTTAGAGTACTGTTTCTTTACTATGAGTAAAAATTCAAATTTTTAAATGATGTCGCATTTTATGTAACAAAAATTAGTGAATGTTTCTGATTGATTCAGGTACTAGTAGCATAACATATAAAGTGAAAATTTTGGGCAGGGGCCAGCTGAAAGAGAGATAAGGGGGGCTACTTCAAACACCTGTTTCAATTAGCCCCGTGCACAAAAGAAATGCAAAAGCACTATAAAATTAATAATAATAATAATAATAAAATAGCTTACCCTGCAGTGGCTGTATGTTTATTAATGGTTTAAAATAATTTTTTCCTCCATGGTTTTTTAAAATTTTCCAAGAGATAAGTGCATTAGAATTAGAGGAAAGTTGCTAGACAGAATTTTCAGAACAAGTACATACTGGAAATTGAGTATTGGTCTCATGTTCTGGGAAAAAGCAACATAGGTGTTCTATGTGGGACAAATCATACAGATGTTTGATAGTACACGTAAAGTGCTTGTAAAGCTGGCAAAGATCAAATTTCTAAAAGGACAAATCAAATCTAAAAATGTTCGTTTCGCCTGGTCCATGCAAGATGACATTCGAGATATCAGTTTGGACAATATTTTACAAGTCTTTTTACGTCCACTGAATAACAGAGAATTTCTTTCCTTTAATTGTGAACTTGAAATTCCCCTCTCTTTTTTGTATTAAATTACTGTAACAACAACTTTCATAAGCCTTCTGTAACGCCTATTATTATGGAATAATTTATCAACCTCCTTATAGTTATTTTTAAATAAATGTTCATTAAGTGTAAAATTCTACTGTAATTATTTACTAAATCTGATACTATTATGACCTTTATTTTAAATATGGTCCATTTAATTATGGTCATTATAATGTAAAAAAATAACCTAAGATACATCTGAAATGTACATATTGTTATATTATGTAAAACATATATAGGTTGATGAAAACAAGACTGTATAAAAAAAAAATAATAATAATAAAAAAAAATAAAATAAAAATAAAATAAAAATAAATAAATAAATAAATAAATAAATACATATATATATATATATATATATATATATATATAAATTAATAAAAAATAAAAATTGCGCATGGGACTAATTGAAACAGGTGTTTCAAGTAGCTTCCCCTATATTTGTTTCAGCTGGCCCCTGCCCACAATTTTCACTTCACGAGATGTTAAGCTACCAGTACTTATGCTCGTGCGCATTTCAAATCATATGATTAGCAAGCTGCAACTATACACTATAAACGCTGAATCAATCAGAAACATTCACTAATGTATGCTACATAAAATGCGACATCATTTAAAAATTTGAATTTTTACTCACAGTAAAAAACAGTACTCGAAAACAGCTTTATCATCATAAAATCGACAGATGTTTACATACACATTTTTTTTTTTTTTTTACATTGTAAAGTAGGTTTTGTGTGTCTGTACTTTCCTTTAATGGCAATAAATAAGAACTTAAAAACTGTATTTTTTAATTCCATGTTTCAACTTACCCCGTACTTCAACTTGCCCCGGTCTCCCCTATGTAATTTTTACTTTCCGAACACTATAGTGAGGATGTAATCATGTCAAAAATTCGAATTTGAGATTTTGATGTTTCTATACGTTTCGAGGCCCCCTGAGTCCGTTTTTACTAGTTTTGCGATGATATATGTGTGTGTGTCTGTGAGTGAACACGTTAGCGTCTAAACGCTTTGTTCGAATAAGTTGAAAGTTGGTACGTATATTGTAAGTTACCATAGTACGAACCCTATTGATTTTGGTGAATCTAGCACTTATAGTTTTTTTTACAGGGACACAAAGAAAATTCTTTATCATTATGGCCTACGGGACCAAATTTTTAAAAGTGCGATAGCATCTAAACGCCTTATTCAATTGAGCAAAAAAAATATACACATATTATAGGTCACAGATACTCAATCCGTATAGATTTTGGAGAATCTAGCACTTATAGTTTTTTTACAGGGACACAAAGAAAAATTCTTTATCATTATGGCCTATGGGACCAAATTTTTAAAAGTGCGATAGCATCTAAACGCCTTATTCAATTGAGCTGAAATTTATATGAATATTATAAATCACTATTGCACTAACTATAAGCATTTTGGTGAATCTAGCATTTATAGGTTTTTACAGGGACACAACGAAAAATTCTTTATCATTATGATCTATGGGCTCAAAGTTCATTAGCGTTAAATAAAACATCGTGTAACATATGGAGAAAAATACTCGAACACTCTATTATGGTTTTCTCTATTTTGTTTGTTTAACAACTCCTCTTTCTTTACTTTATCTACAAAACTGTAATTTATTCAATGTTCGGAAAGTCGAGTGGTGTCACTCCAGATTTTTTAATTTTACATTTATTTTATATTTATTTTGATGCTGGCCTGTGTAATGTAAAATGAAAAGTTTTAAACAAGCATTAATGTATTACAAAATTGGGTTTCAAGCGTTTTGTACTACATAGAAGAGGTACACATTGGCGATATAAAATAGACTGTATCTAAATATATCTTGCAAGCCCCATAGGTTTGTAACCTGGGTCTAAAACTAGACCATCTAGGGTATAATTAAAACTGTGTCTCATAGTTATTGACTCATGGCTTATAGAGTAATTTACCATCAAATTTGACCTTTTTTTGAAAATTTTCAACTTTGAGACCGTTTAACTACTAAAGCCAAGAGTAACCCATGCTATTTTAAATATTTTTAAGTTCTATACTAAGGTGTGTAATTAACCCCATAATTATTTCTATGGGGCACTCATGGCCTTAGCAGATATTCAGACTAAAAACATGGAAAAAATCAACGAAAACTGCATTTTCGAATGACCTTGGCCTCTCAAACAAATGAAATTCAGAAAAAAATTAAATTTCACTTTTTCTTATCACAATACTACTAACATATCCTGAAAGTTTCGGGAAAATTGTAGATGTCAACTATCAAAAGTGTCCAACTTAAAAAAAAAAAAAAAAAAAAAAAAAAAAAAAAAAAAAATGACTCATAATAAAAATAAATAATAATAATGAGCATTTCGTCGGGTTTAACTGAAGTAAACTTAAGGAGAAAGAAAAATGTATATATATATTAATTGAAATAAAATATTTTAATAACTTAAAAATATTTTTTAATTGAATTTAATACATTGCGCCCCCCCCCCCTGAAATTATTGATATATTTTTATATTGTATTTCGTTTATATTCATAAAAAGAAAAAAAAAAAAATGTGATCAGTCACCGGGATTTGATCCAACGACTTTCGTCACTCAAGCTGAGCACTCTGACCACTACGCCACCTTGTTAATGGGAACTCTTTCGTTGGTTTTGATAGAAACAGCTAAAACTTTTAGGGTCGTTTTCTCGCTCCATGGGGGTATGTTGCAGCAAATTTGCACGCTGCCCTATTCTTTAGACCATGCTCTTTAATTTACGCTTGGTTTGGGTTCAATAGGAATTTTACTGATTTATACTTCCCTTGTAAGCGACAAAAAAGAAATGACTTATACCTTTTGAGTTTGTAATAATTTAAAAACTAATGATTGCAGCAAATAAAATTGTTATATTTGTATAATATGGAAGTCATAACATGATACCTATGTACATTTTCGATTTAATAATTCATTTTATTACACTCTACGAAGTATTTAATAAAAATCTACAGAAAATTTTCTTTTTAAACGTAATATAATAAACATATACTTTGTATTCTATTAGGATTTATTATATGAAATAAACAATTACTATTTTAATGTATGAAATAAAACTATTTATTTGTTAGATCTAAACATTTTTTTAATAAAAATATGTATTCTTGATTGGATAATTCCACCTTTATATGGAATTACTGCTTTAATGCGCAATGGCATAGTATTTTACAGTTTTTTAACATGAAGCTCAGGAGTTCACTCTGCCATATATCATAAATAATTTTTTCTAGTTCTTGCAAAGTTGTAGGCTACAAATTTCTAGTCCACACCCTCTTTTATACACTAAACATTTTTGGGGCGGATTGAGATTAGGACAACTTTCAGGTCTAATAAAGAAGAAAGCCTGTGATATTCTTTGTGGAATTTAATTTTAAGTAAAAAAAGTTATGATAACTTACAAAATTATAGATACTCATGAGAATGGATGGGTTATTTTAACAAATTCAATCAAATAAACGAACCACACAGGTGCCATGTAAGAAGTTTCATTATCATCTTGAAATGATGATAATTGAAGAGTCTGAAATACCTCCAAAGTAGTCGGTCAGGTATCAATTTTTTAATGGCCAAGTTTTATTTCGGTTTAATTGATCCCTTGAACATGAAAATTTGCGAGACTCACTGAAAAATTATGCATTTTCGTATCGTATGTACGGGGAATATGTCATTGTTTTAAATGTGCGATTTTCATTAAGTCAGTCACATTTTCGTGATCAGTCTGCTTGTTTCCGTCAGTTCGAAATAAGTTAAACTTGACTCATCAGAGGGAACCACTTCAGCCCAACAATTAACCTAATCATTTTTTTTAAATTTTTAACCCTCTAAAGTCTGGGTTTTTTAATTCTTTTCGTTAAGAATGGATTTTTTTTTTTTTTTTTTTTAGATTTTCTGCCAATTAAACCTGTTTTGTTTAAATGTTATTGCACTGTATTTAGACAAATTATGTTACAAAACACTTTTTCTGAATCCCTGCTATGTTCTAAATGTAATACAAACTGATTTTTTAATCACTGGCTTTTTAACTTGCGGTCATCTCGACTGGATGAGTAACGTGGCCGCCTATGGACAAACGTGCAGCTGCAGTTTAAACAGCTAAAAAATATTATATCTTGCTAAAAACCAGATCACTAATATTTTGTTAACATTTAACCATTTTAACATTCCGCGTATTAAAATATTTTTTTTTTATTTTCGCTCTAAAATTAATATTTTTTGTGGTATCGTTAATTGCCTCATTCTTGTCATTTTTGAAATACTTTCTAAAATTATAGTTTTCCGAACAATTACAGGGCCGCGGTAGCTCAGTCGGTAGAGCGCCGGCCTTGTAATTGGAAGATTGCGGGTTCGGTACTCGAGCCGGCCAAAGACCGTTGTGCACACTAATTGTGGCTGGTGCACGTTAAATCTGTCGTGGCCACAATGTCCTCCATGTTCCCATAAAAAATTATACCTCTGGGGTCACCAAAGCGGGAGAGCCATCCCTTCCGTGCAGGATCAAAATTGCGATGGCGTGCCTCCGGACCACCTCTAGGGGTGAGTCCCAGACCGTTGCCAATTGCCCACCTGCGCAGCATTAGTGCGACGTAAAATCCATCAGATGCCAAAGGCTGGCCTGATTTCACACTAGTAAACCCGAAAACATACGCCAAAATGAACGACTGGTCGGTCCTGGATATAGCCAACTGCTCAGATCACAAATACATAACATATATCCTAAAATCCTCACCAACTAAATTAACTCTTCGAAGGTTTGCTACAAAACGTGGCAACTTCTCAAAATTTAATAAAATACTTAAACTATCCACCGATAAACTAACTGGCACCATTAATACAGTAAGGAACACCCAAGACTTAGAAAATGCAACCTCTTCTATTATCTCCACAATACAAGCTGCTGCCTCTTCAGCTTTCAGGCTAAAACAATCGGGACGGAAATTCACCTACAATTTCTGCTCCCCTCAACTCAGATCCATGCGTAACCGCCTGACAGCACTCCGGAGACAACAAAAATATATCAACCCCTCAGATCTAATGCAACACAAACTTAAAATCCGCCTACTCTCGGCAACATTCAAAAAACAAATAAACATTGCAAAACATAACGCATGGAAACATTTTTGCACAACACAAACAAACATCCATGGCACTGCACAGAAATTCTATAGCAATAAATTTTTCACACCAACAGAACTCAAACTTGAACGTCTTCCAGCTCTTTCCTCTAAACACAACAACCTAGAATACATCACCTCAGTTCTCTTCCCTCCGAGTAAATTCACCAGCCCCCATATTCCAAATTTTTCAGGTCCCATGGACGAAGCCTTCACGGAGGCAGAAATCCGGGCTGCTCTTTATAGCTTTAACGTAAATAAGGCCCCTGGCCCTGACAGCATAGACTTCAGAATCCTTAGACACTCCTTCAATACACTCACGTATATTTTTCACACATGGACAAACTTATGCCTCAAACTACAATATTTTCCAGAAATTCTCAGAAGGGGTGAAGTGGTGTACTTTCTGAAGCAAGGGAAGCTTCCCTCTGAACCCTCCTCTTATCGACCGATCTGCCTGCTCCCAACAATAGGCAAATTACTAGAAAAGCTCATTGTCAATAGACTAAATTTCTACCTGGAATCCAATAATCTTCTACACCCCAACCAATTCGGGTTCAGAGAGGGCAGATCATGTGAACTCGCTTTGCAGCAAATTTTAAACTCCTGCGCTCTTAACTTTCAGTCTTGAAAGTGCACCACTCTTATTTCACTTGACATTAAAGGGGCTTTCGACAACATCGAATGGCCACACATCCTACACACTCTACAAACACTCAACTGCCCGGGAAATCTTGCGGGAGTCATCAGCTCCTACCGCTCCAACAGGAAAATCTTGATTAACTGGGGCCCTAACTACAGTGTTTTTCCACAATCTAAGGGTTGCCCCCAGGGATCGTGCCAAGGCCCGATCCTCTGGAACTTGGTGGCCAACAAAATTCTTCTAAAAATGAACACAGAGGGTTTTAAAACCCTCGCATATGCTGATGACTTCTCTGTGATTCTCTCGGGTTTAACGAGAAAAGTTCTGGAGGAACAGGCCCAGGCTGCCCTCTCCCTCTTCAGCTCCCTATTAATAGAATCAGATCTAACACTCTCACCCTCGAAAACGCAAGCATTAACCTTCTCCTTCCCAAGACTCTTTAAACGGAACCCAGTGATGAGGATCGATGGCGTCAGTGTCCGTCATGTTTCACAACTAAAAATATTGGGAACCACAATAGATAGAAACCTAAACTGGCTGGCACATATACAAGACCTAAAGATAAAAACATCTAAAATCTTCCACAATTCAGCAAAAAGGGCAGGGAAGAGGTGGGGTATATCCACCTTCTTCCTAAAAACCTGGTATAAAATAGTAATAGAAAAGATCCTAACCTACGGCGCTGGCATTTGGGGGGGGGGCAACCTCACCAAAGCAGCGTCGAATAAACTTAACTCAATACAGAGAATATTTTTGGTCCAAATTTCTAGAGGTTACAAAACAATCTCTACTGATGCCCTCACAGTCATCACTGGTATTCCACATGCTCACCTCCAATTAAAATACAACTTTAACAAAACTAAAGTCTTGCAATTAAATAATTTCATTCTCACAGACACTCTCCTCCCTAATATTCATGTCCAACGCTTTCTAACAGCTGGCAAATACACCCAGCACAGGATGCTGCTTCCCTTTTCATAAATTGTGCAAAAAACAGCTTCTCCCCGTCTGCTCAACTGGCGATCTACACTGATGGCTCCAAAACCGATCATGGAGTGGGAGCTGCACTCTGCGTTTTAAACAATAACAAAGTTCTCCATTAGTGGGCAGGCAGGCTCGCAGACCACAATTCGGTCTTTCAGGCTGAGCTCTTTGCCATCCTGAAGGCAGTTGAGTGGTCAGAAAATAACTCTCCAGACTACAATCAAATTTCAATCTTCAGTGACAGCCTCTCGAGCCTGCAGTCCATAGCTCGCCACAAGAGCAGACACCCACAAGTAATTGAAATTAAAATAAAGCTCTCAAAATTAAAAACTAAAATCTCCCTGGCACACGTTTCTGCCCATAAGGGGGTCGTCGGAAATGAACTAGCGCACTCTCTTGCAAAATCAGCAACAGAATCTAGTGACATAGCCTATTCACTCCCAGCTCCCCCCTTCCTACATAAAATATCGCCTAAATCAAAAACTAATTAATGACTGGCAGAGTCTCTGGAGTGTGTCTCCAAAAGAGAGATACACTCACGAGCTAATACCAAATGTCTCACTCAATATGTGGGACCACTCCCCGGAAATCTCTGCCTTTCTGTCAGGTGCCCCTTCCCCAAATATCTTCACAGATTTCATTGCCGACGATCACCCTTATGCTCATGCGGTGAGGAGGGGACTGCACAACATTACTACTTTCACTGTCAACTTACAATACCTTACCATTTAAGGAACCCTAACCCTAGACCAGCAACCTGGCTGAACAATATAATAACTAGAAAGCCCCTACGGCTCAAATTAAAGCGCATCTATGCCTTCCTTCAAGATTTATCAAATTCAAGAAATTAAATTCCTTCTCTATCTTTCCTTAATTTTTCCTCCTCTCCTACATGGCGAATACTGGTCATGTCTGATGCTACAGAATTCCACAGAACTGCTCTCGGAAAGCAATCATCCTGCGCATGATGTTGCTATTAACCAACATTGTTCATAGGGTGTTTGGGCTTGATATAAAGACTGCGAGAACATTGTATAAAGACTGTGAAATTTGTACATTACCTGAATGAATTTTGTAAATAGACTTCCACTTGGCTCCGGTCCTCTTCACTTTCATGCAACTTTGTCGCCTTTTGTCGCGGGAGAGCTCTGCTCTGGCGACCTTTGTAATTTTTTTTTTTTTTTTGTTATTTGCTATGCAATAAACAACGGGGGAGGCTTAACCTTTGGAGACGGGCTCTTCTGAATCTCCACAGTGGCTTTGGAGCCCCTCTCTAAAGGTTAAAAACGCTCAAAACCGATGCATAGTGGTGAGCGGCTTCCTTCCGTCTTAGAATCTTAGAATCTTAGAATCCATCCATCCGAACAATTGCATCTTGTTTTTTTTACACCTGGCTTAATACTAAATTGAACGTGGAACACAAGGTAATAAAATCTGTTAAAAAAATTCACTTTTCAAAGAATAAAATTAGCGATTACAGGAAGAAAAATGGAAAATATCCAAGTGCGGCTTTTTTTTTTTTTTTTTTTTTTTTCTGTCACTTAGTGTACTAGTAAAAAATTTATGTGTATGTAAAATAGGTATCTAGTACCAGTGTTCTCCGTGAATTCATTTTGTTTCTGGCCTGGAGCAAGTGTACAGTGGGCAGAGCATATGCGAATTATAAATAATTTAATGTAGTCACTAATATAGAAGCTCATAAAATTGAAATTTGAGCTGAGCAGTTAAAAAAAATTGTAGGCAAGCTGCTTGATCAAGTGACTCTGGAGAGAACACTAGCTCTAGTAACTCTAATGTAATTTCCAAACAATCGATATGGATTGATAAAAGGAGCAGTAGTGGTGTAGAGAGAGAGGAAACCACATCAGGTTAAAAGGACGATTCAGGCTAGTGAAGGATGCACACAATATCTGAAGGTATGTTGAGAAGGAGAAGCAAAATAGAGTGTCTATAAAATATTGGACACATTTTGATGTTTAATAATTCATAAAATTATGAAGATATAAACAAACTAATGGCATTTATGCATAGAATAACTCATATATTTTCATTTATAATGAACGTTGACATAGAAAAATTTCCTTTTCCACTTGAATATCATTTCTTTTGTAAATATCGTCTGCCCGTGTTATGGATTTTATACTTTTCTCGTTTCTTTTGTAAATATCGTCTGCACGCTTTATTAATTGTATGTCTTTTCTTTTCTTTTTGGCAACGATTAGAATGCAATGTTAGGTGCACCACCTCAATGGGGTACTATCATTCGTAGTTCTTTGAATGACTATATTCCAGAAAGATGGATTGGGCGAGGTGGCCCAATTCCTTGGCCACTAAGATCACCTGATATAACGCCACTGGAATTTTTCCTTTGGGGATTCGTGAAGGACATCGATTACAGAAGCAGGGTATTGAATGTTGATGATTTAAAAGCCAGGATTACAGCGCCGCAATAGCCTCTTTAGATGCTTAAATGCTTGTCCGTACCTGGCGAAAAAGCGACTACCGTCTTGATATTCTCCGTGAGACAAACAGCGCACATGTGGAAATCCATTGACAAGGGCCACAAAACTTTTTGAGTCTATCTAACCATTAATGTTATCAATTTAAATTTATCTTCATTATTTTATGAATTATTAAACATCAAAATGTGTCCAACATTTTATAGATACCCTGTATTTTAAGCCTTCAGTGTGTGGACGGGGGGTGTCATGCAATATTTTCAGTTATGGAGATGAGTCACAATATAGTCATGGGGTTGGGCAACCTGAGGAACTGTTATACCACTAGAGAATGGGGGGCAGAATAAGCTTGCCTCGGGGCTCCAGGTATTCTAATTTGGGTCCTGGCACACTTGAATTAGAATTGATACATGATAGTTGTAAGTTTTTACAAAATTCCCTCGTCCCTGCTAAGCAGTCCTTTTCTGATGATGATCTATCTCAGATTATGATGATAAATGAATTCGAGTAGCAACAACTTCTCTCGGGCGATTCCACAGCCCCAAACTCTATCCTTTCTCTGCTTCGATGTCTTTCTCTACACTATTTTCAGAGCATATTCTGACCTGTGTCAGTCAATTTTCTTTCATTCTTTTTTTTTTTTTTTTTTTACTTGCGACTGCGAGTTTTTTCTCCTATGGTTAGCGTCCGACCTCATCACCGACATGAGCAATGAATTCGGGAAGCGCAACAAGTCCTGTAGGCTTGTAGCTCACCGCAGCTTAGAGTTGGGCAAAATGGTAAAAAAACACAGGTGATTACAAGTGTAAAAAAAAAAAAGAAAAGAAAGAAAACTGACATTGGTTAGAATATCACGAAAAAGATCAAGAAAAAGATAGCGAAGACCTGGGATCTTCTTTGAAATCGATCTACAAAATTTGCTGCTTCCCATATTCATTTATAATTCTATATAGAGGCGAGTACTTATAGCAAGAATAAAGTACCTAAATTGTTCTAAATCGAACAGAAGTGAGTACATTAAGAGAAAACACATCATACTAAGGCTACAGAATCTCGTGGAAAATTCTGAGGTGAATTTAGGAATCCTCTAGAAGCAGAAGTTTTGTTTTGGAAGGCTAAATCTTAAAATCATAATTTTATGTGATGTTGACTTTGAAAAAATAGGAATTGCTTAGATCTGACCAAAAGTTATAGACAGTGTTTTTAATCCCTTAGGGTGCTATGGTTAGCAACTTTTATAAAAAGTTTTTGAAATTATTGCTCTCAAGTGATGCCATATATACTGTTCACTAGAATCTCATGCAGGCTTTCAAAATTCGTGGCACAACGGAAACATATTTGATGAATTTGGCTATACCTCCAAACAGATATTGCCTTATTTTTAGAATTTTGGGAGGACCTGAGTGTTACAGAAAATAACGCCGTCTACATAAAAACTAAGCCTTCAAAATGTAAATTTGCGGAAAAGAGGGCGAAATATTTTGGTTACTTAATAGCAGAAGTTTATAAAACTTTTGGGAGGCCAAAATATGGGCACTTATAAATTTGTCATCCCCTAAAACAAAAACACAAATTTAATAAATAGTAAGTATGAGTGGCTATTGTATACGTACTTAGCGAATTGCGGTTTTACCGACCATTTAACTAGGATTTTAAAACCCTATAGAGGATATCCAGTGGAAGCAGAAATATTGGAAAGCAATATCAGAACTATGGCGAGAACATAACTGTAAACCTGTTGAATACCCTCCTGATTATGCTAAGGAACTCAATCTTCCAGACAGATGCGCTGTGATAACGGCTCGGAAAGTATTATAATGAAAAATTTTTTGTTATATATCAGAGTAGAAATTTTATCAAGCAAGTTAAGCTAGGCAATAATTTTTCTCAATTCGTCAAATCCTTCGGTGTGGCTAGGTGGCTAGAAACAAATGCAGATTTTTTTTTTTTCTTTTTTTCTAAACTTAAAAAAAAAAAAAAAAAAAAAAAAAAAAAAATTAAGATGATTTTATTATTTTTAATGTATTTACATATTTTTTTACCGCAAAATTAAAGCATAAAGAAAAAAAAAATCCACAGTTGGGATATTAATGTTTAAGTTTTGCCCACCCCATTATACCAAAAATGCAGAGTACTTATAAATTATTATCTCGTATTTGATAATATGAAACACTGGTATTTGTGATTGTATGGAATAGTAGGAAGTCCATTCCATTTTTTTTTTTTTTTTTTTTTTTTTTTTTTTTTTTTAACAAACAGGCATAGTTATATTACTTTGGAATATAAAGTGCAAAATTAAAAAAAAAAATAAAAAGTGACAAAACCAGTTAATTTTAAATGAAGATTAATGAAATTTAAAAATTTTATAAAATTGCGTTCGTTTTAAAAACTCCATTTGAAACTTTTAAATTCATGTACGATATTTTTGAGAAAAGTTTGCTGTTGTAAAAAAATTACAATTAAGTAAATTAAATTCTAAAGGCTTAACTTTTGCGAAATTATGTTGAAGTATGAATAATTAATTTTTACTTTGCATATTTATTAATGGATTTCAGTTTCTCATATTGATAAATGATATAGTTGACATGCACTTTACCAAAGGCAGTTAATCTACGAGATCAAAAATATGTACAAAAATAATATTTTATGTAACTTTTTCTTACCAACAGATCGACACTCAGGACAGTCATGAGCAAAAATGCATTGATCAGCATGCTTTTGAGCAACTGCGGCTAGTTCTTCGTCCCATACCTGGAAACATTAAAATATCTATAAATATTTATAGTATTAAAGTAACCCCTTTTTTTTCTTGTTTAGTAAGCTAATAAATTAAATATTATAAGAATTTTTTTATTAAAAAGTGTGTTTGTGTGTGATAGAGAGAAATATTATCAAAGTGATTTGCAGCATTTTTTTGCGCAACAATATTTATCAATTTCATGATCGACTGAAAATTGCATTTACTCAATGCAGAAATATGAAAAATTTTCTGCGCAACTCCTACAATATGAGTATCATATACAGAAGAACCTTCGCACTTTAAGAAAAAGATTATTTTGATAATTCAGTTCTTCATTATGATTTTGAATTAAAGATATGATTCTTCCTTTTTTGAGAAATAAACGTCTAGCAATCTTCGTTTTGATTAAAATTCAGAATAAAATATTTATTTTGAAAATGTTTTTCTTTAAGTTTATAGAAATCTCTAAATTTATTTTAATGCTCCGTTTGATGAAAAACATTTATATTAACAAAATATAAAGCTGTGTAAAAATCGAGATTCATGCATTTTTAGGAAAAGTATTTATAATGTATTATACGTCAAAGAAAAGCATGCATTAAGATATCTTATCTGTATTTAAAAACATGTAAATATTCATTTAAAAGATTCCAGATATTTTTAAACTGTTTTTTATTTGTAATATCCAGATTTTGCTTTTGCAACCAATTTCACGAAACTTGAAGAAATGTTGACAATGTACAACTGAAACATGATAGAGAAATTTGAAATTAAAACAATGAGTATTAATGATATACGAGTATTTAAAAAATAATTTTGCTGCGCTGACGCATAAGATTACTATTTTTCCTATCATTTTATAGCAAATATGGTTTCTACACGTCACTGAAACTAAAATAGAAAGTGTTAATTTCAAACAAATTATTTACATATCTAAAGTTACTTTTTTTTTTTTAATATATATTTCTCTAGAAATTAGAAGAAATAACTAAAACCTAAAGTGTTCTATATGACTTTGCTGTACGGTGCACTTAATCTATATAAATAAAGACAAATATTTGCGTGTGTAACTGTATATCTGAGTATCTGCCTGTGCTTTGTTGCTCAGACTACTGATCGCAAAGCAGGAAAGGTCCTACAAAACTTGGCATATGGCATGGACCGTGCAGGTGTGCACCTCATCGAGATTTTTATGAATTTCGAATATGAATATTTTTAATTAATTTTTAATTTTTGGATTTTATCCATTGACTTTTCTGTTTCATTTTCTAATATTTATTCTTTCATTTCAATCGTCTGCATATCTTAGCAACGGCTATTACACTATTTATTTTTTTACTAGCAGGCTTTGCCCACTTCGCTGGTCACTATACATTCTCAAAATTCCACATCATTATTAATCAAATATGAAAATAAATAAATAAAACACGGAAATCAGTAGAAAATTTAGTTAAAGTCCCCGCTGCGTGCGGAGGTGTTTTTCCCGCACGCAGCATGAAAAGACCGGGTCCCCACTGCCTTCGACATCGACTTATCCGCTTTTTACTCCCTCTTTCCCCGAGGGTAAGTTAGAAATTCGCGAAGTCCCACCAAAGTGTATATTGCGTAAACTTAACGCTCACACCCCAAAATTCGCCATTCTAAGGTAATTTGAAACAGATATATGCTTGAAACCGTGTTTTCTGAACATCCCCCGCAGGGGAAGGGACAGAAAGTAATTACGCAAAATCTCTTTTTAGTGTCTGTATTGGGTATGCATAACCAATCGACACATAAAAAAAGTCGCTTTCCTGAGATAATCTGGAGCAGAGTTCCCATTGAAAACGTGTTTCACAAAATCATTTTACAGTGCGTGTTGGGTACGCATAACCGACTCACATATAAAAATTAATCTTACTGAGATGATTTGGTTAGCTCAGTAACCAAAGTATCTGTTGGTTACTGAGCAAGGTAACCAACAGAAGAGTAGCAAGGTTACGCTTGAAAGCGTGTTTACTGCCTCTCTCCCCGACACCAAAAGAAGAAAGGGGGGAAATTCGTAAAATCCCGTTACAAAGGTGTCAGATACATATAAACAATTTACGCACTAAAATTCGTGAATACAGCTCCCATAGATTTCCCAGGACAAATTCAGCGCTAAAAGAGAGGAAGGGGGTCTCGAATTTCCCCCTCGTAATGCCTCTTCCCCTCCCCCCCCAAATCGAAAATCATGAAAAACGAAAATAGGTTTCTGAAAATATCCTAAAGAAGACGCATGGCTGTTTTCAAAATCTTTATACCATTTTTTTTAGAGCTCTACTCAAAAATCCGGAATTTGCAAAATCCCCCCCCCCCCCCCCCCAAAAAAATCGATTTTCCCCTCTCCTCCCTTAAAAGTCGAAAACTCTGAAATCGCAGAAAATGTCTTTTTTGTACTCGAATGTAGTCTCCTCATGTGCATTTTTTCCACCGTGAAGTAATTTGGAGCCCAGTTATGATTACAAACGTGTATTTGCTTCCTGTCCCTCCCCAGGGGGAGTACGAGAGGAATTTCGCTAAAGTTGATAGACATAATTTTAAGCTGGATACAAATCTAAATTCCGGTTAAGTGTCGTTGAATTCTGCCCAGCTATTCTCACGTGATACCCGGACAAAAATAGCGTTACAGACATACAGACATAACGACCCTCCCCTCTCCTACACACACACACATTAAGGACATAAGAATAAAAAATTAATATAGGAAATAACACAAATATATGTCGTTATAAAGAATCGATCTACCAGCATACATTTTTATTTTTACTATACGTTTAAAACTTTTGTGTATATGGAATCATTATAAATTTTGGTTGATGTAATGGTTGTACTATGTGTATGATAGGGCATGGTCATTGCTCAAAATAATAAATTTAACGTTTTATGAAAGGAAGTAATTATCGTAAATATCTACTGACAATAAACCGCGTTTGAAAAATATTTGGGTTGGTATGAATTTCTTCTCAACATAATATCGTTGTGTAAAATATCAAATTTAGTAGCAGAGAGCGAGTTAAGGGGACTTTAAAATTTCAAAATGTCAACCAATAAAACATTTTAATAATTTAAAACTATCTGTAAGATATGTCGAGTGAAATAAAATGAGAAGTTTATATTAATAGAAGAGTAATTTCTAAAGATTATTGTAAAAATATCGTTTAAATAACTTTTTGTCAGAGCAAATATATACTTTTCAGAATTTCATGTTTTAACGCTTAAGTTTAGCCGAAACCTCACAAAAATTAGAGCGAAAACTCCTTATAAGCATTCAAACAAATCTGCACACTCATTTTTTGTCTTAATTTATATTTTAAAACACAAAGTGTTGATGTATAGATTAAGGCCGAATCTCAACACGCGAGACATAGATCTGGGTGCGATGCCCTCTGTGGGAGTTCCAGGCTGTATTCACGGGAGTTTCGGAGAAAACTATTGAAAACTCTGAATGACTAGGTCGACAATTGCAACCTGAGTTCAAACCCGGGATCTCCCGTCTACCAGCTTCGAGAGTAAAACCTCCCAGATACTAAAAATTTTGAGTTTAAAAAAAACCTGAAAATTGCATGAAATTTACTATTCAAACGTAAAAATATTTCTTTTAAATTAACTTGCCAATTAATTCACAAAGTAATACGCAAATATATCAAAAATATATTTTTTAACACAACAACAAAAATGTGGAATTGTAGGAAGAAATAAAAAGTAAGCCGAGGTTGGAGCATTTAAAATTTTTTGAAAGGAATTAAAATTTTGAATTTTATTTATTTATTTTTTATTTCAATCGTTTTGAAGAAATTTTAATATTCTTAATTTTGTTATACGTCTATGTACATCTATTCAAATTTTTATAAGACAATAGTGTACAATAAAGCTTCAGGCCGACCAGAGGCCGAGAGGCTCTGCTCTCGTAGCTGGTAGACAGGAAGTGCCGGTTTCGATAGCAGGTCGCGCTCCTCGACATAACTGTTCGGTGTTTTCTGTGATTTTTCCAAATTTCGCTTCCTTTCATGGGACTCAAAAAGAGTCCTGCGAGAGCTATTCCACCTTAGTCTGTGACCCAAACAATCAGCCTTAAAAACAGAACCAAATAAGCTTTATCTTTCAAAAAATAACCTGAATGTTATTATAATTTACGTAATGTATTTGCGTTTCCAAGAGTAGTAGCGCCATCTTCAATTTGCAGGGAGAATTAATCAATTAATGCATTGAATTCCTTTTTATCTGTACATTGTGTGATATAATAACAAGTTAATTAAAATTTATGAGTGGATTAAATCATCAAATCTTTCATTTTAGATTGTACACAATCATCTGTAATATTTTTCTTATTATTTTATTCACTGAAACCAAACGAATGTTAGTGCAGACTACTAAAATATCAGATGACGTCGAATAAATATCGTATAAAATTAAATGAATTAAATATAAAAATGATTTTTTAATTTATCTCAAAATTTTATGCTTGGATAAAAATTATTTCTTGATTGATGCCTTAAGTAGGTTATTGTCATTTCTGTTCGCAAACTAAAAATTGTAAGTAAAGCAGGTCGATAAAACCCACAAAGCATCGAGGCTCACTTTGGTTGTGCGATAGTATAGAGGTTAAGGCCTATACACTGCACTTGGGTTCTAGATCTGGGTGGAATGCCCTCCGTGGGAGGTCTTTTAAATGGTCCTAGTCCTAATCCGTGTGAGCAAATTCCCTGTACCTGGTGTTGGTACAAGCCACTTTGGAAATGTATAGTCGGCAGCAAAAGTATCCGAGCACTAGCAATAATCCCTGTCTAATGTCGAGTCATGTTCTTAGTCAGCCTAAGAACATGATTCGACAAGGATTTATTCAACAAAACCGTTTTAAGTGTACTTCTCTGATATCGGAATTATTGGTTAGTGCTCGGATAATTTTGCTGCCGACTGCATTACATTGCGTCCGCATATGTATTGTAAGTCACCAATAATTTTAAGAAGGGTTATATGATATACATAATCGACGTTTCTTTGATTCTATTCACCTTTTATGTATATCAAATCCCACTTTTAAAAATTTTTGGGGGCTGTTGAATAAAAAAGTCGCGCAATCTGTACCAGGTGGCGCTGTCTACCGCTTGAACTGTTGCCAAGTTTCCGAGCCACGCGGAAGGCATCTAGTTTAGGAGGCTATGATTATACGTCGTCAGAACTGCCAACCTAATCCGGATAATTCTTAATACCGCCACTTTTCCCACACCAATCTTTTCTTAGAGTTTTTTTTTCTTCCTTATTTCATCGTAAATACATTTGAAGAGAATTTCTCTAAAAATGAAGTGTTGTGAAAAAAGGGGCGGTACTAAGAATCTTCCGGATTAGGTTGGCAGCTCTGTATTATATACGTTGTGTAGGACAAGGCCAATTGACTACGCTTGGGTCTTAGGCTTATAGGTGGAATTCCTTCCGTGGGGGGTCTTTCTAAGGGGGTCCTGTCCTACCCCGTATTTACGCGAGTTTCGAAAAAAAAAAAAAAAAACTACGAAAAACTTCGAACGGCTAGGTCGACGAGCGCGGCCTGGGATATATTTACTGAGATATTGTTGGTAAATATAAACTAAGAATAGTTAAATATAGAAATACTTTTGTAAATTATCTCAAAATTGTATGCACAAATGGAAATTATTTCTTGATTATTGCTTTAATTGCTTTATTTTGATTTAAATATGATCTAAGATAGTTCCTTAGAATATCTTACGTTCTAAAAACTGTTAAATAAAAATTAAAATCTTTATTAATATTTTCTCATGTGTTTTATAATTAACGTTCCATATTTTAAAGTAAATTTATATAGTAACTACTTTTCAAAGGAAAGAAAACTGATTGTGTAAAAACATTCTTTACATTATGTGAATTTAAAGAGAATATTCATTTTGAAGAAAAAAATTTCATTACATTGTTACGCACATTAATTCAATTTACTCTATTTATTTATTTTTTTTCTTAACTGCATTGATGATATCTTCTAGCGTGAAGATTCAAATTTATATACGCATTACAGTATGCAAATATGAAATTTTTAAATCAGTGAAACAGAATTAAGTTTTTTTTTTTTTGTTTGTTGTTGTTGTTATTGATTACTGAAATAAATTTTAAATAGCAAAATAAATGTTAAGATATAAAATATTTGGTTTCCTTTTGATAATGTTATGGACGTTTAATTTCATGATATTTTTTATGAAATTTCAATAAAAATATTGAATTGCTGTGGTTTTTTTTTTTTTTTTTTTTTTTTTTTTTATTGACCCACGATAAGATTACGTAAAATTTTGATATTACTCATGAGGAAGAACGACATTTTGACAACGTCTATCGTATATTTTAGAAGCCAGATGGCAGCACTATTAAATTATTATCCGAGAAATAATTTAACTTCTTATGAAAAAATTATGGAAACTTTGTTCTTCCACTCAATTTTCCCCTCCCTTCATTTACTGTCATTCTGTCACTGAATAAAGAAGTTCATGAATAAATATCAGTTTCTATTTCATCTCTAGTAAACTTCCTTTTTTTTTTTTTTACAGAGTGAGTACACAGTGTAAAAAATATGTCCTATTTGCTGCCATAAATTCTCTGTAATTTGAGAAAATACGCTTAATTTACGAAAAACTAGTATTTTGTGGCCACCACGAGACTTTCTTCTATATTTTCCTACACAAATTCACTCAGTAACAATAATTAAAAAAAAAAAAAAAAAAAAAAAAAGTGGGACTTTGACAAAATTTTGGGTAAAATGTGAAAATTTGTTAAAGTTTGTCAAAACACGGAAACCGTGGGACTTTGACAGAATTAGGGGGAAAATGCAAAAATATGTTAAAGTTTGTCAAGACACGGAAACCGTAGGACTTTGACAAAATTAGGGGGAAAAAGCAAAATTTAGTTTAAGTTTGTCAGAACACGGAAACCGTGGGAGTTTGATAAAATTAAGGGGAGAGATTTTTTTTTTCTAAGTTTTTTTTCATAAAAAGTAAAAAAAATCGATAACTTTGTTTTAAATTATCACAGATTTATAGTTCAACCATTCGTTTTAAAGGTACTGACGAGACCTTTCGAAAGATACCCATCTTGAAAATTTTTGCCCTATATCACCCTGTTAAAAATTTAGAAAAAGCGGGATGGCAACGCAACCCTGTAAGACACTAATTTATGTCAAGGTGCAACTACATACCAATTTGTATGAAATTCTGTGCAATAGTTCCAGATATACAGTTGCCACAAAATTTTGTCACACACACACACACACAGACAGACAGACATTTTCTAAAAATGGTAAGATCGTGTTCTACAGCTCTCAAAACGTGTAAATCCATCAAAAACCCGAAATCGAAAATTTTTACGAATCCAATACTTTCTTCTATTGAAGATAGAAGAAAGTAAAAATACGTTGTCAGAAAGTATTTTTTGTAATTACAGAAAATTTCTGGCAGCAAATAGGACATATTTTTTACAGTGCGTATAATTTAACGGATAACATTTGTTAAGACAAATATTTTAAATTATAGATAAAGTTTAGTGTAAGGTTGATGAATAATTAATAAATAAAATTTCTAAATTATGTTTTAATTTGTGAATATTATAGTATAGTTCGTATATGCTTAGCACATAAAAATAATTTTATCGTGTACATATTATTTGTTGATTCATAATGCCTGTAAACATTAATTATAAAAAAAAGAGGAGCTGTAATCAAGTGAAGAAAGCAAGTCAATAACTGTAGTTATATTATTGCAACTTTTTAGCCTATTATATATATATATATATATATATATATATATATATATATATATATATATATATATATATATATATATATATATATTCAAAATAATATAGCACGATTATTAATAATAATATAAAATATTTAATATTTTTTTGCGTGCTTTTGCAACATATGCTGTTTGCTTACTAAGTTTTTATTAACTGTCATTCAACATCAACACCTAAATTTCGGTACGTTTGTCTACAATACCTTAACGCAGACGTTTTGCTTTTTGTTAGTACCGATAACCAAACCTCATGTTATTTCGTGGAGAAATTTGTTGTGATTAATTAAATTTGTTGTGATCTGTTGTAATTCATTATCTTAAAAAAAAAAAAAAAAAAAAAAAAAAAATCTGTATTCACATTCAGAAAACTCATAATCGTTAAGGTTGTTTTAGCTTTCTAAAAACTGATATTTGAAATTTTTAACATTTTTTAGTTAGAAAATAAGAAAACTGCGTTTAGATCATTTTTCTCAAATCTTTAGCTTCAAATAAAAATCTTAAAATCTTAAAATATCATTTTTTTTTTTTTTTTTAAATAAACAAATAAATTACGGATGAGAGTTTTCTGAATCAGAGAACGGATTGTTAAAAATGTATTGGGTAATGAATAATTCGCATACAGTTCCCCTACAGAATAACAGTGTCTTTGGTAGCCAGCGAGGAGAAGTTTTGTAAAAGGTACAGAAGAGTTTTAACTACTGTCTTTCTTGATAAGTTAATTAAAAACATTAAACAAAAATAGATTGACTGTATAATAAATAAGTCGCCAATTAGAATATCAAGTTAATGATACAATATCCTATCTTTTTCCTTTAACAAGATGGAGTAATCAATATCAATCAGCATAAGAACATGTAATACCTAAATGTTTTCCTGTTTTGAGAAAGAAAAGAAAAATGTATATAACCGTAACAGTTATTTGATCTTTCTAGAAAAACTGAAACGAACTCAGTGATCTATTAATGATGTGACATATTCAAGTAATTGAAGAAGAAACGTAAGAAAGTCAACTGGACCGATTAAAGAATTCCTTAAAGTTTAAACTTTTTTTTAGTAATAATATATGAATGTATGACAAACATTTTTGGTTAAAACTTTCCTTTTCTTTTTTGCGTTTGATATCAAGATCTTTTAAAGATTATTAAGCTTTAAAGCTTAAATAGTTTTCTCAAAATCTCGTGTTTATTTAATTAATAATAAAATTATGCTGTCCTAAAATTCCCATTAATTTTTATGATCAGAATTTGTACTGTGACTTGCAGTGTAATTATAAAACTAAGCATTAAACATTTATATTGTAAAATGTTTGCTGTACGGTTAACTAATTTTATAAAATTTATCATATCTATATATAAAATTATTACAATAATTGTGAATTTTTAATTATTTTGGTTATTTTATTTTTAATGCATGCAATAATTCAAAGAAACTTAATTTAACTTGTTTACATAATTTATCTGTCATTCTTTAAGAACAATTTGAAGATGTTTTTACCGCTTTCCAGCAAAGTTTAAACGTGTTTATGACTTTAATTCATCTGTCGGTTCACATTTTCATTTTTATAAATATTTTTAGCATCATTCCATAAAATTTATACATGTTATTTTGAATTTTCCCAATTTACTATAGAGCGCTTCTTGTGAAAAGCTGTACGTGTAGTGCATGTATAGTACTGGTTTGTGTATAGTGACTCACAAAATAATTCGGATATATTACTTTCAAAAAAACGTATAAGCACATTTCAAAATTTCTATACTTCTCTAAACACACGAAATCAATATAAATTTTAAGTTGTCTATAGAAGATGAAGAAATTAACGTTAATGATTTATAATAATATATTTACAGGAGGGCCGCACAAAATTATTCGGATTCATTAAGTTACATTTCTGGAGGTGCATTTTCAGTTGTGTTATGATTTTTCTACACATTTCAATGATGTAGACACATTCTAATGATAAAGAAATGTATTTATGGCTTAAGAGTTTATGAAGTGACTGTTAATGCCTTTCATGGAATTCTAAACATACTTCTGGAAGTAAAAACGTATACTGACAGATAGACGAACCTAAGTTATAAACACTTTAACACTTCTTTGGAAAGTGTTAAAAATATTCTCCAGACTATTATGAAAGAAAGAGAGATATATTAAAAAGTTAAATTATTTTTCTTAAATTGCTGAATGCATTAAAAAAAACAATGGAACTAAAAATTAAAAAAATTACGATTATTCTAAGAATTTTCACATTTTTGTACAAACCCAAGTTAATATATAAATGAACATTTCATTTTATTTTTATATTTAAAGTCTTATTCTGACTCAAAGCTAATTTATCTTTTTGAAAATTTAATTTAAAAATCAAATCGCATTGAGAGGTGTTATTTTTTTCTACTCTCATATATAAAAGTCAAAAAGAGAAGAAGATGTAATTAAATGATTACAGAATTTTTCGCATTTTATTCCACATTAAAAAACGTTTTCTGCGCTAGTTTTTTATGAGAAGAATTTTTTTTTTTTTTAAATCAATTTGTATGCAAGCGAAACGATTATGTTGTACTTTTTTTTTTCTTGAGTACATTTATAATTTTTTATCATCATGTAGAACATTTCTTTTAATCTCTTGAGTACAATAATTTCTCTACCTAAAGCTTTATTCTATTTATTTTAACAGAATGAAGGAACCCCTCAAGACATTTTATCAGAAATAAGAGAAAATATTAAATGTTCAAAACTATTTAATTTTTTCCCCTTTTACACATTAAACATAAAATCACTGTTTTCCTAAGTGTATTTCACAACATCATTATTAATAAATTAATGTATTTTAGGAATTTTTAGTTGAAAAATACTTTTATAACCTCGATTTTTAAACATTTTAAAAATAATTGAAGACCATAAAAGCGCAATGTTACTTTTTAAGACGTCTGAAAAAAAAAAAAAAAAAAAAAAAAAATGATTTCATGCTTTGCTAAATGTAAATGTTACAATTATTTTTCATTATGAAAAAAGTTCCTGATTTTGTAAAGTTCTTTGATGCAAGGATTAAAAGTTAGCTATTTCACAGATGTTCTAAAATATGTCTTTGAGCTGAAAATAAAGCATAAACGCTAAAAGTACTGATCACATATTTACGAAATCAGAAGTATCTTCTAGAATATACGAGGTTTGATACAGAAATAAGGTTCCCAAAGAGCTCTAGCCGCACGGGAAGATCGAGGCGAAATCTGGCAACACCGCTGTGCACGGATGATCCCCACTCTCGATTCCGCTCGGCCGCGTTTCGCCGCGCCGCTCAGTCTTGGTTCAGCAGCCGTCCGAGATGGAGGTGCCCATTGTTGCTCACGCCAAGTGCGAGATTCATTCCGTAATTCACTTTTTGCAGGCCAAAGGGACTCCATACGTGGATATTCATCGTCAGTTGACAGAGGTCAATGGCGACAAGTGTATGTCCGTTCAACACGTCCAAAAGAGGTGCAGGGAGTTTAGTGCCGGTCAGAAGGAAGTCCACGATGAAGAACGGAGTGGAAGACCGTCAGTTTCGGAAGCGATTGTCGAGATGGTTCAACGCGAAGTGCTTCAAAACAGGAGGATCACCGTCCGTGAACTTGTTGCTCGGATTCCTGGGAGTTCTTACGGTACAGTGGAAACAGCTTTGACTGAAAAATTAGGAACTAACGCTTCCTCAACAGGTTGGCGGCGGAGTTCTACGACATTGGGATACAGAAACTGGAGCACATGGCCTTAAACTTCAGACATACAAGGCATTCATAAACTCACACTTTCCAATATCGATGTAGTCACGAGTGCAATTAGGAGACCAACCAGAAATTTCCGACAAATACAAATACAACCTTAATACAGGATTTTACTTACTATTTACCATATTTGTATGCTTTTTTGTAGGAATATGACGAATGTTTCAGCTAAAAAAAAAATCTGCCGAAAAACTATAAAAAAAAATACCGACATTCTGAAGGTATTTGGAACAAGAATCATAAAATCTGCAGAATAACTGCAGTTTGGAAGCAAAAAATTTACAGATAATTTTTTTTTCTCTCTTAAGCTTATTATTGTTCCAAATACCTTCAGATTATCTGCAGTTTTTTGTAGTTTTTCTTCATTTTTATAGTTTTCTTTTTTAAAAGATTTTTTTTTGGTGGCATTTAGACAGGTAGAATTTTTTGGAAAGTTTTTTGTTTATAAAAAGAATAGATTTGAACAAAATTTTACAAAAATTGCAGAAAAATTGCAAAAATATTAGAAAAACATTATTCTGAAACATAAAATGCATACGTTTAATTTTTAATGAAATACAAACACTTGTTCTGTATATTCTGCAATTGTGCATATAGGAAAGAATAGCCCCTTTTTTTTATTACACTAGGGTGCTCTGCCCCCTGCTCGCTCCGCTCACAACCCCCGAGGGGCCTCCGACTCACTTTACTTATTAACAAATGCAAAGCTCTGCCCGCTTAGTCGCTGCTTTCTTTCACTGAGAAGGAATATTAATAGTGCAAATTACAAGACGAAAGCAGAAAATTATTATAGAAATCCTCATATTCAATGTCAAATTGAAATATATAATATTTATATATTTTTTAAATAGAAATTCGTAATATCTAGACCATTTTGCATTACAGCTTTAGTATATGACCCTATTTATTTCTTTTTTACAACATCGGATCCGGACCGTAGTATCCCTTAGTCTGCAGAGCGCCGAGCTCGTAATTGGAAAATTGCGGGTTCTGTCCTCGAGCCGGCCAGAGACCATCGTGTACACTAATGGTGGCTGGTGCACGTAAAATATAACTTGGCCGCCATAACCTCCATGTTCCTATCAAAATCTCTCGCCACCAAAGTGGGGAAGCCATCCCCTTCATGTAGGACCAAAACTGTGGTGGCACGTCTCCGGAACATCCGTAGGGTTGCATCCCAGGCCGTCACCAATTATCCATAGCGCAGTAATGGTGCGACGTGAATCATAGATATCTACCTACCTACAACCATGGATCATATTTTAATTTTCCCGTGTAAGGTTGGTTTGGTTGTTTTTTTTACGTCGCACTAGTGCTGCACAGATGGGCAATTGGCGAAGGTCTGGGACACACCCCCTAGAGGTGGTCCGGAGACATGCCATCACAATTTTGGTCCTCCACGAAAGGGATGGCTTTCCCGCTTCGGTGACTCCCAGAGGTATAATTTTTGATGGGAACATTTTTCCCGTGTAAGAAAATTAATTTTCTAAAAGTTGCGAAGAAAAGGTGATATTTATTTTCTTTATTTTTTACATCCATGGTTTTGGGCCGTGGTACCCTAGTCGGTAAAACGCCGAGCACGTAACTGGAAGATTGCCGATTCGATACTTGAGCCGGCCAAAAACCGTCGTGTTCACTAATGGTGGCTGGTGCACATAAAAATATTTTGTGGCCGCAAGGTCCTCCATGTTCCTATCCACATTATACCTCTGGGGATCTACAAAGGGGGGGAGGATCCCCGCCGTAAAGGATCAAAATTGCGATGGCATGTCTCCAGAACATCTCTAGAGGTACGTCCCAGACCGTCGCCAATTACCCACAGCGCAGTACTGGTGCGACGTTAAATCCAACCTACTTACCTACCTAGATATGTTATGTTTATATGTATGGATAACAACAATTTTATGTGTAAAAAAGAAAGGAAAAGAAAAAATAAGTAAAATCCTGTGAGTTAAAATAGTATCTTTTTCATTTGAGATGAATCAAAGGCATTACGGTAAAATTTGCTTGCGATAAAGGGCAGCTATAAAATAAATTTAAAAGGCCTCTTTTGGGTAAAGGAAAGAAAGAAAAAGAAAAAATAAATCTTCTTTGAGAAAAAAAAAAGTGCTACTCAGAGATAAAAAGGCGCAGATCGTATCTTTACGACAAGCAGGTGTTGGCCAAATGGCCCCAGATATCAGTAAGCACTTTACTGCAACAAAAATAAGTCATTGTGTTTCTCTGTTTGAAAATAGAATACAGAATTGTGAATAGAAAAGCGTAAAGGGCTATGTCATTGTAATTGCAGTTTGGAGGAGTACTAACAAAATTGCTATAAATTGCGAAAATGGGGCAAATAAGGTTTTATGGCACTTGCAGATTTAAGGGCCCCAAGAAATAGTATTTTGTTTGTGTATCTCATGGGAAAAACAGTGAACGTCACTTTTCTAGGAAGCTTGGAGGAGAGATTCACAAAAGTAACGGAGAACAAAAAGCAGGCCCTCAGTGAATGAGCTTGGTAGGGGCGTGTGCGCGAGAGGAGTATAGTGTGTAGGATTGGCGCAGAGCTCCCCTCCGCCAGGTTAGGGGGATAGGAGATTTTGTTATGTTTATATGTATGGATAACAACAATTTTATGTGTAAAAAAGAAAGGAAAAGAAAAAATAAGTAAAATCCTGTGAGTTAAAATAGTATCTTTTTCATTTGAGATGAATCAAAGGCATTACGGTAAAATTTGCTTGCGATAAAGGGCAGCTATAAAATAAATTTAAAAGGCCTCTTTTGGGTAAAGGAAAGAAAGAAAAAGAAAAAATAAATCTTCTTTGAGAAAAAAAAAAGTGCTACTCAGAGATAAAAAGGCGCAGATCGTATCTTTACGACAAGCAGGTGTTGGCCAAATGGCCCCAGATATCAGTAAGCACTTTACTGCAACAAAAACAAGTCATTGTGTTTCTCTGTTTGAAAATAGAATACAGAATTGTGAATAGAAAAGCGTAAAGGGCTATGTCATTGTAATTGCAGTTTGGAGGAGTACTAACAAAATTGCTATACATTGCGAAAATGGGGCAAATAAGGTTTTATGGCACTTGCAGATTTAAGGGCCCCAAGAAATAGTATTTTGTTTGTGTATCTCATGGGAAAAACAGTGAACGTCACTTTTCTGGGAAGCTTGGAGGAGAGATTCACAAAAGTAACGGAGAACAAAAAGCAGGGCCTCAGCGAATGAGCTTGGTAGGGGCGTGTACGCGAGAGGAGTATAGTGTGTAGGATTGGCGCAGAGCTCCCCTCCGCCAGGTTAGGGGGGTAGGAGCGAAGAGAGAAAGACAGAGCTAGCTAGCACTAGGAAGAGAGGAGCGAGAATGGGGCGGTAAGCAAGATGAAAAAATAAAAATATGAAGCGAGATAGATGTGTCGCAGAATTTGAAAAAGGACGTAAAAAAATTTTCTGGATATTCCACCGATGGCCTCTTCCTACTGAAACAACGAGGCTAGGGAATTTTAACATGAATTCTTCGTGCTGATTCAGCCATGTGGAGATGTGATGTGTGCTGAAAAATGCCGTCTTCTCTGAGATTAGATACCTCCTGGGCTGTGCGCGTATATTTGCCTTCATCTTGAAGTTAGAGGCCTCCCCAAACAGCTGGAGATAAAAGTTTTTTTTGTTGGAAGGTACTAGAAAGTAAAGGCTACTTCAGTTCAGCTAATTCCAAGCCGTAGGGATTACAGTACGAGTCTCCGTACTAGGGTGCAGAATCTGTGAAGCTCTGACTACCGTTCGCTTAATATGGAATGGATGACCAAGTGGAAAACACACACGTACGTTTACCAGGAAGTTCCGTTCTCAGAGCAGGCAAAGTTTGGACGTGATATTGTGGGATGCCTCCATTGAATATCAAAGATAAGTGTCTTATAGTTTATTTTGATAGATATAATTTGTTTTATGTTAAACCATGTTTATTTGTGTGTTCTAAAATATGTTGTTCTTTTTAAGTCTTTGCAGTAAGATAATGATTGAGCGGTTTTTTCGCTGCCTAAAGACCATAAGTATGTTTTGTTGGTATAACTATCTAGTATGTAGTAAGAAAAACTGATTGTGGATAAGTATGGAACTTAATAAATAGAATAGCTGTAAAATTGTAAATTGAGTGAAGTTTATTAATTTGTCTGGTCTTTTTTTTTTTTTTTTTTTTTAATCTTTATGTTAGAAATGTCGGAGAAATTTAGCAATTGCTAGGTGTAATTTCGCAAAGAAAAAGAAAAGGTAAATAAAGCTTTACAAATCAATTTTAGTATCTAAATTATTATGAAAAATAATTTAGAAATGAATTAGTGAAATGCAAGGGAGTACAAAAATCCCTATCTTAATCTTTTTTTTTTAATCTTAATTACCTTTTGTAATTAAATAATTATACTTACCTGGGGTTATGTATTATTTTGTTTAATGGAAAATTTAAATGTTCAATGAGTGGTGCATTCAAGATAATTTAAAAATCTTAATTTAGGAGTATACGTAAGGCTTATAACTGATGTGATTGTATGGCTTACAACTGTAGTGATATATATAAGTTATTTTAACTGAATTTTAAAAACTTAAAAGTTTCATTTACCCAGATTGTAAAGAATGGTGACTGTTAGTCCATGGCGATGTTTAACACAACTTTACATGGTCTGGCTGTCATGTAAATTAATGTTGGGTGAATGTCACTTTAGCAGTTTTTTTTTGTACTCTATTTAATTATTTTGTAGGGTTACTCTAAAATATTGAAAACCTATCTATTTTATATTGGCTGTGGAAACTGTTATTTATACAGCTTGTGTGAAATAGATTTGTTAATTAAAGGTTAGAGTAGCATTTCAGCTAGCGGTTTTTTTAAAGTACACTCTTGTGTTGGAGCTATACATAAGTAAAAAAAAAAAAAAAATGATGAACTGAAAATCTTGAGGAAATTTAAGCAGTGAAATTAAAAGGGAAATTTTAGGTAAGAGTAATTTATGTTATGCATCACTCACTAAGTAAAACATAACGGTAAAACGCAATGTACGCTATACGAGTCAGGCCATTTAAGAGTTAAATGAAGTCTATAATAGGTTGTATTCTATAAGATAAATATAGATAAAGAGAAAAAAACGTAATAGATACATACAACCATGGATCATATTTTAATTTTCCCATGTAAAATGACTTCATGACAGACGAACAACGTCACTGGGAGAAACTTTTTTCAAATGGGAAATAGAGTACCTTCATAAACTTGTTGTTTTTAGTTAATAACTTTTTTAATAAAAATGATAGAAATTTCTAAGCAGCTGAAATATCTTCCTTGGAGCATTTGGAACACACTGATACCTCTGATGACGCGAAGGACCCTGCCCTCCGCTAGAAGATGCTGTCGCAGACAAAATAATTTGACGCCAGTGACAGTAACTTTTTTTAAATATATGGAGATAAGTTGAAAGCTAGATGTATGGCAACTTATGTTCAAAGTTCATTTGAATCGAATAATCCAATTTGTATCCAATGAAAGTATGTGTCTAGTGCGATTGCAGAGAAATATGTAGAATTACGAAGGGTATACAGATTCTTTAAATGGTGAAAAACAACAGGAATGTCAATATTTATTCTCTGAATAATCTTTTCATTAATAATAATAATAATTAAATAAATAAAATAACCAACTGAATGTTTTAAATGAAATTAAAATTGTTGCAACAGATTATAGCTGAATTAGTTTCCCGTCACAACAGAGTTGTGCAGTGGGCAACTGAAGACTGTTTGTGATTCACCATAGGGATGATTCGGAGTTATGCCATCTCAATTTTCATCCTCCGCGGGTGAACAGCGCCTCCGTTTCGGTAAACCTCAGAGGTATTAATTTTACTTAATATGAAGGATATTGCAATCACAACAAATTTTATGTCCACCAGCCAGCATGATTGCGCACGTCAGTCTTTGGCCGAGTCGAACATCGAACTCACAATCTTCTGGTTATGAGCTCCACTCTCCACCAACCAGGCTACCGCAGACGAGTAATAGATTATAAAAGCGTTTATTAAAGTATGATTTGTAGACATGGTGATGAAAAGTTGTGTTATTAGTGTTATTAGTATGAGTAATGGCTTGACATATAACAGCTTCATTACAAATACCACCAATAAAATTATAAAGAACATTTAAAATTACATTTTCTCTAAATTTTTTTATTAATTCCCCCATACATTCAACGACTTTTAAAACGAATGTTGCACAAATATATTTCAGAAAAAAAATTCAGTTTTACACGAATGTAGAATTATATACTTATCTTAGAAAAATTACTTATAATACATCTGATTTATTTATTTTTGTCATATGCGTTAATAATAATGGAAAATGTAACTATTTTATATTATTAGCATAAAACTTCGTTAAAATAAATAAATAAATAAAGAGGATGTATATGCATATTTTAATGGTCAAAATCCAATTTTTAAAAAATCCTATACTCATATGCGTTTTTTTTTTTTTTTTTTTTTTTTTTTTTAACTACACCGTGTCCCAAAAGTTTAGACAATCAATGAAATTTGACTTAACATAAAAAGTAATAAGGTACAATTAAAATTCCTAAAATAGGTAATAAATAAAAACAGTTTTGTTGATATACACATATAAATTATGATCAAAGGTTTGAAATTATAAAATACACATTAAATTATATAAAATTGTGCTGTCCGAAAAGTATAGACACATGTAAGTGTTTTTCGTTTTACATTTATAAAAGTAAATAAAAACTTACTTTTAATATTGTATTGTATTGCCACGACACTTTATAACATCAAATACACGTTGTTTCATATGATTAATTAAGCATTGTATTACAGTAGGAGATATTTCATACCACGCGTCAGTTGCAGTTTTTAAGTCATTTACACATGTAAATTGCTTTTCCTTTTCATATATTTTACGAGATAAGAGCCCCTATATGTTCTCCAAGGGATTCAAATCTGGATTAAGTGCTGGCCAGTCTAATAGTGTGGTATTGTTTTGCATAAACCACGTTTTCGTTGATCTGGAAGTATTTATCGATGTTCCATCTTGTTGGAAAACACAGTCCGTTCCTGCTAGCAAATCCATAATTAGCAGTAAATTGGTACGTAAAATAACTGATAATCCTCTGATTTCATTTTTCTGTCCGAAAATCCTAGAAATGTTTCCCCGTTGAAACAAAACACACCCCAGGTCATTACGGATCCTCCGCTTTATTGCCTGCTGAAACAGTTCTTCGGTTCTTTTCCTAGATCATACCAGTAAAATTTATAACCGTCAGGGCCGTCTAAATTCCATTTCTTTTCATCACACAAGATGAGAGAAAGCCACTTTTCACCATATGACATATGCTTTCTAGCCCACTTTAGACGTGCATCTTTAGGTCTCTGTTCTAAGCAAGGTTTTGCTTTCATTCTCTTGTAAACAATGTGTTTTGAAGCTTTAATTCGTCTGTGTATAGTACTTTTTGAAATTCTGGAAGTTGATGCAATTGCACACACAGATAAATTATAAACTGAAGCCTTTTTAATAACATTCTGTCCTCACATAACGTTTTTTTCTTTGGTCTTCCGACTCGCTTTCAAATAATCCATGTTCCACCTGATCTCAAAATTCTATAAATACTGCTCAAGGATCTCTTTATTCTTCTCGATATTTGTACACGATTTTGTCCTTGCGCTTTTAACTGTAAAATCTTAATAATTTCATCTTTAGAAATTTCTTTGGAGCGTGGCATTTTTATCAGAATACGCATGGAACGTCTTTTCCCAATCACAAACAAAGAAATACATGGAACTCATTAAATTATTAAGCTAAAAATATAGCAGACAAATAATTCAATTAAAGGGAAAAATTATTCTGCATTTATAGAAACAGACTACAATACAAATATTTTATTCTGTGAACAAAAATATAAAAAGAAACGTGTAATGCTGTATTGTGTCTATACTTTTGGGACGGCACATTTTTATATAATTTAATGTACATTTTATATTTTCAAACCTTGGATCATAATTTATATGTGTATATCAGCAAAAACTGTTTTTATTTATAACCTATGTCACAAATTTTAATTGTACCTTATTACTTTTTATATTAATGCAAATTTTATTGATTGTCTAAACTTTTGGGACACGGTGTAATTTACCGAAAAAGTAAATCAAGCCTTTTAAAAGTTTTTTCCAAAGTGCATGTACCCATAATCTATTCATTTTAATAATTCTAAGAAGCCTAAAAATCACTCAGTCCAATCCGCATTTGCAAAAAATAACTATCGTTTTCATCAAGTAAGTATCACATCAGGTGTCGGTGCGATCACTTTTTTATACCACTATTTTTATAAAGCAATATTTGTATTATACAGTCGAAGACATGCAGCAGTTGTATTCGATTAAATAATATAGATATTGCTTTTAAAAAATTAGATATTGATTTTAAAAAAGTAAGCACGCCGACCCCTAATATCACACTGAATATTGATTTTTTTTTTTTTTTTTTTTTACGTTTACAAAAATTTCTAAAAGTTATGTAATAACCTTTTTTTTCTTCTTTATTTTATCCCTCTTTTGCTTATAGCAGTTGTACATATGAACATAAAATTTGAATGATATAATCATTATCAAATATTTAAAAAAATTTTATATTACTTTACCACGGGGGAATATCTTTTAAAATGATATCAACTTTATTTTTCTAAAAATATATGCTTAGAAACGGTAAAGGTAAACAATTTTAGAGAGGAAGACTACTAAAACAATACTGTAAATGAGAGAGGACTTTAAGAATACAAATAGGTAAAAATGCATACAATTATAAAAAGTATATATATATATATATATATATATATATATATTTTTTTTTTAAATCTTTATCTTTATCTTTTTTTTTTTTTTTTTTTTTTTTTTTTTTTCAGTTTTAATAAGTGTTTGTTATTATTTATTAACATTTTTATTATTCTGGCTTAATCATAGTTTATAATTTCATTGTATTTTTTTCAAAAAGTTCCTAATGGAAGGAAAAGAAACGTGAAAGAATGAAGATGAAGGCAATTGTAATTTAACATTTGGAAGGATGTCTATCTTTGCCGAACTCTTAGTAATATCTTTCACTTTATTTTCTCTCTAAAATCATTTTATTTTCCTTTCTTTGAACCCAACATTACAAGAAAAATTGGAGATAAAAAATTGCTTATATTCATTCTCGATACCAAAATTATGTATATTCGATTAATGTTTTAATAACAAACATGTCATCTAAATTTTATATTCATTTTTTACACTGTAAATAGAAGCGTCATAAATTTAGACAGACATGTGTCTGAAGTACCAATTCAGTAGAGTCTTGCGCGGGTCGAGTAAATTTGACCTGCAGGAAGATTTTCGATCCGCAACCCGACCCGAACCCGTAGCTTATCCGTGACCCATAAAAATGAATTATTCAATTTACATTATGTAAAAAAATGAATTAAAATTTTATTTCACGAAATACAGTTTTTCTATTTAACAAATCTTTCAGAGAATCATTTATTGCATAAATATTACAAGTATATAATTATATTAAAACTAGTGTATAATTAAAACTGTATTAAAATAACTAATCTAATTATAAACAAAACTTGTGTATAATGTAACAAAATTTATTGTGTATTACTTTTACTTTTAAAAACTCCACTGTTTTAAATGTTCAGAGTATATTCACAAAGTAAAATAAAGAAGCAAACATATACTTTGGAAGGCAAATAATTTTCTCATATAACATTTTGAACTTCATGTATTAATATTTATACATTTCTTCTTTACGAATTAAACTTATGAGTCAAGGTAGAAAGCGTCACCCAATCCCTGCATTCAAAATATTATATTCGTAAAAAAAAAAAAAAAAAAAAAAAATTCTTCAAAGAAAAATATTTTGCGGGTAGACTCGCGGTTTTGTTCGCGGGTCAAAAATTGATGCTAAATTGATCCGCACCCGACCCGATGCAGGACTTTAATTCAGACACAAATATGCTTGAAAAATGCACAAATATGCAGACACAAATATGCTTGCGAAATTTCAGATTGCACAGCCGTCCGAATTTAAGACACACAAGTGTCCTTTTATAAATGAATTGGGATAAGTTTCTGAATAAGACTGATATGTCTGAAATTAAGGCATATTACAATTTAGACACTTAGAAATTAAGACATTTTACAATTTAGATACTTAGAAACTGAGACATTTCCCAGTTCAGACAATTGAAAATCGAGACATATGTATTATTTAGCAAATTTTTGACATGAAATCCACTTTAAACAACATAAATACCCTGTTAAAACGTCTTTTCACATTCAATAAATATAATATCTTTTATAAAATAAATAGTTGAGCTATTTAAGCTACATTAGCGTTTTGAAATTAAATTTTCAAAGAATAATACTCAACAGATGTACATATTTCTTTGCATAAAATTATGTTTGAAATAATTGATAAAACAACATATTTAGCCGCAAAACGTATTTGATTAAAAGAAAAAAAAACTATTTTTTATATAAAGCTCTCTCATATAATAAAACAAAACAATATTAAAATGTTACATAGAAAGTAAATAACTTGTAGCTAAGAAAGCGAATTTGTAATTAAACAATCTTAAACAATTTGTGCCTAACTACTTTTCTCTCTCTCTCTCGTTTCAAAAACTCTTTTCTTCCTCATGTTTACCTACACCTGATTGTAAAATGTGAAAACAATTCTTTTGGTTTCCATACGTACAGTCGGGAAAAAAAAAATGCAACACTCGCTGTAATTTCGTTATTAATTCACGCAGAAAAATCTAATAGACACTATTCATCAGGAAATTAAGTGTACGTTTTGAAAATTGTGTCAAATTTTGAATTAGAGGGTCATCTACATATTGAAATGAGCACCAACTTTGATTTTTTTCAATAGCAACACCCAATTTTGACTTTATAATTGAATTCCTGAGAGTCTAGCAGTGCGGAAAAGTATACAGTTTGTATACTTTACTTTAATATTTATAGAGTTATAACCAGAAATGTGCTAGGGGTTTATCTGTAAATTTAGAAAAATAAAATTAAGATCCTATAAAAATTAGACAAAATTTTACTGTTTCACACCAGAAATTTTTGAAGAAAAAAAGTATTATAAAAATTAATAATGATAAAAGGCTATTATTTTTACAGTATATTGGCTAACCCTGACTTAGGTTTTCTGAATAAGCATATACTGAAATAGTTCATTAGAGAATACATTTTAGATTTTGAAAAATGTGCGATATTTTTTAATTCAAAAGTGTCATCGTAGCTACAGTGATCACCAATGAAACTTAAATTTTCCTTCACATTATTTTGTAGGTGTGACATAATATACGAACTCAAATAACTTACATATTATGTAACTTATATATATACACATAACGATAAATAAACTAAATCTTATCCGATAAATTATTGTAAGGTATCATGAAGTAAACTTTAAACAATTTTAATCGTACTTACCAGTTTTGGTCAGTTTAATTCTTTGAAACTGTACGATTTGTTTTGTAATTTCTATGAAAATACAGTTTCTTAACTAAAATATATTTGTAAAAGTAATTTTTAAAAACTGAAGTATCCTTAAAATAATAATCCCCCTACCACCACCAAAAATAAATAAATAGAAAAAATAAATCAATATATGAACTAAATGATTAACCTTTTGACTATGACGGTAGTTAAAAAGCGATTTAACAACTCTGAATTGCATTTTAATGCTACTTGATTTTATAAATTTGCAAATTTTACGTTCCACCTATTTCTCTATTTTAAGCAGTAAGCCCCGCCTATTTAGTTGATTTTTTGTTCCTTCTAGTGTTCGTTTAAAGGATTCAAAATGTATCACCAGTAATCGATGAGGCAAATGCTACTTGTATATAATTTTGCATCGTAAAATAAGGCGTTTAATACGAATACGCATAGTCACTTTTTCTTTTTATTTTCTGTATTCTTTTTCTTTAGAAGAACAATGTAAAGCGAGCCTTGTTTTCATTAGAAAACAAGACTTCCTTTGTTAACATTATGTCTAAAAATCATCTTTTTTGTTTCATTTCTTCGCGTTTGGCGTTATTGTTATACAGTTTGACCCGTAAATAAAAATTAAAAATATTTTGTTTAATTGTCTCTGTTATTTTTTAAGATTTTCTTCATTATCTCATGCAAAACTCCGTAAGAGACGCCCCCCCCTCCCCCAAGCCACTGCAAAAGAAAAGTTTATTTATATCTCGAAAACTAATAGCTGCAATGAGCTGCAAATTTGCACACCCATATTTTTCAGCATTAGGATTCATTTTATGCAAAAATTAATATAGGTCATAATTCATAATTTTTTTTAATATGAATTTATTAATATTTTTCAGAATCAAAAGTGACAATGGATTATATTTGGATTTCTTCACTGTATCTCATAAAAAAAAAAAAAAAAGTTATATCGATCAAATTATTTTTTATGAAGATATTAATAAATGTTTGAAATATGAAATTAACATTAGCACCTTCAAACTTTGAACGGTTATAACTCCATAAAAAAGTGAGTAAAATATACAACCAATATACTTTTTCGCAACGTCGCGACCATGGAAATTCAAATATAAAATAAAAATAGGGTATTACTGTTGAAAAAATCAAAGTTGGTGCGCGTTTTAATATGTAGACGACCCCCCAATTCAAAATTTCACTTCATTTTCTAAAAGTACTAACAATTCCCAGTCGTATGATACCTATTACATTTTTGTGCATCGATTAGCAACGAAGTTACATGGAGTGTTGCGGATTGTTTTCCCCGACTCTGCATAGTTTGTGTTCTTTCAAATATTAGTTTAAAAAAAGAAATCGTTTTCCGAATACTACAGGTTGCGATATCACGCAGTTGTTCTTTTTACAAAAGAATTCTAAACATCTACACATAAAATTTAAGATAATAATACAGAATATTCTTTAGCTATATTATGGACAGTTTTATAGCAAAAAATACCGATTAAACCACAAAACAGCGATTTATTTCGCGAATATTAGAATATGTATTATCATGCAAGCACAATCTGTCGTATATCGTGCTGGCATGATTGGGATGGCGCTGGTCTTTGAAACCATTAGTTGCCGGATGAATTTCAGACTCTTCCTTGTAAATTTTTAATGCTTTCTTTATTCTCCAGGAGATTTTAAAATCTGTCTTCAACAGATAAAATAAATAACATGCAATCTTTTACTAATTTATTTATTTATGAAAAATATTCACTGTTGTCAGGTCAAAGATAGCAGAATTTCGGACATTTCAAGAGTGTTAAACCACATGTCTTTTAAGATACACTGTAAAAAATATGTCCTATTTGCTGCCAGAAATGTAATTTGAGAAAATACGTTCTGACAACGTCATTTTTTCGTAAATTACGCTTCTCAAATTACAGAGAATTTCTGGCAGCAAATAGGACATATTTTTTACAGTGTACTTCAAGTTTCTGAAATAAATAAGACACTTTTTTGCCTCTTAAAATTGAACACCCCGTTTCTGACACATTTGTGTCTGATTTTCACACATTTTGTATTTACAGTGTATTTGTTAAGAGTTATTTGCAAAGGGAAAAAAAGGGACAAAACAGGTTGTTGCTTAAATTTTTGAAATCAGCGCAGATTGAGGGACTAAACAATATTTTTTCTATTTTTAATATTTAGTTTTATTTTAGAACCAAATTCATTATCCAAAACAGGTTTGACATAAACTAGAGCCAAATTCGCCAACTGTTGGTCTGTAAGAAAGTTTTTGTGTTCCGTAGAAAAATCTTATCATAATTTCCGTATTTTTATCCGTCATTAGGAATTACACAGCTTATGTCAGTTTTCGCTTCAGAATTTTCTGAATTACTCATATTCGACAAAATTTTTCATTTAAGAAAATTATTTTTAAACGATTGAAATATATATATACAGGGTGATTCAACGATGATGGGACAAACTTTGAAGGGAGGTAGGACACATCATTAGGACTCAGAATTGCATAGGAACCCATGTCTCCAAACGTCATTTTAACCCTTTACGGACCATGTGTTTTCTGGGATTTTTAACAGAAAGCTCCGCCTACTGCCTTGTGAATGGTGCACTATTTAATAGAAAGGTTCTGTATTTTACTGTTAATCTTACAAAATACATGATAAAAGTGTTGTTTCCGAATACTTCACACTGATCGAATAAATGTTTATATTGTGAATAATTTTTTAGATGTATGAACGTTTTACACGAAATGTAAAACTTACGCAGTAGGCGGAGTTTCAAATACATCGCAAAATGTTTCTTTGCAATAATATTGACAATAAATGCTTAAAGTTGCAATTACCATCAATAATACAACTAAGCAAAATTGGGTGATTGGCTGTTAATGCTGAAGGTAGAGAGCTTTAGTCAGGGGCTGTACACTCCGCCCTTTTTTCAGGACACTCTCAAAGATATAAAATTTTTGTCTTTTTAGCCACCTCTAATTTTATGAAGAAATATTTCTGGATGTTTTTACCGTGATGTGCCATTATTTGTACAGGGTAGAGAATATTGCATAAAAATAGTGGTAGCTATAAACTAAAAAAATTTTCATTATTGAGAGTGTCCTGAAAAAAAGGCGGAGAGTACGATCCCTGGCTTTAGTGGACCTGGTCATTCATTATCTGCATCTGCTATAAAGTATAATTTTAAACTGTGTTTTTAAACGATGATGGGGAATTTTACTAATAATGAAAAAGCAGATATGCACCTAATGTACGGTGCTGCTAATGGGAACAGTAGAGCAGCGCTACTACTGTATCAGGAACGATTTCCAAATAGGCGTATGCCGAATCACAAAATGTTTGAACGGTTGCATTGGAACAATTGTGAAAACTCGCTAATTCTGACGCAAGAACTGGAACAAGAACTGCTCGACATCCATACATGGAAGAAACAATTCCAAAAATTGTAGATGAAACACTCAACACAAGTACAAGAGATATTGCACGTCGTGTACATGCGAATCAGTCCACTGTTTGGAGAGTCTTACATGAAGAACATCTACACCCATTCCATATTCAGAAAGTCCAAGCATTGCAAGTAAGTGATTGCTCTCTGTGCAAACATGAGTGTAGTTTTCAAATTACACAATATCACCATAATAACTTTCAAATTACGTAAGAAAGCAATTTATGCTGCGCACTAATCAATCAAATCACATGTAATAACACCTGATCACAATTTAACATATAAGCTCTAAGTAGAGTTATCCACGTTGTTACAATTTAGCAGGCAGGTGATTTTTTACAGAACAATGTTTTGACTACAAAAGTATTTTACACATTTGTGTTTAAACTATTAAATTTCATAGACTTATGTATATGATAATGTAATTTACTCAATCAATTGCTGTGAAATAAATTTAAATGATTTTAATATGAATACGTAAAAATATTTTCTGAAATACAGTAACGTTTTGTGGGAAGGCCAAAAGGCGGGACTTATTGTTTAAAATAAGAAAATCTGTCGACAGCAAAGGACCCGTTGCTGTGTTATTCATTTTTACATTATTCAACGATTCCTGCACAGTGAGGTTGGGTATCCAGTGACGTTTTTGTAAGATTTTTAAGAGGGAAGCTCACAATGTGTACACCCTGATTACTGTATTGTCGATTTTCATACAATTTTGCGATTGTTTTTGCACTGAAATTGGTGTTTTGAGTGATTTTCATTGTTTAATTTTCATTTCACTTCGTGTATTTTGAAGTATAATATATCGAAAAAAAATTTTATTATGATTTTGCGCTTTTAAACAGTTTGTTTTTGTACATATTTAGAATTTTGTTTTATTCACCTAAAATCTCACTCAATTACGTAACCAGTGAAATGTTGCAATTTCTAAACGATACAAAAAGCGCCATATTGGCGATTTTTGTCAAACGCACCAAGTGGCTCCTTAAAACATTTTTTTCTGAAGTAACGCCTTGATCTCAGGACTGCGAGGATGAAACAGAATCATAAAAAGGAAGTCCAACAAAATATAAACTACGAACATTAAGATTTTTTTTTTTTTTTTTTTTTTTTTTTTGATTATGTATATGATGTTTTGGATTTAAAATTTTTATACATCCATACTAAATGCATACTATTCACTTTTTTTTTCGTCTGGAGCAAAGCGAATAGATTCGGAACAAAGGGCTGAGTGCTAAATTGTTATAAATAGACTCCACAAATTAAAGCTGGAGCAAGTAAACTGCTTGCCAATTTAGGGACTAAACTTTTAAATTTTAGATTCCTTGTATTCTGTATTGCATTATTATTATCCCGTCTTATACTTTAGAACACAAAATAAAAGTGTAATACCGGTGCGACTATTGCGTCATCAAACCCACGTGACCTCGCACCCAATGAAATTTAGGGATAAACGTAACTGTATTTTTAACAAAAAGGTTCACAGAGTTGTCGTCTGCGGGATTATTCTTTCTTTGAAAAGTTCTAAAATTAAAATGTAATGTTTACATTCTGTATATGTTGTGTTTTTGTCTTCATTAAACTTTGTCATGTGCTAAAATGGTTGCGGAGTCTTCATCTTTTTATTCGACGCCTCAAATTAATTTTTTTTTTATGGAAAAGCAGAGAATAATTAGCCTTATGTCTACATTAAGTGCTCTATCAAGCTAGCCAGCAATATACAATTGGCGGACCAAATTATGGGCCCGAAATCAACCCGACATCATCCCGAGATCATCTTTTCAAGAAATATGTGTGCATTCCGAAAGTGCACGGAATGATATTTTAGTGCTTTCCAAGGTTACTGTTCGCGAAATGCGCTGTGTTCTACACTGTCAATAAAAGTCCTGTTTGCTGCAGTTTGCTACCAGAAATTTTCTTTAATTCAGAAAAATACGTTCTATCTATGGAAAAATTACGTTGATAGAACGTATTTTTCTGATTTACAGAAAATTTCTGGCATCAAACTGCATCAAACAGGACTTTTTTTTGACAGTGTACGTTTATGGAGAGAGTGATGTTCTTTTCATCCAAGATAGTGCCTTTCAAGTTTTGTACGATTATTTTTTAAAGAAATTGGTTCATAACAAGGTGTTCCATGAAGTTGGGGAAATGTTTTTTTCATCGAGGAAAGTGTTTTTCGCGCGGAAAAGTGTGACCTTTGATAATATGTGCTTCCGTTGTTGCTTTCGTTCTGTGCTTTCGTAAAAGTTGATTCGCAAATTTCCAGATCTGTGAATACTTGCGTATTAATTTTGAAAATATTTTAGGCCGGCCGGCATATCATATTATAAGGAGAAAAACCGTGTTTTAGCAATCTACTTTGGTTAAAGTTGATTTTATACAACACATCTAGAAAAAAGAAGTTTTTTTTTTTTTTTTTTTTAAGTTAATCTTTTCATGATAAGTAAATTTTACCCGGCCCTTCTAGAAAAATTAAGTGTTTTAAAAAGTGTTTTTGTTAAACTTCTGTTGACAGTAATAAATATGTAAACGAATTTTAATTTTAATTCAAGTTTATTAAGGTAAGCAATTAAATATCTGTTATTTAAATAATAGTTTGAAATTATAAATACACTGTCTAGAAATTTGTATATGATTTTTTTTTCCCTTGAATATTTAAATTTACAATCTAATACTTTCATTTATATGTAATATTTTGATTTTATTAAATTAGGAAACATATGAAATATTTTATGTTCTTAAAATTGGTAGTTCTATTCTGCTATATTAAATCATTTCAGGGATGAAACACGGGAGCAGAATTCATACCAATATCGATGTAAGAAAATTTTTTACTTCTTAAATCAATGATATTATAGGTAGATAATTTTCTTAAACAGATTCCGGTATGGATTCTGCGTCCGTGTTCCATCCCTGTCATTTACATGTTTCTTTAAAAAATTAATTTTTTTTTCTTATTTTATTTTGAATATTTAATTTACAGTTTATTCTATATATGAATAAAGTATTAAAATTTTCAGTACTATAAGAAATGATTAAAAATAAGTTGTTCTTAAAATAAGTAATTTTGATTTACTTGAAATGGTACATTTATAATAAGAACAAGCTGGTTCGAAAATTTGTTCTGTTTTGAAATATTTAAATTGAAAGTGATGAACGAAATAGTTAAATAAAAAATAATATTAACAAAAATAAATAAATAAATAAATAAAGATGTTTTGAAATCTTATTTTTGTTTTAACAAAACTAAAAGTATTGGTGTTCTTTTTTGAGAACATAAAGGTGTATTCTACTATAATGATTTTATTTGAGTTCTGTTGTTCTCATGATTTTAAATTTGAATATAATTTTGATGATTACATATTTAAATGTTATGAATATTAATATTCCTACATAATAGAATTTTTCTTTTTGAGAAAACAGAGAACAATTCTTTTTAGGAATATAAGAACAAAGTACCTTGTTCTTTTTTCTTTTTTATTTGGTTTATAGTTAATATATATATATATATATATATGTATTTCAAAGTAAAATTAATTATTCTTGACATTTTGAAATAATTTCATGTTGATAAATACTTTTCAGTATTACTATGAAGATAAATGTTTTTGGTTTTATTGCTGAGAAGTTTGAATAATTTTATTGTTTAAAGAAAAATGCTATGTGGATTAATTCTTATATATATATAAATATATACATATATATATATATATTTTAAAGTAAAAAGCGGTAAGTGATATGCTGGTATTTTTTTTTTTGAAAAAAAAATATTATGTGTTATTTTAATATTTAGTAGTGTTGTTTGAAAATGTGGGGTATTTATGGTTTCTTTACCTTGAAATTATATAAATAAATTTCATGTGTGTAAGCGTCTTCTTTTTCATAAAATAATCCTGCTAGTTGTTTTTGATTTTTTCCTTTGATGTTTTAATGAGTTTAAAAAAAAAAAAAAGTCAGAAATAGATAAAGCGCATAAGGATATTTTATATCAGGTTGCACTTGAATTGGAATTGGATGTGCAACCAACAATGCGCATTGCTAAGTTACGCGAAATTATTAGATCCTCCCGTATGTTTACCGACGAGGTTTTCATTAATTCTGTCGTAAAAAATGTCATTGAATTACGAGAGATGGAACAACTTAAGCAAAAGGAAGTTTTGGAAGAAAAGCGTAAACAAGAAGCGTTAGAATAAAAACGTCGGCAGGAAGCTTTGGAAAAAAACCGTAAACAAGAAGAGTTAGAAGAAAAACATAGGTTAGAAAAGTTCGAGCTAAAAAAACGAAAATAAGAAATAGATTTTGAGTTAGAAAAGCTCAAATTACAGGCTTCGGAACCTAATTAAACAAGAAATATAGTGGAGCGACCAACGTCGTATTCCGAGAATAAAGTCGATACTCAAAAATTATTGCCCACATTTAAAACAGAATCTGATGATATAACCCTATTTTGTGTACTACTAGAAAGGCGGCTGAAGTTATCGAAGGTACCCGAGCCCCTTTGGGTGCCCCACCTACTTAGCGTGGTACCGAGTTTGATTTCCACCCTGATAGCCTGGGAAACTAAAGAAAATGCTTCAAATTTTGAATTCGCCAAAGATTTATTATTAAAACGTTTCAAGCTCATGTCCGAGAAGTTTAGACAGTTATTTTTTGCTCATCGCAAGCAGAAGGAAGGCACCTGGCATGACAACTATTTCGAGTTGAGAGCATATTTTGAAAACTGGTTAAAGGAAATGGATGTCGCCACATTCGAAGATCTTCAGGATTTGATCATTGCTGATCATATGAAGAGCGGTGTTCCTCCTGTGTGCAAGGAACATCTGTTAGACGAATGGGAACAGCTGAATTCGCTAGGCACTCTATCATCTGAAAAGCTTGACGCTTATGACAACATTAGGTCTACATACGTAAGAAGGAATACTGTCGTCAGGGGCGGTAAAATGAAATCCACTTCGCAGGAAAATTATGAGAAGCCAACTGAGCCTCCTTCTGTAAAAAGAAAATTTGAGCATTCCTCGAGTAAAGAATCGAAGATATTATGCTATGGCTGCGGTAGGCCTGGTTTTATAAAGAAGAAATGTTCTAACTGTTCTCCTGGGGTAAAAACAGAAAATATAAACTCTCAAAAAATCCTGCTTTATAGTTGTAACTTTTCGAAAATATCTGTCCAAATATCCCTATTACTATTTGTAATAAAGAAGTGTACGTCAGTGCAGATACTGGTGCAAATACCTGTATCGCCGGTGAACGCATGTTTCAGTTGTTCAAAAAAATAAGGTACCGCTGAAACCCCATACACATAACGTTACATTGGCTGATGGAGTAACCCACTCTTTTGAAACTTTGTCGACTGTTCTGCCCGTAACCATTGAGGGTAGAACTTTTGACACTGAATTCATAGTACTGCCAGAAGCTAAAGGCAACAGAACATTAATGGGTATGAATTTTTTGAAGCAAGCAAATGTAGTTTTATTCTCGTCTACCAAGTCTTGTTATTTTGGTGATCAACCTAAGAAGAAATACTTCCTTGTACAGGATGGTAAAGTAACTGATCACATCCCAATAGCAAAAATTGAGGTAAATCATAGGATTTACGTGAAGATGAGGGTAAAGCCTTGGCAGCTAATCAGAGAAACCAATTGAATAATATACTTCGGAAGTATGAGATGTGCTTCAATCCAGGGGGAGAGGCTACACCATATGCGGAACATCTGATGCAAGAACTGATGCAAGCAACTATGTCTTGGGTGCAGTGCTTTTTCACGGAGAAGACAGGACAACCGAACATCCCATTGAATACGCCAGCCGACTTCTTACACCGAGTGAATGAAATTATTCAACCACAGAAAGAGAAGCATTAGCTGCCGCATGGGCCCTTGAGAAGTTTCGTGGCTATATAGAAGGTCAAGAAATCATAGTAGCTACTGACCATTAACCGTTATAGTGGTTGATGAATCTTCAGTCACCATCTGAAACATTAGCCCGATAGTCTTTGAAAATTCAGTCATACAATCTAAAGATTGATTATATTTATGGGAAGTCAAATGTTTCAGCAGATATGTTGTCTCCGAATCTCTAATGCTGAATTAAATAATAGGGAAGTGTGTAATTTTGTAAGTGTGGACATGCCATCTAGAAGTCCTAGTAGCATCCGTGAAGCTCAGCTGAAAGATGAAAATTTAAAGAAAATAATTGATTGTTTCGAAAGTAATCAAAGGGATGAAGATTTTGTAAACTGGACAGATAGATGTTATATGATGAATCAAGGGGCATTGTACAGATATGTTCCATACTCAGATGCTGAAGAAGCTCCACTTGTGATACAGGCCCAGGAAAGAGAGGATATCATGAAACTACATCATAATTCTTCAACTGCAGGCCATTATGGTAAAAAAGGAACTTATCAACGTATCTCACAGCGTTGCTATTGAACAGGCAAGAAATCTTACATTGAAAACTATGTAAAGAAATGTCCTGAGGGTTGCTGTTTCAAAGCAACAAATCAGAAGCCTGCTGGACTCTTGCGAACTCCGGCATATGATCAGCGCTTCGAAACTCTGAGCATAGATTTGTTTGGTCCTCTACCAGAAAGTAAAAAAGAACATAAATGGACCTTTATTGTGGAAGATTGTGCCACTAAGTGGGTGGAATTGTTCACTTTAGTTTCAGCAACCGCACGAGAGTGTGCAACAAAGCTAATTGAAGAAATATTTCTCAGATATGGAATTCCAAGAAAGTTGATTAGCGACAATGGTCCACAGTTTATCAGTGCAGTACTTGAACAAGCCTGTTGTACTCTTGACATAGACCAAATATTGAATTCAGTTTAGAGAAAAAATAGAGACCTTAAACCTCTTCTCGCTATCCTAGTAGGTGATGCTCACGATTCTTGACCAGAAAAATTACCTAGTATTCGTTTTGCCTTCAATTCGTCCAAGTCGATACCACTGGACATACTGAGGCATTCCTGACATTTGGACGCAATTACGAACAATTGATGATGTTGCATTTGACCTCAAGGTGGTGCTAGAAAATGACAAATTCGTTCCAGAGATCTCGCCGTTTCTAAAACGTTTGGCCATGATCTCAAAAACTGTAAAAAAACGTGTGGAAATGAAACAAGATCAGAGAAAAATCTATTATGACAAGAACCGTAAGAAATTGTATTTTACTCCTGGCCTACAAGGTATTTCAAAAGTGTTCTGAAATCTTTACGATGAAAATATCCTCAAATTGGACGTTTACGCGAAATTTTTCCATATTCTTTCATGTTAAGAAATTCGTAAATTTCAAATACTTTATGAAATTTTCAAAGTTGAATTTTCATAGTTAATTTTGTTCGTGTAGGGATCATAACTGATATTTTCAAGCTGATTAGTAGCTTGAAAATATTTTTAGCTTTACAGTAAAAATATTGCTTTAAATGCACGTTTAAGCGAAATTTTGCTCTGTTCTCATACGTTAAGAAAATTATAAATTTTGAATAACTTACGAAGTTTTTAAATTTGAATGTTTCAAACCAACAAAGTCCTCACCAGTGTCATAAGTGATATTTTAAAACTCTTTCGACCTCTCTGAGATTATTAGATATCGTGTATACAGTCGCAGAAACTAACACACTAACAAATTAACAAACTGGTATCCCACAAACGAATACAATACAGATTTTGTGATTTTACCTCAAAACATGTAAAAGACTCAAAAATCTGAGGTCGAAAATTTTCACGTTTACCTGAGCTCCCCATGTCAGTATGATGGGAAACTAAAAAATGTTTTTGAAAACTTTATGAAAAAATCATTGCTAAATCCGAGTTATGTTTGACATTAAATAATTTTATAAGAGAACTTTTTCCCTAAAACTAGCCATTAAAAAATAATTCTTCATTAAACCGAATCTCTCGTTAAATCGCAACAAATGAGTTCGACTGTAGGTATAATTCGATCTCTCCGACAAAATTTGGTTGTTCAAAAAAAAAAAAAAAAAAAAAAAAAAAAAATGTTCAAAAAAATGTTTTATTTTATTTATGATGATAATAATAAAATATTCATGCTTTGCAAATAAGCCCTATTTATTTTCTAGATCGATCGTTTTCCGAGAATAATACTTAATGTGTTACTACGTTTACAATCTCAGTATAGTTGTGTGGTAAGTGATTTTTGGTGTTCTCAATTATGTGACTGCGAAACATATTTCACACCAATAAACGGTATTGATTTCTAACAGCACATGATCACCCGATGGCGTAGCCAGAAAAAAAAAATCAGAGGAGTTTTAAGTTTTAGTACATAATGTTGAGTGTTAGAAATGAAGTTTAACTCAAAAAATTTCAACGCATTTCATTAAAGCCTCGCAAACAAACAGACAAACTTTATAAACCTAAAAACCTAAATATTGAATTCAGTAAACCACAAAGTATAGCAAAAACTAACTTTTGAAAATTTGGCCATAAAACAATATTTTCTTTACTGTATATGAGAAGAGTATTTGTAAGAGAATGTAAAAACTACTGTTAGTACCAAATGCATTTTTGAATTATTCTAGGTGAATTTTAATCTAAATTCAGGTTTGGTTTTTTGGCGTCGCTATGCGGTCATTTTCCCATACAGCACATTTTTTCCTCAAGACATCTCGGAGACGCCCTATAGAGCACGAGATATCTCTCGTATATCCTGAGACTGTTCTATGGGGGTATGTGCTATACAGGTTAGTCGTTAGTATATTAAAGTCATTAGACTTGGAACTACGCCTTAAAGTAGATTCTGAATCCCTGGTAACATCCATTTGAAGACCAAAGCACAAACCATTCGGCTACCAAATCTGCAACCACAGGCACATCACGAAAACTTTTACAAGCTTCTGCAGACAGGCCAAAAGGTTATAAGCTAAGGACTATAATGTAAAAATATTGTTTCCCTGAAAAATATCAAATGCTCTATCAACACAATGTCAGAAAGTTTTCAGGCAAAATATTTTTCATGGGTGAAATCCGCATTTATAAAGCAGTTAAATTATTTGATTTTTATTTATTAATTTTATTAGAAGCTTTTTATATGAAACTGACTTTTTCATCGTGTCTTCGTGTCGCTAATAAACAAGGCGCCTACATTTTAAAGTAAATATAAGCTAGCATGTTTGTCGCTCTTTGGCTTAATTGTTTAGAGCGTCAAGTTGATAACGCGGTGGTCGAGAGTTCGATCCCCGATGGTCCGGAGTGTTAAGTTTTGCAGATAACTAGTAGAAAAGATGTCAATTGATAGAAGTTTTTCATTGAAATTGGATTTTGTCATCGTGTCACACTGAAAAACAAAACGCCTCCACTTTAACGTAAATGTTAGCACCTTTTTTCGTCACTTGTTAGCTCATTTGGTGAGAGCGTCATGTTGATAACGCGATGGTTGTAAATTAGACCACCGATGTGTTACTTTATAGCATATAATTAATAGGAAAGATGTCAAATGATAAAATAAAGATCCTTCGTTGTCTACACCCTATCCTAAAATTCTTGATTAATTTTTTTAAGAAGCTTCTTTTAGTTACTAAAACGCACAAGAATAAAAATGTAATTAAACAAAAAAAAAAAAAAAAAGAAGAAGAAGAAGAAGAAGAAAAGGAAAGGAAACTGGAAGTTTTTATTCTGTATCCCTAAAAAGCATTAAAAAATAATCTTTCAAGGACATACTATAAAAAAATGAATAATGTTTCAACAATAAGAAAATTGTTGAAATAATACATATATATATGTGTATATATATATACACACACTAAGCGACAAAAAAAAAAAAAAAAAAAAAAAAAAAAAAAAGCCGCACTGCAAAAAAATTGACTTATACCTTTTTCATTTTTAATAACTTCAGAACTAATGGTTGAAACAAATAAAACTGTCATGTTTGCATAATATCAAGCAGATGAAATGATACATATCGACATTTTTAATTTAATAATTCACTTTATTACACTCTACGAAGTAATTATTAAAAATCTATATAAAACATTCTTTTTATACGTAATATAATAAACATATACTTTGTACTGTATTATGATTTATTATATGATATAAACAAGTTATATTTTAATACATGAAATAAAACTATTTGTTTGTTAGATCTAAGCAATTTTTAATAAAAATATGTATTCTGCATTGAGTTATTCCACCTTTACATGGAATTACTGCTTTAATGCGCAATGGCATAGTATTATGCAGTGTTTTAATATAAATATAAAAAATTTCTTTGTGCCAAATATCATAAATATTTTTTCTAGTCCTTGCAGAGTTGTAGGCTGCAATTTTTTAATCCTCACCTCTTTTCCGCGCTTTTTTATAGACTAAACATTTTTGAGCGGATTGAGATTAGGGCTATTTCCAAGTCTCATGAAAGGAAATTCTACGATAATTTTTCTGCGATTTAACTTAAAGCTAAAAAAGATATGATTGCTTACAAAATTATAGGTGCTCATGGGATAGGATAGGTAGTTTTAACAATTTGAATCGAATAAACACACCACAGACGACCTTTAGTATGGTGCAATATCATATTGAAATTCTATTTGCAGGAAAGTCTGAGATACCTTCAAAATAGTCGGCCAGGCGCCGTTTTTATATTGGGCGCGTTTTATTTCGAGTTAATTGATCCCTTGAGCATAAAAATTTGCCCGACTCATTGAAAATTTATGCGCCTCCGTACCATAATGTACGGAGAAGGGGTCACTGTTTTATGAATGCAATTTTCAATAATTCGGTCACATTTTTATCATCTTACTATTTTTTTTTTATCAGCCCGAAATAAAATAAACTTGACTCATCAGAGAAAGCCAGTTCGGCCTAATAATTAACAGATATTTTTAAATTTTTGGTCAACTGAAGTGTTTTCTTTTCTTTTCTTTTTCTTTTTCTTTTTTTTTTTTAATCCTTTTCCTTAGTAATAAATTTTTGCAGATCTTCTGGTTTTTAACATACTTTGTTTAATTGTTCCCGCACTGTTTTTAAAGAAATTACTTTGCTATGCACTTTTTAAAAATCTTTTCTAAGTTATGAGCATGTACAAATCGATTTTTTAAAACTTTTGTTTCTTAACTTGCCATCATCTCACTTGGATGGGCAACATGGCCGCCTAAAGACACATTTTCCGTTTGAACAGCCAAAAAAATTTATATGTTCCTAAAAATCATCTCAGGAATATTTCGTTAACATTTAATTAATTTGCCATCTCACGTATTAAAATATTGTTTGATTTTCATTCTAAAATTAATACTTTTTGTGGCATCGTTAAATGCCTTATACTTGCCATTTTTGAAATACTTTCTAAAATTATAATTTTCCTTACAGTTGCATTTTGTTTTTAACACTGGGCTCAATCCCAAAGTGTACGTGGAGGGCGACGTAATAAAATCTGTTCAAAAATTTGCTGTTTAAATAATAAAATTGGCGGTTGCAAAAAGGGAAATGGAAAATATCCAAGTGCGGCTTCTTTTTTTTTTTTTTTTTTTTTTTTCTTTATCGTTTAGTGTATATAAATATTTCACTTTGCAAGAGATAAAAAAATATTCAAAATTTTTTAAAAAGCATTCAAGAACAATTTCTTTTTGTATAAGTATTTGTTGCAATCTTTTAGCATGTTTAATGACTTTTCTTTACTGTTTGATCTTTTGTTAGAGCGTGTCGTGGGTTCGATTCTACAATGGCCGATGTGTTAATTTTTGCAGATAATTAATAGAAAAGTTGTCAAGTTATTAAAAAAAAAAAAAATCTTTCAATGTCTACACAGTATCCTAAGAATTTTTTATTAGTTTTTTTTTTAGAAGATATTTTTATAACTAAAAAGCAGAAAATAAAAAATTAAGTGAAAAAATAAATTAATTAATTAACAGTAGAAGCTTTTTATTGTGGAGCCCTGAAAAGCATAAAATAAAAATTTATTCTTGCAGAGACGTGCTATAAATAAATGAAAGCTTCAACAGTAAGAAAATTTTAGAGAAAAATATAGATATTTCACTTTTTTAAGAGAGGAAAATTTTTAAGTATTCAAAATACTTTAAAAAGCTTTCGAGACCTTTGAAATTTATGGTTTAACAAATAATTATATAGAAACTAATGACTAAGAATATTGGTCTCGATAGCTTTTTAAAATATTTTGAATATTTAAAAATTTTCATCTCTTGCAAAAGTGAAATATCTGTATTTTTCTCTAAAATTTTCTTAGTGTTGAAACTTTCACTTATTTATAGCACGTCTCTGCAAGAATAAATTTTTGTTTTATACTTTTCAGGGCTCCACAATAAAAAGCTTCTACTGTTTAAAAAAATGATTTTTTTTTTTTTTTTTTTACTTATTTATTATTATTATTATTATTATTATTTTAATATGAAATTGACTTTGTTATCGTGTCTTCGTGCCACGCTAGTAAACAAGGTGCCTTCATTTTAATGTAAATATAAGTCATCCTGATTGTCGCTCCTTGGTTCAGTTGGTTAGAGCTTCACGTTAATAATGCAGTGTCCGAGAGTTCGGTCCCTGGAAGGTCCGACGTGCTAATTTTTGCTAATAATTAGTAGAAAAGGTGTCAATTGATACAAGAAAATTTTTCGTTGCTTACACAGTATCCTAAGAATTTTTTGAGGAGTTTTTTTAAGAAACTTTTTTTTAGATATTAAAAATCACAAAATATTTTTGATAGTAAAATAAGCACCAAATAAAAAGTTTTAAGTAAAAAATACATAAATAAATATTTTTTTAGAAATTTCTTATTTTTGAAATTGGATTTTGTCATCGCGTCTTCGTGTAATGCTAAAAAAATAAATAAATAAATAAATGAAAATAAAAATAAATAAATAAATAAATATAAATAAATATAAATAAATAAATAAAAATAAAAAAGCGCTTTCACTTAAAAAAAATATATATATATATATATGGAATTTTTATATCGTTCAACGGGTCAGTTGGTTAAAGCGTCATGTTGATAACGCGATGGTGGTGGGTGGGTTCGGTCTTCAAAAGCCGACGAGTTACATTTTTGTAGATAATTAATAAAAAAGATATCATTTGTTAAAAACAAAACCTTTCATGGCCTAAACAGTATCCTAAGAAATTTTGATTAGTTTTTTTAAGAAGCTATTTTTTAGTAACTAAAAAAAAAAGATAAATAAATAAACTGAAAACTTTTTGTTGTGGAGCCTTAAAAAGAATAAAATAAAATTTTATTCCTGCAGAGACATGCTATAAAAAATAAAAGTTACAACAATAAGAAAATTTTAAAGAAGAATGCAGATATTTCACTTTTACACGAGATGAAAATTTTTAAACATTCAAAGTATTTCGAAAAGCATTCAAGAACAATATATTTTTTTTTGCATTACTTAGAGATTTTTCTAGCATGTTCTATGATTTTTTTTTTTTTTTTTTTTTACTGTTCTTTGCCTTTTGGTAAGAATGTCATGCTGATAACGCGTTGGTAATGGGTTCGATCCTCGAAGGCTGACGTGCTATTTTTTTTTTTTTCAGATAATTAAAAAAAAAATGTCAGTATCTAAAAGAAAATCTTTAGTTGTCTACACAGTATCCTAAGAAATTTTGATTAGATTTTTAAGAAGCTTTATTTATAACTAAAAAGCGCAAAATAAAAATTTAATTAAAAAATCATTTTTTAAGATTAGAAGCTTTTTATTGTGATGTCCTAAAAAGCATAAAATAAAAAATTATTGAGATAAAGACATGCTATAAAGAAATGGAAGTTTTAACACTAATGGAATTTTAGAGAAAAATATAGATATTTCCCTTTTTCAAGAGATGAAAACTTTTAAATATTCAATATATTTTTAAAAGCTTTCGAGACCTTTGAAATTTATAGCTTAACGAAATTTTATACAAAATACTAATAACTAAGAATATTGGTCTCGAATGCTTTTTAAAATATTTTGAATATTTAAAAAATTAAAAATTTTCATCCCATGCAAACGGGAAATATCTATATTTTTCTCTAAAATTTCATTAGTGTTAAAACTTCCATTCCTTTATAGCATGTCTTTACCTCTATAATTTTTTATTTTATGCTTCTTAGGGCTTCACAATAAAAAGGTTCTAATCTTAAAAAATGATTTTTTACTTAAAATTTTATTTTATTTTATTTTATTCCGTTTTAGAAGGAAGGGAGGTTAATAATAAGAAAAATTTCATCAAAACGTTCAGATGGTTTAAAGAATTAGAGCTAATTTAGACAGAGAATTGAATTGATTGAGAATTACACCTTCGAAGGTGATAATTTCTTTTTTCTTAACATATTTTTTAAAAATCTTCGTTACATGTTTCTTTTAGTTTAATTCCCTTTCCATAAAATTCCATGTTTCATATATGTTTTTCAGTACATTCTTTGTACCATATCTTTACTGTAATAAAAGTGTTTAAAGGCCTCTGCAGCCAGCATAAGCCAATCACGCTTTTTAAATTGAAATTCAACAAATTGGTAAAATTAAAATAAATAATTGCTTGTGAATTGTATAAATAATTAATTGGTTTAAATTGTTAAATAGTATATACAAACTTAAAAATTTTATGGTCGAGTCAACAATAGTAACAAGTGATATTTACACTAAATAAATGCATTTGCCCAGCTTAATGATTATGTTCATACAGAAATAGGGTTACTGAATTTTATAATTCCATTACATTATAAACATTTTAAACATCTGATACTTCTAGAAAAATCACTTTAAATTAACTTAATTTTATCTGAGTGTATATTATGTTAAAATTAACTAACCATATCATACATAAGGATTTTTAATGAGTTTAAATCAACTAATTGATGAATAGTGGACGTTTAAAGTTCAACAGGGAAGCTTGGTAAGCTGTCTTTTGAAACTTTGTAAATTGTGAACAGTATGTGATATTTTTTAATTAATTTTTTCTGCATTTAGTAATTATGGACCAAAAGTTTTGCCATTTCTATTATTATTAATATTAATATTAGAATTATTATTTTCAGTTATGTAGATTTTTGTGAATTTTTATCTCGCCAATTGCGAGGTAAGGTATTGTTATCATTTTTTGCCTTGTGAAATCATTAAATTGAAGAGTGTTATTTTAAAATTATATTTTGTTTGTATTAACTTGGGAAAAAAAAAGGAGTAATTGTAAGGAACCAATGACTTTACTTTTAAAGATCAAAATTATATTTCAGATATTTAAGGTGTTTCTGTAAAGATTATGGACATTTGTCTGTCTAGGGACCTGGTCCTTGTTTGAGTGCCTCCATGCCTGTGTGTTTGAAGGGGGGGGGGTTCTTAGCTAATATTCACGCAGGTTTCCGAGAAGAAAAATCGAACGGCTAGGCCGTTGAGCGTGACATGGGTTCGAACCCGGTACCACTTATAGTCACTTAAATGAAAATCTACAAACAATCATAAAACGGGATATTTTACAATTTTTTAATGTTGCACAGTTAAAAAAAAAAAAAAAAAAATAAATAGATAAATAAATTCAAATTTAAGATAAACTTGAAAAATAGTTTCATAATTTTAAAATCAGTTGATGACTTAAAACAATTAATTAAAAAGATTGCTCTATATATAATCACAATTAAAACTAAATAAACAAATAAAGGATTACTGTTTAATCTATTTATGATCCAGAGAAGCTGATATTGATAAATAATAGCTTCTGGTTTTCAAGATATATTTTGGTCATTAAAAGAGAGATTTATTTCTAATATTTTAAATTTCGAGTGTCTTTGCATTTTTCAGGAACTTTCATTCAACCCTTTTCATCGACATATTTCTTACTTTCTTCTATATGCATAAGATGAAGCTATTGGATTTATAAAAAAAATTTACTTTCGGTTTTCGACAAGTTTACACATTTTGAGATGTCCTAATCACGATTCGAATATATTTTTTAAAATACTATATGTTTGCCTCTGTGTGTGTGTGTTAGCAAAATTTTCTGGACGCTATATCTCACAAACCAATAGACAGAATACAACCGAACTTGATGTTTGATTGCATTTATATTGGTGCTGATTAGCTTTTGCGGTATGTGGCCAAAAGTTGACGTTGCTATACTGTAATTTGATAAAGTTTGCCGGATTGCAATGTTCTGAGCTTCTATAAGATGGATGTTATGTAAGACTTTGCTGATTCAATTTGGGTGCATATCAATCGACAGGTGGCGATCCCACGCTGTAATATCTCCTGTTTAAAGGAAAACTATATCTCAGTTCCTATGTAATATAAATTCATCAAACTTGGTAAGTGAGAAATATAGTTTGAAAAAAAAATAGATTAGTTCAATTGGGTTTATATCGTCGGATATGTGTCACTGCAATTATTATTTTGCGACCTTTTAGGTAGCTATATCTCAGTATCTATTAGTGAAAACAGCACGAAATTGTATATATAAAAAAATTAATGGTGGGAAGCTAAATTGATTATATTTTTGTGCATGGTATGGGTAGGTGGCGCTATTATATAGAATGGTATCGAAGAAAGTTTTGGGATGGCCCCATGATACAAATTTAAATCGTAATAGAACCCGGTTTCTCCGAAAATCAAAACCAGTAACTATTGTATCAGTAATAATATTAATTTGAAATACCCTTTCTTCAATTTGAATTCCTGTTAATTTTCAGGAATGCACATAGAAAGGAATTGTATATTAACCCTTTGCGCTCGGCATATTTTACGTAAGACACGCCTTTTGGCGTTCCTTTAAAACATCAAACGTATAGTTTCCAACTTACTACCTTTTGGCTACCGAAAAATTGTAATAATATATAATATTTTACTTCATCATTAAATAAAATAAATCTTTCTGTTAAAATTTTCCGGTAGCTGAAAGGTAGCCTATAGTTACACGTTTTAGAAAAATAACATTTCATTTGCAGAGGAACACCTTAAGGCGTGGCTCGATTTTTTAATGCCCCTCAAAAGGGACACACGAGCGATAAGGTTAAGTTTGCCTAGGATTATAATATTCGTCTATGGCCCTAATTTACATTGAGTACTTAATAAATTATGAACAAATTGGTACATTTACTGTGTTTACATTACATTACAGTGACTGAATAAATTAGCACACCAAAACTCACACGTGTTTTAATATTTGCCATAATGAAATTAACCATAACCATTACTTTTAATTTAAACTATTAAACATGCAGTAAAATGGAACGAAAAATAAATACATGAAATATATATCATTATATAGATTATGTAAGTAATTAAAGAGTAGCCGCAGAAATAAGAAGAAACATTTTAATATCTAATTAAAGTGTATTAAATTAGAGCTTAATTTAAATTCCTTTTATTTGAATTTCTTTTTTTTAGACATCCTCTTTTAAGTAGAGAATACATGCTAAAATTTTGATTGCGTGATAGATTAGTGAATTATTTTCTCGGAAGGAGGTTGTTTCCTTTTTTTTGTCAATAAGATCTTTTTAATTATAGGTATTTCGAAAGAAAAAAAAAAGGATCATATAGAAATTATTTTTTTTTTTTTTTTTATTCTAACATTATTACCGTATTTAAAAGCAATATTTGTTTTGGATGCACTTTAGAACTAAAAAATATGCTTCTTCAGTTTAGGAGATAATCATTATTGCTGAAAATTTGAATCGCCCTGCATATACAATATAAATAGAATAAAACACATATGCTGGTTACAACAAAAATATGTATAACTCATACGAAAGTTATTTATATATATATATATATATATATATATATACTGGCAGGCTACGCCCACTTTGCTGGTCACTATGTTTAAATGAATTTTCAAAAGAATTGAATCACTATTTTTACATCACTTTATAAATAAATAAATAAATAATAATGATAAAAAAAAAAGAATATTGAATTAATTTTAAACCTCGCTTCGGATACACACTGCCTACGGCAGCTCTTTTCCCGTCCTCACTGCATCGAGTCCAGGTTCCCCATGCTTGCAGGAAAGTCTTTTCCAGGCGCTCACTTCAGTTTGGGTATTTATCGAAAACAGGTAGAGCTGCTATTATTCAAGAACTACTGTTTTAAATATGACTGTATTTCAGCATTTATTAAATATTTTAGTTTTTGAACCATGAATTTTATAGCCTTCGCTCATCATACTATATTACCACATGTTTCCGATCAAAATAATAAGTAAAAGAAAAAGTAGATTTGTCCTTTAAAAAGTTTTTTTTTAAATAAACAAAAAATAAATAAACTTCAATAAGTTTAATATGCACTGTATTACCATTTTTTTCCGATAAATGCGATAAACTAAAAAATAAAAGTCCCTCTCTAAGGAGTTAATTTAAAAAATGAAAAATAAAAAGTTGTTATAATGTAAAAACTATGCATAAATATAAGTGTTAAAAATATTTTTTTTTTTTTTTTTTATTTAAAATTTAATGTATTTAATTTTTTCTACCGTTTAACCATTTGATTTCAATAATATAATAATAATTTTAAAAAAAAATCACCTTTTAATGAATGAATTAAATAAATAAAAAATAAGTAGTGTAATAGCCATTGTTAAGATACGCGGACGCTTAAAATGAAAGAATAAATTTAAAAAACACAACTCAAAAGTCAATGGATGAGATCGAAAATAATAATAATAATAATAAATTTTAAAAGTTCAAATTTAAAATTCGAAAAAATCTCGAGGAGGTGCACATCTGCATGGTCCCAGCTACCCATTTACCAAGTTTTGTAGCTCTGTGATATGTAGTCCTTGCACCAGGGCGCAGGCACAAAGACAGATACTTATCTTTACGTAGATTTAAATATGTAAATAATATATATCTTCATTTCTTAATCAAAAACAAAAAATAAGATGATACGCACGCCATGTGTGTTAATCGCGAAATGCGCCAAACTGCGAGACAATCACCTAATTGGAAATTGGTGGCGAGAAAACAAAACGGAACAAATAAATAAAGAAATAAAATAAAATAAATGGAAATAAATCAAGCATTTTAGCTATTAGTCTATTGAAAAATATATTGAGAATAATGTACAAAAAATTAGATAAAAAAAAAATTGCTTATCTGAAGCATTAAGTGTTTTTTCAAAATTAAATTCTAACTAACAAATATAATTTATAATAATGTTTAAATGTCAATATTTAGAATATCCACAAATATTTTTTTAAATAAGTCATGTCTCTAGAAAAAGAAATACTTTTGGAGCTATAATAATAACAATTTTACCGTGCAAATTTAATTTTTTACAAAGTTTTTTTTTCTATTCTCTTGTTTTACGCGTAAATATATTTCTTTTCATGTAAAAAAAAAAAAAAAAAAGGAAAGGAAAGAAAGAAAGAAAGAAAATGAAAGCGTAAATATCTGTTTTCTAATGGCGTCAGCTAGATTTTTAATATTTGTTACGTAGATCAGACTTTAGATAATTGTTTATGGAGAAACACGAACAGTATGAATGAATAAAATTGCTATTGAAACCAAACCAAGCTTAAAGTACACGGTCGAAAACACAGAGTAACACCCATGGGGGCAGATATGGACCCCCTTATAGTTTTAGTTATTTCTGTAAAAACCAACAAAACATGCATTCTAGTAAGGATGGGTGGTGCATTAGTATCGTGCTTTGACGCGTGATACGGCGGTCCTGAGATCGAGTCCCCGCGAGGGCGTTTTGTATTTTAATTTTTTTTTTTTCAGATAATTTTTTTTACGTTTTTAATTAAATTAAATTTTATTATATTAAAAAGATTTTTATTTTATTTTATTTTTTTTTTAGTATTCCAATTAACAAAGTATTGACCATGAATTTAAGGAATATATATTTTTATTTATTTATTTATAAAAAAGAAAATCATGTTTAAAGCTACGAATATAGTTCTTAATTTAAAACAATTATGATTAACGACCCTCTTCACTTACCGTCGCCGGAAGCCCGAGCCAATGTTATTCTATGGGGAAATTTTCTTTACAAATAACTTATTAACTAATACATATTTTTAAATTCTGTTTTCACATTCAGAAAATTCCCAACTGTTAAATTGACGGACCTTTTTTAAAAATGTGTGTGTTTTTTTTTTTTTTTTTTTTTTTTTTAATGTTTTATTTTTAAATTGCAAAATGAAAAAATTTCACATATTGAAAATTCGTATTTTGCAGCTCCAAAATAAAATATAAAAAAAAATGAAAAAATATTTTTTTAAAAAAGGTCCGTCAATTTAACAGCTAGGAATTTTCAGAATGTGAAAACAGAATTAAAAAATATGTATTAGTTATTAAGTTATTTGTAAAGAAAAATTTCCCATAGAATAACATTAGTTTTCACAAAGAGAACAAGAAATATAAGAAGATTGATCGCAACTATTTGAATTACAATTTTCTTCACCGTGGATTATTGTTCATCACGAACATTTTGTTAAATATTTGGCTTTTCGTCGAGATTACAAATTTTTAAAATTCATATTTACCCAGATTTTGATTTTTTTGAGACGTAAACTAATTATAATTAGTGAAATTATTTTCAGAAAATTTGTCATTGTGTTCAATTTTATTGTCAGTTCTTCCGACGCCACCAAATTTGACAGTTGTTTAATAAAATACTTTAAATAAAAGTTAAATGCGACGTCGAATAGTTAAGCAACAGCTGTTGTTTATTCGGGATTTTTCATGCAAAATATTGCATTAATAATAATAGAGTCTTAATACAGCTCCCCTTGGCGACTTATGAATTTTTAACGCCATTTTAGACAAAAATATATAATTTATGCGATTATTTTTTCAGTTTCTTTCTTTTCTTTTCTTTCTTTCTGTTTTTCCATAAATTATAAAATATTGAAAAATAGAAAAGAAAGAAAAGAAAATTTATAATAATCAGTTTCGAAACGGACAGTATCAGAAAAGTTGAAGAAGCACTTTTTTAGAGAAAAATACATAATTTATGCGATTATTGTTTTTGTTTTTTAATTTGTTTCTCTCTCTCTTTTTTTTTTTTTTTTTTTTTTTTTAAATAATTTATAATTTATTTATATTTTTGATGCGCTACTTGGCTCAAAGTGGTTTTCGCGAAAGTAGAGTCCTTAGCGAAAAATGAATTTTCTAGAGAATATTCCACTAATCACAAAGTCTAGAAATTACATAAAATTAACCGAATAATTAACATAAACGTAATTAACATAATGAGTGAATTAATGAATGAAAAATAAACAATTTAGATTTAAACAAAAAATACTTTAGATAATTTCCCGTCACGGGGTTCGAATTCGCAAAATCTGGGTTCGGAGCCCGACGTTTTACCTGTTCGACATCGTTCATTCCAATATTTCATTCTTTTTTTCATGGTTTTTATGGGGATTTTCATTAAAGTATTCAAATTTTGAATTAAAAAATATTTTATCAAAATTAATTACAGCCTATAGCACTCAGGGATAGTCTAGCTTTTGATTAGTGGAAAAAAAAAAAAAAAAAAAAAAAAAAAATCGGTTCAGTACTTCCAGAGATTATCCTACACATACAAACAAAGGTAGGTTTTTTCAGGAGTAATGTAAGCTAAACTTTAGCTTTATTAATTAGTTTTTTCAGGAGAAATGTAAATTAAACTTTAGTTTTATTAATTATTATTAGGATTAAATTTAATTATAAAGAAAAAAAAAGTGGTATTTTGAAGTTAAATATGTTTGTTTCGCACTTGTTTTTTTCCTATTATTCTTTCAGATTCGATATTTTTCTTGTCTTTTGGGTATTATTGGGCATAGCTTGTTGTAAATATTTAGCAATATGCATACAGCAAGACAGAAGTAACACCTAATTTATATGTAATATTCATTCTATGCCCTTGAAAAAGTAATGATGTCATATGTTTCAATTTAAGGATGCTTGATTTTCGTAATCATTTTGCGTGTTTTTTCTAGTTACATGTGTTGCATGGTTTCATCTAATTCAATGTTTGAAAAGATTTTCAATATATATATATACACTAAGCGACAAAAAGAAAAAGAAAAAAAACCGCACTTGGACATCTTCTTTTTTCCTTTTTCCAACCGCCAATTTTATCATTTAAAAAGCAAATTTTTGAACAGATTTTATTACGTCGCCCTCCATGTACACTCTAGGATTGAGCGCAGTGTTAAAAATAAAATACAACTGTCAGAAAAATTATAATTTTAGAAAGTATTTCAAAAATGGCAAGTATAAGGCATTTAACGATGCCACAAAAAGTACTAATTTTAGAACGAAAGTAAAAATATTTTAATACGTGAGATGGCAAATTGATTAAATGTTAATGAAATATTCCTGAGATGATTTTTAGGAACATATAAATTTTTTTGGCTGTTCAAACGGAAAATGTGTCTTTAGGCGGCCATGTTGCCCATCCAAGTGAGATGATGGCAAGTTAAGAAATAAAAGTTTAAAAAAATCGATTTGTACATGCTCATAACTTAGAAAAGATTAAAAAAAAGTACATAGCAAAGTAATTTCTTTAAAAACAGTGCGGAAACAATGAAACAAAGAATGTTAAAAGCAGAAGATCTGCAAAAAAAAAAAAAAAAAAAAAAAAAAAAAAGTCATTACTACGGAAAAGAATTTAAAAAAACAAGACTTCAGTTGACCAAAAATTTATAAAAAATATCAGTTAATTATGAGGCCAAACTGGTTTTCTCTGATGAGTCAAGTTTATTTTATTTCGGGCTGATAAAAAATACTAGTAAGATGATAAAAATGTGACTGAATTATGGAAAATTGCATTCATAAAACAGTGACACATTCTCCGTACATTATGGTACGGATGTGCATAAATTTTCAATGAGTCGGGCAGATTTTTATGCTCAGGGGATCAATTAACTCGAAATAAAATGCGGCCATTATAAAAACGGTGCCTTACCTACTATTTTGAAGGTATCTCAGACTTTCCTGCAAATAGAATTTCAAGATGATATTGCACCATACTAAAGGGCGTCTGTGGTGTGTTTATTCGATTCAAATTGTTAAAACTACCTATCCTATCCCATGAGTCCCTATAATTTTGTAAGCAATCATATCTTTTTTAAATTTAAGTTAAATCCCACAAAAAATATCGCAGAATTTCTTTTACATCAAACTTGGAAATAGTCCTAATCTCAATCCGCTCGAAAATGTTTAGTCTATAAAAAAGCGCGGAAAAGGGGTGAGGATTAAAAGATTGCAGCCTGCAACTGTGCAAGGACCAGAAAAAATTATTTATGATATTTGGCACAGAGAAATGTTTGATATTTATATTAAAACACTGCATAATACTATGCCATTGCGCATTAAAGCAGTAATTCCATATAAAGGTGGAATAACTCAATGCAGAATACATATTTTTATTAAAAATTGCTTAGATCTATCAAACAAATAGTTTTATTTCATATATTAAAATATAATTGTTTATATCATATAATAAATCATAATACGGTACAAAGTATATGTTTATTATATTACGTGTAAAAAGAATTTTTTATGTAGATTTTTAATAATTACTTCGTAGAGTGTAATAAAGTGAATTATTAAATCAAAATAGTCCATATGTATCATTTCATCCCTTTGATATTTTGCAAACATGACAGTTTTATTTGTTTCAACCATTAGTTTTGAAGTTATTACAAATGAAAGAGGTATAAGTCAATTTTTCTGCAGTGCGTTTTCTTTTTCTTTCTTTTTTTTTTTTTTTTTTGTCGCTTAGTGAATATTGCTGTTATCAGAAATTCCTTAGTATTTTTCCATCTTGCAATAATTTGTCCTTGATACCGATGTCGCAAAGGAAAAATATTTCAATGTTTTTTTTATACTATTTTCTTATTTATATTTCATTATCTTCATTTGATATATTATTTCTGTTTTATATGTTTGACTTTTGCCCTTATTACACATAGTTTTCCGTTCTTATCTTACATATATTTATGAATCTAATTTTCTGATATTAAATTAATATATTTTGAAACATAATATTCATATTTTGAAGAACAAAAATGTTTTTAAATTATAACTTTTTCATTATCGTATGTATTGAGCAAAGTAACAACAACAAAAAATACTTTTTATTTGAATTAGCAATAGGTACTTTATTACATAAACGACAACGATATAGTAACTGTATGTTAATCATGGATTTTGAATAAATCGTAATTTTATTTAAAAAGGCGAATTAACTACTTTATCATTATGGTTATGGTTAAACAAAATTTTTACCCAACATACATATGTTGGGAATATATATATATACACATATATCTATATAATATACATATATCTATAAATATTAATTAAACATTTAAAAAGAAATTATTTAACATTTTAATGTATAATTAATGGTTTTTTATTTATTTATTTATTTTTGCCATTAAAACTGTAAAAATCTGTATTTGGATAGAAATAAATACATTCAATTCGTGTTAAAATCTTAAGAATTTTTCCAGGAAAATATAAATTTAACAGATCAGAATAATAAAAGCATTTAAAATTTTAGACTATTATTATTTTTTAAATGTATATTTGGTGAAAATATTTTTATCAAATTTAAATTTGAGGTGTCTTTTTTTTTTCTTTTATAGGCACACATACATACGCATACATATTCATAAATAGCAAGTATATTATATATTTCATACATGTGTTTTATAGTATGTAATCTCTCTAAATTACACTTAGGCATGCGCAAAGAAAACAATATTTTTTCTATTAATCAGTTCATTTTTCAATTCCTTCTTCTTCTTTTTCTCTCTCTTTTTTTTTTTTTTTTTTTTTTTTTACAGATTTTTTTACGCACTTACTTACTGTACTAAATTATTATATGTTTTCAACTACAACTTATAATTTTTTTAAAATTATTTCTAAAAAACTGTTTTAAAAAACATCTTTAAAATAATTATAAACTAAAGAATTTGTCGGCTCTCATTGCATAAACAATAACGTAATCTAGAATTTTTCTTTTCTTAAAAGCATTAAGTTTCATCTGCTACGAGATTAAACATGATTGCTTGCTATTTATTTTTCAACTTGCATTGTCACGAGAAATGAATGTAGAATTGCCATTAGGAAAATGAACGGAATTGAGTGATGTGTGGCTTATACGAATAATTAGTTTTTCAGACATCACCTTCTTTGTCGCGTGTTAAAGAGGTGTAGCCAAACTCCGCTCTAGGACTAGACTCAGTGTCAGACCTAGTAATTATGCTGGAATATTAGAAACGAATGGCGACTCCCTTCTGTATTTAATTTTTTTTTTCTGTAGAGAAAAAGTACTTTTATTTATTTATTTATTGTTTTTAAGAGCTCAATTATTCGCTGTCAAAATTATTTTCCTCAATAGCTTAGCTGTTTTCGACTTTACTTAATGAATTCTGTAATTTTATTTAAGTAAATTGAAGAACAATTCTTTAAATAGGAAACCATATTTTATATGATGATACTAGTTTTGAATCATTCAATCATAATTTGGATTGCATTTTTTAATATCTTAAAATACTTTAAGACTGACCTCTTCTGCATATATACTCGTATAATTTGCATATGAATTTAATTAGCTGTGAGAATTTTTTTAATTATCTTACGTGAGATTACGGTATAATGTAAAGCATGGTTTTTCTGTAAGGTAATTTAATGCATATTTTTAACATTCAAACAAACAAAAAAGTAAATAAATAAATTTTAAAAGAATTTACCAGTGAAGTCAAAAAGCAATACTCAAATACATTTAAAATGTATTGTTAAACTACAACAGTAAAAAAATGAGTAAATTTTTTAAAATTAATTGAATTTTATTTAATTACACTTAAATAATTTTCCAGAAATTTAATGTACTTAATATCGTAATATTTGAATGCATAAATATAAACATTTTTGTAAGCGTAAGAGAGAGAGAGAGACAGTAATTTATATATGTGTATATATATATATATATATATATTATAACGGTCACTGTTCCCTAAATACAGAGGCTGTTCGCACATTTTTTAGACGATTTTGATGGAGTGTACTGAAGCAATTTCACTCATATTTTGAGTTTTATTTGTTCAGTTTGATAGCCCTTGTTTAACTAACATTCTACATACTTGCCAACCATATCATTAATAACCGTACAATTGTTAACGCCCCCTGAAAAAAACGCCCCTTTTCTCACACCACTATATTTTTAGAGTTATTCTCTCCAAATGTTGTTACGATTAAATAAGACCAAAATTACTCTAAAAAATTATTGGTATGAAAAAAAAGGCGGGTACTAAAAATTGTACGGTTCATAATGAGATGGTTGGCAAGTATGATTCTACATCATAATTTCTATGATAATAATGCTTTTTATAATATCGGAAGAGGTATATTTTTCTACTCCTCTTGAACGGCTTTCCAGAGTCTACAAAGCGTTGTAGGTCGGTGTTTGGATAATGTTGATTTTAAGAGTCGAAAAACACAAAAATCCAACAGTGATACATCAGAAGATTTAGCAGGAATGTCAGTGAAGGGTATGGTTTTAATTCCCGTTTTTTGTTCCATTTTTTTCTAGAAAAGCAATTGCGGATTGTGATGTGTGGCTGCTTGTTTTGTCTTGATACAGTTCAACGGATTGATAGCATTGTGGATAAAGATCTGGATTTTCATTTTTAATAATCTGGTGTGTCACTCACACGACTTTCTCTTACCCTGAAATTTAATACTATAAATACAGGTTGGAGATTAAGAGGTAAGATAAAGATGTTATGTAAACCTATGTTAAACAATTCAAATTAGGCTTTGGAAGAGTTTTGTATGATAATTAATTCTGTGTGAGGGGGCTACCGCCTCCCTCAACCCCCCGTTTCATTACCACACCTACATTTATATATAATTTAATTCGGTTATTAAAAAATAATTCTGTTTTTTTTAAATAATTTATTAAAATTATTATTTTAAAAAAGTATCTTTTATAATAATGCAGACGATTTCCATATTAGAGAAGTAGTATGACACTAAATATCCAAAAAAAGTCCATTTTATTCTCAATATTAAAAAAAAAAAAAAAAAAAAAAAAAAAAAAAAAAAAAAAAACGATTTTTTTTTTTTTTTTTTTTTTTCTTTCGTTAAAAGTGAAAAAAATCGATAACTTTGTTTTAAATTATCGCAGATCGATGATTCAACCATTCGTTTTAAAGGTATTGGCGAGCTCTTTTGAAAGATACCCATCATGAAAATTTACTCCCCTCGAGGGGGGACTTCCCCCCCAGGGGGGGAGGCGAGGCTCCTACATACACAAAAATTTTTTTACAGTTGACTATCTCTATTACAATATATATATATTCATTTCATTTGGTTTAGTGCAGTCTATAGACGTTAAACTCTACTTACCTGCAATTTCCCCCATAGACGTAATGTATTAGATTTCTCTTGATTGTCCCTGTACACGAACCATTTGCTTGATCTTAACGAAAAGCTTACTGTAGCATCCCTATATGATACACATTTAGAATACCAAGTTTGAACTTTCTGCCATAATTTGTTTTTGAGATATGCTGATAACAGACAGACACACACACATACACACAGACCATTTGCTAAAAACATGATTTTCGTATTCAGGGGACCCCAAAACGTGTAAATATAACAAAATCTCGCGTTCGAAAATTTGACCCATAAACAATACTTTCTCTACCTTATGGGTAAGAGAAAGTAAAAATTGGAATTAAAATATGTTCTTGAGAGTATTTAGAGTTAATTTTGACATTTTTGTCACATTTTTTTTTTTTTTTTTTTTTTTTTTTATCTTGCGCTTGTATGAAAAACCAGTGGCAATCATAAATCCTTTAGAAAAACTTTCTTTTGATGCTTTGAGCCATGTAGCAAATTTTTTTTCTCCACTTTTGTGATAATAAATTGACCTTTTTTTATTGCAACCACTTAAATAGACCCAAGATTCATCTGTTGTTGCAACATTTTTCCATTTTTCTCCTGATAAATGCTTTTCATAAAGATTTCACTAAAAACTATCTTTGGAAAGAGCGGAAACTTATCCTTCCATCCACTGCCATTTTAAAAGCGCATTTTTGCATCTAAACAAAAATTCTAAATATCAGAAGATAAATAAAACTTCCAAAAATATAACTGTTGTGAAAATAAAATTCTCCATGCAAACGATTTTTCCTTACTGCGAAATAAAATCGTCTAAAAAATGTGCGAACAGCCTCTGTAAACACTATATTTAAATGTAGAAATAAGTTGAACAGGAAGAACTAGGTGCTTATTGTACTACTAACGTAAATTTTCTGAATAAATTAGAGGTCAGTATAGATTTTTTTCCCGGCAGTCATTGGTTTTGAATAAAGATAATATGAAACTGTTTAAATTTTTCTTATTGAATTAGAAACAGAAGCTAAAGTGACTGTCGCTTACGGTGACATAGACTATTATAGGAAATGAAACATCAGTGGTTTTAAAACTATATAAAAAAGATTACTTGAGGTAAAGTATAAAAATACATAGGATATAGTGTTAGTGTTTTTTTAGTTTGTTTCACCGTTCGTAATATAGCGAAAGAATAATAAATAGTCAGCGTCTGAAGGAATAGTTTATATTAATTTATTATAGGAAGTCAAATGGAATAAACAGATAATCTCTGAATATATTTACAGTTATAGATGATTGGTTTACAAGTAGGGGAGATCCGTGTAATATGGACCCCCTAAGCAAGAATGTTCATAAAACTAAAATTACTAAAATAAAAAAAAATTAATTTCTTGGCTGTTCATTACAATGGTATAGTTGCATGGTTCAAGCTTGGTAAAGCACTCTGGGAACTGTAATATTTGCAGGAAATTATTATTTTATTTATGTATCGGTAGTCCATATTACACAAACGTTCGTGTAATATGGACCAAGTGGTCCATAGTGGTCCTTTCCGTTCCCCAACAGTTGATACACTTGGAATTGTGAAACGAACTGTCCAGCATGTTCTCTCACACACTTGTACATCTCTTGAGAATAGTAGAAATGGATGAAAAAAAGTGGAGCTCTAAAGGTTATATCCAATGGGTAGTGTGCGAAAGAAGTGATAATTTGATTACCCCTGCTTCCCTGGCCTATTCTATAGCCTCAAGATTTTGAGTACGCAACGTATGTACGCCGAGCATTAACAAAATCTCTCTGTTTTTATTATGGACCACTGGTCCATATTATGCAACACAGCATGCTTCATATTATACGCGTAAACAGAGCAACGTGGTTTCCAATCAAAAATCGGTATGCTAATTGATGCCCATGAAACGCATGTCTAAATTGTTCATAAAATAAGTACATTTGGTACTATTAACGAGAAAATTATATTACAATTACCTAACAGCAGAAAGTAATACAGTAGAGTCTCGAAAATCCGAGGTAATTGGGGCTGACACTACCTCGGATTACTGAAAACTCGGATTTTCCGAAAAAGTAGAAAATTTTTAACAACTACAAATGAAATTAAATAAAATGAACATATTACCTTAAAATCCTTTATTCTTTAGTATAATGACGTAAAAGATTCTTTACAATTTAAAAAAATTGTCAATTTTTTGTTGCTTCAGTATATTACTTCTCTTTGTTGATGCGATAGTCAGCCAACGCTTCAAAAGCAAAACATCTGCAGGGGTGGCTTCAGTTTGCTGTTCTACATATTTTAAGGCTAGTTCTAAGGCTGCAGAACCTTCACTATGAGATATTTTTTTTTCTGATAACGGAGAGTCGTTTTCTTCTGTTTCATATTCTTCCTCATCTTCCATCATTTCTATAATATTTGAGTCTGTTATTTCCAGCTTGTCGTCACTATTTAGCCATTCATTTAGATCAACTGCATTAGAGTTTTCGCAGCCTGGTAATTCCTTCACCAAATCTTTCAAAACAATTGTTTCACTATCATCATCATTAATTTTCTCAATAGGCGTAACCAATTCAGGTAGAAACTTAGTCCACGATTTAATTACTGTCGTAGGTTGAACTTCTTCCCAAGAATCTGCTATCCAGTAGACAACATCTCTCATACTTACATTCCTCAAAACATCCGCAACACTTTCATCATCAGACTGAACTAAATGTTGTAACAAACGGCGTCGATATTTTTTCTTTAAATTTTCCAATACGCCCTGATCCATTGGCTGAATCAAACTTGTAACATTGGCAGGAAAAAATATAGCACGGATTTCACCACAACGTAGCTCATCATCGTCCGGATGAGATGGAGCGTTATCTAAAAACAAAATTGCTTTGCAAGGCAAATTTTTTTTTCTCAATGCCTTCCGTGTTTCTGGAACAAAATGTTCTAGAAACCATTGTTTGAAAATTTCTCGATTCATCCATGCACTTTTCTGATTTGTGTAATGTACTGGTAAGGCTTCTTCAGTGATGTTTTTTAAGGCTCTAGGTTTGGCAGATTTCCCAATCACAGTCAGTTTCATTTTATGATTTCCAGATGCATTGGCGCATGCTAAAATGGTTAATCGTTCCTTCCGTTTTTTGTGACCTGGAGCTGAATTTTCCTCTTTTGAAGCAAGGGATTTTGAGGGCAACATCTTAAAGTTCAAACCTGTTTCGTCACAGTTATATAACTGGTCAGGTGTGAGCTTTTCCGTCAATATAATGTCTTCAATCCGTTTTTGAAATGCCTGCACAGCTGACGTATCTGCCGAGAGTATTTCACCGCAAATATTTAGTTGACGTACACCATATCGTTTTTTCCAACGGTCTAACCAACCAACGCTTGCTGCGAAATCTTCTTCTCCTTCTTTGAACTGATTTCTGAAAAACACAGCTTTTTCCTGAAGAATAGGGCCACTTATGGGAGTACCTTTGCTACGCTGTTGAGTAAACCAAAGAAATAAAGCTTTGCTAGTTTTTTCATAGTCTGATGTTCTCATAGATTTTCTTTTTTCTCCTGGAGTCTCATTGCACTTCTGTGAACAAAACTGCTCAATTTTTATTCGATTGCGGCGCCAGTCACCAACTGTTACCTCTCCAACACCCAAATCGGTAGCAACACTTTTTATTGTTTCACCTGCATCTAATCTTTTTATAGCGTTCAATTTAGTTATCATAGATACAAATTTTCTCTTATTTTTTCCACTCATTTTCGCAGCAGGCACCTTAATGCAACACTTTCAAAAGCAATAAGTTTCCAAAATGATAAGGATCAAGCACGTGTATTGAATTTAAATGAGCAACAGAGCAACTAACAACGCAGCTAGTCCCTAACTAGCATCTAAGATTCCAATTGAACTTGGAAGAATAAAACTCTTGTAGATCTGGTTTGAAAATTCCTTTCAAACCAACCCCTACCTAGCCACCTTCAAAAACAAAGAGAACAAAAGGTGGTGGGTTACTGAAATTCTTTCCAGGAAGAAACGAAAAATAAGACCTGCATTCTTTCGGTTACGAGAGGAAATGGGAAGAGCTTTTGGTTGCTAGGGGGAAAATTTGGCACCTCGAATTAAGCGGAACCTCGGACTTCTGAGACTCGAACTTTCGAGACTCTACTGTACTTCCATTTTAACATACTTGTTACATCAATGATCATATAAAACGAAAACTCAATTTCATAATCGTCCAAATACAGGTATGCATGTACAAGCCACTCCATGGTTTGTGTAACAATAATATTCACTAAAGGCAATGAGATGATTTCACCATCTAGTGTTGAACATACAAATTTCCTCATGGTCCGTATTACACGTTGGTCCATATTACACGGTTGTCCCCTATTTATTTATTTCGTAATCCACTAGAGATATCACAACAACATGAACAGGTTTTGTTTAGATGCATCTCTAATAAATATACAAAATTATTTTAAAAAATAAGCCCTCTTAATATAAAATTAAATAGGAATAAATCTTATTTTTCTAACCGAGGAATCTAAAAGTTTCGATGATACTTGTTATTTATTTTGCACATGAACGCAAAACTGCCTTGAAATCAGAAGGGAAAAAATCGTCCCATGAGTTAAAAATTAAAACTGTAACTATTATTGTTTCCAGTAGTAAAGTTATGTTGCATAAGATATAAAAAACATATATATATATATATATATATATATATATATATATATATATATATATATATATATATATATTGTAATGTATTTTTAAGTACACATTTTTACTCAATGTACTTCAGCGCGTTTAGTTTTTCTAGTTTCTGTTTCTGTGAGTTGGTGGTTGATTATTCATTTGACACCGAGGCGGTTACTTTGAAATCTGTAGATATGTTAAACAACAGGTTTCAAAACTATAGATTGTTTTCTCGATTGATTCTTCATTTTTTATTTAACACACACACTTTTACTATTCATTATGTAGTGACCTCCTAATTTTAAATCCTACTTCCTCCATGGAGGGGGATGATACCCCCTTTAATAATCCAACGACGTCTGCGCGCGACACTTTGGCGACCATAAGAGGAGTCTTTCTTTTTTTGAAGCAACGGTAAAAGTTACTATGGCAACTAGAGCGCAATTTTATGCGAAAATCTAACTATGATTGGTGAAGAAGGATTGACATCAAGATTCGGATGTTGCGGAAATAAAATTAGTTGTTACCCGATATTGTAGGAAATAAATATAGCGGAGATGACAAAAGCTTCTCAATAAAAAAAAATGAAAAGTTAATGAGGCAGCATCTCCTAGCTACCTGTTGCTTTCTGTTGCAGCAGTAATATCTTTTTAAATGTTAATATTTATTTTTTAAAAGTTTACTCTTCAGTTTAAGAGATTCATTTCAGGTATTATTATTATTATCAATATTTCTTTTAATATCCTCTGTTGGTGGTTTCAATAGTTGAGAAAGGTAAGTTATTTTGAATAACGTTTAATCTCATTGTTGATTTGCGGTTGATTAAAAATAGTAAGTTATACAAATTCTTTATTGTTTATTAATTTATCAAAGTAAATTTCAGTTTTATTTAGTCCCAATTTTCCAGAAAAATACGGCAATAAAGTTTCAAGATAATTTAGTTTCATATAAATTTCTTATAGCTAGCATGAAACCACATTAAGGACTGAGTAAGTTTATTTACAAGTATTTATTATCATTTTGTTTTATTAAGCTGGTTATTTAATGTTTAGAAATGTGTGTTCGAGTAATTATAAGTAATTTTACAGAGAAGAAATATTAATAAATTTGAAATAAGTTAAAAATACAAACAAGCTAAAAATTAAGTTAATAATTAAGTTAATAATTAAAATCATTATTAATAAAAAACGGGAATATGAGCAGAAGAGCCTTTAGTTACGCAAATTAAACAAATATTAAAAACGAAATTATGAAATTCTAAAACTGCGGGGACTTTCTGCTTTTAGTAATCTGATATTAATAAAATATTCTTTTCCTCGTTTCTTTATGCCACAACATGAACAAATTTTAAATATCAATTAAAATGCGGCAAATAAGAATAGCGTTCTTTCCTTTTTATCTGATAATATATGTATATAATGAATTATAAAAATAGTTTAACTTTTCAAAATGTTTTACATGTTTCAGGTATACTATAATAAACATGAATTAATACAGAAAAAGCACTTTAACTTTTCGCTCTATGGGAATAGTCTGAGTAATTTTTTTTTTTTCTGTTATACTGATGAAAAATGTTTTGCTCAATTATTGAAATAGGTTGTAGAATTAAATATATTCTTACTTTCCTATGATCTTCATTTAATGAATTGCAGAGCTTATTGTTTTATACTAACATAAAACGAGTTCTTGCAGTATTAGTCATGATACAAAGATATAAATAATCATCTAATTTTACTTATATAATTATGAAATTCTAAAACTGTGGAGTGTTTCTTCTTTTATTGATCTATCATTAACAAATTACTTTTTTTCTTGTTTCGTTATCGTATTACAGATTTTACATGTGGAATAAATTTTAAATAGCAATTAAAATGCGGCATAAACAAATAGCTTTCTTTCCATTTTACCTGATAATATGTGATGTATATAATGAATTATAAAAATAGTTTGACCTTTCAAAATGCTTTATATGTTTTAGGTACACTTGAATAAATATGAATTAATAGGGAAAAAGCACTTTTACTTTTCGTTTAAGAGAATCGTCTGAATAAAATATTTTTCTCTTTTACGCCTTACTGGTAGAGAATTTTTTGCTGATCCATTGGAATCGATCGTAAAATTAAATATATATCCTTATTATTCCATGATATCATCTAACGAACTACAGAGCTGATTATTTCATACTAATATAAAGCGAGATGAAATATTATTTCCTGCAGCATTAGTAATGACATAAAGATATAAAGAATCATTTAATTTCAGAGCGAAACTAGCTTTCCGTGCTTTCACACTTTAATGGTACATTACAATTGAAGCTTTACGGGATGACACATTTAATAATAATAATAATAATAATTCTAAGATGTTTCATTTAACGTACAAAATATTAATAATAATAAGTTTAACTATAACGGAAATAAACCACGAATAAATCTCTAGAAACAGCAATGGGAAGGATCTGTCCGTATTTGTAAGTGAAAGTTGATTTTTTACTATTTTTATATGCAAATTGTGAGCAAGAAACTACACATTAATGGATTTTTGGGCAAATAAATTTTCCCTCGATAAAAATAAGTACATATGACATTAACTAAAAAAATTGTTACATTTATTTTTATTCAATTTTCAAAATACCATTTCTCAAAGTTCATACATTTCAGCTCTTAAAAAATAAAAAGAAAGAAAGAAAAAAGGAAAACGAAGAAAGAAGAAGGTAAACAACACGTGAATATTTATGTTAAAAATGATAGCGCAATGTATATAATGGAAGCGTGATATAAAATAAACATGGTATATGACAAATAGAATTAAATCATAAAAATATGGGCTCTGTATAGCAGTAAATATACATGTGATGTTATTACGAGGATGCAGTCTACGGACACAAGAATGAATCTTTAGTAATTCAATCAAAACCTTCCTCTACAGCCATTCCTTTAAACCATCCTTTATTCCTTTATATCCACGGCTGGGCAAGACAACGGGGAGTTCCGACGCGACGATTTCAGAGAAATCCCATCTTGGATTAAATTCGATTCGACCGCGAAGTCTGTTAGCTATTTAATTGCGTGCAAAATTTCCTCAGATTTTTTATGTTTCGGCTTTTTCTTCTGAATTTTCTTGATTCTAATTATCTGTTATTATTTCCAGGGTTCACAGAAATACGTCTGGAACTTAATTTTATGTAACTAGTGAGCGCAGAGAAAATATGATCAAGATCATACTGACATGCAAAATTTATTCGTAAAGTTTCACAATTTTTTAATTTCTTGCGTTATAAAGTGTTATCTACAAAAACTTTACATGGACAACTTATGATTTATTAGTGATGTATAATTTTTCATATCAGTTTTTTAATAGTGTTTTTCTTTACTAATTATTAATTATTTTATATAATTTCATATATATATATATATATATATATATATATATATAGATAGATAGATAGATAGATAGATAGATATAGACATAGATATATATGATAACAATGATTGTAGAATGGAAGAAAACAGATCATGATATGCCATCATAAGAGCCAAAAATATATGTACTTCTAATCCTCCAGGTCAGAAAATGCTTGTTCTTGGTCTAGAATATGATTAATTGTCAACATTAGGGCAAACAGCTTTTCTGAGACTTTTTAATCTGGATTTCAGGAACGTGTTCAGATTCTTATTATTATCATTATTATCGAAATTGCATAATTGAATCGAAGAGGGTGGGGGTTTCATATTTAGCAGATGAAGAGTCGTACTTAACTATTTTGATCCAAAACAATTATTGTGCATTTTTGAAATTTATGGTGTTTGCTTATAAATGTTTCTTTTCTTCACCCAGCAATGCTAGTTATTGTAAGATGGTTTTCGGTGTTAAATTTGTTTTTCAAGAAAATAGATGCAATCTGAATGAAAATATAAAAAATATTTTAATAGTCAGAGGACACTCTGATATGTTTTAATCATTAATAAAAATATAATGCGATAATATTAAACAACATTTCACAATATAATATTTAAGAAAAAAAATTAAAGAAAAGAAAAAAAAATGAAATTATTGGATAAAGCTTTATAAAAATAGGAAAAAATAATTTACTACATAACAGAAAAAATTATGTGGCTTAACAAAAAAATCTTTCTCCTGAAATCGAACGATGCTCTCCCAGCGAAAAAGGCAATGGAGTTGAATTTCTTAATTCGCCCCTCCTTAAATATATATATATATATATATATATATATATATTAATTAATTACATACCATTTGCATCATATTAGCAGCTGGTGGCTGGCTGTTTGTTCTTTCATATCCTTGAGCAACAATACTTCTGAGGTAGTTATGTTTCCAAACTATAAAATCCTTTTCTCTTTGGTTGATTCCCCGAGAGTAGATTGTACACCTCGGATTGGGAGGTCTGCAGGCAGTATGTTGGTAACTTAATCGCATATACATTAGTGGACATCCTTGATAATAAGATCCGCGATTACTGGCTCTTGAGGATAACACGTGAACTAACACGATTATGTTACATAGTGTAAAGATGAGATGCATCTGGCCAGGTATTTCGTTTTCTTAATAACCTGTAAATGGAATAACAGTTATTAAAATCTTCATTATTAAAAATATAGCATTTTCCATTTTAAACTTTTAAATTCTGAGCAATTAAGTCACAAATTTACAAAATCGATTAATAATACGTTTGAAATTATATCCGAATAATCAAGTGTTTGTAAAATTAAGAAAAGATCCGAAGCATAATGAAGCGTCAGATCTGTTTAGTTATCAGAAAATATTTGATTGGATTTTATCCTTTCAAGTAAATAATTGTAGCTGCATTTCAACTAGTGCAAGCCAACGAGAAAAGATTTTCCCTTTTTAAACAGAAGGTTTGGTTGTATATTTTAAAAAATGAAACTGTGTTATTTAAATAATTGCGAAGAACTACATCACAGGATGCGTGTATAATGGTTAGTAGAAGAATTCGATTTAAAACTTCATCACAGGATGCGTGTATAATGGTTAGTAGAAGAATTCGATTTAAAACTTCTCTTTCGTAATTGCGTATACCGGGCGATCCAAAAGTCACAGAAAAAAAATATATATTATTAAAAAAGTACTGACTGTAGCTCTATGCGGTTTTCACTGAAATGTACAGAAAAGCTTAGGATTTTTTCTATATATATAAGAAAAATATATTAGCTATATTTTTCACCAACATAACGCCCTATATTCGCAGTATCCTCTCACATTCTAAACAGATCCGTCCGCAATCAAATGAAGCCAAATTGGGAATACTAAAAATTTTTAAAGAGAATTTCCAATGTGTAACATCTGACGTCATTCTAATGAATGACGGCTGTCACATTGACGGCAGTCCAGTTACGTTGTTGAATGTACTGCGTCACTGTAAAAAAAAACTAATTTTTGAATTAAAGCATCACCTTATGAAGAAAATTATTATTAATTTAACTAATTTGCTAAAAAAATCTTTTTTTAACTAAAATAATCCCATGCCTTTTTTGCATTTCAAGTGAAACCACATAGTTCTGTTATCAATACTTTTTGAATACTATATTTTTAATTTTTTTTTGTGACTTTTGGATTACACAGTATATTTATTAAGAATTTATCATTAATTGATTTTGATACTATGCTTGTGTAAATATATTTATGAGTAAAATTGTTCAATACTATGGTATGGAAGGATTAACCACAATGGCGAAAAAGTTAGAGGTGAATGATAGCTATGATAGCTTTCTGTATTTAACCTGATTTATAATTTGTCTTTTTCGTGTACAGTTTACAAATCAAGGATTTATAAACTGAAACTGATACAGTAAATTTTATTTAATAAACGTAAATCTGCTGAAAAGAATTGGCTTATGCATCCATAAAAATATAAATGTGATTGCCAATATCAAAAGTGCACCATCTTTGTGCAAAACCTGCGTTATGAAATTTTAAAAATTCTAGAAATCCGAAAAATATCTTCTTTAAAGGGATGGTGAACGTTTTTGCTTTTTTGCAAGATAGTGTCTTAGAGTTATTAAATGACGGTATTCACCATTAACTTCAACTCCCGGTTAAACATGAAAATTTGAAAAGCATATAAAGACGGGGTGCAAATTTTCCGCAAATTTTGCCGTGTTGTTTTGCCATCTCGCGTCGAGAATTTCATATAATCTTTGATTGGTTATTTTCGCCTAAAAAATCTGAAAATAATTATACCGCTAGATGGCAGAAACACACGGCAAAATTTGTGGAAAATTTGCACCCGTCTTTACATGCTTTTCAAATTTTCATGTTCGACCGGGAGTTGAAGTTATTGGTGAATAACAGCCAAAACTGACCTACATATGCATTAAAATATAACAATATTAATTATATCAAGATTTCTCAAAAACTACTAAAATTTAACACAGTAAAATTCAAGAATTTAATTTTTTTTAAACATTTTTTACATTATTTCTGTTAATAAATATTTATTTTTTCCCTCAATTTTATATTACTATGGTTTAACAATATGTTCTAAATACTTTTTGGTATAACTTTGGGGATTCATTGGTCAGTTAATATTTTAAATGCACATTTTATGTTTAAATGATTAAATTGAATGTAAATTTCTTGCAATTAAACATTTTTTTTTTAAATTAACTTATCAGTGAATCTACAGAGTTATACACAAATATGTTTAGAATATATTAGTAAATATATAATAATAGATAATAAAGAGGAAAATGATTACATTTGGCAGGGATCTCTCTCTCCCTCTCTTTATTTATTTATTTATTTATAATTTCAAATTCAACATTTTCAGTTTTATTTTATTTTATTTTTATTTTTATAGTTTTCGAGGAAGTTTAATATGTTTATCGTTGTTATATTTTAATGCATATATATATATATATAGAAAAGAAAAGAAAAAAGAAAAGGGGAAAGAAAGAAAGAAAAAAAATATTCTAAGTGTCAAACCCTGCCCTTAAGTGGACAAGAAAAAAATCTTTTTTTTTTTTTTTTTGCTATCATAATGTGTTGCATTAATAAAGATAAACATGGATCAGAATCGGATCACACGTTCATAATTTGGAACTAAATCATAAGCAGTTTTGTGGATATATCGTTTTAAATTTTATTTTTATTCCAATTTTAAAAAATGATACACCATTTCAAAGTTGTTGGCATCATACTACGCAGTTGCAGTCACAAAGGAATAAAATTTCAGTAATAATGAGCGTTATAAATTTAATTTCAATAATTTTAAATACTAAGTATAGTTTAAAAAATATTTATATAAACTGTATAATGAACAGCCTTGCCTATCAAAAATATCAAATTACTTTCTTTAAAATTGCTTTTTATTCAATAAAATTATGCATTTGAACATATATTTAAAAAACAATCGACTTATGTTAAATATCACTTCGTGCAACAATACATTTTCTCAACTATTTACGGAGCTGAAGACCATACCCTAATTTTCGGGTTAAATAAGTCAGTTTTGCATCAGAAATTTTAATTGGCAAATAAAGTTACATTTGTAGAAGGTATTTTTTCGTAAAATATATTTATTTTACGAAGTAAATTATGTATCTATATGTCTATATGATGTACATGTCTATATTACGTATATGTATATCTATGTGACCTTTATATATCTGTATTTCTATACAAATTTTCACGTAGAACATTTCTGGTGTAGGAACGACATATCTTACCTGCGAATTATACGCCCAAAATTATGGTACAATGATGAGATGATTATAATAAACCACTTTTACGCATCATCTTAAAATTACAGGATACGATAAATTTTAATGAGAGATTATTTGTACAGTCGGTAACAAAAGTGTCCGAACACTAGCAAAAATTCCTATGTAAAAAAAGTACACTTCATACGGTTTTGTTAAATAAATCCTTGTCGAATCGTGTTCTTAGTCAGTGTAAGAACATGATTCGATAAGGGTTTATTTAATAGAACCGTATGAAGTGTACCTTTTTTACATAGGAATTTTTGCGAGTGTTCGGACACTTTTGTTACCGACTGTATTTAATAGATGGTAGATGAATTAAAATATAACCTCCTAATATACATATGCGATTGTTTATTTTACTTTATTTTGCGCCAGATATTGGGGAAAAGGCAAAAAGACTTATTTTAATGCATTTGTAAGCAATGATATCATCTTAGTGTTCATTTTAAACAGAGTGAATACATTAAATTCACATATTAGTTGAAAATTGTATTTGTTAATTCAACCTCATACACAAAATACACATACTGTCACTGTATAAAATATGGTTTAGATTTTTAGATCTTTGAATCAAAATCAAATTATATGAAAAATTCAACAGATATTTAATTTAAAAAGATCATAGTAGAAAATTTGATGAGGTTTATTTAAAAGAAAGAAAAATATGTAAAGTAATTCCTATCAAAAATTTCCGGTAGAAATAAACGTAAAAGTTAGCAACTGTGTCAAAATAAATTATAGCTTCTAGCTCGATAAACTCTAAGAAATGGCGTTTTTTTTACAAAATCACTTTCACTCCAAATTCATATTTTTCTCACTAATTTTCTTCAATGTTCTTCAATCAATCACATCTCCCCAGTTTTCAACTGAAATAACTTTTTTATCACTTAAAATTATACATGATTAGTCTTTACTTAATTTTTAAAGTATATGATTTTTTCTATAATCTTTAATTTTAGTTCTGATACCTCTAGTAAAGTTCAAGGAAAACTTTGTATCACATATTCCATATTCTTCTCCTATGGTATACTAATTATACCATATAATTAATAGCTTATACCACTAAACCAATAGCTTATACCACTAAAGTTCCACTTTTTTTTTTTTTTTTTTTTTTTTTTTCAGGACACTTTTGAGGATGAGAAATTTCCGCCTTTTTTGCCACCTACATTTTTATACAATAACGTCTATCACATTTAATCATGACGTATCACTATAATAATATTATAAAGATTTCTGTGTGAAAATAGTGGTAGCATAAAAGGCGGAAATTTCTCATCCCTAAAAGTGTCCTGAATAAAGGACAGGATGTACGAATTCCGAATGCACATGCAAAAATCCCTACTGCTAAGAATAAAAATTGAATGGAAGAAAAGAAAACACTGAGTTTTGATCAAAGTTTTAAATCATTAATGTGAAAAAATGAAGTGTCTTGTATTAAAAAATGTCTGAATAAATTTTCGACTATAACAGCACTTTATCCCATTAGTTACTTTATTTTGTTAATTTTTATTAAAATTATATCGAAAAAGCTGTATTAAAATAATGATTTTTTTTTTTTTACTTTATTTTATATTTAAAAATAAATCTGCCTTCTACATTTTTTCAATAATCAGATTTTACTGTCTTTTATCCTGATATTTTTTAGTATTGTATATTTGAGGTAAGTTCAAATAAATTTTTAGTAGTAAAAGTTCAGATGAGACAATCATTTTTTAACTTGCAGAATTTAATGCTACAATTAAAGAGTTGGAACAAGAAAAAAATATATAATGATATATTATAATATGATTATTCGAAACCTGAATTATCTTTGAGTTTCTTTATCTAAAGACGGCTTTATATTTAAGGCGGCATACTGTGCGTATTAGAATCTTTTTCATTATTATTATTATTATTCGTAATCATATTAAAAATTAGTTGTAATCATTACATAGCTGCCATTCCCATTTTTAAATACTAGTTTTTTTTTTTTTTTTTTTTTTTTATGTTTTATAAGCCTTTGTAGTAGTTTTCTGGTATCCAAAAATCCGAGCAACAATATATTTTTTAGATCATATGTTCTTAAAATGATATGTTATATATTTAAGTAATTGTTCATTATTAGTAACCAAATTAAGAATTAATGGTGATCGAAATAAGTTTCTTTATATTATTTGAACTTAAGAGGGTATATTACACTGTTAAAAAAAAGTGATAACAAAAACTGGAAATTCTACATTTTCTTAACGGGAAACTTTCCTTTTTATTTTTTAAAGGGCAAGACGTATTAATTTAAGGTATACCAATTTTTAAAACGGGTTTTCCTTTTAAATTTACGGGAAACCTCCTTTATAAAGGGAGAATAATAGTAATGCTAGTGAAATGTACGGAAGTTCTGTCACAGTTTTATTATTTCAAAGGATCTTTTTTCCAGAGTATATATTTTAGATAAAGATTTGTTATTTTATTTTCAAAAGTAATAATAACAATAACAATAATAAAACATACAAACAAAATAAACGTTGAATATTTATTTTATATCTAAAATTTTTTAAATCATAATATATACATATGTAAGCCAGCATTTTCTTTTCTTTTTTTAATGAATTTAGAAAGTTTGAAACATAAAATTTGATTAATTTATTATTAAATCAAAACATTTCCATGTTTAACTCTTTTACAACATAAAAGTACTTTTCAAATCTTATGTAATAAACCTAATGAAATTGAGAGCGAAAAATTAGATTAAGATATCATTCAGGCAAGTTTAAATTAAGATATCGTTCAGTTTAGAAATAATATAGGCATTTAGATTAAGATATCATTCATTTTAGAAAATGTTAAAAATCACTTTTAAACTATTCTTAAAGCATGAAATATAAAAATTAGCAAGTGAAACATTTTTTCTTAAATTATAGGGTGTAAAAGAAAAAAAAAAGAAAAAAAAAGAAAGAAAACTAAACCCACCACTTGTTAATATAATATATTTTATACCTAAATGACAGTTTGGAGGATAATTTATTTATTTTTAATACTTCCTATCAAATTTCAGAAGTGTTAATCACTCCGGTTCGTCTATCACTCTGTGCGTATTTACATAGCCATAAATATTTTTAGAATTTCATAAAACCTATAATGTTATAGTCAGAGACGTGTTTCTTAAAAGCACATTTTAACATTTGTATACAGTGCTAAGCATAGGAAAACAACTTACATTTTTCAAAGTCAATAAAGAATGTTTACTATAGAATTTAATGTATAATAGTTTGCATAAATGATTCCTTTACAGAGTTCTATATAAAATTATTCAAGGCAATTATTACGAGATATTCATGAAAATGAATTTTCAGTTGTGCTGTGCGATTTCGCTACTTTCTAATGACGATGGAAAAATATTTATGACTTAGTATTTATGATATGATGGGTAAAAATATGTAGAAAATGTTTTATGGAGAACTAAAACTATTTATGAACATGAAAAAGCGGATAAACTGTCATACTAACTGAAGTGATTAGAATTTCTAAATGTTGTTAGAAAGTGTTAAAAATCACTTCTAAACTATTCTTTAAGCATAAAATATCAAAAATATCAAAAAAAAAAAAAAAAAAAACCTGAAGCCAAAAAATTAAAAATTTAAATTTCACAATTATTTCTAAATAATTTTCACGCATCTATAAATATTCTGAATTAAATTGAAGAAAACTTCCTTTTCTTTAAGATAAATATTAATCATTACAGCATAAGTTAATATAAATCTCGTTTAAAAAATAATTCGTGATCAGAATCTCTTCAGACCATATCATCTCGTTGAAATTTCAATAGCAAAAGCTTTTCTTAATGTACTGTGATTTTCATGCATTAATTAAATGTCGCATTTAATTACACTGTTTTGCAAGTTTAAATGGAGATTAAACATGACTCAAACTTCTATTTTCTGCCTACAACCATTTTATCAAGAAGAGTTTTACGTCTTCGGAAAGGAAAAGGATTTTTGATTAATGTATCAAAGGTGGAACAATTAATACTTATTTATGAGATGGGTAATAATTGAATAATACTAATTACGTCGTAATTTTCGATCATTTCAAAGCATACACACCTTTAAATATATTTATTAGCTACTTTTCATCAATCAGGAAGATATTAATTATTATTTTTTCGGAAACAGTCGAGCTGATTTTTCCCCCCTTTCTTTCTTTCTTCTTTTTTTTTAAATGCAGTAGTCGCATTGTGCCTTCAATAATTTATTAGTTTAAGATTTGCCATATTTTAATCTAATATCCCATGTGCATGAATATTTCACACAGATTCAAAGTATTGTCATGTTTCACGGTACTTAAATCACACATGAATATTTCGCGAAAATAAAATAATTCTTGTGTTGATAAAAAGTGTTTGCATAAAAAGTTAACTTTCTTTACTATTTTAAAATTGGTGATCATTAAATATTACAAAATGTCATTTCTAACGCTGTCAAAAGTAATTATTTTTAAATATATTTCATCCATAGATGTGATTAAAAATATTATCATATTTCCCGATACTTATATCTAGTATGAATCTTTCCCGCAAAGAAAATATTTTTTGCTAAAGGATTTGGATCAAAAGTTAACTTTGTCTTACCCCTTTAAAAGTGGAGATCATTAATTCACATGAAATGGCATTATTAACGCTGTTAACAGTTATATATATATTATGAATATGTTTCATAAGATCAACATGTTCCATGATACTTATATAATGTATTTACAAACAGATAGACAGGTGAAAGTAATTTCATGTTGAGTACTTGAAAAGACAGGCAATTTTATTAAATAATGACAGACATTTAATTATAGGAAAGTTTTTATCATTTCAAATGACTTTTTAATCGAAACTACAGTTTTATTGCAAAACAAACATTTTAAATAGGCTTTTACTATTGATGAAAAATGAAAAATTCATTCTTATACTTTTTCTTAATTCAGTATTAAATTAATAATTATTAATTATTATCTTATTTCAAGCTAAACTAAACGTGTTGTGAAACGTTCTATATGTAACAGTGTTTAAATGCATGTATATAAAAAACAAATGGCTTAAATATGATTTTCCTTTACATGATTTTACTTTGTTTTTGAAGCTTAAAAGTTTTTCAAATAAATATTAACGCATCATCAATGAAAATCAAAGCAAACATGCACAATTTAATACTAAATAACATTGTAGAAACATGCTTCATGTTTGGCATGAAACGTTTTAAGGGCATTTAATTGAAAAATTAAATATTCTTGATTAAACAAACATTCAACAATAGTTGAATTTGTTCTATAGTTACGGAAATTACACCTCAGTCTTTTTACTAGACTATAACAATTAGTTTGTAAAATTTTGTTCGGTAAATCGTGATATATTGAAGAAAAATAGACTAATACTGCACATTCATTAAATACCAGCATGTAGTATTACGGTGTTTTCTTTGCAGTATTACGGTGTTTTACTTGTTACAATTGCAAAATCAAAAATTAAACATATCTATCTATATATACATATATATACATATATATAAAACAGCGCACATTACAAGTTTCCTCACAAATGAACAGATGCATTTATAGCAGTAAAAAATGCACCAGAAAACTGATATTGAAAAATAATAAATAAAAAGCCTTGCATATAAACACCATAGATTTCAAAAAAAAAAAAACACCCCAAGTGTTTCTAGTTTAAATACTAGCACAACCCTTCATCAGGCTATCAAAGTAGGCACGAGTTCAGCAAAAAAGTGTCACTGCATCTAATATTTTAGCTTCTGCAGTTCCAAAAAAGAGATAAGATGTTTATGATTTACATATTCAAATTTACTGTATTTTTATGAGTTAGCATAAGGAGAATGAAATACAGAAATGAATAAAAATAAGATAAATTGAATAATTACATGCCACAGATATATACATCGTTTGCACACGTCTGCACGAATCTGTAATCAGTGCACACAATGAAAAACAACAACGTTGTAAGTAATAACTACAAATTAGAAATAAGTACAACAATTATTTCGGATCAGATTAATTCAGCACTGCCATTCATCATGTAAAAAATAGTAGGCACGAGTGCAGCCTGAAAACAGAAATGCACACTCGTGCCTACTTTTTATCGCCTGCAGTAGGATTTTTTTCTTAACTATTTCGATTTAAAATAAGTGTCGTGTGTTTTTGCAATTTATGGTGTAAATATTGCTCAGCATAGTTCATATTTTTCATGGTTCAATTACAACTTTCAGTTCGTTTTCATACCTGGTAACATTTATAATTTATTCTGAAACATTTTGCTAGTACCCCCCTTTATTTTGCACCATTCTTTTTAAAAAAACATTTTTTTTTTTTTTTTTTTTTTTTTTAATCTTATTTCATCGTAATTACATATTGGGAAAATTTCTCTGCAAACGAGTGGGTGAAAAAAGATGGGTACTAACAATGCTTTGGAATAAATTATAAATGTTAACAGATATGAATTTTACTTACATGCAGGTAATAGTTTATTTAACTTAATCAAATATACTGAATAATAAGTGTATAAAATTGTTTACTATGTATAAAATGTATTCTGTGTATAAAAGTCATTTAAGAAAAATAAAGCAAATCTACTGTGCGAAAATATTTTTTTGACGGAATATAAATAATCAACTGTACTAAAAGAACAACTTTGTTAAAAAAAATATCAGATAGGCATTAAAATTATCTATTTTTTATGAAATACTTACAGTTGATGCCATAATAATATTTCTTTTAACCCATCAGAAATGCAAGAATTGAAAATATGTAACTGTTCTAAAAAATCTATGCTTCATCAAATATATGTTTTTGAATTTCTTGATGAATGACACTTTTAGAAAACCCAGAAACCGATATGTTTGAAGGGGAAATTAGACAACAAGATTATATATATATATGTATAACAATTCCCTAAACCATCTGGAAATTGTACCTATTAAAAAAATCATCTTATCAAAACCGATGTGCGTATTTTTTTTCTTTCGAATATTAAAATTAAATAAGTAAAAGTAGGTTTGTCTAAGTTGAGAACCTCTTCCAATTTGAAGTCAGTTAAAAATGAAAAAGACAAGTTGTACAACAAGTCTTCAAAAATTAAACGCGTTTTAAGCGATTCATCTTTCTTTAAAGCAAGATTTTTATCTAACTGACATTAAACTTGAATAATATATCTCGTTCTTACACGTAAAACTTATGTGATTTTACACCTGGACACCATATGTTAATCGTTGAATTATGTATAAATCGTACCACTTAATTCTTTACATGCATAAGAAGATGATACGCATTCTCAAGATGAATATTACCTTGAACCTGTCATACATTTTATCGAATAGAGACAACGCTCGTTACCAAGCTAAAAAAGCCATTTTTAAAGTATTACGTAAATAAAATATTATTTAAAAAGAAAAATGAATAACGGTTACATGACAGCTAAAAAAAAAAAAAAAAAAAAAAAAAAAGGCATAGCTATGCAAAATACTATCTGATTATATGTAGTATGTCAAGAGATTACGTGTAGTCTTTGAATTTAAAAACAATAAAAATAGAAAGGAAAATACTATAATGGATTACTTTTCTGTGTCTTTATTTTAAACTGCATAGTTCTGTTGTTTAAAAATTAACGTATGCATCCAAAATCAAAATGTTCGCTAATCATAAAATAAATTTTTTGATGAGAATACATATGTATATGTATTGTTTTTACATTTTTTTAAGTATACATTTTGGTACTATGTGTCTTTTTACAAAATTACATTTTGTGGTATTCTGCTTTCTTTTTAAAGGTATTTGTACTCAATGCAAATTAGCGAGAAGAAGTAAGTATAAATAGGAAAAATTCTGTATATTTTTGAAATATTATTTAATAATAAATTATCTGCTTATATTAGGAAAGTGTACTTATCTGTAAATTGAATTGCAATATATATATATATATATGTATATATATATATATATATAAATCATAGTATGCAAGTAACTACAAAACTGAAATCAGTTTTGATTGACATTTATACACGCAAGAATTCAGAGGAGTTAAATATCATTTGGCACTATAACTTTCATATATTAACAGAAATAACAGACAGAAATAGCACGATCATAACAATAATTTAAAACATTTAAAACAAGTGAGAAACAATGAAAAGTTGCTCAGTATATTCCTTGTATAAATGCATTCGCTTCAAAAGTTTGTCGTATAACATAGCGTACTAATGATTAACTATTAAAAAGAGTAACATTGAACCTTTTTAAAATTTATAAATACCATACATAAACATTACAATTATGGATAGACTATTCATTTACTGGAGCAAAAGCAGATGCCAATCATGGAATTAGATATTACTAGTTATATTCGATCTGGTTCTGTATATCAGTCAAAACAAATTTCAAATTTTGAATTGATAATCCATCTAGATTTCTTGACTTAACCCTCTGACAGCCTTTGAAAAGGGCAAAATTGTAATGTAGTTTTCACTGCACAGATTTCACAGATTTTTAAATGTACTAAAATTTCACCGTGAAATTAAAAATGCAACTGTGTGCGTAATAACAATCCGTACGGCTATTAATTAAGAGGTTCAAACTTGAAAAAGATCTTAAAAATTCATAATAATGAAATATTGAATTATAAGTATATTGTGGTAAAAAGGAACAGCTCAGTGACCGGATATATCCGTCAGTGGCAGTCAGATGGAGTCTCATTCCCCAATCTACTTGACGTACTTTTGCTCGAAACTGTAATTGAAATATTCTATAGGAAATAAGCAGAGTAAAGGACTAAATAAAATAAAAAAAATGAAGCTGAGTGTTTTTTTTTTCTTTTTTAAATATATATACGATTTTTGAGATAAAAAAAAATATAAAATACCGCACTCATCATAGTCTATGCTTCAGATACATTTGTATTACCGATATTGTAACTAGATTTTTCAGAAATATCAACTCAGTAATAATACTACGTAATTTATTCAGTAAAAAGAATTTTTTTTTTTTTTTTTTTTTTTTGAATTTTAAACATTAGTGAGATAAATATAAAAATGCATTCTGAATGATATTTAGTTGAAAAGATAACTTAGACAAAGCTGTTACTCAGAGAAAACATCCTATAGAAAATAAATGGCATTTGAAACAGTAATCTAATAAAAGAAAATACGAGAAAAAACAATTTAAATTGTAAGAAAATAACATATATTTTTAAATATTGAATGCTCATCTTTTTATTCCCCTGTATCATTTTAAATAATCTTGTGTGTCACTCACGCGACTTTCTCTTACCCAGCATTTCAATAATATTAAGACAGATTACAGATTGGGGGTTAAAGGTAACAAGTAGTATATATGAATATAGTTTTAAAAAAGAAATCTGAAACAGGTTTAGGAACAGCTTTATTTTATATATAAGTCTGTTTGACATATAATTTTCTTAACCCTCGATTTAATTACAGTACCCATATTTATTTTTAAAAAAAAATTGAAGGCTGTTTTCAAAATTTAAAATTGTATGTCTAATTAATCAGATAAATTTGAACTGTCTCGAAACTTACCAATCTTAAATGGCAACTTCATATGAACAGCAAAATACAAAATCTGAATTTCCTTCAATTACTTGTTTTTAAGTTATGCTGATGACAGACATACATGCAGATCAACCGCTAAAAAGTTTACTTTGGAACTTAGGGAACCTGAAAACGTGATATTATATATATATATAAAAGAGAGAGAGAGAGAAATTGAATTTCAAAAAATACTTGGTATGGGTATGAAAAATTAATTTTAATTCTTGAGCAGTTTTCGTCGACATAGTAAAATGTAACAAAGCATCTCCATCAATTACATTTAATAGAAAGGAATGTTTTCACTTAATTTTGGGAAGCCATGTCTGTTATCTATAAGCTAAATAAACACCACATTTTTATTACTTACAAAACTTTGAATAAACATCATAAAATGCAATAAACTCGCAAGAATTGTTTCGGGTCAAAAGAGCACACGATCCTTCATCAGGCGAACAAAATAGGCACGAGTGCTGCAGTCAAAACGGCAACGCACAAAACCGTTTATAATGAAAAGCAAAACCGTATAAAGTCGAATGTAAATGTAACTGCTGGTGTGAGTAGAATTGTAAAATAAAACAAGAAAATAAATAAATAAGTAAGATTAAAAATATAACAAAATCTAAAAATCTAAACAATATCAAAATTAAACGAAAATCTAAGTTACGTGAGTAATTTGAAAGCATCAGAGAAGAATGGAGAGGAAGAACTGTTATTAACAAAAATTTTCGAATTTTTAAATATGTAAAATGCTTCTTTCACTGTCTGGTTTCAAAGTCATTTACAAACCCGTCAAAAAAATTAATTTATCTTCTCTTACGGATCCCATTCCAACCGAAAACAGTTCTGACATTTATTGAATTCCGTGTACGTCGTTCAACTTAGGTTATATTGGTCAAACTAGGAGGCGTTTAAAGTACAGAATAAATTAGCACTGTCGGAATGTTCGTAATGAAGAGGTTTCCATTGCTTCCCACTACTGGACTCATGGTCATCGTTTTGATTGTTCCAAAACTAACATAATTTCATCTCCTGTCTGTTCTTCCCTTTTGGATATCCGTGAAGCATTTTACATATTTAAAAATTCGAAAAATCTTGTTAATGATATTTCTTCCACTCTATTCTTCTCTGATGCTTGGAAATTTCTCACGTAACTTAGATTTTCGTTTAATTTTGATATTTTTTAGTTTTTTAGATTTTGTTATATTTTTAATCTTACTTATTTATTTTCTTGTTTTATTTCACAATTCTGCTCACACTAGTAGTTATATTTACTTTCGACTCTATATGGTTTTGCTTTTAATTATAAACGGTTTTGTGCGTTGCCGCTTTGACTGCAGCACTCGTGCCTACTTTGTTCGCCTGATGAAGGGTCGTGTGCACTTTCGACCCGAAACAATTGTTGCGAGTTTATTGCATTTTATGTTGTTTATTCAAAGTTTTGTAAGTAACAATTTAAAACGCTAGTTCTGTGGTGCTTTCTTATTAACACCACATTTTTATTTAAATTTTGCTCTATATAAAAACACCTAGCACAGTGTGAAACGCATTTCCAGCAATTTCCAGTTATACCTGATTGCAATACAGTTTTATTTTGAATTATCTTGAATGTCCCTGTATGTGATCCGTTTACTTGATCTAAACGAAAAGTTTGATGTAGCATCATTCCATGATACAGATTTAGAATATCGAGTTAGGAGTTCCTGGTTGATAAAAGATGTACAGCCACATACACTCCTGGACATAATTATAAGACAGCATAAATATGTTGCAAAAAATAGGAAGTATTGATTGCAGTCAAACACAATGTAGCACAAAAATTGCAATCAGCCATTTTAATCATTGTAATCATTAATAAGGGGCCATAAGGGTTAATTTGAATTTACTTGAGAATAATTTAATATTTTAGATATGGGCATAAATACACTATCTACCAATAAGTTTTTGGACACTTTCGAATTTAGACGTTTTGTCAAATAACTAGATATTTTCTTGGGGAATTGTCTTGAAACTTTGGGCGTATAAAAAACATGTTATACCTCATACATTCCAGCAAAAGTTTTGCCTTGAAAAGAAAAAGAGGACTAATAAAACAAAAGTGGAAATGTTTTGGATCATCCTGTAAAAAGTAATGCTTGAAATGTGTTTTAGCTGTAAGGTCATTGTGCCTAAATGTGATAACCTATAAATGCGACAAGGTACTTCTACTGAAAATCTAAGTGCATAAATCGCATATTTACGCATCATAATGGAACATACACATTTCAAGAATAGTTTGCGAAACTTTTCATTAAATTTTAAAGGTTTACTCTAGTAGAATTTTCTCTTTCTATAGACATTGTTCATTATGACTTTCCCCGTCTTTCCCTAATTGCGATGAAATATCTTCAAATAGCAACTGTAATTTTATCCTTTTATCTTTCAAGATAAAATAACCTCTGTTACGTGTCTTCAGGGCCTGATTATCGCACAGGCCGACAAGGCCTTGGCCTAGGGCACCTCTATCTAGAGGCACCAAAATAATTTTTAAATTTAAAAAATGCTATTTTTTGGAAAAGATTTCCTTAAAAAAATTAACCAAAATTAAATTAACGATAATAATCTTTAGTTAAAAGTAGGGATTTTTTAATATTTTTTAACCAATTATCCGATTAAATTAAAAAATACAACATTAGCTAGATTATGAAATATACCAGTTTTCGTGGAGATCGGTCGAATGATATAACATATTACAGCGAACCAAAAAATCCAGATAAATTTTCACTTGCAGACTTACAGTTATATAATACAAATTAAAGAACTTTGTATCATCCTAATGGAAAATATCTTTACATTTTCAGTGGTATTTGGTCATGCGTTCATATTTATATACCCGCTGACTTCGTATGGTATGAATGAGGTAGATTAGGATTAAAAAAGAAAACAGAAAGAATACCTTGTAGAAAATGACATTTCTATGCAAGTGGATTCCAACAGTCATAGAAGAAAGATTACCCCTGCGCCAATAATAATAATAATAATTTGAGTTCTCGTTGCAATAGAAGTTAAAACTAATTTCTTATAAAGGTGATGCTTTAACTTTTTTACCAGCAGTCAAACTTTGTGCACAAATTAGATTAAAAAATAAAAAAAACCCTTTAATTTATTCAAGAGTGTGTATGTGTTTGTGTGTGTGGGGGGGGGGGGGGCACCAAAATCATCCTGGGCCTTGGACCCCAACAAAGGGTAATCAGGCTCTGAATGTCTTTGAATACCCCTTACTTCTATCAGAAACAAATTACAGAAAATACTACCCATTTTTAATTAGAGTGAAATTTTTTTATCGCATTTAACGGTCTGTTTAAAACGTTATCTTAAATGCGACAAATTTCATCTCTTAAATGCGGAGAGTCTTATAGTTGATATATAAAGGTAAAGTTATGCAATTTTTCCTTTTTAACACTTTCCAACAAGGTTGAAAAGTGACTTCGGTTTGTCTGTCAGTCTGTCCGTCAGTCTGTCCGTCAGTCAGTCTATCTGTCCGTCCGTCTGTCTGTCAATTTGTCTGTCCGCGCCAAACTCCGGAAAATATTCATGGAATTTCTTGAAACTGATACATGTTACTCATGTTCACTATAGGATGCTCCCTAATTAACATGGAGTAAATACTTCTACTGGTATGTATACAGGGACACACGAAAGTATTCCCAAGCATTGTGTTCTATAAGAGTTATTTATATAAACCCTATTTTAGTAACGTTACTTTACACAAATTTTAAGGAAATTAAAATATGTCATTCAAGTTCACTATCGGATGTTTCCCATTCAAAATAGAGTAAAAACCATCACTGGTTTGTATACAGGGGTACCCGAAAGTATTCCAGAGCATTGCGTTCTGTGAGAGGTATTTCTATAAACCAAATTTTAATGACTTTACTTTGCACAAATCTTAATAAAATTAAAATATATAATTCATATGCACAAAAGAATGCTTTCCATAGAATACAGTATGGATTAGCATTAGATTTACAGGGTCACACAAAAATATTTAGTTATGTTAAAGGATATTATTGGAAATTTGTGGGAAATGCATTTTCGTTTATGTTTATATCAACCGTTTTTATCACTTTCCAACAATGTTGAAAAGTGATAATGACTTCGGTTTGTCTGTCTGTCTGTCTGTCCGCGCTCTAAGTCACGTAAATATTCATGGAATTTCTTGAAACTGATATGATATTCAAGTTCACTATCGGATGTTCCCTATTGAAAATGGAGTGAATACCTGTACTGGTTTGTGTACAGGGACACAAAAAAGTATTCCAAAGCATTGTGTTCTAAGAGAGATATTTTTATGAACTATATTTTAATTCCTTTATTTTACACAAATTACCATGAAATTGAAATGTGTTATTTCAAATTCGCTATCAGATGTTTGTTTGCTAAAGAAAATGGAGTAAATACCCCCCACTGATTTGTGTACAGGGACACCCAAAGTATTCCAAAGCATTCAATCTATGAAAGATACTTTTAGAAACCAAATTTTAATAACTTTACTTTGAACAAACCTTAATGAAATTGAAATATGTTATAAATATGCACAAAAGAATTGTTTCTCCAGAATGTAGTATGATTAGCATTAGATTTACAGGGTCACAAAAAGCTACATACAAAGTTATACACACACTGTTAGCAAAAATTCAGCGCTACACAGAGAGTTACACACATTGTTCAAAAAAGAAGCGTTACACACGGAGTTACACACACTGTTAATAAAAAGGTAGAGTTACACACAGAGTTACAGACACACAGTTAAAAAGAAGGCAGAGTTACACAGAGAGCTACACACACTCTGTTAATTACATAGAGGGTTACACACACACTGTTAGTTAAACATAGAGTTACTCACACTGTTAGCAAAATGCATCGATACTCACAGTTTTACACAGAGTTACACACAGAAATACATATACACTGTTAATTTCATAAAGGATTACACACACACTGTCAATTATTCATAGAGTTACATACACTGTTAGAAAAATTCAGCAATACACACAGAGTTACACAAACACTGTTCAAAAATAGAAGAGTTATACACACACTTTAAAAGCAGAGTTACACATAGAGTTACACAACATTTTATCTTCCAACAGATATGTGGTATAAAGTATTTTATAAGCTAATAAAAATCTAGAATGTTGTGGCCACCAAATGATTTTCTTCTATATTTTCCTATGCAAATTTACTCACAAGGAAACATTCAAAAGGTGTCATCTTCAAAAATTATTGAAAAAAAATATATGTGATTCTACTCTTCATGAAACACCAGAAAATGAAAAAAAACATCGGCTGAAATTAATTACAGCGACCATAAAAAATTATCAAAATTAAGCATATTTTGCGATTTAGCGCTGTTAAGCGATACGTTTGCTAGCACCGAGATTGCCGTGTACGAACAGAACCGTGTTTTGCTTTTCCGCCAAGTACTCAAAATCCATCGCCTAGCAGTGTGAAATCGCCAAATATGCTTAATTTTGATAATTTTTTGTGGTCGCTGTAATTAATTTCAGCCGATAATTTTTTCATTTTCTGGTGTTTTATGAAGAGTAGAATCAAATATATTTTTTTCAATACTTTTTGAAGATGACACCTTTTGAATGTTTCCTTGTCAGTAAAAATATTTTATTAAAATCATTATTTAATAAAATTATCTTCCACGATAATGCAGTACGATTTCCATATTAGACAAATAGTATCACACTAAATATCCAAAAAAAAAAAAAATATTTTCGATATTACATAAAACGAAAAAAAAAAAAAATCGATAACTTTATTTTAAATTATCGCAGATCGATAGTTCAACCATTCATTTTAAAGGTATTGGCGAGCTCTTTTGAAAGATACCCATCACGAAAATTTATTCCCCTCGAGGAGTGACTCCCCCCCCCCCCAGGGGGGGAGGCGATGCTCCTACATATACATTTTTTTTTTTTTTTACCAGTTGACTATCTCTATTATAAATAACTCTTGTAAATTTCATAATGATTTTTCTTTATGCACATTTATACGAAATTTTGTCCGATACCACAATGTTAAAAATTTAGAAAAAGCTGTATGGCAACGCAAACTGTTAGAAAATTTTTACCAAAAGTTAATAGGCACTAACTTATGTCAAGGTGTAACTACATACCAATTTTTATGAAATTCTGTGCAGAAGTTTCTGAGATACAGTTGCTACAAAATTTTGTCACACACGCACAGACAGGCATATTCTAAAATTGGTCAAATCATGTTCTACACTTTTCAAAACTTGAAAATATGTCAAAAACCCGAGGTCGAAAATTTTTACGAATCCAATACTTTCTTCTATTGAATATAGAAGAAAGTAATAACTTTAAAGTAACTCCCATGAATTAAATGCATTATTGCAATTAGGGAGTTTGAACATCGCTTTTAGGATATAGTACCCTAAATGCGACGCTGGTATATTTTTTCTTAAATTACAGACAATTTTGTAATTTTCTGAAAAGAAATTGCATAAAACATAAGTTTAGAACTACGAGTTTAATGTTCAACCGTTTTCTCTTTCTTTTCATATTTATTTACTTACTAAAATATCATGAATTTCCTAAATGCGATAAACTTACCAAAAACCACGTCGCATTTAGGCACAATGACCTTAGCATGTGATTTTGTGGATCGTTCTAAATACCTGTATAAATTTTTATGAGGCTACCACATGTATTCATGAAGTTATAAAGTTTCTTAAAAAAAAAAAAAAAAAAAAAAAAAATGCAACCAAAATTGTCACTTTTTTTTTTTATATACACGTATGATCTTAAACACAGTGCAAAGCCGTTTTCAGAAAATTTGACATGCTACATTAGACACAGCATACTGCAATCAGAATGCATAAATGGTAAGTATCTACGAAATATGAGCATTTTTACTGAATAATTTTTAATTACGAATGCGCAAGCTTTTAAAAAATTTCATTTACATAATTTTATAATCAAAAATATTGAGCTACTTGTATGAAAATCCCAAGCAAATATCGTTAAAATTGAAAATGTTGTGAGTTATAGAATGAACAGAATTTCAGTTCTCTCTTAAAATAATAAGAAAATGATAGGGGATTTTGTCAATATTTATTTGTAATCTGCGAACAGTATATTACAACTGGACATTGGTTGAATCAAAATAAAAATGTGAGTAAACCCCCTTATAGTTTAACTTTTATTTTGAGAGGAACTGAAATTCTGCTCACTCTAATTCTCATAACGTTTTGAATTTACACGATATTTGTTTGGGAGTCATCAACACAAAAACTAGTATGATGTGGCCACCACATGACTTTCTTCTATATAATTTTACACAAAATTCATTCAATACAAATTATTTATTTAATTATTAAATTATTTTCCATTGTAAATGCAGACGATTTTTATCTGACAGAATTATATCACTAAATGCCGAAAGAAAGTCAATTTTTTGCAATTATCAGAAGAAATGACTTTTTTTTTTCGTTAAAAAATGAAAAAATCTATAACTTTGTTTTAAATTATCACAGATCTATAGTTCAACCATTCGTTTTAAAGGTATTGACGAGACCTTTCAAAACATACCCAAATTGAAAATTTACTCCCCCCATGGGAGAAGGGATGCTCCCACATGCAAAAATTTTTTTCCTAGTTTACTACTACTATTATCAATAATTCATATTAATTTTACAATCACAAGTTAAAAATAATTCTCATTATGTACAATTATACGAAATTTTGTTCTATACTGCCATGTTAAAAATTTAGAAAAAATGCAATGACAGCGTCAGCTGTTGAGCGAATGATCCCCAAATCTAATCAGTACCAGTTTATGTCAGGGTCCAATTAAATACCAAGTTTGGTTAAATTTCGTTTATTGATTCGTGAGATACAGCGTCCACAAAATTTGTGATACACACACACACACACACACACAGGTAGACTGACAGACATTTTCTAAAAACAGTCAAATCGTGTTCAGGACATCCCAAAACGTGTAAATCCATCGCAAAATGGAGTATCACGTTACTTTCTCTCTATATACATATTGAAGAAAGTAAGACCCTATTATTTTAGTTTTTTATATACAGGGCTGCAAAAATGGGTAAAAAATGCAAATTTCCTAAATTCTTCTTCTATAAATGTACCCATATTTTCTTTCCTTTAACTTGGAGATAAAAGATTGATATCATTAGAAAGCGTATAATACAGGCTTTCAAATGATATATATTTCAGTAGTATATATTTTTAAACTTTTTCACTTTAAGGTCAAACATTTTGACCTTTGACCACCAATATCTCAAAAAGTACACATTTAATTTTCTTTTAAAATTTGTATGTTATTTTTACATTTATTATATCTATAACCATTGCAAATTTCAATATGGGACGGCCATGGGATGCTGAGTTATAAATTAATATGCAACCCTAACTCAGTATTTTCATACTAACATAACGCAAGTTTTCCCCATGTTTTGTTCCCTGAATTACTTAGAGATATAAGATTGGTATATCATTAGAAAACTTATAATACAGGCTTTAAATGATATAGCATATGTATATACTTTTAAAATTTTTCATATTAAGGTCAAACATTTTGACCTTTAAACTTCAATATCTCAAAATGTACACATTTAATTTTCATTTAAAAATTATATGTTATTATTAAGTTTATTATCTATAATTATTGTAAGTTTCAACATGGGACGGCGATTTTTTTTGTAAAACGTACGTTATGTTAGCCCATTTTTCGCTGGTGTTGCGTTCACGCATCACTAGATGTAATTGCGTTTAACACTTAACTAAAAAAGAATAAGTTTACATAACTTATAAAAAAAAAGTTTAATAATAAAATAATTACTTTTGAAATCATCTGTAGTTTTTACTGATTTATGCTTCCTCAAGGAAATTTCCGTAAACATTTATTTGTATTCATTCTATACTCTTATTCCACTGAAGTTGTACAAATACAACACCCTGTATTTAGTAAGATAAGACTAATTTTAATAATTTTATTTTACATTATTGTTATATATGATCAAAATAATGAGTATTACTGTTTGTATTTAGAAAAAAATCATTATTTCTAGTTTTGCTGGTTAATGGGATAATATGGAAATGCTGGTAGAGTTTCATTTTAATTTATAACTCAGTATCCCATGGCCTTATCATGTTGAAACTTACAATAATTATAGATAATAAACGTAAAAATAACATATAATTTTTAAAAGAATATTAAATATGTACTTTTTGAAATATTGAAGTTCAAAGGTCAAAATTATTGACCTTAAAATGAAAAATTTTAAAAATGTATACACGTGATATATCATTTAAAAGCCTGTATTATAAGCTTTCTAATAATATCAATCTTATATCTCTAAGTTAATAAAGGAACAAAATACGGGAAAAACTTATGTCATGTTAGTCTGAAAATACTGATTTAGGGTTGCATGTTAATTTATAACTCAGCATCCCATGACCGTACCATGTTGAAATTTGCAATAGTTATCGATAATAAATGTAAAAATCACATAAAATTTTTAAAAGAAAATTAAATGTGTACTTTTTGAGGTATTGGAGTCCAAAGGACAAAATGTTTGACCTTAAAGTGAAAAAATTTAAAAATACAGTCGAACCTCGTTAACGCGAATCTCAAGGGGGATAAAAAATTTGTTCATGTTATCAGTAATTCATGCTGTCAGTAACTAATCTTCATATAACTAAACTAATCTTCATTTTGACAGGGATTGTGGAAACAGTTCATGTTAAAAGTAATTCACGTTAACAGTGTTCACGTTAACGAGGTTCGACTGTATACTTGTGATATATCATTTAAAAGCCTGTATTATAAGATTTCTTATGATACCATTCTTTTATCTCTAAGTTAATCAGGAAATAAATTATGGGTACAGTTGTAGTAGAAGGATTTCAGAAATTTGCATTTTTTACCCATTTTTGCAGCCCTGTATATCAAAAACTAAAAGTGATAGGGACTTATTAATTGATATACATTCATTTCTCAATAGATCAAATAAATGAGCCCAATTTCATAAAAATCTGAGGGGGTCAGGATTTTAGCTGTGTTGGTTTGACATGGGTGTTTCGTATGAGTAGCTCAATACATTTGGCTATTAAATTATGCAAATGAAATTTCGTTAAAGCTTGCGCATGCGTATTTAAAAATTATTTAGTAAAAATTCTCATATTTCGTAAGATATTTAATATTTTTGCATTCTTATTACAATATGCTGTGTCTAATTTAATATGCCAAGATTCCTAAAAATGGCTTTGCACTGGGTCTAATACCCTACGTGTTACAATAAAAAAGATGTCAAATATTTTTGCAATTTTTTTAAGAAACCGTTATATCTTACTGTTATCCGATTTCAAAGCTTCAAAAGCATTTGAAAAATGCCACGAGGCACAGAATTGAAAGAAAAAAAAATCCGTGAAATTTTGCGGCTTCACAGAACCGGTGCTTCAAATAACTGCATTTCGAAATCAATTGGACGCTCTAAATGTGTAGTGTTGCCAATTTTAGAGACTTTTTTATTGAATAATCGCCAATAATTTTGAAGTGATATGCATATTACACGATTAATCTTCGAAGTGATTAGGCAACCGTTACAATTAAAATTTAGTGGCAGATATTGAATAAAAAAAGCCCCTAAAATTGACAACACTGTAGATGTGCCGTTTCAAATTTTTCAAGAGAGGCTTTAAAAATTCTGATAAAAATAAATAAATAAATAAATAAAACAAGTATTTCTCAGTGTTTGTCTTCGAGAACAAAATGACATGTTTCTTTGGCATCTCGAAAAGAGATGTCAACTATAGTGATCAAGAACACTTTAAAGCTTGCTTTTTTGAGGCGAAGAATATCTAAAGTACTACATAAAGATTCACATAAAAATATTTGAAATTTAATAACAAACAAATAACAAACTAATAACAAAACTAAACCTCGTTCAGAAATCCAAAAAAGAGCATTTGAGTTTCGCCAAACTATGGCATAGACTTGCATGTGGTATAGTGTACTTTTTCCAAACGGAAAAAGATTTAATCTGGGCGGTCCAGACGGTATTCATTACTCCTATCATGATATACGAACAGTTCCAGATATCCAAATGAACCGTGAAATGGGGAGGCTCAGTTATGGCGTGGGAGGAATTTTCTGCTCAAGGAAAAACAGATATTGTCTTGATACACACAAAAATAAATTCTACGTCATATAGTTATGTCATTGAAGACAACTTGGAAAATACGGCGAACTTATATGGGGAAAAAAAATACACTTTTCAGCAGCATAATGCTGCTATTCATGCATCAAAGCTAACAAAATCGTGGTTCTCACAACAGAACCTTGTTCTTCTATCGTGGCCTCTTGCTCACTGGACTTGAATACCAAAGAAAATCTGTGGGGGATCATGGCTCGAGTAGTTTATCATAATAGGTGACAACTTTAAAAGGTACGGAAACTTAAAAATACAATTCTCAAAGCTTAGGAAGATATATCCTGTGATATTTTATTAAACTTGATTAAAACCATACCAGCTCGAATTTTCGAAGTTACTAAACGCTAAGGGGGCTTCACAAATTATTAAATATGATTTATGCATTTTTATTTTCGACACAAATCTTACTGTCTTATAATTCTGTCCCCATCATTTATTGTTTTTCGTTCAGTCCTATAAAAATCTTATTGTAACATTACAGTCCGTTAAGAAATTATAAGACCACTTTAATTTTGTAAATTACAAGAGAAATAAAGATTCTAATCATAATTTAAATACATAAAATAACATATTGCTCTATATTTTTTTTCTAATTAGTTTGCAATAACTTGGTATAATGCAATAAATGTTTAATTAAAATATATATTAAAAATAAGTGAAAAATAACCTGTTAAGAAAATATAAGACCACTTGTCAAAAAACAAAATTGTATAAAAAAAAATAATATGATATTGGTCCTCCATTTTTTCTGATGACTTCAAACACTCTGTTTTTCATTGAAGTAACCAGGTGATTAAGTTCAGTCATAGAAATATTGTACCATTCTTTTACAATGGCTACTTCCAGTTCATTGGCAGATGAAAATTGTTTATTATTAGCATAAACTTTGCGAAATAATATACCCCATAGGTTTTCCATGGGGTTCAAGTCTGGACTTCGACTTGACCATGGCAAAACATTATTTTTTTCTTTTTAAAACCACTCCTCTGTGGATTTAGATGTATGACAAGCAGCATTGTCCTGTTGAAATATCCAGTTAGCACCACTTAATAAAGGTCCATAGACTGATATTGTGTAGAGTTCCTATGACCCGAAATCCGCTGTAAATCACACAACCCCTCATAACTGAAAGCTCCCCATCTTTACTGATCCTCCGCCCATTTGTCGACTGAAGCATTCTTTTGGTTCCTTCCTCAAGTCATGCCAATAGTGTTCGAAACCATCGGGACCATCAAGGTTAAATTTCTTTTCATCAGAAAATATAATTTGTTTCTACTCATCATCCCATGGCATGACATTTTTAGCCCATTTTAATCTTTCTTCTCTATGACATTTCAATAACTTTGGGTTTTTCTTCAATTTCATAAATTTCGTATTAATATTTAATTTAAGACTGTTCCAGAAATTTTTTGTGAAATTTTCTTGCTGAAACGTTTCGAAATTTCACGAGTTGAAAGACCCTTTTTAGTTGACAGTCGAAAAATTTGTCTATTATCACGTGCTGTCAAAATATTTTTTCTACCAGATCGTTTTATTTCGTTTGAATAATCTTTTCTAATTGTGGCATTATGAATGACAGTTTTAGAACGGTTCATTAACCTTGCAATATCTCTTTCAGATTTACCAGAACCTTTATAAAATAAAATTGTTCTCACTTCGCACTCCGATAATTCTTTATCTCGAGGCATCGTCAAATTAATCGTAGATAACACATTCAAAACCTATGCCTTTGCTTCTTAGGTAATGCTTTTACGAAATACTGACGCATGCGCTTTATATTGAGTTTGACGTCATCTATAATATGCTAATTTTCTCAGGTGGTCTTTTAATTTCTTAACAGTCACAGTCTTTAATTTTTAGAAAAATGAATAAGTTTTAATGAAATTTAATTTAATTTTAAATTTGGAATTAGTATAGGATGCGTTTCCCTATCGATTTTAAATACGCAACTAAAAATTTGCATATTATGCTCTCTTCTTCAGAAATGCACCAATACGCTTGTGGTCTTATAATTTCTTAACGCACTGTAAATGCATGTGTTATTTAACAGTTATTGATGATATTTCCATATTCTACAATACATTTTACTTTTAATTCTTTTTTTTTTTCCTTATGTTAAAGTACAATCACAGGCTTATGGATCAACCGCTAAAAACATTTTCAGAGCGTGCAAATATAACAAGCTCATGGAAAATTTGATACACAAACAATACTTTATCATGTATTGGTATGAGAAAGTAAAAATGTTCGCTTTATTAAAGAGAAATAACAGTTTCTTTAAATAGCTTATTTTGCTTATTTCATTTTATTCACTTTCTACATGTAGGATGATTTCACCAGTAGAAATGGTTAAAAGCATGAAATCAACTTTTACTTTTCATTGTACTAATGTTAAACAATTCATAAATATCTTATATGCATCACGATTCGAGAGGAGAATTCTGCAGTAAGACGTGTTTAGAAATGAAAATATGTAAAAGGATGGCTTCTAGATAATCCTAAAACGGGAATTATTTTCAATTGAGGTGCAATTTCTTAATCTTTTCGATTTTTTCGAATATTTTATATTTTATAGTTTGTTGACGTCCCACGCATTTATTTCATCGGTGATTGAATAAAATTTTGAAAAGCAAAATGACTAACTTTGTTCAAGGACGTGGGGAAAGGTCGCCATTTTGGTGTTTTCTTTTCTTTTTTTTAAATAATTTATTCTTTAAAAAAGGGCGAATTTTTTAAGTGCCTAACTTTTAACTATTTAACTAAACTTTTAACTATTGCAACTTTGTTTTAATTCATAAGAATATTTCATATTCTGTTTATATTTTTAATGTACAGCTAGGTATAAAATAACGACTGTAGAAAAATGTTTTATATTTTTAAGAGTGCTTTTTTTCTATAAACTGATCTAATCAAACAAGAATAGATAATTTATATGATTATTATTTCTGTTTCATTCTTTTTCTGAAATATTTTATAATTTATATACATTTCTGAAACGCTACTAGGCTTAAAATGGCTGTCGCGAAAGTAATGAACTTGGTGAAAAATGTCCGGTCTACTTAAGCATCAAAATTAAAAATAAAAACGCCCAGCAGGGCAGTTAAGTAAAGCTGTTCCTAATATGATGCTTAAATAGCTTTCATGCCAAGCATACTATTCGTGCCAAAAACATACTATTTAAAGGAAAATCTAAAATTGTGGTATGCTAAAAAGCTTACATATAATAATAATAATTTATAATAATAATAATAATAATTTATAATAATAATAATAATTTATAATAATTTATAATAATAATAATTTATAATAATAATAAAAGCAGGCTGACTTTTACTGTTATTACTATTATTATTAATTGTACTTTTTTTATTAATTTATTTTTATTAATTTATTTTTATTTATTTATTTATTTATTTATTTGTTTGAGGCCGTTTCTTTCGTGTAAATTTTCTATTTAAATTTCCAGCATTCATTAGACTTTAATTGCATGATCATCATTAAGCCCAACATTGTGTTCGCTTAAAATATTTTGGTAGACGTCGTTGCCATTCTCCATCCTACAAATACCGCCGAAATGTGTGCAGGTATGTTAGCGTAATACCGGAAACTTGACATTTTTTCTGATATATGGCAGTACTGAGGTCATTCATCAAGTGTAGTTTCAGAAATGTACTATCCATAGAAGGGCAGAAAAAAATTAAAGTGTCTTTTTCAGCTGCCAAAGTAAGTTTTTACTGATTCAATTAAGTAGTAGTGAAGACATTAACTATTTGCTTAAAGTTAATATAAATCTTATATGGTGAGAAGGCATACTCTTTTATTGTGTTTATAATATTCAAGAAGAATATTGACAATTGTTCATTAAGCCAATTTCCTGTTTTATATGATCATGGGGTGGTTGGGATGAATGGGACAGTTTGAATGGGGATGAATGGGACATTCCCCACTATGTGCTAATTTAAAATTGTACACAAGAATTATATTAAAACAAATCTTCAATAGATTTTCAATATTTTTATAACCTGTAGTTCAGTAGCTATAACACGGAATTATAAAAGTAGCATGGATTTAGAGAAAAATAGATTGAAATTAATTGTTCTGATTTTTGTTTATAATAATTATGATTAAAAAAATTATATAAGTTAGAATATTCAATGCAACTTAAATCAATAATTAAAAATAAATAAACTGATAACAATTTGATTAAAATCACAATTTCAATACGCCGTGATATAATGATTTATCTTTTTCTAGTATTTTATTTATTTATTTATTTATTTTAGATTAGATCGTATTAAATTAAATTACCAAAGCCTAGAGCACTAGGAACTGTGCGAACCAAAGGACTTTTGCCTTTTGATGTTAATTTGAGTCAATGTATCAGTTTATGTTAATTTCAGTAAATTCATAGTGTGTAATAAAATCACATAAGCCAATTTAGCTTTAAAAATGTATTTACTTTCCATTTTGTTTTCTTTTTTTTTTTTGTTAACTCCAGTCCTGTCTCATTCATCCCCATAGGTGGGGACGAATGGGACAATGCACATGCATGTAAAAAAAAAAAAAAATTATTATTAATTAAAAATGATAATGTGTTTATATGTAACTGATTACTGAAGTGTATTTATGAGCAATTTTACAAAATTCTGAATTACATATGGTGAACGTTATCAGTAAAAACATGAAAAATATCCCATTCATCCCCACTCTCCCCTACAGATTTGCACGTCAATGGTAAACTGACATAATACTTTATTAAATGTATAACAATTTTAAAGGTATAATGACCTCAATGTCAGATGCATAAGCAAATTTAATTTTTTATAAAATATTATTAGTCACGTAAATATATATATATATATATATATACATAGATAGATAGATAGATAGATAGATATACACATAAACTTTTTTGGCATCAGCTTAGTATGCTTTATAGCTAATTTTAAAGCTAATGTAAGTTTTTCTTTTCTTTTTTTTTTTTTCTCGCATTTTAATTATTTAAAAAAAAAAGATCCTAATATAATTTCGAAAATCGGGCTTCGAGGCGCTCTCGGACAAATCTTCGTGAGGCATCATCATGTCCAATCACATGACTGTACGAGTAACCGTCTTTACAATATGCTATTCGCAGACGTTGCTTTATATTTACCTAAAGGTTTATTCTATATGATGCAAGAAAGGAAAACAGGCATATGATTTTAACGTTTTGAAAATTTTAGTCTTTTTAACTTTATATAAACTTTAACTAGTAGACTTTGCCCACTTCGCTGGTCACTATATTTAAGGGAATTAAAAATAGAATCACTTTTATTTTTTTTTTAATCGCTTTATAAACGAAAAATAAAAAGAAAATCCATTGAAATTTTTAAAAGCTCATTTTAGGTCCTAGATGCCTTCGGCAGCATTTTCCTCACCCGAAATAATCTTGGATACGTACTCCTATAGCCTGCGACAATGTCTTATCCGTGAACTTCAATTTTTGCGGTTACCGGATGACAGTTTCGAAAAGGACAATATCGATTAAGAAATGAAGTAGCCCTTTTATATGTAAATCTTAATTACATAAGAATAACACTATACGTATTATACATAATATTTACTCACACGTTACTTCCTATATTTTATATCATTTATAAGTTCGACCATAAAGTGACAGCAATTTTAAGCCAAATATAATATTACAATATGCTATGTTGTCTACAGTGTGAGACAACTAATTTTTTTTGGAATTATATATATTTTCTATTTTAAATATTTTATGGTTTATAATGGTTGTTATATAGAAAAAAAAAAAAATAAATATCTAAATCTGATCATGGTACACCTCCCCTTGACGATTTTTGAATTTTGTATTTTCTATAAAATGATATAGTGAGAGAAAAATAGATAATTTATGCGATTGTTGTTTCTGTTTCATTTTCTTTCTTTCTTCCTTTTTTTCATTATTTTATATTTTATTTATATTTTTGATGCGCTACTTGTCTTAAAATGGTTGTTGTGAAAGTAGATTCCTTGGCGAAAAATGTCTGGTTTACTTCAACATCAAACTTTAAAAAATTGCCCAGGATTATCTCTAAGAATATTACATTTATTTAATTTTTATTATTATTTAATTTTAAAGTTATAATAAGGTCATTTTATAATAAGCATAAGTAAATTTAATTTTTGATAATTTTTTTTATTATTCACGTGAAAATACAATTCTTTTTATGTAGAAAAAAAAATTAACTCTTAGACTTTTTTGACAACAATTAAATTTAAAGCTAATATTTAAATGGCTAATTTTAAAGCTATTATAAGGCTATTATTTTCATATTTTATTTAATGGCTTTTATGGAGATTTTAGTTAAAATATTGAAATTTTTCCAATTAAAAAATTATTTTATCAAAATTAATTATAGCCTGTAGCTTTCAGGAATAGTGTAGCTTTTGATTAGTGATTTTTTTTTTTTTTTTTTTTTTTTTTTTATCGGTTTAGTAGTTCCAGAGATTACCCTCCACATACAAACAAACTTTTCCTCTTTATATATTAGTATAGATATAGATATAGATGACATAATGAATGAATGAGAAAGAAACAATTTAGATTTAAATAAAAACTATCTTTAAAATTATTTTTATTTCCCTTGACGGGAATCGAATTCATAATCTCCGGAATCAAACCTCGAAGGATTTACCTCGAAGCCACGATGGCATTCACATGTGACGAACTTTCGTTACAATATATATATATATATATATATATATATATTCCATGGCTTTTATGGAAATTTTAATTAAAATAATGAAATTCCGAATTGAAAAAATGCTTTATCAAAATTAATTATAGCCTGTAGCACTCATGGATATTTTAGCTTTTGATCAGCGTTTTTTTTTTTTTTTTTTTTTATCGGTTCAGCAGTTCCAGAGAATACCTTCCACATATAAACAAACTTTTCCTCTTTATATATTAGTATAGATTATAGATATAGATGACAGAATGAATAAATCAGAAATAAACAATTTACATTTAAATGAAAACTATTTTTAAAATTGTTCTCACAATCTCCGGATTCGTAACCCGACGTCTTACCTCGAGGCCACGGCGTTCACAAGAGAGATACCTTCCATTACAATATTTTTTTTTTCACTGCTTTTATGGAGATTTTAATTAAAATATTGAAATTTCTAATTAAAAAAAAAAACATTTTATCAAAATCAATTATAGCCTATAGTACTCGGGGATAATGTAGCTTTTGGTTAGTGAATTTTTTTTTTTTTTTTTTTTTTTTTAATCGGTTCAGTAGTTCCAAAACTTTTCCTCTTTATATATATTAGTATAGGTTAAATTTATATAAACTGCTTTTGATGTTTTAAGTGTTTCTTAAGTCAAACAGTTTCAAGAGTCTGTTTTAGCCAAGTTATTTTTGTAAAGAAATATCCATTAATTTATTAAAACTTACTAAAAACGACTTCTGCAGTTTAAAAAACAAATTTTTATTTGTTGATTTTTTTTTTTTTTTTTTTTTTTTACAAATGTATGCATATTGCTAATTTTATAAATATTTGATTAATATTTCAGAGATTATTATCTGACTTCGAATCATTTTCTAAAGTTCACATGTTCCAGTTCCGGCTAGATTTACTAAAGAACAAACAAATCAATGAATATTGAGGTTAATTGACTTATTAAGTTTCCGAAAAGATTTTTTCTTTTCAAAGTTTCAAGAAAAATAATAAATTTTGATCAGACATTTTTTAAAAACAACACAGATATTCCAGCAATAATTGAAACACGATCAATTGTAAAAAAAAAAAAAAAAAAAAAGAACTTTTTCGCATGTAGATGCGAATCGATGAAATAAGACTAGCTGCGACAGGTCAATTTATAACCACTTCTAGACCACACGAGGGAAGCCAATCAAAATTAAGTATTACTGTGTATACTACACCATGACAAACTGTCTATAACTCTGAAAAGAATTAAGATTAAGAAAAACATTTCTTATTCACTTCACGGCTAGATAATGAACAGAGAAGAAAAATGAAAAAATAAATAAGAATATTTATCATCTTTGCACGCACAGGCCAGATGTAGACTATTGACGATAAACGATTGGACGTATATAATGGCTAAATTGACATTTTACAATAAAAAAATTTAACGGCCATTGTACGAGCTCAATGCTTTTAATGTAGAGTTAAAACGTCTGTTATTTTGATTGTGTTACATTTATTTTAAAAACAAATTTAACAAGTATATGTGACCTAATGGGAATGATTAATCATAACGTAATTAATGCCTAAATAAAAAAATAAATAATTTTAATGCAAATAATTTTAAAATAAATAATTTTAATTTTAAACATGACAAAAAATAGTATGTTACAGCGAGGAAATATAGATGACTTTGGTATTTTATAACGCGAAATTTGATTATAAGGAAGAAACGTGTCGAGTAAATTTTAAAAGCATATTCTCAAGTATATATTAAATTATAAATTTTTTCTTTATTAACACTTCAGGTTTGAATTTAAATGTAATTCTTTGTGCTTTTATGACTCCTTTATAAAGTAATTTTATTTTATGTAATATAATAACATAAATACACTAATAACTAATATATATACTAATATTATTATCATTTTTGTATCTATTGAAAACTGTAGCAAGAAAAAATAAAAAGACTATATTACAAAATTTTTTTTCCAAGAATTACTTGCTAAAACTTTGCTATGGCAAAAACTTAATTCACAGAGACACGGACAGTAAATGTTTACATTTTGATTAAGAAATTATGAAATTGTATTCCAACAATATTTCACAGGTTTAATCCATGAAGTTTATCATAATTTTAACACTTTTAATACTCCCATCCCACTTTTTCTATATATTAGTTTAAAATTAAATATTACTTATAATTTTTAAAGTCAATTATTTATTTTACAAACATGTAAAATATCTAACCGTATGTAATTTTTATTCGTGTAAAATATGTGCAATATTCTGACCTGTTTATTTTAAATATTTGCCATTATTTCATAATGAGGTGAAAAGTAATTGTTTAATACCAATCAACTTAAAATTTATGCCAATTCCAATTCCACCAAGATGTTTTTTCTATAAATTAACCCTCCTAAAAATAAGAAAAAGTAAATAAATAATAACTGTATAACAAGATAACAGTAACAGACATCTACACAATGTTTATAATAAAAAATTACAAATATTACTACAAAGCAGAGATGTAACAACTGAGAGACAGTCTATTTATTTACACGATTTCTAAAGCTTTTAAATTAGTTGTATTATCAAATTTATTTGTTAAAAAGGGTGTTTTAAATTTATTGAATCTGTATTCGAAATAGGCATAGCAGGATGAATGCTTGTCATAGAAAAATCTAAAAAACAACAAAGATTTAAGAGAGAGAAAAAGACATGAAGTTTTTAATTTAATTTAATTTAATTTTTTTTATGTCATCTACGATATGGCAAATTCCATATTATATTTAATAAATATGAATAATATATGCATGCACAAATTATTCCACAGTCACAAAAAGTTTCGTTCTTTACATTTTGTAGATTAGCCTACCAAATCAAGTAAATAATATACATACAGGGTGTCCCAGAAGTCTGTAACCATTTTAAAAATACATAACTATTGAACGAATTGATAGAATTAAATACAAAATAAGAAAAAAATATTCTCGCGAAGGGCTCTTTTTTTTTTTTTTTTTTTTTTTTTTTTCCCGGTAAAGAAAAAATAATAATTAAGCTATTTGTCGATAGAGGGCGCTGTGCGTGACCAGATCACACACTTTCATGAAAAACTGTACTTATTTGCATGCAAATGTTTACAGGCATATCAATCCTATTCTGTGTATCCGTCGTCACCACAAATTACAGTTTGCAAACTAGTTATAGCACTGCTAACTTCAGTTTCAGTCCGCGCTTCTTACTTGAGGGAAAACATCCTCACCAATAATGCTTTATCCACCAAGTCAGCATCACAATTAAAATTTCATGTATGCACAAATAGGAGGCAAAATAAGAAATAAATTGTTCTAATCGCAAAATTGTGAAATTTATAGGACTTTCATTTGTGTATTTTTCTTTCACATCCGTGCAAAAAACTTAACTATTTGTCTAACTATCATCAAAAAAAAAATTAACTATATTTTTTTTCTTTACAAAAAAAAAAAAAAAAAAAAAAAAAATCCCCCTTAACGAGAATGGTTTTTTTTCGCAAACCGCGGTCTACTCTATTAATTGATTCAATAGTTATGAATTTTTAAAATGTCTACAGGCTTGTGGGACACCCTGTATATTATTGCATAACAAGGGATCATGAATTGTCCTTGAATGAATGACAGGTCTTGCAGAGGTTTAAAAGTTTATTTACAGAATATTCCAGAAGATTACAAGTCTGCTAACCAAGTATCAGGTTCAGATTCACCGGAAGACGATATTTAACTAATAGCTGACAACATAAACACCACAGCATAAACTGTTACATAGCATAACGCACAGCATAAGCTGCAATCAATAGCAAAGGTTGGTTCAGAAAGAGCTCTTAACACTGCAAAAGCTTGGCTACAACTGAGCTCGATGGCCTGAATGCGATCTATTTATAGCCTTCTATATATTTCGACAACTTTCCAGGTATTATGAGAAATATTCGATTTAGAGCTCAGATAGTCTATTTATCGATAAGAATTTTTTCGCCACAGTCGTGAGAAAAGTCGCCACTGAGTGATAAACTCTCCAACATGACGCCAAATTTGCCTCCTGGGCCAATTTTGCCCTGGAGAAGCTTTTTGACAGGTTTTCAAAGGAAAATGAGTTATTTTAATACCAAATCAAAGCAGAAACGGTAAAATTAACATTTTATGACCTCATTAAGCCTCTTTAAATGAAATTACATAACAATAACGACAATTATTTACAAATTCGTAACAATATATATATATATAAATAATATTGCTTTTATAGTCATTCGTAGGGACGGTGGAAAAAATATATTCGCGAGCCTTATCTTCGTTCTTAGCGGCTAATATTGGAAGTATTAATTAGGAAACATTGTGCATTTTAAGATAAACGTGCTAATAAAATTGCATTCAATTATGTATGATAGATAATGAGTATGAAGTGAACGTCTCCTGACGTCTTTTCAGTTTATGTAACGTGACAGAAAAAAAAAAAAAAAAAACTTTGTTAGAATTGCTTAATAACAGCATATCAAGTTTTTACGGTGTTTTAACTCCTTTAATCTTTATAGAGCCCCAGTAGCCCGGGTCTGTACAGCGCCGAGCTCGTAATTGAAAGATTGCGGGTTCGATACTCGAGCTGGCCAAAGACCATCGTGTACACTAATGGTGGCTGGTGCACGTAAAATCCGTCGTTGCCGCAATGTCCTCCATGCTACCATCCAATTTATATTTCTGGAGGTCACCGAAGTGGGGGAGCTATCTCCAGGGTGGACGATCAAAATTGAGGTGGCATGTCTACGATCACTCTTAGGCACGCGACCCAGACCAACGCTAGTTACCCACAGCGCAGTACTAGTGCGACGTTAAACCCAACCAACCATTTAATTGTTGAAAATAAAAGTACTGAAAAATTTCACAGATAAACCTGAAATCTTGGAATTGAATTTTATAATTTACCTTAGTTTTGTGCTGAGTAATAAGCACGCTAAGAAAAAAAAAGTGCAAGAGAAAATAAAATCAACACAATTTTTAATTTTAGTTTTAATATCATTAAAATTTTACTAGTAATAGGTTTGGAGATTTTTCCAAAAGATTGGTCTTTAAATAGGAATTCTAAAAGTGTGGTTGTATCCTGATTTTAAATTATTCTTCCTTTATATTTATAAATTTAAAGATTAATGTGACAAAACCTAACAGTTTCTAATTTAAATTACTTAATATATTATTTTTCCATTTATACTACAGTGTAAAGTGGCTGTTATCAATCTTCTTTAAAATAAGCCTAACATTTTACTTATGAAGATTGAGTTATAAATAAGCAAAAATCTAGTAAATGAAGTTGTAGAAAATATAATATTAAAAAAAAATTAAAATACATCAAAATCTTTCAGGGAAGAATAAATTTTCAACTTGCAGGTCTGAAGTTATTCTATGAATCTTTCATTGATATACTCTTAAACAGATTAAATTAAGACAAAGTGTTTTAATCGTACCATGAATAAACAGAATTATAACTAAACAAAATATGCACGGTGATAAAGTTAAATTTTTGTTATATTATAGCTTATCTATCATAATTTTTAACGTATATATCATAACTTAACGTTCAACGGCTGGTTTGCAAGTAAAGTAATAAAACAGAATTAAGACATGGTAATATTTAGTTCTTAGGTGCCGCGAATTTCGGATGCGAAAAAAAAAAAAAAAAAAAAAAAACTTGTTACAAATCAGAAATAAATCGTTATGTCAGACGGTCCCTCCGGGCACTTTTTTTCGGGAGACGTAGCCAATTGTGATGAATTATCTACTTAAACCTGCAAGGTATGCCATCACTTGAATGCTAATGTTTACTTTGATGTGGCCGCAAAATAGTAAAAAATACATGCAGCAGTCCTCTCACTTTTTATAAAGGCATCTTATATTGATTTTGTTCATCTTCTCGAATAATGTCTTATACTGAATTACATAATAAGCAGTAAGGTTGCTTGAAGTCAAGAACCATGCACGCCATTTTCACTTAAGTATGATTAAATGTGTTGTCGACAAACTACTAGTAAATGTGTGTGAACTCTTCCCACATTAGTTTTTCTTTAATGCATCTGCAATCTTTATTATGTCACTCAGTTTTTATTTCATTACAAATTATATATTTACTGTATGTCCCCCCCCCCAAAAAAAAAATAAATAAATAAATAAATAAATAAAAATAAAAATAAAATATTTTTTTTTTATAACTTATGTAAAAAAAAAGCCTACTTAGAGCAACAATGACGTAGAATCTGAAGATTTGTTTGTCAACTTCAAAGAACCCATATACCTGAAATGCATAGTATATAAAGTGATAGCTCTATATAAAAAAGAAAATCATTGTAAGATATTTTAATTAACAAGATTTCCTAAATGTGATATTTTCTTTTATAATCTTAGCAATGAAAATAAGCTGCATATTCAAATGCGATAATCTATATTTCTTTTGATCTTACATTTTAAAATAAAAGACTACTAAGTTCTTTGTGAATTATTTGTTTTTAATCTGAATGATGTGAATAAATTCAGAGTTAAAAATTAAAAGTAGTTATACACTTTTTATTTATTATATCTCTAGCTTTTGAGAGTCAAATTTGATACAAATGTTTATGAATTACATGGTTGTATAGTTTTTATTTGTTTATATTTTGTTATTTTTTTGTTTGTTTATATTTCGTTTTATTTGTTTATATTGCGGCTCATGTACGGGGACACACAAAAGAATTTTGTACCATTGCGGTCTATAGGCGGCATTTCTTATAAGTGAACTTCACAAGTGGTAACACTTTTTTCAACATAATGAAATTAAAGCATGTTATAAAAAAAAAAAAAAAAAGTTAGTGACATGGTTTCTATAGAAGGTGGTTGGCACTGAATTACTAATTAATTAATCCACAAACGAATTCCGATAGGTTATGTGATCATCCGATTGAAAAGAAATTTCACACATATGATTCAGAGTTTAAATTTTTAATAAATATATCTAAGAAGTCTACTTGAATGAAACTTAAGAGTTAGAAAAAACTTAGTTGAAATATTTTTAATGAAAACTGAGCGATTCATACTTTATACAAATATTTCGCTTCAAGTATAAATACTTTATATAAATAGTGCTTCGTTTGCATGTAGAAACACAACAGATTTCTATATCTAAATTTGAAGTATCAGGTCATTTGTATAATAAACGAACCTCAGCAACAATATTTTATTGCAAATATAACTTCAGTATAAAAAAAAGTTTAGATCTAGCAAGTTTTATCGTTCTGGTATAAGTCATTATTGCTGAAACGTCAGCGGAGGCCTCCCCATTGACTTTCCCAAAATTTATTTATTTATTTTTTATTTATTTATTTTTTATTTATTTATTTCTGTAAGCCTGTCTGTGTGAGTGTACAAAGATAGCGATTGCAAAAATCATCCGATTTACTTACAAAGTGGTACAAAGTTTAAGAGCCACACGGAATCAGCTGCATAATTTTTTATTTGTGCAGTCTTTGTGGTTTCTGTACAAAGGCACACCAAAATATATAATACAGTTACGGCGTATGGATAAAACTTCTTTTAAGTGCATTTTAACGTATTTACACTGCATTCAACATAATGGAATTAACGAATATATTATTAATATGTGTAAAAACATGTTTTCTGTAGAAAAAATTGCGCAAAGACTTGATATTTAATATTTTACTTAATTTCTTTAAGAGTACTAACGTTGTTTTACTGAATTTAACAAAATTTATGAACGTATTATTAAGATGCACAAAAATAAATCTTCTGCAAAAAAAAGTGCGCGTATACTTGATATTTAATCTGCAGGACCATAAAATAATTTTGATAATCCGTAAAATAACGCAAATTTGGGACATATATTTATGAATTACATGGTTGTATAGTTTTCATTTGTGTATATTGCTTTTGCGGCTCATGTACAGGATACACAAAAGAATTTCGTACCATTGCGGTCTACAGACGGCATTTATTATAAATGAATTTTATCGTTGTAACACTTCATTCAACATTATGAAATTATTGCTGTTATTAGAAAGCTTACAGGCATGGTTTCTATAGAAAAAGACAGGTACTGAATTAATAATTAATTTACAGAGAAGCACAAAGGAACTCTGATAGTTCCGAGGTTCTGTGATCATTCTGAATTACCTGGAATTATTTATACACAGGAACACGCAAAAGCAGTTCGATATACTACAGATAATTCACTGTAAAAAAATTGCAGCAAAATTTACGGGATTTTGCCCGTCAGCAAAAGTTCTGGCCAAATACCCATTAATTAATGTTTTGCCCGTAATTTATCATTTTGAATACCACTTTACATATAAATCAATCTTTGTATTATTCCTTAGAAGATATGTGCTACAAACGATTAATGAAGTTTACTATAAATAAATAAATAAATAAATAAGAAAAAACTTGTTAAAAGACTGCTAAGACTTGTGGTATAGCGGAAATATCATGTCATATCAGAAAATACGGGTATGCCCGTCTTGTAGGTAAAAAACGGTCGTGACCTTAAAAATTAAACGGGCGAAGGCACGTAAATTTACGTGTTTTTGTAACAGTGTTGATGGCATTCCATTTAACTGCATTTTAACGCCGTAACTTTTTTCTCAATGTCCACCACTTTTAATATAAATTGCTTGAAAATATCACGTTAGATGAAAAACATTATGCAACTTTTTATCGAATGTGGTTATATTCGTGGTAAAATAAATTGTACTTCACTTTTCCTTGTATATATTACTTTGTAAAAGCACTTATGTAGAATTTAACGATATTTTAGATTAACCTTATTGAAATTCTAATTAATAAATTTAATTTTATTAATCGATTTTAAAAAAATATTTAACTCATTGAATAGGTTCAGTTAAGTTTTCTAGAGAATCTTCTTTGAATCATGTATTTAACTTGTGAGAATATGAGAAATTTCTTATGCAACTGATTACTTTATAAGAACATATCAAAAATTCATTTCATGCAATTATCTTTTAGGCTTTAAATTATATTAAAGGATTTTTCAATTAGTATAGCATTATACTAGATTGAAAAAACTTGTGCTTAAATTGCCGAAAATAATAATAATAATAACAATGATAATAATAATAGTAATAGTAATAAATTGGATGGAAACATTTATCGAAGACGAGGCTGGGTTTACATTGTTTATGGCATGAAATAAGTGCAATAAATAGGTTATTTAATAAAAAGTATTTTTCCTACTGTGGGGGAAAAATATTTATACTTTTTTTTTTTTTTCATATCAGACACTTTTTTTTCCTGCAAATATTTTAGAAGAATGAAGACCGTTGTCAAATAAAAGAGAATGTTATTTATCCGCAATTAAATATTTGTCTTCCTTTAATATTTTTAAAGAACATTTTATAAAGAAATTCATAGTATGCAAAAGCGTTTATTGTTACTGCTTTTCTGGGAAGTTTTTTAAAAACGGGTTATATTAATTCAACTTTATCTCAATTCTTATCTAAAATTACAGTGAAAATTAGACGGAGTTTTTAAAAAGTTTACTTTATACATATATTTTAATAGCTAATATTGTTTTTAAGTACCGGTAATATTATTAAATTTCAAACTTTGATTGATAAATTGATTCTCTAAGAAATTATACATAATGACGTAATAAAAAATAGATGAAGCTAAAGAAGAATCAATTGAATGCATAAATGAACTCTTTCAATTTAGAACAAAACAATTATTTCAAAACTGCCAAAAAATAAAACGGCAGGGATTACTTAATTTCTTATTAACCTGAAAAGAACAGAAGGTATGCACGCTCCTCGGCTTCCTTAAAAGAAAAAAAAAATGTATCTTATTTCATAAGAAAAATTGTGATGCAATGAAAAAAATAATAAATGTTTAAAATAAAAAAGGCAAGAAACGGAAAAGTAATTGAATGAGTGTAAATGCGACATTAATAATACTAAATTTCGAAAATGAACTCGGAAGAACGAAATAAAAATTTGACCAAATCTGAAAATATTTACAGTTAAAACTTTTGAAAGTAATACATTTAACAATGTTATTTATGAATAAAGTAAATTTTTAAACTACATCAATTAATTTTATCTAATCTAGTTAAACAAAATCAAATTTAAATAGCAGATTAAACAAATTCACATGCATAACAAAGCTAATTAAAAATTTGATTTTCTAATGTTAAATTATTTTTGTAAATATTCATAACATTTCTTGAAATATTAATCTTATTTTGTTATTTTTTTTTTTTTTGTTATTTATTTATTTTTATTATTATTTTTTTTCAAAATGTCACTAAAAACTCAAAAGTAAAAATCGTACTCTTAAATTTCTTCCTGTTTTATTGTTATGAAAAACATATCCAAAAATTAAAAAATATTACATTCGATTTATAAATGTTTTAAATTTATAGATGTAACTTTTTAGAAAGAAAAACTGGTTATAAAATTAACTTTTCGGATGACATTGGAAAACATTATTACATTTTTCCTAGTTTTAATGTTATAAAATAAATGTATAAAAATTTAAAAATATTGCATTCGATTTATAAAGCTTCTTATAGGCTTACAAATGTCTTAAATTTATAGATGTGAGTAACCTATTAGACTGGGGGGGGGGGACCAATTATAAAATTAACTTTTCGGATGACATTGGAAAACATTATTAAATTTATCCTAGTTTTAATGTTATAAAACAAATATCCAAAAATTTAAAAATATTACATTTGATTTACAAAAGCTTCTTATAAGCTTACAAATGTTTAAAAAGTTACTCACATCTATAAATTTAAGATTGAAAAACTAATTATAAAATTATGGCATTGGAAGACATTATTAAATTTATTCTACACACACTGGCCAATGAATTAGAAACCTTTAAATTAATATTTTATTGAACCTTCTTTTGCACGTTGGACCTCTTTTTACATGAATAACAGCCAGTATTTGTGTGAGCAGCGATTCTACAAGCTTCTGGGGTGCAATTATGTCCAGAGTTTACCATACATTGGCTACAGAGACTTTAAGATTCTGTAAATTGGATGGAAGTGGAGATTACTGGCGGATACTCCTTTCCAACATGTCCCAAACATTTTCTGTTGGATTAATATAAGGGCTTTGTGGCATCTAGAGAAACTGTTAGAAGTCAGATTGGGGTTCACTGAACCAGTCTCGAACGATTCTGCCACGATGTATGGTTGCATTATCGAGCACAAAGTATCCGTTAACTTCGGAGTAAAGGCCACATCAGGTGCTGCATGGCTTTTTGATTATCCTCAAGTAACACCAGGGGACCACTTCCATACAAGCAGGACAGGTTTTGCATACCTTCGTAGCGAGCATTTGTAGAAACTCTTACGGTTTCTTCATTAGCCAGTGTGTGTAGTTTTAATGTTTTAAAATAAATATCGAAAAATTTAAAAATATTACATGCGATTTATAAAAGCTTCTTATAGGCATACAAATGTTTTAAATTTATAGATGTAAGTAACTTTTTAGACTGAAAAACTAATCATAAAATTAACTTTTAGGATGACATTGAAAAATTTTATTAATTATTTGATATAAGGAATTCGGTATAAAAGGTGTTTCAACATAAAGAGAATCCTTGAAATTGTATATTCATAAACTTATTAAAATCTCTATGACTAATCCTAGAAATGTCAAAAAAATATTTATTTAATCTCGTTAAAAAATACAAACCTTTCAGACATTAACATTTCATTCAATCATTAACATTTCAGAATTATAATGAAATAAAAAATCTTTTAGTGTTCTTTTTTCATTTCTCTACTAAACTTTACCGCAAAATTAGAAAAAAAATCCTCCTGAACTCTCTTGCATACAATGTACATAAAACAATTTTAGAACTGAAATGTGTTTTTATGAATTGTTTTCATGCATTTCAGTTTTACTTATCACTTGAAGGAACACATTTTCTTTCTTTAAAATTACGTATGTAAGTTAAAAACATATGTACTGGGCTGCTTTCAAAGTTTCAAACTATTTTTTAAAGGAAAAAATTTTTTTCTAATGATTTAAATTTTAATCTTTTGATTGAATTCCCCGTCAGTTAAAAATCATGTACTAAGATGTTAAACCAATGACAGATTTCTGTTTACTGTTATCAAAAAAGAAAGAAAGAAGGAAAAAAACAGGCTATTGACCTAAATGTCTAATTAAGCATTTAAAAAAATGTTATATAGATATATATATAATTAACAGATTTTAAAAAAGTAACATAGCTGTTATAAAATTTAAAGCTTTTATATAATATACTTTTATTAGCTTTATAAATACGCAATGGTATCAGATAAAAATAACAGTTAGCAACTTATACTGGAATGGATATTAGTGTTTAGATGAAGTGAAGCAATCACAACGACAGATGTTATCATTATCTAAGACAGTTGGCATCTTCAAACTGTGTAAAATCACTAAACTGGATCAGCTATTTCACCAAAAGCGTCTTCCATTTGCATGAATAGAAAATAAAAGATATAACGTGCGTTTTTGAAATTTGCCTTAATGTAAGAGTTTATATTGGTTGATACATATGTAGTATTTCAAAATAATAATAATAATCATAATAATAAATTTCATTTCCATTGGCATATAAATGGAAATCTGCATTGGCTGGAACAAATTATATGAACCTAAACAAATAATACTAAATATAAATATGCGTATTATTATTTTTTTTCTGCAAATTCAATTAAAAATTGATATCAATTTTTAAAGGCTTATTTACTTAATTAAGTTATGACTTTTGAGAAAGTTTAATTTTCACTCCTTGGTTCAAATTTATATATTTCTTGATGCTATCAAACTTTCACTAATTCTATAAATAATAAAACTATAAGACCATTTTTCCAGTCTTAAGATATCAAACAGTTTTTAAATTATATTTTCGCAATCTAAATTAAATTATTCCCAAACACATTAGAAATCTGTTACTACAGTCTGACATTATATAAAATCGTAGTAGTTTTTACTATTTTGATTAAATAAAAAAAGGCTATGTTAATAATTTTCTATTATTCTGCATGCAAATCACAGAAATTAGGCGTAAAATATTAAAATTTTTGTATGCAGTCATTTTACCGCAAATAAAGTTATCATATGACAGTTAAAATATTAAACAAAAATAAATTTCACCAATTTCAATTGTTCAGAAATGAAAAGCACATAATATGATAATTATGAAAAAGAAAGAAAAAGTTTTTTCTGTTTTCTCTTATTGCCGAAACGTCAGTTAAGGCCTCCATGTAAAGACTTAAAAAGATTTTAGGTTCTGTTTGTGGATTTGTGTGTCTGTCTCCCGATCGTGACCGCAAAAATCACACTATTGACTTAAAAATTGGTAAACTTGTTTCTGAGCCACACAGAATCAGCTGTATAGTTTTGGGTGTTTATTCACTTTATAGTCTGTGTACAGGGATATGCCAAAGTTTTTCTTATCATTACAGCCTATGGACAGAATTTGTAAGCATTGCAATAGCGGCCGCAAATTCCTCCGATTGACTTGCAAATTGATACACATATTTAAGTGCTACATAAAAATAGTCTCATGATTTTTAGTGTCTATATTGTGTATGGTTCATTTACAGGCACTCACAAAAGTTTTTCTTATCATTACGGCTGTTTAAATTTTAAAATACTCACACAAAAACATTTCTTGTGGACTGTATCACTAAACTCATAATTTTATTTTCACAACTCGAATCGACGCCTACTCACGTCGGCACACAAACTCACACTGCTCAACTCAGATGGCGCTGCTGCAACAGCGCTTTTCATTGGATACGGAACATTCCGCCCCACGTTGCAATGTTTACATTCAACCAGTAAATTATACAGTTATATCAAATGAAAATAGAAAATAAACACAATACAATAATAACATTACATGACTCATTAAAAAAATATATATAGACACTAATATATAAAATTACACATTTTTTGGCAAAATGCAAATTTGGGAAATGGGTCTTTTGTAAATACCCGATTGGGTTTTCACCCTTACCACCCTGACCCGTTTATCCTCACCAAAATACAGTTCTATTATTCTCCCTAATGCCCATTTTTGTGGTGGTAGGTTTTCATCTTTAAGAAGCACTAACTCATTGACTTTCACATTATTTTTTTCTACCATCCACTTGGACCTCTGTTGTAAATTATTTAGATACTGTATATGCCATTTTTTCCAAAAAATTTGAATTATTTTTGTCAGCTTTTTCCAATTAGACAATCTATTGTCTTTAACCTCAATTAAATTAGGCTCTATAACAGCATTTAAGGATCTGCCAATTAAGAAATGGGCAGGAGTTAACACATCATACACATCAGAATCGGATGACAGAGGTACAAGCGGTCTTGAATTTAGAATTCCTTCTATCTGTGTAACAACTGTTAGGAATTCTTCATAGGTCAATCTGGAGTTGCCTAAAACTCTTTTAAAATAATATTTAAAAGCTTTAACTCCGCTTTCCCAGAGGCCACCAAAATTAGGTGCTCTCGGGGGAAGAAAATTCCAATCGATTCCCTCAGCTGACATGTAACCAGCGAGGGCCTCATCTGGTTTTATAACTAAATTTTGCAACCTAGAGAGCTCTTTGTTTGCTCCAATAAAATTTGTGGCGTTATCAGAAAATAATTTTGAACATAAACCTCTACGAGCCACAAATCTTTTTAAACATGCTATGAAGGCCTCAGACGTCAAATCAGTGACAATTTCGAGGTGAACGGCTTTTGTGACCAAACATACAAAAATGCACACATATATTTTATGATAAATTCCCTTTCTTTGATTCTTATATTTAACAAGGAATGGGCCACAAAAGTCCGCACCTGAGCAATTAAATGGAAAGTCAGGAATCACGCGCTCTTTCGGTAATTCACCCATTAATTGCTCCACTCCTACGGGTTTAACTCTAAAACACTTAATACAATCGTGTACGACTTTTCTACACGTTGCTTTACCCTGAACGGGCCAAAATTTTTGACGAACATAGTATAGCAAGGCAGTAGGACCTAAATGAAAGTATCGCTTATGATAAGATTCTATAATAAGTTTGGTCAATTTATGACCCTTCGGCAGAATAATTGGAAATTTAGTGTTAAAACTTACATTAGCATTCTTAATTCTGCCATTTACTCTAAGCAATCCCTCTCTGTCTATAAAGGGATTTAAAGATTTTATCTTACTTTTCTCATGAACATTTTTTCCTTTAACTAAATTTTTTAGTTCCTCGTTAAACTCCGTTTTTTGAATTTGCTTTACAATAAAATTTTCAGCCTTGCGGATCTCCTCTGTTGATAATGGCCCCAATGTTCTTTCCCTTGGATTCTTCAGGTTGTAGATAAATCTGAAAAGATAACTAACAACATGCAATATTTTAATATAATTATTACTAATATTAAATAAGTCTTGAATAAAGGAGTTATAAATCACAGTAAATACAGATAAGTCATTTTTTTCTGAATTTTTCAGTTCAGACGTAAATTCGTCTTTTATGACGGATTTAGGAATTTCACGATTGGGATACTGTCGTTCTGACAGAAAAGCAGGTCCTTCAAACCACAATTTATTTTTGACCAGTTTTTCAGGATCCACCCCTCTTGAGATAAGATCTGCGGGATTGTTCTCAGAAGATACGTGATGCCACTGTTGAACTTCTGTCAGAGCTTGTATAGTTGCTATGCGGTTTGCCACAAAAGTTTTTAGAAGATACGGCTCTTTTTGTATCCAGGAAAGTACAATCATCGAGTCGGTCCATAAGTAGATGTCAGCTGTCTTAAACTGTAACGCACTCTTCACTTTTGTGAGCAATTTTGCTAATAAGACGGCAGCGCAGAGCTCCAACCTCGGTATTGTCGTACGCTTAAGAGGTGATACACGTGATTTGCTACAAACCAAGTTCACTTCGAAGGCTCCATCCACTGACGTTGATTTGCAATAAATCACACAACCATAAGCTGACTCGGAAGCGTCCGCAAATCCATGAAGTTCAATATGTACTGGATTGTTCATTAATATGCATCTCTGAACACTAACACTGTTTATTGCTGGCAATAACTCGATGAAGTTTTTCCACTGTTGCGCCTCCGTTTCCGGAAGCGGATCGCTCCAGTCTAACTTCAAACACCACAGTTTTTGTAAAAAGATTTTTGCCTTTGTTATGACGGGACCCAATAGACCAAGAGGATCAAAGATCCGAGCTATGGTTGAGAGTACTGATCTCTTTGTAGGCGGAACCACGTTTTCTATATGAATTTGGAAGGTAAATATATCAGTGGTAGGGTTCCACGTAACACCTAGCGCTTTTGTCTCATCTTGAAAATTATAACTACTGTCAGGTCCTGTTTTTAATTCTGGGCTATTGCTATACCATTTATGCAATATCATGCCTGCACTATTGAGAGCCTCTGTTAACTGATATTGCAGTTCTTTTGCTCCACTTAGGTTGTCTGCACCGCTCAAGACATCATCCATATAAAAATCTTTTTCTAAAATTGGGGACGCTAAAGGATAGTTCTGGCTCTCATCTCTAGCTAACTGAAGTAGGACTCGAGTAGCGAGGTAAGGTGCACTTACTGTACCGTAAGTCACAGTTTTGAGCTCATAAGTTTTAATTGGTTCATTCACTCCCTCCCTCCAAAGAATTCTCAAAAGTTTAGTTTGACTCGGGTCTATTAAAATCATCCTGTACATCTGTTTAATGTCAGCCACGAACGCATAAATATGTTTACGAAATCTTGTCATTATATTAAATAGGTCTTCCTGAATAACCCCAACGTTATATTGTAAGGAGTTAAGAGAATTCCCTAACGTTGTTTGTGAGGAGGCATTGAAAACCACTCTGAGCTTTGTAGTAGTTTTATCAGGGCGATAGACTCCTAAATGAGGTATATAGTATGTTCCCTCTTCTTCCTCACACTCCGAAATTTCTGTCATGTGACCCAAATTTTCGTATTCGCGTAGAAATTCTTTATATAATGCTAAATACTCAGGCTCCTTTAAAAAACGATTCCATAGCGAATTTAATTTTTTAAGGGCAATATCTTTAGATTTCCCTAAACACGTTGGATCATCCTTTAACGGCATTTTAACAATATACCTCCCTGTACTATCTCTTTTAACGTTTTTCTGAAAGTGCTCCTCGCAAATTATTGCTTCTTTATTTTTGGGTACCTCAATCTGCACATCCTCCAATTCCCAGAATTTCTCCATAGTTTCGTTTAAACTAGCATTATTCTCAATGAAGCCGCAATGTACCCTTTCCTGAGTTTCAGCGGGAACGCTTCCACTAGCCACATATCCAAAAACAGTATTTTGGAAAATCATGTTATTATTATTAGCAGGACAAATCTGACCTGGCCGCAACAATTCATAAAAAATTTCGGCACCCAACAGCAAATCTACACGACCTGGCACATTAAAGTTTTCATCTGCGAGGTTTATATATTTTAATTCTGGCATATTAATATTAATTTTTAACCTTTTTCCCGGCATGAAATCCGTAATTTTAGATATAATCAAAAAATCCAATTCTTTTTCATAATTTCCTTCAAAATTAGAAATCGACGCATTAATAACATATTTAATCGTAGTGCATGTATCTCCGATACCACATACTGTCAAATTAGTTTTCTTTCTTTTTAAATTAAGGCTATTCGCACAATCCCAAGTCATATAATTATTCATTGCTCCTTGATCTAAAATCGCGCGAACTGTGTATTTATTTCCTCTCTCATCTTTTAATAAACAATTCACTGTACTCAGTAAAACGATTTTTTTCTGATTTATTACCCGTGAAGAGAGAACCGAATTATTATTTTGATTACTTGACGTGGTGACAGCCGACTGAAATATTGGCGCGTTTACAGAAAGTTCCGATGATTGTAGGGGGGAATGAAATTCCCGGCCACCTGCCTCAGTTTCACGTTCATTACGCAATGACTCATTATTTCTCGGAAAATGTAAGGAAAAATGATGGCGCCTCTTTCTTCCCTCTTGTTTACACAAAGAACAAAAAAAATGTGATTTACAGTTATTTACTAAATGTTTGCCAAGACAATTGAAACAATAATTATTTTTCTTAATAACTTCTACCCTTTCAGAAACAGGCAATGCCATATAATTTCTGCATTTATATAAGGGATGATTATTTTCAGAACACAATATACACTTTAAATTTTTGCTATCAGCCAGAAATATCTTAGACACATTTTTTGAAGAGGATTTTTGATTATAGTTCTCCGTTAACGATTTTCCTCGCGAAGCATTATAAAGATCAATTTCCTTTCCTAGTTTAATAGGGACAAACCAAGTATCTGCTTGTCTGACGCTAATATGGGCCGCAGTTTCTTTATCAAGCGTTTGAAACAATTTATCTGATACAATTAATTCTTTTAATTTCTCAAAATCCGACACTTCTCTTAATTTTAAATAATAATCAAAACTAGTTTTTAACCGTGATGCAAATTGCAAATGAGTTTCATTTGCTTGCCTTGTAGCTTTTCTGAATTGTTCTAAACATGACTGGGGACTCGGTTCGAACTCTCTTAATACAATTTTCTTTACTTTATCGTAGTCACTCAACTCATCATCGCTTATGTACGAAATTATGTTCGAAGCTTTCTCACCTAACAAATTCAAAAGAATTTCCGCTTTAAATTTATCGGGTACGTTTTTTGTTATAAAAGATCTTTCCAAAGAAGCAAAAAAAAGACTTCACCCTTCTGGACGACTAGGAATTCTAATTGTTAAAGTTTTAATACTTTTTATCAGTGAATCCAAAGATTCGTATTGCTCAGCTTTATTTTCTAAAGCGTCTTCGCTAGTGTTTTTAACTGTCCGTTTGTGCGACAATTCTAATTCTTTCGCTCTCTCTAATTTAATCTGTTCTAATTGTAATTCTAATTGTTTATTTTTCTCGATTGTCTCCAATTCTACTTTCCGTTCCTCAATTATCCCTTCTATGAGATTAGACACAAATTCGGGTTCAGTTTTGAATTTCTCAGTACTCTTTATAAGATTAATCAAATCTACAACCGACATTTTATCTGTTATTACCTCTCCTAACTCTGTTGCAGCAAGCTGCAAATCTGCTTTTCGCGCGCTTTTAAACATTTTGAGAACAAAACTTAATTACAAATCTGAACACAATGAACTCTTAATTAAAAATAATTAACACAAATTATCTTATTAATTAAAAAAAGATAACACAAATTATCTTATGGGAGTGAACAACCAAAAAAAACTCATGCACCTACTTCATTACTGGTTAGCATTTTTCTCTTGCGTGCGGTGCGGTTTTTAACAGCTTCGCAACACAACTCAAATCGAAATAAAAGAACTCCTGATTTTGCATAAACGTAAAATCCATAGGTCTCTCAGTATCTTTACTCCGGCTCGACGGACCATGTGTTTAAATTTTAAAATACTCACACAAAAACATTTCTAGTGGACTGTATCACTAAACTCATAATTTTATTTTCACAACTCGAATCGACGCCTACTCACGTCGGCACACAAACTCACACTGCTCAACTCAGATGGCGCTGCTGCAACAGCGCTTTTCATTGGATACGGAACAACGGCCTATGGGCAGAATTTGTATGTATTGCAATAGCGGCCCCAAAAATCCTCTGATTGACTTGCAAATTGGTACACATATTTAAGTGCTACATAAAAATAGTCATACGATTTTTGGTGTCTATATTGTGTATGGTTCGTTTACAGGCACTCACAAAAGTTTTTCTTATCATTACGGCCTATGGGCAGAATATCATATAAATGCATTTTAACACCGTTACACTGCGTTCAACAAATCGAAATTAACATACATTATTGAGATGCTTAAAATCATGCTTTTTCTAGAAAAAATATGGTCTTAGACTTCATTATCAACGTACAATACCTTACAAAAGTTTTCCGACGATGTCACATAATCATCCAAATTCTATCAAATTTCGAACAATTATTCATGCGATACGTAGATTAAGTTGAACAGTTTTTACTGGTGTATATAATGTTTATGACTTTTTTACAGGGACACACAAAAGAATTTCCCAAAATTAGAGCCTAACGACAATTTTTTTTTATTTAAACGCATTGAAACGCGTTTATAATGCATTCAACAAAATGAATTTAAGATACATTATCAAGATGCTTAAAAGCATGTTTTCTGTAGAAAAGATATGTATAGACTAAATAATTTATTTACAGAATCACACAAAAGAATTCAAATGACATTCTGTAATCATCTAAATGATATCAAATTTAGTCCAAATAATTAATGAGTTACAATGAATGTCGTATGTTTTTTATTGGTGCGTATAATAATTGTGGTTCTTGTAATGGGACACACCAAAGAATTTCATACCATTACGACCTATAGATGGTATTTCTCATAAAATCATTTTAACTTGGTTACATCCCATTAAACATAATGAAATCAACTTAAGTTATTAGAATGTTTAAAAACATGTTTTCTGTGAAAATCGGTTGGCATAGAATTGATAATTAATTTAAAGGGCGACACAGAATAATTCCGATATGTTATGCAATCATCTGATATGAAGTTCGATACAAGTATTTATGAGTTACAAGGTATTAACACAAGACTGTGAGTTACAACGAAATATATATTTACTCACATTTATATAGATTGTCGTATAAGACAGATACAACGGGGAGTTGAGGGGACGGTATCTTCTCTCAGAAACGTACAATCGGTAACAAAAGTTTCCGAACACTAGCAAAAATTCCTATGTAAAAAAAGTACATTTCATACGGTTCTGTTAAATAAATCCTTATTTAATATGTTCTTAGACTGACTAAGAAGAGGATCCGACAAGGATTTATTTAACAAAACCGTATGAAGTGTACTTTTTTTACATAGGAATTTTTGCTAGTGTTCGGACACTTTTGTTTCCGACTGTAGCTGGTTATGTAGTGAGTTAATCACACACACACACACACACATACACACACAAACACACACATATATGTATATTTGTGTGCCCCTTAAATGAGGAGTTTTTTTTTTTTATCCGATTACGCATACCCTCTAATTTTTTTCTGTTTGGTCCTAAACACATTTTAGCAAAATATCAGCTCTCTGGGATAATGCTAACACGTGCCGAATTCACTAGAAAATCCTATTATTGACAAAGATTGAAATAGTAAGTAAATTATGTTATAAAATAATTAGGCAGGGGTGTTTTTCAGTCTTATTTGGCATCACTCAGTAATTTATATTAGGGATAATATTAGAATAAAACAAAAGGTAACTCTTTAAAGGATTTTTACAGAATAAGACATTTCATCAAATACTTTGTATAATTAATATTTGATTTCACTAAACTACTGAGTAAATTGTACGATTTGCCAAAAAATAAACAGTGCTAATATTTTTGTACTTAATGAGAAGCTTGAATTTACCCATGACCTTTATCTATATTTTACATGCTCTTTCCTATTAATGATGACAGTTCGGCAAAAACGACGACTGCTTGAGGGTAAACTATTTAAGTATTCAACAAGTTGCATGTTAAAGCTGCGTGAGAAATGGGTAGCAGTTCTGTTGAAGAGATACGCTTAAACTATACATAATCAGCAATAAATGAAAATTTTCGAACACGTAATTTTGAAGTATGACAGGTGCATATTAATACTGTATTGAAATTTAGACTATATTAGAAAATAAGGGTGAAATTTCGAAATAAACTGTATAATTGTTTTAACAATTATACAGTTAACGAATTCTAATAGTAATTTGTTTGTTAAATTATCAAACACAATATCTTTCTCAAATTTGAGAGTCTAAAAAATAAAATGATCATTTTTCGCGTCTATTTTTGAATATTTTTAGTTACCTCCTTAATTTCCTTGAATTGCATTCCCCCCCCCCTCTATTTTTAACACTTTCCAGCAAGGTTGAAAAGTGTTAATGACTTTGGTTTTCCTGTCTGTCTGTCTGCCCGCACTCTAACTTCCGTAAATATTTATGGAGTTTCTTGAAATTGATATACACTAAGCGACAAAAAAAAAAAAAAAAAAAAAAAGCCGCACTTGAATATTTTCCTTTTCACCTTCTACAACCGCCAATTTTACTGTTTAAAAAACAAATTTTCGAACAGATTTTATTATTTTGTCCTCCACATACACTTTAGCATTGAGTCCAGTGTTAAAAACAAGATGCAATTGTCAGAAAAAATGTAATTTTAGAAATTATATCAAAAATGGTAAGAATAAGGCAGTTAACGATGCCACAAAAAGTATTAATTTTTGAATGAAAATCAAAAAATATTTTAATACGTGAGATGACCGAATAATTAAATGTTAGCGAAATAGTGGTAAAATGGTTTTTAGCAAGATATAAACTTTTTTGGCCGTTTAAACTGAAAATTTGGCTTTAGGCGGCCATGTTGCTCATCCAAGAGAGATGATCGTAAGTTAAAAAGCCATTGTTTGTAAAATAGGTTTGTATTACATTTAGAACATACAGTCGGCTGCAAAATTATTCGAGCACTAGCAATAATCCTTGCCAAAAAAAAGTACACTTAATACAGCTTTGTTAAATAAATCCTTGTCGAGTCATGTTCTTAATCAGTCTAAGAACATGATTCGACAAGGATTTACTTAGCAAAACAGTCTTAAGTGTACTTTTTAAATATAGGAATTATTGGCTAGTGCTCGAATAATTTTGCAGCCAACTGTAAAAGAGATTCAGAAAAAGTGTTTAGCAGCATAATTTCTTTAACTACAGTGCAACAACTATTAAACAAAGCAGGTTTAAATGACAGAAAATTTGAAAAAAATTCCATTCTTAGTGAAGAGAATTAGGAAGGCAAAACCTCAGATGGCTAAAAAAAAAAAAAAAAAAAAAAAAAACTAAAAAATGATTAGTTAATTATTGGGCTGAACTGGTTTTCTTTGATGATTCAAGTTTAACTTATTTCGAGCTAAAGAAAACAAGCAGATCTGAAAACGAAAATATGACCGACATAATGAAAATCGCACTTTTAAAACAGTGACACATTCTCCGTACATCATGGTAGGTAGGTGCATAACTTTTCAAATAGTCGGGCAAATTTGTATGCTCCAGGGATCAATTAACTCGAAATAAAACCCAATTTTCATAGAAGTGGTGCCTGAACGACTATTTTGGAGGTATCTTGGACATTTCCGCAAACAGCATTTAAGGATGAGAATGCACCTTACTACACAACGTCTGTGGTAAGTTTATTCACTCCAAATTGTCAAAATTTCCTATCCATTCCCATGAGAATCTATAATTATGTAAGTAATCATATCTTTTTTAACTATAGGTTAAATCCCATAAAGGATATAGTAGCATTTCTTCTTTATCGCGATCCGTTCGAAAATGTTTCGTCTATAAAAAATGGGGTAAAGGGGAGAGGATTCAAAATTTGCAGCCTTCAACTCTGCCAGAACTAAAAGAAATTATTTGTGATATTTGGCATTTTGAAATTTCTGAGATTTATATTAAAACACTGTATAAAACTATGCCATTGCGCATTAAAGCAGTAATTCCATATAAAGGTGGAATTAACCCAATGCAGAATACATATTTTTAATAAAAAATTCCTTAGATATAACAAATAAATAGTTTTATTTCATATATTAAAATATAACTTGTTTATTTCATATAATAAATCATAATAGAATACAAAGTGTATGGTTATTTCATTATATGTTTAAAAAGAATGTTTTATGCAGATATTTGTAAAGTACTTCGTAGAGTGCAATAAAGCAAATTATTAAATCAAAAATGTACATAGAAATCACTTCAATCCTTTGGTATTATACAAACAAGACAGTTTTATTTGTTTCAAGCTCTAATTTTAAAGTTATTACAAATAAAAAAGGTATAAGTCATTTTTTCTGCAGTGCGGCTTTTTTTTTTTTTTTTTTTTTTTGTCACTTAGTGTACATTATTCAACTTCACTATCGGATGTTCCCTATTGAAAATGGAGTTAATATCTTTACTGATTTGTATATAAGGACACCCGAAAGTATTCCAAAGCATTGTGTTCTACGAGAGGTATTCCTAAAAACCATATTTTAATATCATTACTGTGCACAAATCTTAATGAAATTGAAATATGTCATTCAAGTTTACTATCGGATGCTTTATATAAAAAATAGAGTAAGTACCACCACTTGTTTGTGTACAGGGACACTCGAAAATATTCCAAAGCACTGCGTTCGGTGAGAGATATATTATAAACCAAATTTTCTAACTTTACTTTACACAAAGCTTAATGAAATTAAAATATGCTATTCATATGCGCAAAAGAATGATTTCTATAGAATATAGTATGATCAGCATTAAATTTAAAAAGCCACACAAAAATATTCAGTTACATTAAGAGCTATTAATAAAAATTTGCTGGAATTGCACTTTCATTTACATTAAGCGTTTTTAACACTTTCTAACAATTTTTAAGTGTGAAAACGATTTCAATTTGTGTATCTGTCTACCTATTCGTCTGTCCATCTGTTTGTCTGTCCGCGATTCAACTCCTGTAAATATTTATGGAATATCTTGAAACTGATATATGTTATTCAAATTCACTATTGGATGTTCCCTATTGAAAATGGAGTGAATACCTCTACTGGTTTGTGTACAGGGACACCTGCAAGTATTCCAATTCATTGTGTTCTATGACAGGTATTTCTATAAATCATATTTTAATAACTTTACTTTACATAAATCTTAATGAAATTGAAATATTTTACTTAAGTTCACTATCGGATGTTTGCTATGTAAAATGGAGTAAATACTACCACTTGTTTGTGTACAGGGACAATTTGTGAGGTAGGAGTGGCGTCGAGTTAAGGAAGTAAAGGTCGCCGAGGGAAGTCAGTATTGAAAGTAGCGTAAAGTGATAGCGTCTAGTTGAGATAGAATGTTGGTTGAGATTGGGAAAGTTTCTAGCTAGATACAGCATATTTCGGCGATGTGGGTAAGATAGCTAGTTGAAGGTGTCGAGCAGAAGTGAATTTGGGATAACATAAAGTGTCTAGTTATTGGATAGTTAGTTGGTAGATTGAAAACAGGATCTGCGTAGATTGTGAAAGGTGTTTATGATTTGAATGTGGATAGTCTTTAAAGAAGTAGTTTGGCAATATGAAGTGAATCGTATTTTCTATTTTTGAGAACTTTAAATAGAGCAATTAATGGAGCACTGGGGTCGTTGGAGTTATGATATGTTATATTGATAGATGTGCTATTTGGAGATTGAAGTATTGTGTGTTAATGTTAGATTTGACGGACGTGCCATTAGCGCCTAAAGTTTGATGCTGGAGATATAAAGTGTTTCTCGTCACTCTCAAAAGTCCTTGACGAATTCAACTATTAGTATTTGTAAGCTACAAGTCGTGAGTTATATTTTTTTTTATGTTAGTGTAAATTGCCTAGTTTAAGTTATTAGTAACTTCTTTCGCACCCATTCGCCTTTCTTCACTTCAAAGTTAAAATAAAATTCACTGTCTCTTTAATATAAGTCTCTTAATTGTCTCCTACACTAAATATAAGCACGATGAATCAAGAAGAAGTCGGAACGGAGACTTCACAACTTGAAAGTATTCCAAAACATTGCGTTCTATGAGAAGTATTTCTACAAACCAGTTTACTTTGCACAAAACTTAATGAAATTGAAATATGTTATACATATGCACAAAAGAATGATTTCTGTAGAATATAGTATGATCAGCATTAAATTTACAGGGCCACACAGAAATTTTTAGTTACATTAAGAGCTAATTAATAAAAATTTGATGGAATTGCACTTTCGTTTACATTAAGTGTCTTTAACACTTTCTGACAATTTTTAAGTGTGAAAATGATTTCGATTTGTGTATCTGTCTATCTATTCGTCTGTCCATCTGTCTGCCTGTCCGCGATTCAACTCCCGTAAATATTTATAGAATATCTTGAAACTGATCTATGTTATTCAAATTCACTATCGGATGTTCCCTATTAAAAATAGAGTGAATACTTCTACTGGTTTGTGTACTGTACAGGGACACCTGAAAGTATTCCAAAGTATGGCGTTCTATGAGAGGTATTTCTATAAATCATATTTTCATAACTTTACTGTACATAAATCTTAATGAAATTGAAATATGTTATTTAAGTTCACTATCAGATGTTTCCTATGTAAATCGGAGTAAATACTATATGAAATATGTTATTCATATGCACAAAAAATGCTTTCTATAGGATATAGTATGATTAATATTAGTCGTACAGGGCCACATTAAATTATTCAGTTACATTAATAGCTATTAATAAAAATTTTCTGGAATTACATTTTCCTTTACATTAAGCGTTTTTAACACTTTTTAACAATTTTTAAGTGTGAATATGATTTTAATTTTTATATCTGTCTGTCCGATTGTCTATCATTCTGTCTGTCTGTCTCCCACACCCAGTGTCCGTAAATATTTTCAGAATTTTTAAAAAATGATATATATTAATGAAGTTTACTATGGAATGTTCTCTATTTAAAATGACATTAATAGGTCTTGTACAAGTAGTTTGTGTGCAGGTACAACCAGAAAGAAAAATGCCAATGCATTGCGTTTTAGGGCAGAAATTTTTAAAAATCATATTTAAATAACTTTCTACTGTAAAAATTATAAAGAAATTGGCATGTATTGTTAATATTCTAAGATAATGTTTTGTATAGAACCTGATATGATTAACCTCAGATTTACAGGGCTACACTAAACGAATTCAGATACGTTAAAGGCTTCAATTATAATCTAACGGCTGGATTTTCTTTTGCGTTAAGTCTTTTTAACACTTTCCAACAATGCCTAAGAGTGGTTTTAAATTCAATTAGTCTGTATACTTTTCATTCCTTCTGTCTGCCTGCTGCGTGATAACGTAGGCAAAGAATATTGAAAGTTATACGATACAACAAGTACGTACAATTGGAAAGTGTACAATGTACTAAAAGTGCAACAGTTGGAAAGTGTACAATCAATGCGTACTGTATGTTTTTTCGTTCTTGTTTCTCAATAAGTATAATATCAGTTAAAAGAACAATGTATGTCAGCTTTATTTCTCTGTGTAGAGTCCCTCAAAAAAGTTTCCGAACAAAATGACCTCTCGACTTAAAAAAAAAAAATTCTCACTAAAAAAAAAAATCGTATATAGATCATTTGTTCCCTGTATACGATTTTGTAAGTACTCTATTGTTTTTAACATTTTCCAACAAGGTTGAAAAGTGTTAATGACTTCGGTTTCTCCGTCTATCTGTACGTCCGTCAGTCCATCTGTCTGTCTCTCCCAGGTCTAACTCCCGTAAATATTCATGGAATTTCTTGAAACTGATATATGTTTAAAATATATAGATAAAACGAAGTATAAACATTAATTTAAAACATTAGATAAAAAACCTAAACATTACTTCGTGCGTCGTTGTTTAAATTTTTCAACCGGGTATCCGCGAAGTGGACCGGGTACCCGGTTGAAAATTTTAAACAACGACGCACGAAGTAATGTTTAGGTTTTTATCTAATGTTTTTAACTGATATATGTTATTCAAGTCCACTATAGAATGTTCCCTATTGAAAATGGAGTGAATACTTCTACTGTTTTGTGTACAGGGTCACCCGAAAATATTCCAAAGCATTGTGATCTACACTGCAAATAGAAGTGTCTTAATTTCAGACAGAAAGGTGTCTGAAATACCAATTTAGACATACAAATATCTGAAACACGTAAATATACAAATTTTCAGACATCACACACGTCTGAATTTAAGACACATAAATGTCATTATAAAAATAGACAAAGTTAAGTGTCTGAATAATATTGATATGTCTGAATTTCAGACACATTACAGTTTTGGCACTTGGAAATTAAGACATTTTACAATTCAGACACCTAGAAACTTTGACATTTTACAGTTCAGACACTTAGAATTTCAGACACTTGTATTAACTTAGCAATTTTTTTACACGGATTTTATTTTAAGTAATATGCATAGGGGATTTAAGTTTCTTTTCGCATCCACTTCACTTAATAATATTTTATATAATAAGTGTTTAAGCCATTTAGACCATTTAGCTTGGTGAAATTGAATTTTCAAAGAAAAATTAAATCGAATGTGTAAAACGAGCAATCTTGAACGATTTGTACGCAACTTCTGCTTAAATTTTTAATATGATAAAAAAAAAAAAACGCATGAGTTCCTACATATTAATGTAAATCAACCCATTTTCTGGTTTTCATGTAAATAGTGTGTTTTTTGTTAAATATAAGTTTAAAGAGTGAGAGAGAAAAGAAAGAAAAAAGAAACCGTTTTAGATATATCATAGGCTATACACTTTTCGCACTTTTCTCAGACATATTTCAAAAAGAAAAAATACTACAAGTATACACATAAAATTCAAAATCGAAATGAATATTAAGCTTTAGGTATTTTGTCGATAACTTTAATTTAAAAAAAAAAAAAAATTACAATTTGTTTGACGAATAGTACATATCTATAGTACTAACCAAAGAAGGTTTTCTCTCGATGATTGTAGCTCAGTCGGTTGGTTGCTGGTTTGTGAATCCATTGTTACTTTCTTCTATATGTAATATAGAGAAAGTATTGGATTCGCGAAAATTTTCGAAGTCCACTTTTTGATGGATTTACATGTTTTGGGATGTGGAGAACACGAATTAATAGTTTTTAGAAAATGTCTGTCTGTCTGTCCGTCTGTCTGTCTGTCTGTCTGTCTGTATCATTTTTTTGTGGACGCTGTATCTCACGAACAAATGAATGAAATTTAACCAAACTTGGTATTTAGTTGCACCCTGACATAAACTGGTGCTGATTAGATTTTGGGATCAATCGCTCAATAGGTGGCGTTGTGATCGCATTTTATGCAAATTTTTAACATGGCAGCATAGGACAAAATTCCGTATAAATGGGCATAAAGAGAGTTATTTTACACTTGTGATTGCAAAATTAATATGAATTATTGATAATAGTAGTAGTTAGCTAGGAAAAAAAATTTGTGCATGTGGGGGCATCGGTTCCCCCCCCCTGGGGGGGAAGTACCCCCCCCCCCCCCCGGGGAAGTAAATTTTCAAGATGGGTATCTTTCTAAAGGTCTCGTTGATAATAGTAATAGTTAACTGGGAAAACATTTTTGTGCATGTGGGGGCATCGGTTCCCCCCCCCACCGGGGGGAAGTACCCACCCGGGGGGGCAAAGTTTCAAGATGGGTATCTTTCGAAAGGTCTCGTCAATACCTTTAAAACGAATGGTTGAACCATAAATCTGTGATAATTTAAACCAAAGTTATCGATTTTTTTTAGTTTTAACAAAACAAAACAGAAAAAAAATCGCAATTTTTTTTTTTTTTTTTTTTTTTTTAACGAAATTTGGTATTTAGTTTGTCCCCGACATTAACTGGTGCTGATTATGTTTGGGGATCAATAGCTCAACAGGTGGCGCTGTGATAGCATTTTATCTAAATTTTTAACATGGCAGCATAGGACAAAAATTCGTATAAATGTGCATAATAAGAGTTGTTTTAAACTTGTGATTGTAAAATTAATATGAATTATTGATAATAGTAGTATGTAACTAGGAAAAAAAATTTCTGCATGGGGGGGAAGTACCCCCCCCGGGGGGGATAAATTTTCAAGATGGGTATCTTTCGAAATGTCTCGTCAATACCTTTAAAACGAATGGTTGAACTATAAATCTGTGATAATTTAAAACAAAGTTATCGATTTTTTTTACTTTTAACAAAAAAAAAAAAAAAACTTAGAAAAAAAAAAAGTACTTTTTTTTTTTTTTTTTTTTTAAATATTGTTACTGATTGAATATGTATAGGTAAATATAGAAGAAAGTCTTGTGGTGGCCACAACATACTAGTTTCTCAGTTCGAGTCCAACCTGTTGGAGAAGATCGCTATGTGTGGAAATTTCCGCATAAGCATTTTCTCTATGCTCTAGGAAATTCTATATCCATTTTTACTTTCTTCTATATGTAATATAGAGAAAGTATTGGATTCGCGAAAATTTTCGACCTCCGTTTTTTGATGGATTTACATGTTTTGGGACGTCTAGATTACGAATTAATAGTTTTTAGAAAATGTCTGTCTGTCTGTCTGTCTGTGTGTCTGTCTGTCTGTCTGTATCATTTTTTTGTGGACGCTGTATCTCACGAACCAATGAATGAAATTTAACCAAACTTGGTATTTAGTTGCACCCTGACATGAACTGGTGCTGATTAGATTTGGGGATCAATAGCTCAACAGGTGGCGCTGTGATCGCATTTTATGGAAATTTTTAACATGGTAGCATAGGATAAAATTCCGTATAAATGGGCATAATGAGAGTTATTTTAAACTTGTGATTGTAAAATTAATATGAATTATTGATAATAGTAGTAGTTAACTAGGAAAAAAATTTTGTGCATGTGGGGGCATCGGTTTCCCCTTCCCCCCCCCCCGGGGAAGTAAATTTGCAAGATGGGTATCTTTCGAAAGGTCTCGTTGATAATAGTAATAGTTAACTGGGGAAAAATTTTTGTGCATGTGGGGGCATTGGTTCCCCCCTCCCCCCCCCCCCCCCGGGGAAGTAAATTTTCAAGATGGGTATCTTTCGAAAGGTCTCGTTGATAATAGTAATAGTTAACTGGGGAAAAAATTTTGTGCATGTGGGGGCATTGGTTCCCCCCCACCGGAGGGGGGGGGAAGTACGCACCCGGGGGGGGCAAAGTTTCAAGATGGGTATCTTTCGAAAGGTCTCGTCAATACCTTTAAAACGAATGGTTGAACCATAAATCTGTGATAATTTAAAACAAAGTTATCGATTTTTTTTTACTTTTAACGAAAAAAAACTTTTTTTTTTTTTTTTTAAACGAAATTTTACCAAACTTGGTATTTAGTTGGTCCCCGACATAAACTGGTGCTGATTATATTTGGGGATCAATAGCTCAACAGGTGGCGCTGTGATAGCATTTTATCTAAATTTTTAACATGGCAGAATAGGACAAAAATTCGTATAAATGTGCATAATAAGAGTTATTTTACACTTGTGATTGTAAAATTAATATGAATTATTGATAATAGTACGTAACTAGGAAAAAAATTTTGTGCATGGGGGGGGGCATCGCTTCCCCCCCTGGGAGGGAAGTACCCCCGGGGGGTAAATTTTGAAGGTGGGTATCATTCGAAAGATCTCGTGAATACCTTTAAAACGAATGGTTGAACTATAAATCTGTGATAATTTAAAACAAAGTTATCGATTTTTTTTAATATTGTTACTGATTGAATATGTATTACTTTTAACAAAAAAAAAAAAAAAAAAAAAATAAAATAAAAACTTTAAAAAAAAATCGTTTTTCTTTTTTTTTTTTTTTTTTAATATTGTTACTGATTTAATATGTATAGGAAAATATAGAAGAAAGTCTTGTGGTGGCCACAACATACTAGTTTAATCGGTAACTAAACCACACGCAAACTTATTTACTTATTTATTTTTATAATTTATTTATGAAAAATGAGGTTAAAAATGGCTGCTTTAAGTCACTTCGAGTGTCTTAAATCCAGTCACATTCATGTCTTAACTTAAGACATCTCACGTACACTGTAAAAAATATGTCCTATTTGCTGCCAAAAATTCTCTGTAATTTGAGAAAATACGCGTAATTTACGAAAAAATTACGTTGTCAGAACGTATTTTCTCAAATTACAGAGAATTCCTGGTAGCAAATAGGGCATATTTTTTACAGTGTATCTTAAAATTTAAGACACGATTTCATGTCTGAAAATAATGACACTCATTTAAGACACTTATGTGTCTGAATTTAAGACCCCTGAATTTGAAGTGATATGAGAGGCATTTTTATAAACCATATTTTCATACCTTTACTTTACATTAATCTTAATGAATTTGAAATATGTTATTCCAGTTCACTATCGGATGTCTTCTATGGAAAATGGAGTAAATATCACCACTGGTTTGTGTACAGGGACACCCGAAAGTATTCTGAAGCATTGAGTTCTATGAGAGGTATTTCTATAAACCAAATTTTAATAACTTTACTTTGTAAAAATCTTAATTAAATTAAAATATGTTATTCATATGCACAAATGAATGCTTTCTATATAATATAATATGAAAAGCATTAAGATTTACAGGGCCACACAAAAATATTCTGTTACATTAAAGGATATTATTGGAAATTTGCTGGAATTGCATTTTCGTTTACGTTTAGCGTTTTTTAAACTTTCTAGCACTTTTTAACTGTGAATATGATTTGAATTTGTGTATCTGTCTGTCCGACTGTCCACCTTTCTATCTTTTCAACTGCCTGCCTCCGGCGTTCGTAAATATTTTCAGAATTTTTAAAACATGATACATGTTATTCAAATCCATTATGGAATGTTTCCTATGTTTCCAGCGGCTTTGTGTACAGGGGCACTCAAAAAAACTGCTAACGCGTTGCATTTTAGGACAGACATTTAAGTAAATCACTTATAAATAACTTTCTACTGCAAAATTCATTTTTAAAAAATCATATTTATTGTCAATATGCTAAAATAATGTTTTGTTTAGAATACGATATAGTTAACCTTTTGGTTTACAGAGTTACACTAAAATATTCTGATACATTAAGGGCTGTAATTAGAATCTAAGTGCTGAATTACCTTTTGCGTTAAGCTTTTTTAACACAAGGAACATTGAAATTATACGATACAACAAGTACGTGCAGTTGGAAAGTGTTAATAGTCAATGATTTGTCGTTCTTGTTAATTTATATCTTTCTTCATTTATTTATTTAATTATCTTCTTATTTTTTTTTAATCATGGTTATATGGTTCTCTTTTTTTTATGGTATTAAGGTTTAAGCATTAGTCAGTGAGTTATTTTATCATTATACAATCTTGATACAGAAAACCATACTTTGTATGCTCTATTCCTTCAACACGGAAGAAAAAATGAGGAACTCAGCATGCTTTCATTCTTTTGATTTAGTCTTTTATTTTATCTTTTTCAACGTTCTCACTTATTCCATTGTATTTCATCTTTCTTTATCGGTCTGTTTTGGTAATTTTCTATAAATTTTAATATACGTATATATATATCTACATCTATATCTATCTATCTATCTATCTATCTATATATATATATATACAAACATGCACATATGTATATGTGTGCATGCGTGTATCAGATGGTAACTTATTTGAATTCTAAATGCTATGTTGATGTTTTGTACTTTAAATAGAAACTATAATAATACCTTTTCTATGTATGTCTGCTTTATTTCTCAGTTATATATATACATATATACAGAGACACTTCTAACAAGAAATATAACTATACATTATTAGATTAAATCAAATCTATATAGCGCAATGATGTAGTACTCTTGCATTATTTAAGAAAACTAATAAAGATACATAGGGATTCAATAAAACAATTATATCTAAAAAAAAATTAACCACTATTATTGAGCAAACGGGCTGATATGTATTTCAAAATGTTTCTTCATTCTCTTTCCCCCCCCCCCCCAAAAAAAAAAAAAAAAAAATATGGTAAAAGATACATGGGAAATAAAACACTAACAATTATTATTATTTTTTTTTTTAATCTGTCATAATAATGAACATAATGACAACATGCTGGCACAAAATACTCGTATCCTGGTACATAGGCAAATATTACCGCAGGCCATAATATTAGACTGTTTCGAATCAAAAGTTGCCAGTGTCATTTAAACAATAGCCAATTACAACTGGTTTTAGAAACTTAAGATAAGATTTTTCATAATGGTCTGAAATAGCTTCAAAAACTGATCAATTGAATAGCTGCTGGTTTCGGAAATTAATAAGCAGAATATCAAACGTCAAGGAATGATAGAGAAGAAATATTTTTTTCCTGGAAAATTAAACATCATGATTTATATTTCAAAAATAGTTTTGTTTAAATAATGAAAATCTTTTTTTAACATTTTGATTAATTTATAGAAGTAATAATTTAGAAATTGTGATATTTTTACATTGAAATGATATATTATTGTATATATTATTTTAAATTTAAAAATTTAATTAAATGGTTATTAATTAACTGCAAGTATAAAACATTATTCAGTAATCTTTGAAATAAGATTTTATTTGAATAGAAAATTTTCTAGAACTAAATCTGTTGTGAAAATGGTCGTTTATCATAATTAATTTATTGGTAGTTCAATGCTTACAAAATATTATCATTCAGTTCAAAGAAATTACCTCTATCATTAACAAAATAGTCTAAAAACTGCATTCAAATTATAATTTAATTATGTGTTTCAACTGATGGCTGACATAATGCCAGATGCAAAATGCGTTATTTAAAAAAATAAATAATAATAACATAGATCAATACCTGATGTCAATATGAAAAGACGTATATTTCTTGAAGAAAAATAACACACAGACACACTGAAGCAAAAGAACTTCAGTTTGAAATTTCTATAATTTTACTTAAGCGTAACATCGATTTCGTTTCTCCAGCAAAGCTTTACACAAAATGCAACATAAAAAAAAAAACTTTATTATTCTATAAATTTGAAATTTTTGTGCTCTAATATTTTCATTCCATGTAGATGACACAATAAGTAAATTTCTTAAATGAAGATCTGTTAAAGCTTATTCATAAAATTGTATATCTGTATTATAGCTTAAAATTAATGCGCTTTAAATTGTTGAAAGTTCAGCATTAGCTCTATTTCTTAAATAATAATAATAATAATAACTTGTTTTAATAAAAAGTAAAATTATCCAAATCATTCATCTTGGATAGTTTTACTTTAAAAAAAAATATATAATTTTCGTTTTATTTCTAATTCTTTTTTTCTTTTTTTTTTTTCCTCCCTTGTATTTTTTTTATTTTTGCGCACGTGTAAATTAATTCCTACAACTCTTGGAGTCTTTCGTGTTTCAGATAATATTCATGTTCATAAAATGTTCATATAATTTTAATGTTTCATATAAGTTCGACGAGTTAGATAATCTTAATAATGACGAGAATTATTGGGATTCAGGGGTCAGGTTCCACTAATAAAATGGCACAAAGTTACAGTTAAAACCTGCCTATTTCGACTGTGTAGGAATAAAAATAATTATTCGGTTAAGTGAAACTCTCTTTATGTGATTGCTTCTGTTACATGTTTCTGATAAAGTAAAATGTGTCTTACTATAACATGTGGTTTATGATTGTTTAAAATCTAATATTTTAAACCGATATCTATATTCATACAACACTGTTAAAACTAGCTCAGATTTTGTGCATGTAATAATCATATGAATTGTCTGTATTGGTAACTCTGTATCAATGAAAAAATCAATATCCATATAAATATGTGCATATATAAAAACAATATAAAAGAATTTTTAATAAAATTACAAAATTTCAACAAAATTTGTACTTATTTCTAGAACTAACAAAAACTTTTAATAATGTCTGTACATTTTTAATACTTTCATTAACAAACATAACAGGAAGAGAAACAATAAACTTTTGTTAGAACTAAAAAAAAGTGTCAAAATTATCTTGTTAATCTAAACAAAATTACACATTTAATCAGAAAAAAAGAAAACAGTAATTTACGTTGTGCTAATAATTTTTTTGTTAAATGATAAAACTTTTTCTTTCCATGTATATACATATATATATATATATATATATATATATACACTGCTCGACATTGAAAATGCAACACCAAGAAGGAATGATAATAACGGAATGAAATTTGTTGGACACATACATTATAGTAGGAAGAACAATTGATTAAAATTTCAGGAAATTTGGAGTAATATGTACTGAGAAAACAGTACATAAAGCAGCGACCTCTGTGAGCAATAACAGCACATATCTGCCTAGGCATTCGAACAGCGATTGGATGACATGGTAGAGCACTTCATGGAGCTTCAACACGATGCCACAATTCATCGATCAAAGTTACTGGTGAGTGATGGGGGGCAGTCGCTTTTTAATGATTAAACAGTCATTTTCATTGGTGCAAGATCAGGAGAACGCGCTGGCCAGAGCAACAGTCGAACATATTCTGTATCAAAGAAGGTCCGGACAATACAAACAACTTGCGGTCGTGCATTATCTTGCTTAAATTTTGAGCTACGGAGGCCTCGAATACAGGGCAGAGGGGCGCGCCTTAACTCATCAGAAATTTAATGGCCGCTGTTCAGACCAGGAATACGAACATGAAGTAATCGAGACGTGTATCCAATGGGAACATCAATGCAAATGATGGACAGTATGATGATGTCGAATCCCAGCTGGCAATGTGCATTATTCATAATGCCGTTAAATACGGATAAGGCAATCTTGATGCTGTAAACAGGATTGTGATTTGTCTGAAAAGGGACTTCACGCCATTCCTGCGTCCAGGTTCAACGTTGATCACCCATTAATGGCGCCCATGTCAGTGATGCAGTTTTGAGGGTAATCAGAATTTTGGTAGCCGCATACTGAGTCACCACCTGGATTGATGGTATGTTGTACCATTGGATACACGTCCCGGTCACCTCTTGTTTTCATTCCCGTCACTCTGAATACCAGCCATTACATTTCTGACGAGTTAAGGCCCATAGCTCTGCCCTATGTTCAAGGCCTCCGAAGCGCAACATTTAAGCAGGACAATGCACGACTGCAAGTTGCCCATATTGTCTGGACCTTCATTGATACAGAATGTGTTCAACCTCTGCTCCGGCCAGCGCGTTCTCCGGATCTCGCACCAATGAAAATGACTATTTAATCGTTGAAAAGCGACTGTCCCCCACCACTCACCAATAACTACAATCGATGAATTGTGGCATCGTGTTGAAGCTTCATGAAGTGCTCTACCCGTACATGTCATCCAATCGCTGTTCGATTCAATGCCTAGGCAGATATGTGCTATTATTGCTCACAGAGGTCGCTGCTTTATGTACTGTTTTCTCAGTACATATTACTCCAAATTTCCTGAAATTTTAATCAATTGTTCCTCCTACTATAATGTATGTGTCCAACAAATTTCATTCCGTTGTTATTATTCCTTCTTGGTGTTGCATTTTCAATGTCGAGCAATGTATATATATTTCAAAATCGTTCGGCTGGTCAAAATGGGAGTAAAATTCCATTTATAGCGGTAGTTTTCTAATTTTATTATTATTAGTTTTTGTAATTAAAAAGTGACAACAATGAACTTTTTTGTTAGTTAAATATTATTTCGTAACAGTATTTTTAACCATTCACTAACACGTTACTGGGAAAAAGTATCAGAAAAATAACGGAATTATGCAAAAATATTGCGAGTTTTAAATAATTGTTATCCTTGAATTTGAATGGAGAAATCCTCCCGTTATTTAAAGCAAAGATCTTTTGAATTTACTAACTGTTAATTTGTAAAAGTAGTATCGCCGCCCATATTAATATTTATAAAGGTTAACAGTTCATGTTCACTTTTTTCAAATTTCAGAGATTTTTCAAATAACATTATAAAACCCGTGAAGAAGCGTTTGTAGAAACATCTTAAACGGAAATGAAAGGAAACTATGCCATCTCAATTAACATACGAAGTACAAAGAAAAGATTTATAGAATTAATAGCAAAAAAATATTATGAAAAGGGAAAAGAAACACATTTATTTTATTAGCTATAAGTTAAATTTTGCTTGTAGGTTTGTGCACAGGTTTTCGCAGTTTATTTATGTTTAAGTATCCGTTTTAATTCGTCTAATTATCGCGCTGTTTCAAAGAATATTTTTATTTCGTTAAAAAAAAAATCAAAAAATCGTAATCTGAAATATTAGAAAATTTCGTACTTAAAAAAAATGCTTATTTAGAAAAGGCATTAAAAGAAAAAAAGAAAAAAACCGAAGAAAGTTACTTAAAACATAAATAAAACAAGAAAGAAAAAAAATTGCATTATAGTTTCCCTTCATTATCTATGTCTTCGGTGTCAACAGAAAAAATAGCCCAAATAATAATTTTATACTTAGGCAATTAAAAAATATGCGGTAAGTTTCAAAATATGTAAATTACAAATTCTACACGTAAAAATACTTTAAAGAATAAAATTCTTAATATTTATAAAAATATCAGTTATAAAAATTTGCTTACCTTTCAATTAAAATGTGGGTAAATATAAACTTTTTTTTTTCTATGTGAGGAAAACAAATGTTATTTTTCAGCAAGATGTTTTATTAATTCACATATATTTGTTTTTAACTCTCAAGGTTTTTTACATACATAAGAGCGGCATAAAGCTGTAAAGCAAGCATGCATATTTTAAAAAATTAGTAGCAAATAAGAAAATATGTATAAAAATATAATATCCTAAAAAATGTAGAAAAGATAACAACAAATAAAATACTATTATACAGTGATAATAGTAACGTTTACAAAACACGCTGAATGATATCACATTTGAATCATACACCAGAGGCGTTTAATTAAGTGTAGCTTCATATAACCAACTGAAGACATAATTTTTTCTATAAAAAAAATCAAAAACTTGTGTGTCGTTTTAACTTTATCTTATAAAGGTTATTTAACTATAATATAACTGAATCAAAACAACTTTTTGAGTAGTGTTTTTTTTCTTTGTTCTGAAAAGGTTAACGGTTTCATTAAAAAAAAATAAATAAATAAATAAAAAAGGTGTGTTACAACCACACTACTTGTATTACCCATTATTACGTACTCTTTTTGAAGGTATTGTGGTCAGAAGACATAAAATTCACATAAAAAATCAGACACCTAAATTTTTTTCTGTACGTACATACCAATACATACGACATAAAGTCATATAAAACAGAATTTATATAGTGAGTTAAAAAAGAAATCGGTAGAAAAGTTTTTTAAACACCAACTTCTGAGATTTAAAACTGGCATACCTAATCAGAATGATTATCAATTTTACTGCAGTACCCAAGTAATACATGCGAAAGGAATTCAAAATGAGGTTTGTGAAGCAAATTTGAAGAAAACCGTTAAAGCCGTTTTTAAGTTACCAACTTTCGGTCCCACTTCCTATTTTGACCATAACTTGGCAAACTCATATGTTCGTCGGCAACCAACAATTACATATGGAAGGCTGTCTAAAAGAGTGTTAACAGGACAAGTTTGAAATAAGTCGCAAGTAGTTTTTACTTGCTACTCGCAAGTAGTTTTGTACTCGCAACTTGTACTCGCAAGTAGTTTTTAAAGAAACGCACTTGCGAGACCTTAAATTCACGTACTTATGCAGGATGCCTACCATTTTTCCGAACAAAAAAACTATTATTTACGAAAGGGCATCTAAAAGGATGTTTATATAGCAACTTTGAATGAAAACTTTAGAGCCGTTCAGCCGATACGGATTTATGGTCCAACTCCGGTATTTTCAATGTTTCACTTCCAGTTTTCCAATTTTCACCAAAAGTTGGAAAAATCATCTGTACACTAGCCTTGTCTTAATTCTGAAGATTCTCGGTTCTGTCTTTATTCGTTTTGCAAATATGTCTGTTTGAATATTCACCACATACATACACACACACACACACTGTCCAATTCCCAAAAACTACTTTTTTTGGGCACGGGAAATCTTAAAACATGTAAATCAAATGAAAACTCGATATTGAAATTTTTGATCAAATACAATACTTCCATTACCTACGGTAGTCGGGCAATATTCGTTGCTCCTAAAAATTCGACATGATACTTTTACTAATCCTGTTATGAATGTCACTATTGAAAGCTATTGTTTTAATCAATGTAATAAACGTGAAGATCAAGCCATCGCCTACTTTATCACTGAACTCAAACATCCGTCAATTAATTTTTCAATGGTATTTAGGAAAAAGGCTATGCGTCAAAATTTTGGATGGCGCAAAAAATAAATTCCTTTTAAGAAAATCCCTTCCGTGGAGGATCAAAATTGTGATGGCATGTCTCCGGACCACCTCTAGGGGTGTGTCCCAGACCGTCGCCAATTGCCCATATGCGCAGCACTAGTGCGACGTAAAAAAAAAAAAAAACAACCCAACCCTTTTAAGAAAATTACTCGCTTAACCGAATTTAATTTTTCAGAAGGTTACTAGTATTATTTTGGCATTGAAAGTTGATATGAATGATATTGAGCTGATATGATCTTCCGAAGTTGCTTCTATAAATGAAATAAAGAATTATAACAAGGTTAGTAATAAATTTAGGCATCAAAAATCACGCTTCCTAGAAAAAAAAATAAGATAATCTTCAAGGAAGTACTTTCTTTAAATATTCAGTGTAATAGAGAGTCATCGAAAAGGATATTTCTCTGAAATGTACAAATCGCAGAATATATAAAACCTAAGTTCACTTATAAGACTGGTGTAAGTATTGATGCTACAGAATAAGGTATTTTAAATTTATATGCACATGACTCGCGCTTTTGCTGTTAGATGTTAGATGTTAATGTTTGTAACAAAAACCATTAACTGTGGAACTCTACTGCTTGTATTATTTCTGTCAGGTCAGAATTTGAATTTAGAGTAACTGCCCAAAGACATTTTCTGGCTATTTTTTATGTACTATTCTTAATTTTAGAGGCTGTAATTATAATTATTGGTCGATATCTCAATTAACTCTTTTGTACTGCAAAAAATGGTAAGTAAAGCATATGTATATGGGTCGTTCATTGTAAAAGTGAATTTTCTGCTTGTAAATGGATTTTGAAATAACGAGAATTTTGCAAATTTGTGTATAGGAAAAAAATTTAAGTACTCAGAAAGTGTTATTGATTTTTTAGTGTTTAATACAAACCAGTGTTATAATAATTTATAAGCTATAAAAAAAATTAATTTGAAGTAACTTCATTTTTATAATGAATATTTAGAAGTTTTAGCTCGTTGAAAAAACAAGTAATGCTATTTGTGAGGTTTTAGAACAATTATATGAGTTTCTTCGCTTTTATAATGAAAGATGTGACTAAATGTGAAACAAAATAAAGCAAAATTATACATATTTTAAAAATATGGAGTTACACCACTTTTACAATGAACGACACATATATAAATTCTTTTTTCAGAGAGCTTAAAATGCGCCAGTAGTCGATATCTTTCAATTTTTTCAGAAAAAAAGAAATAAGATGTGATGTAATAGAAAGTGTATATTTAATGAACAAAAGCATTCTCTGTTTAATTAAAGTGTTAAAAGAACAACCAAAAAAATGTATAAGCTTGTATCATAAATTAAAAACAAATCACCTCTGAAAAAATTAAGTGCTTTAATAACACACTGCTTTCTTTAAAATGAGACTTAATTTGTAAATAACATTTTAAACACCTTTTTCTATGATAACCTTTTTTAAAACCAAGGTTAGACAAATTTGCTTTAAATTATTTAAAATTTAAAAAAAATCTGAATTTGATACATATTTTCAGCCTTATATTACTCAGTTAAAAAAGAAGCAGTTGAAAATTTTGTTGGAACTGCTTAAAAGTGCGTGTAAATTGATATCGACGACCTGGATATCGATGTCTCTATCAAATTATTTCTTAGTTCATGCCGATCTTCATAATATGTGACAATAGACATGCCACTCTGTAAGTTCATGTTTGGAAGGCACACGCATTGAGATCACTTGTGATCCTTACACCTTCTTACTTTCCTCTTGTAACGCTTTGAGGTGCTCTCCTACAAGGCCATTCCTAAATGTACTGCTTTGTTGAGCGTGGCGTGTGATCTTCTTGTCAAGGGATTCGAATCCACGAATACCGGCGTACTTGGGAATTCCAGGGAAGGAGTGCTAATGCTCTACGGTTGTTCCCAAGTATCTCCTCTCTTCCAGTTAATAAATAAATAAATAGATAAATATTTCTTTCCAGCTTTGAAATTTTACATTCTCATGATTTATCAACAGTTATAAGGAACTGTCGACCGGCATACAAGTTAAATATTAAAAAGCGATTAATTATTAAAAAGCTACGAAAAGTTAAGATTTGTGATTATATACTTATTAACGAATATATATATATAGAAGATGTACAAAAGAGCAACCATATATTATAATTTTGAAAGAATAGATTCGTATTAGAAACGATTAAAGGCATTGATTCTACTATCTCTGTATTAGCAATTGACGAAATTCTTAATGAATGACAGTTTGAAACTAATGCAACCGCCCTCTCAACTGATGATACCACAGTGAAAGAGCCGCTCACTGAATATTCGCTTGCTTTATCTCCTCAATCTCCTAGATCTGACAGCATTGGCCAGACTTATTAGACCGCTTGAATTAAACGTCCATTGAGAGGCTCGATCTTTGAATGGTAAAAGTGATTTGAAAATTTAGATAAAGTTGATTGTGATGTATTTAATAGCATTGTTTTACATTTGATTCTATTGAATGGATCTAGAAAAAGGTGGATTATTCTGTTCATATTTTCTGTGTGAATTTTCGTTTCGTGTAATGTTGTACTATTAAAATATTTTGTTTTGAGTTCGAGTATTTTTTTTAGTGTAAAATAATTAACCCATGTAAAGGCTGTAATGTAAAAATTTATGAATTAATTAAACGATATTTTTGATAACTTTCGTAAGCCCTTACAATATTTTGAAACGTATTTCGTTTCTTTTAGATAATCTAAAAAATATTTGTTTATTCTTTTAGACAAATGGTTATAATAACAATTTTTGGGAGCAAACTACGTGTAAAAATTAAATATTATACATATATGCGTCATACAGTAATATTTTCAGACATTACCTTAAAATATTTAGAGTATATAGTACCAATACTAAGGAAATGATGCTTTTTTTAAAAAAAGCTTTATCCAATGTGAGATAACATTTCATATATATTGGAATTTCTTTTAAAGTATCATCAACCAACACCGTGACAAAATATATTAATTTATAAATAAACATTGAAAAGGTAATATTCTATGTATTTCTATTAGTCTGCGATTTAGTAAAACAAAATTGGGAAAACCCCTGAACACGATTAGCCTGATTCAATCAATATTACATTGGTATGCGCAAAACTAGAAAATAAAATATTTAAAATTATGAAATGTACATTTATTGTGCTAATCATAGATTTTTTTTTTTTTTAATTATTATACTTTTTGTAAATCTTTTCGTCTAAAAATATTTTCTTGGAACTATTTCTCTTATTAACAAGATTTATATAAAAAGAACTGCTTTTGAAATAAGATCATCATCATCATTATTATCATTATTATTATTTAAATAATATATGTACTCTATAGGGCATGAACACTATAAATTAAACAAACAAGTATCTTTGTGCATTTTATGATGATTATTTGCAAACTTCTTATACTTCATCTGTACTGTATGTTAATACTTTTCAAAACATCCATATGAAATAAACTTTATGTCACAAAATACTTTCGAATAAGAAAAAAAAAAAAAAAAAGAATAAATATGTCTCAATGAAATGTGTAAAGACACCCCCCGCCCTTTCTTCATGGAATCTTCGCATCTGGATCCCAAAGACTTGACGGACAGGAGCGACATATTGTCTGCCTCAGTGAAAGACTATGGATGCTAACCTGCTTTTTAGTGCATTACCGACGCCATTGAACTTGATACCACGATGTCTTTTGATGATTCCCATGTCCAACGAACTGATCAAGGTGGAACGTCTTAGTGGTGTCAAGCTCGCGGTCAAGCGACTGGCCCGGTAAAAGTTTTTAGGTGTGGTCCAGAATCCTGGGAACCTATAGGGGTCCTGAAAACATCAGGGGTGTTTACCCCCCCCCCCTCCAGGAGCGGAGAGGAGAACACACAGAGGATCTTTTGATCTGAGAGAGGCAGGAGAGCCGAAAAAATGAACGTTTATTTTTTTTTAATCAGGCACAATGCCTATACCATTTTTTATACCTTTTTGGTATTGTAATTGTAAATATGGTCGTAATTAAACTAGAAAATGTAATATAATGGCTCTATTTTATTCCTGCCTAATCAATATATTTTTACTTTTTAGCTGTTCGGATATCACGTTACTACAAATGTTTCATAATCTGTTTCTTCATTAATATCAAGAAATGCTACTAATAACCCACATCAATCTCGCGTCATTTAAATAACCATAATTTCAATAAAACAAAAACAATATAGTGTATTTTGATCTAATGAGGTAAAATAATTATAACACTAGATATTTCAGACTACTTTTGAAATAAATCATACTATCAAATAAAAAATATATTTTGTAATATTTTTTTTCTTCTGCAAATAGCTTGATAATTTTACTATAGTTAACTACGCGCTGGAATTTTTATTACTTACGCATTAATTCAAATGACCGCACCCAATTAATTTTGAAGAATCAAAAACTTTATTGCAATTAATAGCCCAGGCACGTCGGCATGATGAAATATTCATATTTAAAATCCATAGCACGAACTAGTGATCAGCTGTGACACTGACTTACAAAACTTCATTCGTTATAACTGTACACCATACCAATCAGTTTTTGACATTCGAAATTCTCGAAAAAATTTATAAATTTACAACAGAATAGATTGAGATAACCGTCTCTCTCTCTTTCTCTCTATGTGTATATATATATATATATATATAGATATCTATTAACAGGAATTTTATAAATATATAAGTTCAACAGATTAGAAAAACCAATAGGAGAATTACAAACCAATGCGCAAAATTGCAGCGAAAGGAAATGCAAAACTTAGATGTAGGAATTTATAAATGTAGAAATATATAAACAAATGAATGAAATAAAACCCGAAAATACACTGAGATCTTCATCAGGGAGGCCCCTCAGTGTAGGGGTGAATGAGAAGTTTTTGAAAGGACAGTAGCTATAAGCTAATAACTATCCTTAGCCCCCAACTTCTCATCAAACAGAAAACCACCAATAACTGAAGAGAAATCTAACAAAAATATAATGCATAAAACTACAAAAATATTTTATAAATTTATCAAATTTTAGAATTTACAAAATTACATCAATTCATTAAAATATATATATCAAGCAGAAACGGTCGTTTTGCCAAGCCAAGCTCAGAGAAAAGCAAAACAAACAAACCACCACTAACACAAAGCAGAACGCGCCAATGATAAAATCGACAGAAATAACCCAAGATCGTTAAATGCTTATTATACAGAAACCAACTTTCCCATGTTAAATCGGCAAATTTTTTTCCTTAAAGTTTTAAATATTGGACGAACCAAATATCGCAGTAAAATGAAACAAAAAGTAAAATATTCGTATCAACGAGATCTTTAATTTGAGATAAAAACGAACTTTCTAAGTTAATAAGTAAAAAAATGGGAGCATTTTCAATTTAGCGTAAAATTAGATGTTTTGACAACTTTTTGAAAAAATTTCTTCTTCAAGAAATTTTTTTTTAAAACAAGCTAGAGAATTCATAAATGTGCAGAATTCTTTGAAAACTGGTTTTTCAGATAGACAATAACTTAATCTAGGAACTTTTATAAAATTTAGCTTTTAAAAATCAAAATTTCCTATCTTACTTGCTGAAAAACTGTTAAATATCGCCAAAGAGACATAAATCGCCAAATATGAAATTGCTTCATCTCAGTTTACCCGAAAAATATTAATTTCAAATTGAGCTGCTTTTTCTTTTTATAAGTTATTTTTTTAACCAAAGAATCTTTGCTTTTATTATTTTGTACAATTTTAAATTTTATATGCCTGAAAACAGAAATGAATACATTTTTGAATAACATTTGTTTCAAATCTATAGCTTGAATTGCTGATTTTTTAATATTTTTCATACCTTAGAATAAGAAAGTCAGTACACGATATAGTATCCAATTTTAATATCCTTCAATTCAATCTGACAATGATAATTATGATGCATAAAGATTTCTACTTCCTTCTATATAGCATACTAGCAGGCTTTGCCCACTTCGCTTGTCATTTTATTGAAATGAATTTCGACTTTCGGTTTTTAATGGATTTACACGTTGTAAGAGCTCCTGAAAACAATTTGAGTATTTTTAGAAAATTTCTATTTGCGTGTGTGTGTTCTATGTGTGTGGCGAAAGTTTTGTTCCAACTAGATATCAGGAGCTACTGCTCAGAATTACATATAAATTTATTTGCAATTGAACCTTGATGTATAATAGCGTTTATCAATATTTGGTGTCAATTGCTCAACATGGTGCTGCTATACAGTGATTGCCGCAATTTCAGAGAAGGCTATATCTGAGTAACTAATACATGGAATTGCATAAATTTACAAATAAATTTACATTGTTACAAATTATAGTGCTTATCAACTTTTGTACCAACATCTCATCATGTGGCGCTGCTATACAGCGATTTTCGCAATTTAAGGAAAGGTTCTGTTGCATATAATGAAACAAAACTTAATATGTGAAAAGGCCATTATGAGACATTATGCTGATTCAATCTCGATGCCTATCGGCCGATAAGTGGAGCTCATATACTACAATTTTTTTTTTAGAACTGAAAGGATGCCATCTGCATGGTGAAAATTTACTTCCGTTGGACATTTTGTGCAACAATACCTCTCTGAGTTGATAATATTCAGCATTCATAATGAAAAAAATAATAAATAATTTGTGCTGCGTTAAAATGTATAGGAAAATGTAGAAGAAAGTTTTGTGATGAACACGACATACTAGTCTGCATAGAAAACCCATGGATAATGTCTAGCAACCAGAATTATGGAAAGTTTAACGCAAAGAAAACTTTGTAATGCAGTTTAACACAAAGAACAACATCGCACAAAAGCTGAGTTGAAATCCAGGACATACCTGATGTAAAGTATCAGGTTAATTCCAGTAAATATAAAAACTATTTAAAAAAAAATAAATGATATCTACAAAAAAGACACTTAAAATGTACAAAAAAGCCAAGCTCAAAGAAAGAGAATTGATTAAAGTTGTGTCTAAAAAGGGTGTGATATCAAATTTCCAAGCTTACATTCAAATACTTATTTAATATTCCCTTTTAACAAAATTTTCACATGTGAATCAAGTGCCTTATGATATGTTGATAGAAATCCTTCTTTCCTGTACTAAATGCATCATAGTGTGTTTCTGAAAAATATTATTATTTTTATTTATGTATGATGGGCTTGGCGGCCATCTTTCAAGAAATGAATAAACATTCACACAATTTGAAAGAAGTTTCTTAAAATATATCTCATATAAAATTAATTTTGCTATTCCATTCAGCAGAGACGGAAATATTTCGATAACATGATTTCTTATAATTATTTAGTATTAAGTGCACTTCCATCCTATAAATGCCGGGAATAAAGAATATAAAAATTTAAATTAACGTAGAAACATGAAGAAGAGGGGGAGGGGGAAGCATAGAAGCTTCCACCCCCCGTTATATTTACCCAATTTGAATTTAGCTTCTTGGAATAAATATCTTGTAAAAATAATATGGTTATTCCATTCAACAGGGGTTGAAATATTCAGATTAAAAAAGAAAAAAAAAATGCATTAAAAACATCGCAAAAGCCCCGTTAAGCACACAAGTTGAGTCAATTTATGTTTTAACAGTGTTAAGTTTGGCGCACTCCCATCCTCCCATCCTATAATTATTTCTCATTGCGCAGCACTAGTGCGATATAAAACTCAATTAACCAACCAATCAACCAACTCATCCTGTAATTGATGAGATTTATAGAATTCAAACTAACGTAAAACTTTGAAAGATGGCCGCCAAGCCCATCATACATAAATAAAAATAATAATATTTTTCAGAAACACGCTATGATGTATTTAGTACAGGAAAGAAGGATTTCTATCAACATATCATAAGGCACTTGATTCACATGTGAAAATTTAGTTAAAAGGGAATATTAAATAAGTATTTGAATGTAAGCTTGGGAATTTGATATCACACCCTTTTTAGACACAACTTTAATCAATTCTCTTTCTTTGAGCTTGGCTTTTTTGTACATTTTAAGTGTCTTTTTTGTAGATATATAATACACAAAAGAAATACTGAAGGTAAAATCGAAAGAATAAAATGAAATAAAAATACAACCTTTCATTTGAAACACAAACAATCTTCAGCCGACGGGGCTACTCGTCGGTTCTTAAATATCGCCCTTGAATGTGGAAATAGAACAAACCGAGATAGGAAAACTCTGGAAACTCACAGTTAAAAATTGGGACGGGTAACAGTTAATTTGCAAGGTACTTTTTAAGTCTTCAAGAGCATATCTTAGATCTTCTTCATTATTGCAAATTGTATGAATTCTTTTAAGCTGTGCGAACATAATATTTTTTAAAACTTTTTTACTGATATTTGAAAACCAATTAGTAAGACTATTAACTTTAAAATTAAAATCTTTTCTTTTATCATATAATCCAAGGAGCCATTTATCTTCTTTTCTCTTTATATTTAAATCTAGGAAAGAAATTTTATCATTATCTGTACGGTTTAAAATTAATTCTTTAGGATATATATTTTTAGAAATATTTTCGAAACAGTTACAGTTGAAAACAATTAAATCATCAATAAATCTGAAGAAAGTAATATTTATAAATTTTTTCTCGAAAAAATATAAAAATAAATTTGCGAAAGCACTCGAAAAACTTGTGCCCATTGGGATCCCCCTCCGCTGTAAAAAGTAATCTTTCCCGTTAAACAAGACGTTTTCAAAAATACAAAACCTGATAAGATTAATCCAGTAATTTTTATCACAATTTAAATAGCTGCCAAATTCATCATAAATGTTTTCAAAAACTTCAATAACCAGGTTATGCGGAATACTGCCAAACAAATTTTCAAAATCATATGTATTTACGGAAGTAATGCTTTCTGAATTAATCTTAAAATATTCTAAAACTTTCTGGTTATTGTTTATAATGTTACAATCTTTAGCAGAATTTATTACCTTTAAAACTGAATTTAAATATTTAAACAAGATTTTACCGGCTTTATCATTATAGCTATTAGTACCACAGGTGACAAAACGAAATTTAACTGGATTTTTATGAAATTTTACTGTAACGAATAGATATGGAAAATTAAAACAATTTCTACTTAAATTTAGTTTTTTATCAAAGGCCAAGATACGTTTTTTGATAATAGAGGGGTGGTCAGTTAACTTATTGAACGAACTATTACTGGAATATTCCTTTAAAAGAAGATTTTTATAAAAAACTTTACAAATAATAGCAAAATTACTATTAGCTTTATCTACGGTAGCAATAATAAATTTATCTTTTATATTTTCAATACTTTTTTTAAGTTCAGCACTGTACTTAAACTCATCAAGGTTAAATTTACTATAGTAATTTCTAAGGAAAAGCAATTGTTTCTTAAAAAGGTACAAAAATTTAAATTTCCATTGTTTAAAGTCTTCAAAAGGCCAGCTATATTTATAGGAAACTTTTAAAATAAAAATGTCTAAATCTTTTTCTATAAAATCAATGATTTTTTTATTGCTATAATTGAAATTCAACCTAAAGCTTGATCCCAAATTCATAATACTTTTTAAATGATCATCTTCAATTATATTTAAATTACCTGAGACAATATGTCCATAATAAGGATCAATAAAGTCTTTCAAACTATTTGAATTGCAGTAACATTCATCTTCTTTAATTAAACTAATATATTTACTATATTGATTATAATTGCAAATTATATTTTTTAAAGTTTTATCGTAACTATTAGCAATCCTTATATTGAAACTGTTTTTTAAAGGAAATAAACTTTCACAAGCTTTCAAAACTTTTTTAAATTTAATGGAGTCAAAAATTTTATCTCTGAACGACAAAACTAAATTTTCTTGATGGTGATCTTTCGAATTTCCTTCCTTATCCAAATCATAATTACCAATTTTATATTTGAACAAATCCAAAATAATATCTTTAATTAAAATATTTTTAAAACAATAGCTTTTTAATTTATTTCCAATAAACCACTTTATAACTTTATTTTTCAAACTGAAAACCTTTGTTTTTATTTTATTTATATCACAGAATTTAATATTTTCCATATTAATTGAATCCAAAGCTTTTAAGATATCGTTGTTAATGCTAGTTTTGCCTTTTCCTCTACAGCCTCTTTTAATGTATTTATAAGTTCTATTTTTTAAACAAAGTTTTCCGAAAATACAACAGTCTTTTTTATTAGCCACATTAGTGCCATTAAATTCAGAGTTTAAACCGTAAGGATAAATAGTTTTAAGTTTATACATAAAAAGTTTTTCCATATCAAGCCTTTCATTTTTAACACATATATATATATATATATATATATATATATTTTCACACACATATATATATATATATATGTGTGTGTGTGTGTGTGTGTGTGTATAGTAGGAATGTGCCGGGTCGTCAGAAACCGTGATCCGCGGATACGGATATGAACACGGATATCAGTTTTTCTATATCTGTGGATACGGATACAGATACGGATATTTTATTTCAAGATCCGCGGATACGTATACGGATACGGATCTTTGAAAAATCTATAATAATTAAGTACATATCTAACAATTTTTCTTCCATTACCTTTTAACCGTACGTAATGGAAGTGAGGTATTTGGTTTCGATATCGATTTTTCACTGAACATGTTTTGAATTCAAAAAAAGTTGTTTTGGAAATTATTCATTGTGTGCATGTGTATATATGTGTGTAGGGGGGGGGGGCAGGGGAGGGGGCGTGTGCCTTCTGACAAGGATTGGGGAATCGTCTAAATCTAAAGATAGAACGACAGAACTTTATATTTAAAACTTCATATTTCAACTTTTGGTGAAAATTAAAAAAAAAAAAAAAAAAAAAGAAAGAAAGAAAGAAAGAAACTGGAAATTGGACAAGGAAAACCGAAAAGAGACAAATTTGCATCTCAAACAAAGCTATAATACATTTTTTTTTCAATGTCGTTATAAATATAAAGCCCCTTTCAGATATCTGTTCGTTTGTATTAGTCGGTTTCTTCAGAAAAATTGATAGGCAGTGTTCGTGAACATAGTAAAATATAGTAAAGCATTTTTATAAATTACGTTCAATAGAAAATAATTTTAAGCTTAATTTTAGGTAGCTCAGTATATTCTCTATAAACTATATGCACATTGTATTGTGTTTTTAAATTGAGTTTTATATGAAAAGCACCTAACATAAAATGAAATAAATTTCCAGCAATTTCCAAATAATGTCCCAATATATCGAAATACTTTAAGTAGCCCTGTAAACGAATCATAAATGATTTCCATTCCACAATCTGCACGAAGCATGTATTTATGCATATAAAAAAATATATTTATTCCATTTTGTAGGGCAGCCTATAAATGTTACACTGTACTTACCAAAAATTTCCCACATAGACCTAATATATTTAAATTTTCTTGGATGTCGCTGTACACGAAAAATTTACTTGATCTTAACAAAATGTTTAGTGTGGTATCACTATATGATACAGATTTAGAATAAAGAGTTTGGACTGCCTACTACTACGTGTTCGTGTGATATTCTAATAACAGACACACACAGACCAGCCGCTAAAAACATGATTTTTTTTTAAATTCATGGGACCTCAAAACGTGTAAATATAACAAAAACTCAATTTTGAAAATGTGATACAAAAACAATATATTGTCTGCCATATATATGGGTAAGAGAAAGTAAAAAACTGTTCCAAAAAAATTCCTTTAAACACATTTTCAATGAACTAATAACATTTTATTAAATAAAACTCATATAATCTATGTAAATTTTTCTGAAGAAAAGATAGGATTATTTAGATATTTAGAATTTTACGTAACTATTCATAATTTATAAATTTCCATTTTTTTTAAGTACTACCTTAAGAGAAAATTATATATTATGTAAAATATATGTAATACTTTTTTATAATTAATTTCTTTTTCTTAAAATTTACTGCCTCAGAGATAATGCAGGATCAAGCTTTTAAAAAGAAATGTTTCATTTCTAATGATTCACAGTTAAACACCTGCTTTCAAACTGTCGCTTTGAGTATAAACAGCTACGCGATCTCGATTTTGGTGAATTATTTATTTGTTAAAGAATAATATCATCTGCCTTACTGAATCCGTCTTTCAGATGTTTTTATTTCATATTATTTTTTTAATCAAATCACAGCATGTATTTCCTTTATAAACGCTGTATATATTAAGTGCAAACGGCGAGAAATGCAAAAGTTCATCATATAAAAGTGAAGACGGGAGTTCACTGCACAAATAAGAAAAATGAAGGGGTTTAAAAGAAAAATTGTAAATTACGGGAAAACGTAAATTCCGAGAACGTAAAAGCGAGGCTATACTGAAATTCTTTTAGTTATACATTAAAGATAGTTTATAATGAGTTATAACAGTTTCTTCCTGATTTTCTGGAAATTTCTACAAAAGATGCGTATTAGATCCGTTGAAGAAAATAAAAGGATCCGGATATTTTTTTCTCGCTGATACGCATCCAGATACGAATACGGATCTTTTATTTCTTGCGGATATCCGCGGATACGGATACGGAACTCCGGCATATGTCTAGTATATACATTCATGTATCAGGTGCTTCAACTTATTTTATTGGTGGAATATCTTTTAAACTATTTAAATTAGCATTAGATTTCTAATCAAAATTTTTTCTTCTAATGATTCGCAAATACTTTTTTTTCCATACAAATAATATAAACGACCGTTAATTTAATATATATATATATATATATATATATATAGTATAATAGTAATAGCATTTTATTGGAATCCTGTATGCGAAAAATTGAAGTTAGTAAAATGAAATATTATATTTGAAAAAAAAAAAAAATTAAACATAATACTATTGAATGAAATATAGAAGATTGAAAATGAACTTTTTTGGCATTGCTTGTAAAATAATAGAATAAAAAAAATAGAGTAAAAATCTTTAATTAACGGGTTGTACAAACTATTTAAAATAGATATATAAATAAACCTTTACTTTTTAACTTTTTTCTGTTTCTGTTTTATCACTTTTATATCGTTTGATATAGTTTTATGAATGTTTACTTTGTTTCTGTTGTTCATTTATTTATTAACCGATTTCAGAAAAGGAGGAGGTTCTCAATTCAAACCGTATGTTTTTTTTTTGTTTTTTTTAATTAGCTCATAACCTTTGAACGGATGTTCCGATTTTTATGCTTTTTGTTTTGTTGAAAAGGTCTTGGTCTGAAATAGGTCCCACTGTAATATCTTTTCGATCTAAAGAAAATACAGGATGCCCCAAAAAGTCAGTTCCAACTCTTTTAACTGCTAAACGGCTACAGCTATAATCATAAAAGTGGTATGTAGGTATAAGAAAGTGGCCTTGCGCTACAAGGTTAAACCACTTACATCGTAACCTGGTGGAAAATAGTGGAGTTAGTGTTCCTATCTCGCAAACGGTTCAAGATACAAGGGAAAAAAATGTGAATTACAAAGTTGAAGCATGTCATCGATTTAGTTCAAAAAGACAGTTTGTAGATATTGATGCTAAAAATAGAACGCTAAAAACATGCATTTGTTTGTTCGCAATTTCTTATACTATGCACATTTGAACTACATTGCACACGTTGTAGCGTGTAGCTCGTGACACTTATGCTATGCAGTTCAAAATACGGTTAAGCAGTCATATCGTTTAGCGCATTGTCTATTTTAACCAACTTAACAAAAGAGGGATTCTTAATCCAAACCATATATTTTTGTTGCTGTTGTTGTTGTTTGTTAGCTTATAACTTCGTAAGAGATGCTCCGATTTTAATACTTGTAAAATTCTTGTCATGAAATAGGTTCCATTATGATTTCATTAAGATCTAAACAAATTATAGTGTGCTCACAAAAGTCTATTTCCACTCTTTTAAATGCTGAACGGCTGCAGCTACACCCGTAATAGTAGTATAATAAAGTGGTCATGCACAACGAGATGCGACCGCTTACAGCGCCTTTGGGGGAAAATAGTAGAAATAGCGTTTCTATCTCGAAAACATTATGATGTAGGGGAAGAAATGTAAATTACAAAGTTGTAGAGCATCATCGATTTAGTACAGAATGACACTTTATAAGTATTAATGTTAACAGCAGAACATTTTTAACGTGCATCTGTGTGTTCGAAATTTCCTGCACTGTAACATGCCGAAACGATCTTAGAAAGTAAAAAGAGCTTTATTTCGATGTTTAAGCTTCTATCCGTCAGCTGTAATGCCTATTTGGATCATTGTTTGAATTATACACTGTGCACATTCAAGCGTAGAGAGAGTGACACGTACGCTCTGTAAAATTCAATTGGAATTCAGATGTGCATTGCAGTCGAGGTTATCATTATATCGTTTCTATGTCTGTTTAATTTGTTAAAGGTATACGCTGTAATTTTTTTCTCTGAAGTCTCATTTGATAGCCTTATATGAATAACAAATTGTCATCGATTCTTTTCCAACTGCTTCTCTTTTGAACGTTTATATTTCATATATTTACTGATATTGGATACATTTATGCTGTATGCAACAAAACTACGTTCATAACCAAAAATCCCGTTTTAACAGTATTTTCGGTTACGAATGCAGCGCATCCTTTCTTTACAATTCTGAAACCTTTTTAATGTAATGCATGTGGATTAAGTAGATAGTTTTTTTCTCATATCGCATAAAGGAAAGGAAAGTGACACCAACTTAAAATGCAGTATTTGAGAAAAATTAACTTTAAAATAAGGCATTGACTTGAATAAAACTGACACAACTGCGCCTCGCGAGTGGATAATTTTAGAGAAGGAGATGTAACGTTTTTTGTGTACATTGGGGCTCTTAATCTATTTTTCAGTGACATAAACGTGAAATTACCATTTTTAGAGTTTGTCACTTTTCTTGCGAGTTGCGATATGTGAGACTGCTGTCTAACGTCTTCTGATGTTCTGCTATGAATACATTTTCACTGAAAGAAAAAAAAAATCTTTTTGTAAAAAAAATGGAACCTACTCCAAAAAAACAACTATTTTTCAAACTACTAAAAATGAAATGAAATCGAAAATTGCGCTTATAAGCATGAAATAAATTCTTTCGCCGATGAACATAAACACTACAATTAATCACAACTTTTGAAGTCGACGCAAAATTAAATAAAAATTCAGAATTTATTCAATATAAAAATCAAATTCTTTTTGAAATATACATCTCACTTTGGCATCTGCAAAACATAGCCGAAAACTATTTTATGTCAAATACACTTAAGGTTTCATAAGCTGCAAACGTTTGCGGAGTTGACATGACATCTGTCGCCATTGGCGGGGGAAGAAAAATAGATCGCCAAATTATCTGGTGAACATATGTAATTTCTTTCAAAAATCTTGTTTTTTTTTTTTTTTTTTTTTTTTTTTTTTTTTTTAAATAAGGTATATTAAGAGAGCAATCAAGAATATGAAACAATATTTCGTACAATGTATATTACGAAAATATACATCTCGCGTGTATATTTTTGTATTACAATTTGATCGCCAAATCCAAAAACTGCCAAGAACGACAAATATCAAAGCTATACATGGTTTATAAAAAAAAAAACTCTTTAACTTCTTAGAAACATAAATACTGAATTTCGAAGGATTTTCACTGTTCTTTGTAGATGTTACTAATCGACCAATTGTATACAGTGATAAAATAATAAAGGAAACTATGAAGATGGATCGGTAGGGACAACAGCGTTTGTAGCTATCGGTCTAAAAACAAATCTGTCGACTTCAAAAGTTGTGATTAATTGTAGTGTTTATGTTCTTCGGCGAAAGAATTTATTTCATGCTTTTAGGCGCAATTTTCGATTTCATTTCATTTTTGTAATTTGAATAATAGTTGTTTTTTCGAGTCGGTTCTATTTTTTTACAAAAATATTTTATTTAATTCCTTATTGCCATACAAATCATTATCAAAAATCTATTTTTGTTTTTTTTTGTTTTTTAATTATCTGAGCAAGATCAGGTATCTTGCACTACTTAACTCTTACTAAATGCTAATAAGGTATTTAACGAGATTTCTTTTATAAATATAAACATAAAATGAAACATTTTCAGGCAGGCCGGAGCAACAAAATAAAAATTGGTCGGGGCTCGCCAACAAAACACGAACGAGATTTGAAATTCGAAGTCGGCCAAACAAAACGCGACATTCTTGAAAAAGAATAAGTTTGCAACTTTGCATATAATTAAAAAACTTTCAAAATTAGAAAAATTATAGAAATAAACCTTGCACTCACTTAGTGTATATCATATTACTTTACAGATATCATAGTTTTTTTCTCAATCTATTAAAAATTTAGCTTACCTATATGTAGATTTATATTGCACTAATGGTAAATCTTGTTTTGTGTAGTGTTTAGTCCATAAATATGCTTTTTTTTTGTGATTTTTTGAGTATTACAGAATGTAGACCGTAAAAAATTAATTCATTTAACAAATAATATTAAAAAAAATCCTCATGAAAAAATAACTTTGCGACGTGTGAACAACTATATAGGCCAGTCAAGACTATGCTTTAAAACCACTTAAAACTCGACGGGCCAAATCCCGGCTATATATATTTTTTTCTTATGCGAACCTGACCTGGATGTATATTTTTATTTTGGCTCGGACCTATAAGCCAAGTCGAGAACTATAGCTCGAAAATCAAAGGAAATATATGTTTGACTTTATTTTTAATTTATACATTTTAGCAATTTAACAATTCTCCCTTAGTTAATACTCAAAACTTTAAGATTGAATAACTAAGTTAATGTACGTGCATGCAGTTTCTTGGAAATAAAGTTTTAAAGACAGGACTTTTCTTTTCTTTTTTTTTTCTTTTAAGTTTTTGCATATAGGGTAGCCATAAAAAGTCACTCTTTTATTTTTTAGTCATACAAGCCCTTATAAAATGTATATCATAAAAAGCCTTATAAAATGTGTGGCACAAAAGTAGCAGCGTTCTATTCCAAAAATTTTTCTAATTGGAAGTATAATGCCAATATTAACCTTTTCAGTACGAATTTATTTGAAGTTTATTTTTTGCATATTGAACATATTTAATTTATTTATTGTGGATTAGAATGCAATAGATTATCTGGAATAATTAAGTTATTTTAGTGATAGAGATACATAGTTTTGAATCTAGTTTTAATTAGAATGACGAGCCAGGTTGTAACTTCGACACAACATGTACAGGACGAGTGTCAGTCATCAAACGAACTCAAAGGATTAATAGTTTAACTCTTTGACGCAGATGGGACACCGGCGTCCCTTTTGCTTATTTATTTTTTGGCGCTCTTATTACAAATATTATTATTATATGATAGTTTTTTATTATAAAAGAGAGTCTAATAGTTACTATAAAAAATCTATGAGATTATCAGAGTAAAATTTTTACTAAAATAAAAATGTTAAATAAAAGTAGTTTGAAAAAATTTTATAAACCAATTTCAAAAATTTATTTCTAATTAAATTTGATTATTTAAAAAAGATCAGTAGTGAATTATTATTACTCCTATATCTAAGTAATTGTAAATAAGTGCAATTTGTAAAAATATTTATTCATGGGACGCCCGTGTCCCATGATAAATTTACCTTTAACGCAGAAAGGGACACCTGTGCCAAAATTAATTAAAATTTTAAATATAACATTTTCCACTTATTTAGATCTAAAATAACTTAAAACTATCAAAAAAGTGTAAAAATTATGTTTGATGAGAAATCTGCTTCAAAGGGTTAAAAGATAGCCATCTGAACAAACAAATTAAAACGTCCGGTATAGTTAGATCTTGCAGAAGAACTACAATTTTCAGCATTCGTCAAAAATAATTGCTATTCAAAAATTGCTTCAGTTATTATTATTTTTTTTAATAGTTATAGATACGTATTTTAAGATTCAAATAAACAAATACCACAAAAAGCAAAAAACAGTCATAGTCACCGACGTGTCAACTACCGGAATATTTCATATCACTAATTCTGGAAAATTATCTTCATCTTATGTAATCACAGAATTTTCGATGATAAGGTTCCATTAAAACTATTTATATGGAATAAGTCGGAGGATTAGCATATCTGTAGTCAAAACGTTTACACTCTGAGCTTTAGATTCCAATGTTTTTTTATTCAAAATAATGATATTATAAGTTATTTATTATGTTTACTGGATTATTTATGTAAGAATTATTTATGTTTACTGCAAGAAATTTCATCAAAAGTAACAGATAAGATGCTTTCTTTTTAATTATTCTTTTAACTTTACATAATACAGCTATAAAATATATTATGTTTGAGGAAACGATATTCATAATTTTGTTAATTTTAATTATGATAATTCTTTTATTTGAATTTCACCAATCTTGCCACGAATTTCTTCACGGCATGACATCCTTACATTACTTTTAACATTTTTGGAAGTGGAAGTACGTCCTTTTGACAAAAGGTTGCAAAAATACAGATCGTCTACTGATAGCACTTTATACCCCATAAAAATAAATTTTTCAACGTTTTAAATCAAAGTAAACTCTTCATCTTAAAATAAAAAAAAGTCTCTTATTTTGAGCTAGGATTTTTGAATACTTTTTTATGGTTTCATAAAATCAAACGAAATGCTTGCTTGATACGAGTTTTAATCATCCATCTTTTAATGAAGTCATTAATTCTCAAATTTAATTTAGAGTAATGTGTTGAAACATATTAATTATGTTAATATGTTAGTTCGACTATAAATATTGAATGAGGTATTAATAAGCAAGAGAAAATACACCAATGTTTGATATACATTGTTTTACTGCAGCTTTTAAAACTGAATTATATAAGTTAGAAATTAGGGATAAATCTTTGAAACTAATATGATTATTTGAAACAAATCTATTATTTCACTGCAGAGTAAAAAAATAAATAAATGAATGTATGAATAAGTACAAATCAAAAAATATAAAATAATTCATATTTTTAATAATTTGGCAAAGGTAAAAGTAGAATATAGAATCAAAGAGATAAAAGCGCTCATTTAGTTTAAATTAGTTAAATAATATATAGAATAATAGTATTTTAATAGTATAGGCAAGATTGGCAGTTAGCGATCGTTAAGAACTTAGATAGATTACAAGAGTGAGACAATTATATTTAAACAAAGTTGAGGATGAATTTGCTTAAAATTGCACTATAGTTACGTAGTGGGCAATTGATGATGATCTGGGATTCACCCTAAGGATAGTCCGGAGACATGTTTTTACAAATTTTATCCTCCACGAAGGGGATAGTTGCCCCGATTCGGTAACCCACCAGCCACTATTGACATAGTTGTCAACATTTTAATTTATTCCGGAGCATTTTTAGCCCCACCTTTATTTCGCACCACAATATTTATAGAACAATTTTACCCAATATATAACTCTATGATAAAATAAGAAAAAAATGCTCTTAAAACAAGTGGTGTGAAATAAAGGTGGGGCTAAAAGTGCTCCGAAATAAATTTAAAAGTTTGCGATTCTGCACTGATGTACACGACGGTCTTTGGCTGGCTCGAGTATCGTGCCTGCAATCTTCTTATTGCGAGCTATAGACGTTCTACCAGTTGGGATATCGTGATCTATCACTGAGTAAGGAAATACTATCAAATTTTTTGTCTACAAAAGTAATATTCAACGACTGTTACGAAATATTTAATATAGGAAAATAGGAAAAGGTCCTTAAACTTCTTTTGGCAGTTTTCAAGAATATATCAACAAAAACCTTAAAGGGAAGAAATTTTATTAATTTGAAAGAAAAAATGTAGAGTTTTGAAAATAGATAAATAAATAAAATAAAATATTCACTTTTCTTTACCTCAATTTATTAATTTTTTAAGTGACTAAAAAGAAAAAATAAATAAATGTTAATTATATATTTTAATTGATTGATTAAATTAAATTTTAACTTATATTTAAACATAAAATACCGTAAATAAATTTTAATATAAATGCAAGCCACATATGATTACTATATATACCATTGAAATAAACAATTATTCTGCAATCCTGAATAACACATTATATCAAGTACACTTTTTCAAAATATATATAACAATCATTAAGGGGACTTCGCGCCTTTGACAGCATCGCTGAAGTATGTTTTATACAGGGTGATTATAATTAAAGTTATGATTTAAAAACGCTATAATTTTAAAACTACCCATCAGAGCGATTTGATATTTTACCAGAGCAATCGTAAGGCAATGAAATTTTGTTTGGCAAAAGAAAAAATATATATAGTTCCAAAATGTGTCGTTAATTATCCGTAAAGTATTTGTTTCGTGAAACTCCACTTTTTCTCTTTTCACTATGACTGTTTCCGCTGTAAACACGTATTCTTGTCTTTTTGCTAAAAAAATTGTAGTAAACCCTTGAAGTCAATTGTTTCCTGCTATTACATTGTGTTGCTAACAACATTACTGTGTTTAATGAGTCCAATTAGGCGTTTCCCCTGACATTACCCTGACAGCGCCATCTATAGGAACATGTTGGAACTACTTTTTTCCTTCCCCAAACAAAATTTCATTGCCTCACGATTGCTCTGGTAAAATATCAAATCGCTCTGATGGGTAGTTTTAAAATTATAGTGTTTTAAAATCGTAACTTTAATTGTAATAACCCTGTATAAAAGATTATATTTCCATTTAATATTTATAAATTGAACTATATTAGGTTGTTCAATAAAATATATATTCAGGCAGTATTTCTTATGCTTTTTATATATATATTACAGATTTTAAATCTTTAAATTGCGTTTTCGCAGTTTTCATTTTTTCATGAATTCATAATCTTCAAAACCCTTAACTACAGATATTTAAGAAAATACTTAATATTTTTTTGGGATGTTGAATAAGACCTACCTAAATGAATTAAGGATGGATTTTGCAATATCTTTAAAAGAAAAAATATTAAAAATATAAAAAAAATCATGTTTTTTTTTTCATAATTTTTACATAGACATAATTTTTTTCTCAAAAACTAATCAATGTATTTAAAAATTTATCCCTAATTCTTTTAAGCAGGTTCCATTAAACATTCAAAAAACTTAATTTTTTGTAGAAGTTTAATTATTTTAAAAATTATGAATTCGTGGAAAAATGCAAACTGGGAAAACACAATATTAAGATTTTAAATCTGTAAAAAATATATCAAAAACCATAAAACCTGTTGCCTGAATATATATTTTATTGAACAAAACTAACATAGTTCAATTTATAAATATTAAATGGAAATATAATCTTTTATATGAAACGTATTTCAGTGCTGCCGGTAATGGTGCCAAGTCCCCTTAAATAAGTCAATTCAATAAATTATTTTATTTTGCGGTATTGTTATTATTATTAAACACTTTTCAGTAAAAATTTTAATACCTTTACTGAAGCTAAAACTAATCAAGTTTATTATTATTTCTTGGGTCATTTAGAATCATATTAATTTAGAACGAAATTAATAGAAAATTTAAGATTTTTTTTTTTTTTAATCATTTTACGAATGGATATTATAATTACACTCTCCTGGCAACTAATGCCCCAAATGTATTGAAATACACGCCTTTAATTGGATGGATAGAATTTCAAAAATGAACTACAATTCAAACAAGAAACACAAATTATCAAATTAACCTGATTTTTCGATCTGAAATTCACCTAGAATCTTAAACGGCGATGTAATTTCACATGCATTTGTCAGTTTAATTGCTCATAATAGATAATAATGCAAAAGAAGAAATACATTCAACAAACATTTTATAATTCATTATCAAAAACTTTCATAGTCACTTTAAGTTTCAGCTCTCCTATGTATAAAAATTAATATACAAATATAAAATACAGTAAATAATTTGCATAAAATTTTTACTAAGAATTTTCCCCCTTCTTCATGGTTAATCCGTTAGTAGTCGCTAGTTTGTCGATTCTCCGCCCATCCTTTCAGTGTCACAGTAGCAACATCTTAATTCAATAGCCACCAAAAAAATTTTAGAAGTGGCATTTGATATACATAATCGACGATTATTCGGGTCGATTCGCCTTTTATGTATATCAAACGCAACTTCTAAAAATTTTTGGTGGCTATTGAATAAAAAAGTCGCGACACTGAAGGAATGGGCGGAGAATTGACCAACTAGCAACTACTAACGGGTTAAGATTATATATTGGATTATATAGATCTGATGATATTGCAGGGGTGGAAATTTGGCGCAGAACACATACCGGTATTAAAAAAAAAAAATCTCTACTAATAAAATCGTCAGTTTAAGAAGAAGAAAATTTTGTTTCATAAATACCGGTATGAGTTCTGCGCCAATTTCCCACCCCTGATATAATATCGGTATTTCGAAAATTGAACCAAGCATGTAAAAATGCTTGGTCCATACTAGCAATGGTCAAATGACCATATTAGCAATGGTCAAATGACCATATTAGCAATGGTCAAATGACCATATTAGCAATGGTCATGAGCTATCGTTGCAAAATTCTTATCTTCTCGTGTTTGTACATATTTTAATCATCTTCTTTACAGAGATTCACATATTTTCAATTATTTAATAACAAAGTGGATTGAGATTGTCCTAGACCTGGGTGAAGTATCTTTTGAGGAGTTATTTCATAGGACGGTACCGTGTGATATTCTTTCGTAACCTCGGATAAGGAATTTTTCTGAAGGGTTCTAATACGTATTCATGCGAATTTCAAAGAAAGCCTCGAATAACTAACTCCAAACGACTAAGCCGACGCGAGCGAGCAAAATACATACTCGTAAATAATAAGGTCATCATAAATAATGGAAAAACTGTGGCATTATTATTAATCAATGTATTATATATTAAATTTAATTTCAAAAATCCTATATTTATCTCCCTCGATCTTTTTTTTTTCTTACATTTTATAAATAAGCAAAATATGTTTTCATATATTATCTATATAATTTTTTTTTAATAAGTAGGTTTAATAGCTGAATAATCTAGTAATAGATTGTACTGTAAATTTGCATACCGTGTAAAATGGATTATATATATATATACGAGTAAAATAAAGCTTAAAAATTTTTCTCTTTAGTGTTTTAGACGTTGAAGATTTTACCTGGGATTAGTTATCTTGCACCAAGTCCCGTTTAATATTCTTAAAATCATATATTCTAGAAAAATAAATTGTAAAAAAAAGAAAAAAGAATGCGATAATATTCCTTTAGTTATTTTTAAGAAATAACAAGATTCATGAAATTTGAATTTTTAAATAACGTTAATATATTATATTGATTTATTAATCGTTTAGCCCTTTGAGGGGCAAGCAAGTTTTCTCATTTAAAATGAAAATCCACCAAAATTCACCAACAATATTAGAAGAGAAGAAATAAATGAAGTTATTCCTACCGTTATAAAAGCAAAATTTTATAAAAAAAATTCCGGGGCTAGTTTTTGCAATCGGTAAATAAAAAATTTGCGTTTCACTAAGCAAGCGGCGCCTCTAAAGAGGGTTAAAATATTTGATTAAAACTTTAATAGAAATTTCTTTGAAGAGGACGTTGACTAGTAATTATTGTATAACATTAATCATTTAATTACGACTTTATAAAAACATTGAAGAAAATTAATTGGTTAACATGCCTAATTGACCTTCTATTGAGTCTTTTCGTGTTTAAATTTTAAATTAAAATCCAAATTAACATGAATCACGCACTTAAAATTAATTATTCATCATATAGTTTTATTTTCACCATTTTTTCATCTGTAATACGTAAAATAAAATTTCATTTTTTTTTTTTTTTTTTTTTTTTTTTTTTCAAAATCGATAGTTCTATTGTCACACTAATAAAGTATCATTTCATGAAATGTATGATTCATATATTTTTTTTTTTTATAGTTACTGCAGAAAATTGAGTAATTTGCTATATCTACTTAATTCTCAAGTCTTTTAACAATCACTGAATGTTGTACGTAGGGGTTTCAAAAAGTAAGGTAACAAGAGCTCTGACGAGTATAAAAATTATCCGTATGAATAAAAATCCCTCTGAAGGTAACGAAGACGATCACAGGAATCAAACGGTATCAGTAGATGGAACTGGTTGTCCAGTAATATGGACTAGTACATCTCAGTTAGAAGATGACTGCGTTGGCAGAAACATGGTTCGCGATTGAAATAAGAAGTGTGATAAGATCTTTGCTTTTAAAGAAAAATTCTTCAGCTGAAATTCAATTGGCAGAAGTGTACGGTACAAGTGTTACGTCACGAAAACACATGTTATTTTGGTGCACGGAATTCGACAATGACAGAACAGATGTGAGAGATGGAAAAAGAGCAGGGCGACCAAGCACGTTCACTTCCGACGATAATGTTTGCTTTGATTGAAGGTGATCGTTGCATTACTCGATTGTACAATTTTACATTGAGTAAAATTTCACACGAACTCCATATCTCATTTAGCAGTACACAAAATATTGTGCATGAACAATTAAGCTATCGGAAGACATGTGCTCGTTGGATTACAGTTACAGAGTTTTCAGCGACAGATATTAGACCACCCTCCTTACAGTCCCAACCTCGCATCAAGTGATTTCCATCTCTTCGGATCTTTAAAGAAACACTTTGGACGTCAGCATTTCAGAATCGATGCTGAGGTTCAGCAAGCCGTCTTGATGTGGTTGCACAATCTTGACGCTGATTTCTTCGATGACTATTTCAATGGTTTGGTTTACCGATAGAAGAAATGCGTCGATAAGTATAATGTTTATATAGAGAAGTAATATGTACCTGTGCCTTCCTACATTGTACATATATTTTTTTTTATTTACTGAATAAACGCTTACTCTGAATGTTCTTGTTACCTTACTTTTTGAAACCCCTTCGTATAATTCAACTTATAGACCAGAGGCCGCAGCGTTCCTATATTTTTACGACCGTTTTATTATACTGTCACCACGATTTTCACAAAGAAAATTCCCTTGAAAGTTTTTATGCTGTTTTAGCGTAAAACCCTTCAGGAAAATTTACTTTTTGAAAATTTTGAGGATAATAAAATGATGCTAAAAATATAGGAACGCTGCGATACCTGCATATATCTCTATTAAAAAAAAAAAAAAGAAAGATAAGAAGAAGCAGTGTTTAATTAAAACTGTCTCATACTATGGGAATTCTTCGTTTTCTTTTGGCATTTTAAAGAATATTAAAGTTATCAATTTTAGTTATCAAATTTGCACATATTTTTCAAAAACTTTCTAATTGATACTTTCTAAAAGCTAAACAGGCAATTTTAACCTTTCCATTACGTATGCTTCCGTGATAAATACTATCACAAAATTAATAAAAGTATGAATTATTTTGTGCCAGTATATATATATATAAGTTTTTGTAAACGTTTTCTACGATTGAAAACTTTTACTCAGAAAAATTGGTATTAAAATACCGCGCAAGTTTGCAGCTCATTTGTATAACGTATATAGTTTAGTAACACACCTACACTTAGTACACATTTTTACAAGGAGAAATGTGGTTAATTCGACAAACACGGCGAAAAACAATATTTTTAAATACACAGAAGTTTCTAAAAAAATGGTTGTTAAAAAAAATATATAAGTAAATAAATACGCAAATGCTAGTTAAAAATTTTATATATATGCCTGTGTAAAAACATAACTTCTTTTTAAAAAAATCGTAGCATTAATAAATAAATAAACTGCGATAAAATTTAAACGAGAGTTAATTATGTTGAGAACAGTGTTGTCAAATTTAGGGACATTTATATTGAATATCTACCCACTAAATTTTAAATGTAACGGTTACCTAATCCCTATTATGGGTATTAAATATCTCTTTTCAAAATTATTGGGAGTAATTAAATAAAAATGTCCCTAAATTTGGCAACACTGGTTGAGATATAATTTTTTAACCCTTTCAGGGGTGGTAGCTGGGTAGTGCAATCACAAATTTTAATTCGAAATTACAAAAACTGTCCCCGGAAATTTTTTTATAAAACTTTTCTTTTATAACTTAGACGGAAAACTTCATTTATTTCCTGTCTTTTAATATTGTTGGTGATTTCTGGTGGCTGTTGATTTTAAATAAAGAAAATTTGCTTGCCCTTGAAAGGGTTACAAAAATTCACAGTGAGAAAACATATAAACATTATTTTATGGATAAATACAGTTTAAATTAACAAGCCTTAGAAATATTTACGGTATGTATTTATGCAGATGCAAGTTAATTTTTGCATTATATGGTGAAGTTGGAAATGCAGTGGGCAACCATTAAAGGTCTTTTGTAATGAATTAAGCGAAAGAAATAAATACGATACAAAGTATTCAGCAGGGTTTAAGGGAAAATACGTTTAAAAATGCAATAAAATAAGAAAATACGAGAATTATTAACTTTTGTCTAAGATCTTTTTAACCATTCCTGCATATTAACCGCCACCCCCTCCTCGTTTCCAGTTTTTTCAGTTAAAGAAAAAAATCTGCACTTTATTATTTATCTATTTTTTTAATAGAATTAAAAAAAAAAAAAAATTACTTTGTTGAGTTTTCACGAATGCTTTACGTGATGAAAAATGATGTACATTTATTGAAATACACTGGGCTGAAGGTCATTAACCCGTTAGTAGTCGCTAGTTGGTCGATTTGCTGCCCATCCTCCAGTGTTGCCCGATTTTTTTAATCAATAGCCACCAAAAATTAGAAGTAGTATTTGATATACATAAAACGCGAATAAAATCGATGGAACGTCCATCACATCACTTCTTAAAATTATTGATGAGAGTTAAATAAAAAGTGTGCAATCTGTAATAGGTGGCGCTGTCTATAGCGACTACTAACGGGTTAATAAAAATACGTATTTATCAATGTTTTAGAGAGAAAAAAAAAGTCCTTCTCGCATAAAACCAATAAGTATTTTTGTTTATATTTTTACAAATTATCGTTGTTTTCAAAAACTGTAAAAATTTTTCGCGATGAACTGTATGTTTAAATTTCGATTTTTCATTTATTTTTATTTTTCTTTTTTTAATTGTGCTAGTGTTTTTATTTGTTTGTTTTGTCTATTTAAATTTTATAGCACTTTAACAGATAGATATTTTTTTTCATACTGTATTGAGTGTTATTTCCGAAAACCTCCTGAAAGTGTTCTATTTAAAGTTTTTTTTTTTTTTTTTTTTTTTTTTAGACTTCTATTACTATTAAGCTGTATTAAGAAAGAAAAAAAAAACTTATTAGGAAGGCTTTAAAATTAGTCTATTTTCGTAATATTTTTATGTGTTGTCTCTAAGTTACGAGCTAATCTGTAATAATAAAAATTAATAAAAGTAAAATTAAAAAAGTATTCTAATTAATAATTAAAAAAAGAAAGAAAGAAAAGAAAAAGAAAAAGAAAAACAATCGGCTTAACGCTTTTGCTAAAATCATCGTTTTTCCTTCGCCACTAAGATTTTAATCACCACTTTAAAACAGATTTTTTTCATTTAAGTTGTTCCCATTAAATTTTTAGTAATCTAATACAAAGTTCTAACTTCTTTATATATATATATATACAGTGTTTCCGTATTTAACAGAAATAAATATTTTAATATAAAGAATCCTTGCAGATTTTTAATTAAGGATATTTCGTTGTGCTAAACGTAAAATTATGGATATTCCTTTTTTTTTTTTTTTTTTTTAAGACTTTCATAAAATTAAATATTTTTCAAGTTAAATAATACATGCACCTTATAATAACATTCGAGAGTTAAATTTTTTTTTTAACTGCTCTTGTAACTAATAAAAATGGATAATGGATAATGTTAACATTATATTTAGAAACTTTTTATTACATGCGTATGAAAAACTCGTATAACATTTGAACATGGTTTTATATTCTAAAACGATGATAGAATAACAATTTTAAAGGAAAAAGTAAATAGATAAAATCCACACTTTGTTATCCATTTTCTTTCTGCTCACGCATCTGTAGGATTAAAAGTCGTTTCTATCTCGTAATTTTACAATTATTTTAACGAATGTTAAAAAATAATGATAAAAAATTTTATTGTAAAAATTCTATTAATGAAATGCTTAATTTAATTACTGTTATAATTGAGTTTAAGAACGGTCACGTTCGTATTTAATATTGAAATAGAGTACTGTATCATCATTAAGATAACGTTAATAGTAAAAAGCATTTTTTTTTTTTTTTTTTTTTTTTTTTTTAAGCACATTCTTGAATATGATTATTAACGGGCTATTCATTTATTTTATTTTTAATGAAATGTAATGAGAATATGTAAAAAATAGTAGATGAAAAATTGTTCATGGAGTTATTAACAATTAATGCATCTTAAGTTTTGGGATAAACATAAGGGATGGGGCAAGAAATATAGGATGAGAAAGCGAAATTGAAAAGATGCAAGTAAGAAGTAACAATTCCTATTTGCTTAAATATACAAATATGTATTAATCCATGTAAAATAGGAAAATAAGAAAATAAATCTTAAATTTCTTTTGAATAATATTGAATTATAATTTTTCTACTAATATTTTTTTTTTTTTTTTAATAAATTGCTTCCTTTTTAAAAAGTATTTTGAATAACTGAAAACTGCAAGATAAAAAATAGTAACAGATTTTTCTTCTAAAAAATGTTACTTGAAAAAATATATATATAACAGGAAATTGGTGCCACCCATTGCTTCAGATAAGGAAACATGTATACTAGAGAAGAATTAAACGCAAATTTAAATAAAATTAAGAAATTTAAATTGGTTATAAGATTTTTTCAAAAACCTTAAAGGGCATACTCAATTTAACACTGATAAAAATAAAAAATAAATAAATAAATAATCTCTGTATTTATAGGAATTTTGCAGTGCTTATTGTAATATTTGATGTTATAATTTATCACATTAAAAAAACGTACATATGTGTTGCATTTTGAATCTTCAAAAAATAAAATTACTTTAATAAATTATTATAAACAAATTGGAAAAATATTTTTATAGAAAACATTACCTTTTTTCCAGTGGAAAAATTCCAGCAAAATTCTTGAGTAGAAGATAAAATCTTCATTCAAAACGCTTCGTTATATTTTTTAATAAGCTTAGCTCTCAATTTTTTTAATAATTTAAATTAAAATTTACTTTAAAAATTCACTCTTATAAGCAGAAAAAAAGGTATAGTTTTTAGTCATTGAGTCTATCATTAGTTGTGGACATTAAAAGAATATCTCAAAGTAAATATATATTATTCATAAGATATTCGCCTCATATATGAACAGTTGCCGGTATCTGAGGATAAACTGTTGATTATGAAGTAGCTCTTAGGAAGGTGGGTTACAGACAACTTTATTAAGAAATAGACCATGCTCGAGTCAACCTTGACAGAATCAGAAAGGAAAACAAGTTGTTACCGAGGGGGCGGAGTTATATGACTGCATGAAAAGTAACTCAGATTTTTAATTATTGGATCTTGGTGAAACAATATCTTTAACGAGTTTCATTTATCTAAAAGAAAAAAAAATAGAATGCGATGAAATGATATTCAATTCAAAAGTGATAATGTGGATAATTGATGCAGTGAATCTGTGGATATTTGAAGGAAGAGGTCACATTTTACACAAAAGTTTGAATTTCTTTTTAAGAAATCGTTCATAATTCAAAACTGTATTTATCTGAACGTACGATCCACATATAGAGTTGCCGTTACCCATAACGTTCTCCACCAATATTCATAAATAACATTTATTTTAATATGTTTATAAAATGTATATACGATTCAGTAAAATGAAGACAACGTTGTAAATGTAGGGGCGTATAATGCTACGGACAACAGCAATTCAATGTATAAAAAAATCAATTAACCTTTTAATGTACAAGATAATTATACTCATTTAATATCGACAAACACCAGAAATTATAACCAGTGTTAAAAGCAAAGAAATAAATAATTATTTTTTTCCTGCTAAGTTTTTAAAACAAAACATAGTAAAAAAAAAAAAAAAAAAAAAAAAAAAAATCCTGCTAAAATCTTAGCATTTGAGAATAAAAATTAGGTGGTGTATAATATGCACTTTACCTAAGAGTTAAGCTCTTTAAAAGTTCCAATTTGCAATATAATTTTCTATCGATCTTATACATTCTCCCCTATAATAGAAAAGAGCACCTCAGAAGACTTGTTTTGTGTTTAATCTATGTGTTCTTGTTTGCCTCTAAATTTTTCAATATAAATAACCTTTGGACTACTATATGCCATTAAAGTCATTTATTCTGGGTGTTCTTGATGAATATCATCCCATTTTTTGTCATTTTCAAAGAGGTCGATTTACCTATCAATCCTAAGACCCTGTGTTTCTAGCTCCAGAAAAAGTAATTTCTCAAGAGTCGTTTAAGCTTCCTTTCTACAATTAGCATTCCAAAATATATTGCTGCCAACATTTCTAATTTTTAAATCATATTTTTCACCAATATTTTGAAAGGAATCTGTCGCATATTTTCGACGAATAAATAAAGTTAAGCAAACTGAAAACGTTTATAAAACTTTCCGTTATGAAGTCTCCGTTGAAAATAACGAAGACTTGGCACTTTGTAAAGATATCCTACCCTACGACATATTATGGTCAATATTTCTTTGAAAAGATGCAGATATTTCAAAATTTATTTTTGAAATAATTAATTAATATCAAAAGTTATCTATTGTCTGAAAAACATTTATTATTAATTTACTTGTAAAAGATATTATTTCGAGTATTGCTATATGCACTCATGTTTGGGAAAATTGCAACACTAAGAAGAAATGCGAATATCAAAATGATATTTATTGGGCACATACATTATAGTAGGAAGTCATTATAGTAGGAACTGGGATTAAAATTTCAGGAAATTTGTAGCAATATGTACTGAGAAAACAGTACATAAAGAAGCGACCTCTGTGAGCAATAGCAGCACTTATCTGCCTAGGCATTGACTCAAACAGCGATTGGGTGACATGCACGGGTAGAGCACGTCATGAAGCTTTACACAATGCCACAATTCATCGAACGCAGTTAGTGGTGAGTGGTGGGGGAAAAGTTGCTTTTCAACGATTAAACAGTCATTTTCATTGGTGCAAGATCAGGAGAACACGCTGACTAGAGCAACAGTCGAACATATTCTGCATCAAGGAAGGTCTCGAAAATACGGACAATTTGCGATCGTGCCTTGTCCGACTTAAATATTGCGCTTCGGAGGCCTTGAATATAGGGCAGAGCGACGGCCCTTAACTCGTCAGAAATGTAATGGTCGGTATTCAGAGTGGCGGGAATGAAAACAACAGTTGGCCGAGACGTGTATCCAATGGTACCGCATACCATAACTCCAGGTGGTGACCCAGTATGCGGCTACCAAAATTTTGATTATACTCAAAACTGCATCACTGATTAATGTGTGATCAACGACGAACCTGGACGAAGAAATGGCATGAATTCACCTTTCAGACAAATCACAATCCTGTTTACAGTATCAAGATTGCCTTATCCGTATTTAACAACATTGTGAATAATGCACATTGCCAGCTGGGATTCGACATGGTCACACTGTCCATCACTTGCAGTGATGATATGGGATCCCATTGGATACACGTCTCGATTACTTCTTGTTCGCATTTCCGGCACTCTTAATAACGGCCATTAAATTTCTGGTGAGCTAAGGCCCGCCCCTCTGCCCTTTATTCAAGGCCTCCGTAGCCCAAAATTTAAGCAGGATAATGCACAACCGCAAGTTGTCTGTATTGTACGGACCTTCCTTGATACAGAATGTGTTGAACCGTTGCTCCGGCCAGCGCGTTCTCCTGATCTCGCACCAATGAAAATGATCGTTTAATCGGGTTGAAAAGCGAGTGACCCGCCACCACTCGCCAGTAACTACGGTTTATGAACTGTGGCATCCTGGTGAAGCTTCATAAAGTGCTGTACTCGATTATGCCATCCAATCGCTGTTCGATTCAATGCCTAGGCAGATAAGTGTAGTTATTTCTCCCAGAGATCGTTGCTTTACGTACTGTTTTCTCAGGATATATTACTCAAAACTACCTGAAAAATTAATCAATCGCTCTTCCTGCTATAATGTATGTGCCCAATAAATACCATTCTTATATTCGCATTCCTTCTTGGTGCTGCAATTATCACAAACATCAGTATATTAAGCTTATATGCATTGTTTTATGTACCCTGTTTTGGGGTGAAACTGTTCAGCAGTTTCTGCTACCAATATTTCCATATTGAAATTTTTATTATATTTTCACAGTAATTTTTTGTGATTAAATAAAATAAAAGTTGCTGTCAAAAAATAGCGGTGAAACAGTTTCGCCATTAGACAGAAACACTGTAATCCCTCCCTATATTTCCGATCAGAAATTTTATGCAACATATAATTTTTAAAAAACAATATTACTGTAATTTTCAGCGCATAATCTCCAGCTCTAGTACAATCATTTTACAGGAGAAATGTAATTTTATAAAATCGCTGTCAAAAGCAATAAATAGTTCATGTTTAAAAAAAAAAAGAGAGAGAGAGAGAGAGAGAGAGAGAGAGAGAGAGAGAGAGAGATGAAGAAACAAATACCGATTAAGCAAATTTAGCTGCAATCAATAATTTGGTGAATAAATTTCACAATTATAGTACTGCTTTCCAGTAAAATAGTAAAACATAGTGTACCGAATTTCTAAAATTAGGGGTTGTAACGAAATTGGAACTATTTTTCTGGTGAAATGAAGGATATTACTTTTTTAAGCAGCGATTCAATGTTTCAGTATCTGTGAAAAATACAACTTTTTTAGTTTATTAACATTTCTGATGTAAAACAAATTTATATGATTTGCGGGTTGATTATACTCTAGAAATTATGATTAAAAGTCTTTTCATGGATTTTTTCATTTTGCTCCATTTCTAGATTTAAAACGATAAATTAGCTTCCTATATGAGGCTTAAAATATTGAGGAACAATATATATATATATATATATATATATATATATATATATATATACTGGGTGATAGAAAATAGATGATACAGCGATTATCTCGTAAACTAATAAAAATATAAATATACTTCCAATTACAAAATTGGTGCAAATTAACAGTAGATTTCAAATATAACATTTTTTGTACAATGGGCTGTATACATATTAAAATACAAATTTTAATTTTTATACCGTCCCTGCTATCATATGACTTATACTTAGAAAAATATTCTCCTCGCTCTAAGAAGAAAAAAAAAGTCATCTTTCTAATTGAAAATCTCGCTGAGATATTGCAATTTGAAAATGATTACTTATACCACTTTATTTTCAAATTTGACATCTATTTTTCGACGCCAAAGTGCTCATTTTAGGGGGTTATCTATGAGGTGATAAAAATTTAAAAAAGATCCTTTATTTTAAAATAGCAACTAAAATCCTTCAAACACGTGAAATCAACAGTTTTAAGAACTTAATGCAAATTTATAATATTCTGTATTGTTAAAAAATTTAATAGCTACATTTCTTAGGAGGTCACCTGCAAATTAAAACACGTTAAGTGAGGAAGAAAATTAAAAGACTAGCAAAACCGTGGGAAATTTTCGCAGTTTATTTCTTTTTAACACTTTCCAACACGGTTGAAGAATTTCAATGACTTCGGCTGTTTAACACTTTCCAACAAGGTTGAAAAGTGTTGACTTCGGTTTGTCTGTCTGTGCATTCGTCTTTCTGTCTGTCTGTCTCTCCGCGCTCTACTTCCGTGAATATTGATGAAATTTCTTGAAACTGATATATGTTGTTTGAGTTCACTATCAGATGTTCCTTATTGAAAATGGAGTGACTACCTCTGTTAGCTTGTGTACAGGGACACCCGAAATTATTCCAAAGCATTATGTTCTATGAGAGGTATTTCTATAAACCATATTTTAGTACCTTTAATTTACACAAATATTAATAAAATTAAAATATGTTATTGAAGTTCACTATCTGATATTTTCTATAGAAAATGGAGTAAATGCCACCACTGGTTTATATACAGGGACACCCGAAAGTATTCCAAAGCACTGCGTTCTATGAAAGATATTTCTATGAAGCAAATTTTAATTACTTTACATAAATCTTAATGAAATTGAAATATTTTATACATATGCATAAAAGAATGCTTTCTATAGTGTGTAGTATGATTAACATTAGATTGACAGGGCACACAAAAATATTCAGTTACGTTAAGGGTTATTATTGGACATTTGCTGGAATTGCATTTTCATTTACATTAAGCGTTTTTAATTCTTTCTAGTAATTTTTAACTGTGAATATGATTTCAAATTGCGTATTTGTCTATCTGACTTCCCATCTGTCTATCTGTCCGTCTGCCCGCCCCCAGCATTCGTAAATATTTTTAGAATTTTTAAAAAATGATATATATTATTCAGGTTTACTATAGAATGTTCACTATTTAAAATGACATTAATAGGTCCTCTACAACTGGTGTGTGTTCAGGAACGCCCAAAAAATCCAATGCATTGCGCTTTGGAACAGACATTCTTATAAATCACATTTAAATAACTTTCTACTGTAAAAATCATAAAGAAATTCACATTTATTGCTAATATTCTAAAATAATGTTTTGTATAGAATATGATATGGTATTGTTGTTGTTTAATTATATGTCAGGGGTGTTACCGCCCTCCTAAAACCCCGTTTAATTATAGTGCCTACATTTATTAAAACAAAAATCAAGTCTGTTATTAATTTCCTAGAAATTTGCCAATCTTGATCAACTTTTCAAGTGGCAACTAAGTATGGAAATCAAAGTACCAAAATTGAATTTCCTGTAGTTATTTGTTGTTAAGTTATGCTGATAATTTATGTATATATACAGATCAACTACTAAAAATTTGAATTACGTATTCAGGAGGCCTCAAAACATGATATTATACAGAAAAAGATCAATTTCCAAAAACTACTTTGTTTAGAGTATGGGTATGAGAAATTAATTTTCCGTCCTGTGTCAGCAGTTCCTTCGACATAAAAAAAAAATGCAGCAAAGCACTTACGTCAATTACATTTAATAGAAAAATATTTAGCTTAATTTTGGGGAGCCATGTATATTGTTTATAAACTATATACACATGACATTGTATACGTAAATTTAGTATTATATGTAAAACACGGTAACACAAAATGCAATACACTTCCAGAAATTTTCAAGTATAGCTCCAATATATCGAAATACTCTGGGTAACCCTGTAAAAGAATGATGAATGGTTGCCATACCACAATCTACGCAAAACATGCTTTTATGCATACAAAAAACATGTTCATTTCTTTTTCTTTAGGGCAGCTTATAAATGCCACACTGTACTTATGAGAAATTTTGCTCATAGACGTAATGTATTTGAATTTTCTTGGATGACTCTGTACACAAACTCTTTGCTTGATCTTAACGAATAGTTTATTGTAGCATCACTATATGGTACGGATTTAGAACACCGAATTTCGACTTCCTGCTACGATTTGTTCTTGAGGTATGCTAATAACACACACGCAGAGAAAGAGAGAGAAACCGCCAAAAACATGATTTTTGAATTCAGGGATCTCAAAACGTGTTAATATAACAAAAGCTAATTTTCGAAATTTTACCCATAAGCAATACTTTCTCTGTACCATGTATATGGGTAAGAGGATGTATAAAGAAATAGAAAGAAAAATGAATTGGAAAATTCACTTTTAGTACATAAATTACTCATAAACTTTATTTGTTAAATTACGAAAACTGCCCCCAACACCATTTTTGCCAATTGTTATGTAAGATGACCTCCTGATTTCGAATATGACGCCCCTTTTGCCCTATCACCCACGGTTGATTAGGAATGGCCCCCTAATTTTAACACTTTTCGGTGATTTTATGGCATAAATTTGATTTTTAGGAGAGGAGAGGATTATTTTAACTGTTAAATATCTTCTGAGGGGCTATAGAATTGAAAAATTGTAATACATGAATATTTGCGGCAAGGGGAAAATTTAAGGGGGATTTGCCCCTCAAACTATGTATTACATTTCTTATATTTTTTTAATATGTTATTAATGTTATTTATTAAACATATTTTTTTGTTTTTAGGTGTCAAATTAATTGTTTTTCATTCTCGAAATCAAATTCCTGGTCATAAAATTACCGAACAGTGATAAAAATTGAGGGAGGGGGTGGTGTCCCTAGAAAACGGTGGGTGACTGGGCAAAATGGGAGTTATATTCGGATTCAGGATGTCATTTTACATAAGAATCAGCAAGAATGGTATCAGAGCTCGATTTTTTTTTTTTTTTTTTTTTTTTTTTAAGCGCTGTGTTATCAATGAGTATTCTCGTGTGTATTCACTCGGAGAAAAACAGACATTACAGATTAAAATAGCCGCCTTTCCCTGAATGGAAAAGAGTTCCGCTCCCCCCCCTCCCCCCCCCCCCCCCACACACACACCAAGCTGATCAATCTATGCCTTATTACAAAACCTATAGTAATTACAATTTCTCACTTTTGATACAACCCCTTAAGGGCCCTCTTCACTCACTGCCGTCGGAAGCCGAACCTAATGTTATTCTATGGGAAGTTTTTCTTTACAAATAACTTATTAACTAATACATATTTTTAAATTCTCTTTTCACATTCTGAAAATTCTCAGCTGTTAAATTGACGCACCTTTTCTAAAAAAATTATTTTTTTTAAATTTTTTATATTTTATTTTGAAGCTTAAAAATACGAATTTTCAATATGTGAATTTTTTTCATTTTGCAATTTCAAAATAAAATATTAAAAATTAAAAAAATACATTTTTAAAAAAGTTCCGTCAATTTAACAGTTGGAAATTTTCTGAATGTGAAAACAGAATTTAAAAATATGTATTAGTTAATAAGTTATTTGTAAAGAAAATTTCCCCATAGAATAACATTGGTTCGGGCTTCCGGTGACGGTGAGTGAAGAGGGCCGTTAAGACTTCGCGAAAAATGCTATAATTTTCAAATTGAAATAAATCAACGAAATTTTCACTCAGAAAAATGATTTTTTTTCCTTCTTAGACTGAGGAGAATATTTTTCTACATATAAGTCATATGATGGGAAGGGCAAATTCAATTTCGCATTTTAATATGTATATAGCCCCTTGTACGAAAAATGCCATATCTGAAATCTACTCTTAATTTGCATTAATTTTGTAATTGGATGTATGTTTCTACCTTTCTTAGTTTACGAGATAATCACTGTATCATCTATTTTGAATCACCCGGTATATATATATACAATAAATCTTGAAAATTAGTAGAAATAAAACTTGATTTTTTATTTAAAAAAACTTGAAAGAGAGTATTTATAAATTACAAACAGAATATTTAAACTCTGAAGATATATTAACAATTAATACTTATGACTTTGAAAACCTTTTTGGTAGTATTCCACATCTTTTAGTTTTAGAAATTTTTGAAAAAAAATCTACGATGTTTTTGCTCATGTAATTGATTGTAAAAAACTTTATTGGACTAACCGTATTAAATTTTGTATCTTTGAAAATGTTTTATTTAACGGTGCAGATTATTTTTTACAAATTCACGGTATCCCGATGGGAACTAGCTACTCGAGTGCCTTCGCCAACCTTCTTCTGTAGATGTTTGAGAGAAAATTTAGAAACATTAAGTTTTATAGATATATTGATGACGTAATAGAAATAAACTGTGAAAATTTTACGAAATATGCTGTTGAAATCTATCCCTTTGACCTTATCTTACACCGAACTGACACTAGTTCAATATTTTTCAATCTACTCTTCATATAAATTTGTCCTTATATATATTTATATTTTTATATTTTTACAATGATATATTCACTATTGTACTTTAATTATGAATTTAATTGCTTTTTTTAATGCTTTGTATTAATTCTGTTCTAACCTTGAATTCGTTTGTTATATATTTTTATTTTCATCTATGAGAAGTCGGGGGCTAGAAACGTATCTTTTGGCTAAAAAGCACACGTTTCTTCAGAAACTCCATTCACTACATGAGGGAGCTCCCCTGAAGAAGGCCCCATGCGTTGTGGAATTACTTTACATTTATTATCAGTTTGTTTATATATATATATATATTATTCAACAATGATCAAACACTAGAAAAGAAGTCAAGAATTAATAAACAATCAACTACATATGGAAATGAAGCCTTAAACGAAGCAAAAGATATTATGTATTTACAAGTGTTAGACAAAATAATGAAAGCAATTATTTTTTTTTTTTTTTTTTTTTTTATGTTTTGTCGAATATCTTGAAAAATATTTAATGGATTGTTTTTGAATTTCGCGATAAGAAAAACATGTCTTTCCTCATATTTTTCAGCAAAGATTTTGCCACAGAGGCACTTAAGAGGCGAACAACAATATGAATAATAAAAGAAATATTTGTGATTACTTTGTATCTGGAAGTGCGTCGATTCATCAGCAAATTTTAGATATGGTTATAAATGTTATATTTTTTACGTGTGTAGAGTTTTGTAAGAATAGTTTTAATATTTAAAGAGTTATAACTATTTTATTAAGAAATGCAAAATTTTTTCCCAAGTTTTTACTTTATAACTCTAAAGGTTTTTATCCATAATTCATGAAACTTTCGGAAAACATGACAACATATATCTAAATCATTACATTAAAGTTTAAAACAAATACGTTTAATATTCAAAGAGATATGGACAGTTGTAGTAAAAAAATTATTACTATGCATGCGCAGACTGTAGCAAAAAACTTTGACATAGTTTAATACACAGCTGTACCGTGTCGGCAGCAAAATTATTTGACCGATAGCAATAATTCCTACATAAAAAAAGTGCACTTAATACTAGTTTGTTAAATAAATCTTGTACTTTTTTATTAAAAACATGCTAAAAATTTTCAAATTAACAATATCAGGGATGGAACACGGGCGCAGAATTCATACCGGAATCTGCATAAGAAATTTCTCTACCTATAATATCGTTGATTTAAGAAGTAGAAAATTTTCTTACATTGATAGTGGTATGAATTCTGCGCCCGTGTTCCATCCCTGCAATATGTTTCTATAATAATGTATATGCGTGCGATTCTTCCACAAATGGATGCAATTATTATAGAGGGTCCATGCAAACATTTGTAAAACTCACACATCCACCAGACATTTTTTTTTCTCTTTTTTGTGCTAGTAGGGGATTGAAAATACAGTTTGTAATTTTATATGTGTTATTGATCTAGTGACTACTCTCGTGTCTAAATATTCATTATAAAATATATGGCAAAATATATTCGTGGTATTCCCAAAATTAAAAAACATTTCATCAAATAATTTTTAAGGTATATTCCAAAGCGTCTAAATTTAAAAGCATTTCTATTACTTTAATCCTTACTTTTGTGACAAAAACGAAAAATTGCGAATGAGCCTTTACCTTCGAGCTGTAAAACTGCTCGTTTAATCACCGATATCTCGGTGAATTTTCATGAAATTCAACTGAAGTTTTTTAAGAGGTGCTCTATACAGTTGAGTATTAAACTATGTCAAAGTTTTTTGCTACAGTCTGCGCATGCGTAGTAATAAATTTTTTACTACACTGTCCATAGCTCTTTGAATAATAAATGTATTTGTTTTAAACTATAATGTAATGTTTTAGGCATATGTTGTCAAATTTTCTGAAAATTTCATGAAGTTTAGACAAAAACCTTTAGAGTTATAAAGTAAAAAATTGCGAAAAAAAAATTGTATTTCTTAAACTTTTTATAACTGTTTAAATATTCGTTATATCCTTACAAAACTCCACTCGAGTATAAAAAAGAACATTTATAAACATATCTACAATCAGAATCAAAAGTATTCGAGCACTAGCAATAATCCCTGTCTAAGAAAAGCACACTTACAGTCGGCAGAAAAAGCATCCGAGCACAAGCAAAAATTCCTATATAAAAAAGTACATTTATTGCAGTTTTGTTAAATAAATCCTTGCCGAATCCTGTTCTTAGTCAGTCTAAGAACATGATTCGACAAGGATTTATTTAACTAAACAGCATTAAGTGTACTTTTTTTATATCGGAATTATTGGCTAGTGCTCGGATACTTTTGCTTCCGACTGTAAAATTGCAGATGAATCGACACACTTCCAGATACAGGGTAATCACATATATTTCACCTATTATTCAATTTGTTGTTCGCCTCTTAAATGTCTTCATGAGAAAATCTTTGCTGAAATATAAACTAGAACTTAAATTGCCTTAAGAAGTTTTACAGGGTATATTTTTACAAATACTATTTTTTGTTTCACGATATTAAATTCTTCTCTCTTGCATATAATAAATAAATTCGCGATGTCAGTTAATCTTGAAATTTTAGCATTTTCTTTGTAACACTGACTGTGTGTGTATAAAATAAAATGTTATTTGAAAATGTTCTTCTCCAAAAACATTCTCTGAGAAGTATATTCTGTAACGTACACATATAGCATACTGTAAAACACAATTTTGTTTTACAGGGAGTATCTCCGAGTGCAAATGCTATTTATTTCACAATCATAATTTTTTCCCTCTCGCATAAAATAAATGCCCTTCGATAGATCTCTTTTATTCTCGATATCAATTAATCTTCAATTTTAGTATTTTATTTGTAATATTGAATTCGTATAACATAATCTAAATTCACTTGAAAAGACTCTCCTCTAAAAACTTACTCGAAGAAGCATATTCTGTACCGTATAAACACGTTGTAAAGTATAACTTTATTTTAGAAGGAGTATTTCCGAGTAGAAATAATATTTGTTTCAGAATCATAAATTTTTCTCTCTCGTATAAAATAAATGTCCTTCGATAGATCTCTTTTATTCTCGATATCAATTAATTTTCATACTTTAGCATTTTTTTTTTTCCTTTCATAATTCTTTATTCTGATTTTTATATCTTATCAGCAGGATTAATTTAATTATTTGTTTATCCTCATTGTCAGATAAAAAGCATTAATATATATAAAAGTGATGAAAACAAATTGGCTAGTCTATGACCGTGACATGAAAATAAAAATATTTCATTAATGAGAACTTGTTTAGAATAGTTAAAAATTGCTAAAAAACCAATATTATAATATATATATATATATATACTAGTATTGATCATTCATAAATATTTTCGTGTTTACGAATTTTATCGCTTATTTAAAAACAATCCTAGCTACATATGTTTTTAATTATTTTCTTAGGACATATTCAAACTGAAAGCAAGGTTGTCACGGGCTGTATTTTTTTTCCTGACTCTTTCACGAGAGTTTTTTATTTTTTAGTAATCTTCAATAATATGTTTTCCCGATAAATTAAGGTGCACCATATCGTAAGAATATTGTGGTGGAAGAGTCAGGGAGAAAAGGCTAGTCCGTGGCAACACTGTGAAAGGAAATGTAAATGTTCAGCGCAAAACAACAAAAATTTCATTGAAAGAAAGTACACTCCTTCTCATATTTATAAGGACACTTTATGTTTTGAAATAACTAATGTAAAAATAATTGTGAACAAGATTATACTAAGTGCACTTAAAAACCAAAACTGCTATAATTTGTTTTAATATAAAACAAAATTAATAAAAAATAATGCAAAATATTTTTTTCTCACGTTTTTAAATGTTCATAATTATAGGGACAATCAAGATTTTTTCGTTTTATTTAACTTACTAGCGGATAAATTACAGCTTACATGCGAATTTGTTAACTACTCGGCTAGATTAATTCATATATAAGCCTTCAATTTTTCTTGGACGGACATTACTGACAATTCCTCGAAAAAAAGAACGTTCATGTAGTGAAGTATGATAAATGTGTTTTTTAATTGGAAGGATAATTTCAATCCGCCGAATTTCTTATGAAATTCGAAGATCTAAAATTGCTGAAGGAAATGTGATCAAACATTGAACTGCTGGTTCGATAGGAGAGAGATCTGATGCAAAATCAGAGTTGTTTTACAGAGATCGAAGACTCATAATTCCTCTTACTGTTCTACTCATAATGACTGCTGCTGAATTTGCTCGTAATTTTTAACGAAAGGTTGGGGTCCACATTTATGCATGTTTAAAATAATTAATAATATGTTAAAATGAATAAAAAACCTGTAATAATCAATAATATTAAATGGGGGAAAGAACGTCTATGCTAAAGTTGAATAAAGACAATATTAAATGGTAAAATGTTGCATTTTCGGATGAAAAATATTTTATTCTTGATTAACCAAATGGTTTTAACAGTTACTGGCACGATCTGAAGATAGCGAAAAACAGAGCGGATTTTTTAAAGGCAGATATGAATCGGGCATTTTAAAAGTGGATCTATGGTGCTCTGGGCAGCTGTTTCTACTGAAAGCAGAATGAATTTAGTAATTTTTTCTATTATTATGAACATCAAGAGAATATCCGCAAATTTTAAACGTGGAACTCTCAAATTTTTGTTAGATTTTGGGGGGTAATAATATTTTTTTCAACAAGACTTACATTTCTGCCCTACTTCTATAGCAATAGGAAATAGTTTGAAGAAAGAAACTTCTGTATTACTGCCTTTCCCGTGGCCTAAAAGTTGAAAAAACCTTAACTTATCATATTAGAAAAGTGCATTCAAGTGGAAAGCAATTTTAAATTGTTTGAATCTATTCAGAATATTATCTATGCTGTATGAAATGGTATTGAAACTGAATATTTAAAAAAAAAAATGTATATATATGTACCAGAGAGAATGTCTGATTGATTCACTCTAAAAAGAGACCCTTAAAATATTAATTTAAAGAATAACTTTAAAAAAATTACTAAGATTCGAGCTGTCCTTATAATTGTAAATACCTGAAAAATCATTTTTTTTACCGTATTTAAAGTTTTTTTAAGATAAAAAAAACGATAAAACGTTTTAAATATAGTCTATTAATGAAATTCAAATTAATAAAAAATATATTTGTTTAAATAATAGTGTTCAGTGTTTAGTTAATATAGAAAAACGGTTGTCCTTATAATTATGAGAACCAGTGTACTATGATTTTATACTAGATGTTTTACACGGATATTACCATTCTAGGTATGTCAAGTTCGATATGTCACTCATATTTTACTAGTCATGCCGGAGATATTTTTAAGTTGTATGTGTAGGGGATTTTTTTTTTCTTGGAAAAAATTTATCTGCTAGACCTCTTCGTCATTATTCATTAGAATGTTTTTATCTGTTAGGTGCTATTTTTATCTATTATTAATATATTTCATCTGTTATCAATGTGTTTTTCCCGCCTATTAACTTTTCCTTTTGTTTTCACGAAGAAATTAAAATTGGCACCTGACGAAAAAACTGATGAGAAAATTTTATCTCTTCAGTTCAACGACTGTACTTTTGCTTGCTTCTTTTTTCCGTGGATATGTACCTCCAAAATTTCTCCATTTTATGCTTCTTAATGAATTCTCAATATTGATATGTTTATTTTTTTTTTATTTATTTATTTGTTTAGTTTGTGTGTGTGCTTCTATAGCTTAAAATAAATAAAACAATTCTGTTTTTACATGTTGAACTATTGTCATGAATTATATCTTTAATTTTTGTGTACACAATATCTATTCATGGTCTTCTTCACAATTTATCTTCAGTATTTTCTATTCTCAGTTTAACTACTTTATAAATACCACAATATCTCATGAAATAGAAACTTCCGCTTATGTTTCTTTAAAATGCAGCGGTTGACTCGCGTAAATAGCATTCTCCGAACTACGTCTATAGAATTAAACATGATTTAACCTTGTAACTAAGTTTATTATACCCAGCTATAGGCGACAATATTTTATTCCGAGATTTATCTTATGAGAGATGATTGGAAGGAATTTATTGACGCTCTCAAAAAGCAAAATGTTTTTTTCATACATAGTATTTTGAGAATCGCATTTATTGTTAAAAACTTTATTTCATGAAATGTATAGTTTAATTCTCTCATCTTTGTACATGTTTCTTTTTCCAAGTTTAAAGTTAAAAAAAAGTCTGGTGTATTTTTTAGTTCAAAATGAAACTTTGATGAAGAAAATATTATAATAAAATAAAAATTGTAAGAAAGAAGTAAGATATCTTGTTATTTTATGCATAATCTGCTAAAAAAGAAAATTTTACCTTTATATTTGATGGCCAAGTTAAAACGAAACGTCATATGAAAATTAAATACATAGAAAATGTGTTGATTTTTGTATGCAATACGCAAAAGTTGTATTAGTTTAATCCGTGTATTGCATTAATTTTTATTACCGCTATTAATATATATATATATATATATATATATACTAAACATATGTTATTTGATATGAGTCATTTGTCATAAATGGTGATCTACATATTACAAATGAATTTTCCTTTTAAAATTTCAATATAAATTCTGCAATGTATTTATAGATCATGTTATATAAAATAATTTTTTTTATACTTATATAACACTGCCTATTACTTTTGAAAGTTCGTTTCCAAGAATGTTCCAGTGGGTCTCTATTTAGATTGGAGGTTATATTTACTTCCATGTTTGGTAAAATAAGGGTTCCTTAGGTGCCTTAGGTCAACTGCTAACATCTAGTTGCCTCTATAGGTCTCTAGTATCCTGGATGCTTCAGTCATGCAGAATGCCACTGCATGACTCCATCAGACTTTATTAACAGATATTATTATAATAATGTGTGCTCATTATTTAAAATATATATATATATATATATATATTTAAGAAATATTTTTATTTAGGTATTTCTGTTCTTATTTTAACGATTTTAAGTTATCGCTAAAATTATATACTAAACAATCACATGAATTTTACATCTAACTCTTTCATTTACAAACAGTTCAAATGTCTTACTACTAATAATATTTTAAGGTATTACAAAAGTTTACTAATTCCTATAATTGTCAAATGTTTTACTTTTTCCGTCAATCATGTAAATTGTAAATAGAAATTGCCGTTAACTTCGATACATGATCAAAATCTCTCATTACATTTTAGATGAAACATATAGTTCTAACATATTAATTCTATCTACGAAAATTTGGTTTGAGAATTTTATTTCTGCCCTTTATAAAAAAATAGAAAATTGTTTTATTTTATTACTTTTAAAGTTAGAATGTTTGAACCTATATCTACTTTTTAATCAATATAAACATAATAATATATAGTATTGTCTAGTTTTCTGATTTCTATTTTTCTTGACTTACGAAAGGATACTCTCCTTTTCCTTATGAAATCGTATTTTCTACTGATTATTCTTCAGGTCAAGGTGCAAAATCCGGTTAAAGTGCTCCTTAAGAAAAGAATGTTATATCGGAGATCTCATACCATGTCATTGAACTAGCAAACCAACATTGCGAAGGTATACGAGCTCTTCTTAATCATTAAAGGCGCGGTTGACTAGTTCTTGATGAATGAAATCACCATTTGCCTTTAAGTGGATTTCGATTTCTTTTACTTTCTTTTTCTTCTTTTTGAAAAAAGAAAAAAAAATGATTGCTATTGATCGAATAATTCTGTGTAAAAAGTTATATATGATGTCATTGATTTACTGAAAAAGAAAAGAGTTTGCTTTTTATTGGAACTTTATGTTTACAACAATATTTCTCGGACATGATTGCTGCAGTAAATACTTTATTCAATTATTTTTTGTTAAAAATTTCTATCCCACGGTTTCAATGAAATGGCGTCATTCTAACTTTTGAGATTATCAAATGAAGGAAAAAAATGTCCTAAAACTATTTGATGTAAAAAAGGTAATACTTTCTTCAATGTTAGAAGTTTCAAAATATCGAAGTAAGTAATCACACTCGATAACAATTTACAATGGGAGACACATTTCTGCAGGTCTCTTTTGAACAATAAATTAATTGAATCAAATAAAATGTGTGTGATACTCTTCACTGAAAAATAAAACAAATCGTAAAATTACAGTACAAATGCAGTAAACCCTACAATTTATGTATCCTTTTAATCCTTTTCCATATGAGCACTGCAGTCGGCAGCAAAAGTATCCGAGCACTAGCAAAAATTTCTATGTAAAAAAGGTACACTTAATATAGTTCTGTTAAATAAATCCTTGTTGAATTCTGTTCATAGTCAATCTAAGAACATGATTCGACAAGTATTTATTTAACAAAACAGTATTAAATGTACTTTTCACATAGGCATTTTTGCTAGTGCTCGGATACTTTTGCTGCCGACTGTATTTCAACGGTGCATTAAACTTAAAAATATATTAAACTCCATATCAGTCATCAACGGCATTTAAAACATAAAATAATTTATATCTGCTAAATATATGATACATGTACTGTTCATTTTCGCCAACACACCTTTTGGATTTTTATGTGCTATAAAGTAATTGACGATGCATTATAAATTAAAATAACGGTACATAACACCTAGCACACATTTGCTTATAGTACATGTACCGTAATTTGGGACCATGTTTTTTATATAGTGTGCGTTTATGTCATAATGCATTCATATCAAGCACTAGACAACTTTACAGGCGGCATCAAAATTATTCGAGCGCGAGCAATAATTCCTACATAAAAAAAGTACACTTAATACTGTTTTGTTAAATAAATCCTTGTCGAATTATGCTCTTAGACTGACTAAGAACATGATTCGACAAGGATTTACTTAACAAAAGAGTAATATTAAATGTACTTTTTTTATGTAGGAATTATTGCTAGCTCTCGAATAATTTTACTGCCGACTGTACTTAATTATTCAGTTCTTTTATTTTATGAGGATAAAATTTTAAAGTAATTACCGAAAATACAGAACGACTATTTTAAAAAATCTTTTCCCATACAGTTAATTTATAAAAATGTATGCAGTCTTGTGCGAGTGAGTTAAATAATTTAGTTTGATAGCTTTTTTATTTTTAAATATACACTTTAAAATTTTTCTGTAGTAGATTACAGCACAGTGTGCTGGTAAAAGTATTGCCTATTCACTGTGCTGTATTTTTACAATGTGCAGTGAAATAAATTTGCTGCGATTTTTACTCACGTGTGTAGGGAGTAATCCACAACACTAAGCAACTTATTTATTTTTTTACAAATATAATTTACTTTATTTATTTTTTCATGCGGAACAAGCGGTCTTGGGTAGCCCGGGATTCAAACTCACAATCTCCTGTTCTAGAGACTTTGCCAATCGCGCCGTTGGGCTCACAATGACTTTTCTTTGCAAAAACAGATAAGGTCAACATCAGCACTGATTGGTTGATAAATCATGTCATACGCAGCAAAAGACTTCTGGAAATTTTTTTATACTGATTTACAGCACAATGCGAAGTAACCAGTCTTCAATTATTTTTACAGAACTAGCTGTAAAAATATGCAGCAACCTGTGCAGTATTTATGTTAAAGAAGTGCTTTATTTTTACAGACATTTTTTACAGTGTATATGAACTTTTTTTTTATGAGATGTTATTTCGTTTCATGTAAACCTAACACGGTATCAAGAAAGTGTCATTATCATTAAGTATCATTATCAGAGAAAGTATCACAGCATCAACACAGTATCATTGCTCATTACTACTGCTTATTTCATTGTTTTATGTTGTCAAGTGATTTATTCAAGTTTGAAGCGCTCTATTGCATAGCAACAAAATAAAAATTCATTTCGGATTGTTCTTAAATTTAATATATCTTAAAAAAAAAAAAAAAAAAAAAACTATAAAGATATGTAGAACAAAAAATAATTAAACATCAACTATAAGTTACTTCGTTATTTGAGATTACACACTATTTGGATCATCTTGACTACTCATACACACGGCGAGACTCAACGATAGTGCTTTCTGTTGAGCAAAACATTTGAAAATTTCTTCTGTCGTGTATTTCCTAAATTAAACTTTTGTCCTAAACAGAAATTATTTTTGAACAAAAGGCCAATCTTCTTTTTTAACTGGCTGCAACTGGACATGATGCTTTATTCAAGATTGTCTGGCGAAAAATCGTGACGATGCTTTCTTTACTATCTTTATTTTAAAATAATACTTTTTTTTCGTTGTTATCTTGAACTAAAATACATTATAATAAAAACAATTATAAAAGCCAAATAGAACTCACGATTTTTTTTCCTAAATGGAGTAACAATACGAGTTTTCGATTGCAGTGACCGCTGCTGAGCAATAAGGTAAAGCTAGGAGATATCGCGCGGTAGGAGAGATTGCGCACATAGGGAATCGGCGGGAAAGAGCTGAATGGGCGAGTTACGATTTCAGGTGATTATTCAACATTAATAGTGAAGTTCCGACTTGGATGTGCATGTTGATTGCTTCAAATGTCTAAGATAAAACGTAGTTATTGTTTCTCATTTTCAAAAAATAAATGCTTGAGTTTTCATAACCCTAACTGGGAATTTCAATACAATGGTAAAAGTACAAAATATTTTTAATTTAAACAATTTCTCATAAGCTACTGACTTAGACTAACGCTACAAGCACCGCGAATTTTTTAAAAGCGTATAATTACATAATAAAAGAATGCGCAATCTCTCCTACCAAAAATGGGAGAATTTGCGCTTTTCCTATTTAGGAGAGATTGCGCATTGATTTTTATAAAATTCTATTCTGATATTTCGCAGCTTATTGGTAATGAAAACACAATGAGGATGAGTTTGTGGAAGGTCTGTAACTGTACCAGGAAATAATTTCGAAAAGTGACTAGACTAGTTCAACCCATTCGAGACGGCGCATATTTTCGGAGACTGTCCCCAGAATCGGAAATTCAACATTATTCAAGAGTGACAAAAACAATAGACAAAAGCCACACCTCTGGTGAGATTATTACCTGTCGAATGCTACTGTTAGCCTATGAGAAATTTATCACAAAGCATATAAATGTTATTGTATAGCTGTTTAGTTATGCAATATTTTGAAGTATGATATTCAAGTTTTGTGTAACTGTCGACTGCTTAAACAGAAGCGATAAAATTAAATGCAAGCAAAAAATATCAGCCTATTTAAACTTCTTTTTAAGAACTGTGACCGTCTAAACTTCAATAAAATTACATAAATTAAATAAACGTAAAAAGTAATTTTAAAGTTGAAACGACAAGATTTCAAACCAAGTGAAATCTGAGGAACAAACATTCAAACCGTGTTTTCTCCTTCGGATACAATTTATAAGAAAACACAAAAAACTAATAAATTAAAAAATATCTACAGTTAAACTCTAATTATTGTTTGTTTAGAAGTATTACTGGTTTTTAGAAAGATATGTAGACATACTTTAGCTAATGAACATAAAATTAATTAGAAAAATGCATTTGAAATTTGGAGAAATCATGTTTTTTATCGAAAACCCGAGAAGGAAACATGTTTTGAATGTTTCCAGTGGGAATAAAGCACTTTTATAATGAAAATGTGTAAACCGACATAGCATGAATAAAATAAACAAACTTAAAAACTGGTACGTGTGCAGATCACATGGCCAAGAACAGCTCTGATTGGCTGGCTGGACGAATCACCATTTGAATATAGACAGGCTCTGGAGGAAGCACTTTTTGATTGAAACCTCAATTTTCTAAGTAAGATTATAATGGGATAAAATTAGTTTTAATTAACAATAATCGTACGTTTTCGTACTATTTTATGTTGAGATTAAAGAAAAATCTCTAACTCAATTTTCTTTATTTTTGGAGAAAACCCGGTTTGAATGTCTGCTCCTTATTTAAGTTTTGTATTTTGAACATTTTTGTGCATAATATTTTGAGGGTAAAAAAAAACTTTAATAAATAGTAAACGGTGGACGGGTTCTGGGCTTAAAAGGGGCGGGATTAGCCAAATATCATTTTGCTTTTTTTTTTTTTGGCTCGAAAATGCATTGCGCACAGGTGTGCAATCTGTCTCGAACAGGTTCATTTGTGTCAGGTGATTGCATGATGAATTCACTATGTACATAGGTGGAATGATTGTGAACGACGACAGATTTGGTCAGCGAACAAGAAACCATTCAAGCTAAAAGAAAATGTACTAATTTTAAATTAAGCGGGTTATTTAATAACTTAATGTTATTTTTCAACCTTTAGCTGGTCTTGTTCTTTTCTCTGTTTCTTTAATATTTTTTCTTTAAATAAATTTTTGTAATTCTTTTTAAATTTCTTTTATTTTTCTGCTTTTTCAATTATTGAATTGAAATATGCACTCCGAACAGTGTTGCCAGACTTTGAAACTTTTACATTTAATAGCCACCAATAATTATGAGAAGTGATATTTCATATAAGGTAAAGCTAGGAGAGTTTGCGCACATTTCAACAAAACGTTATAAAAAATCTAAATTTAAATTTTTTGCTAAACTGTTGGTGCATAGCTTTGAAGTGATACTTCTTACGCATTTTCATTACTATATTGTTGTTATACTATGATTTAAAGCAACAACTCTAATAAAACCAAGAGAGATATTTTGCGCAATCTCACCTTATAGGGTAGGAGAGATTGCGTTTAATTTTAACTACAGTTAAAATGTTAACAATGATAACTACGCTTAAATGACATTGGTATAAGGGTTTTGTAAACAAATATTTTTATATTACATATAGATATCTCAATTTAATAATTAAAAAAACAGAAAATGAAAAAAAGAACAATTAAAAAGAATTACAAAAAATTATTTAAAGAAAATAAATTAAAGAAGCAGATAAAAAAATAAGACTAGATAATAAAAAGTAACATTTAGTTACTAGATAATATGTTTAACTTAAAACTAATAAAGTTCCTTTTCATTTTGAATGGTTTCTTGTTTCTTGACCAAATCTGTCGTTGTCTATAATCGTTTCACTGGTTGTTATAAATGATGCAACTTTCATGCAACCACCTGCCACAAATAAAATTTATAAACGAGTCCATGGGAAATCGTTTAAATTAAAAATATTTTGTAATACTACCATTCTATAAAAATTTTAGAAAGGGTTTTGAAATTTTAAGCAAACATTTTTGAAAACGAGACAAAATAACCACGTTTAATCTTAGACTGTTCGAGAAATGGACATGTACATTTAAGTGAGCACTCCGCTATCGATGTTGTAAAACTACCTGCAGTTTCAGAGCGCTCACTGTATTCCTTCCTGCCGATCCCCTATATGCACAATCTCTCCTACCACGCAATCTCTCCTAGCTTTACCTTACATAATTGACGATGAAGTTTCGAAATGTTTAGGAAACTGTGATGTCAATTATCACAAATTCTAAAAAATATATTATCGTATAAAAAGGCATTTTAATGTAACGAAATATTTTTATGACCTCTAAATTATAATTTAAATTAATATACAATGTGTCTTTAAATTTTATATCCTCCCTTCTTACATATGAATCTTTTGCTAATTACATATTACAACTCTCTCTAAATCTTTGATCATGTATTATTCATTCTTTAACTTAATGCAGATCTACAATAGAATGTTATGCCTTTTTCTAATTCATCTTTTTCTTTTCATCTTGCAAATAAATGCACTTAGTCACCATGTGTGCATTCCTTGTCTCACAATATGGTACATTAATGTTGCAAAAAACTTCCGTCTTTCATTGGCGAGGGTTGGCTTTTACTGAGGACTGTTTTAATTATAATTATCTGGTAACCTTTTCAAAAATTGTATGTGTTTATACGTAACACAATTACAACCATTTTTTCTCTTCTATTTTGAATTTGGCTTCGATTAGTGCTTTGGCAAAATTAATGAAGAAATCGGAGCGTCATAGACTTCATCACCATCATGTAAACTGTGAAGTCGACTTTTTGGGCTCTCCCTCTAGTTAAAAAATCTCTTAATTCTAATTATCCATTAATAATGACTTTTTCTAATTCTTTTCATCTTGCAAATAAATGTTGTTCGCCGCCATGCGTTTGCATTCCTAGTCTTACAATATGGTACATTAATGTTTCTTGAAAACTTACTTGTTCCCATGGAGAGGTTGTTTTTCATTAAGAACCATTTGAAGTAAAATTCTCTGGTAATCTTTTCAAAAATTTACACATGTTTATATGCAACACAATTACAACAATTTTTTCTCTATTATTTTGAATTTGGCTTCGATTAGAGTTTTGGTGAAATTAATGAAGAAATCGGAGCGTCACTTCATCACCATCATGTAAGCTGTGAAGTCGACTCTTTGGGCTCCCACACCAAGTTATTAAAATCTCTTAATCCCATCTAGCCTTTAATAATACTGTGCATTTAATAGTCACCTATAGTTAATTTAAATATGTCAACAATATGTATAATAAAATTCACCATAATATCTACTACAAAAAAAAAAAAAAAAAAAAAAAAAAAAAAGCCTGATTCTTTGGATAATTTCTGTGTTTTTCGCAAGTACTGAAATAATATTTTTTAAATTATCTACAATTTTTCCGGCCAAGAAAAATACTAATTCTACACCTATTATTTAATACTACAGAAACCGTTACAATTAAAATATAGTATTGGATATTGAATAAAAAAGTTCCCAAATCCGGCAACACTGAATCCCTATACAAAAATATATACTTTACAAACACCTTACAACAACACATTTAAGTGCAATTATTAATATTAATAATATAATTGTAGTTTTAATTAAGCGCAATCTCTCCTACTCATGTGCGCAATCACTCCTACCCTATAAGGAGCAATATAGCTATCTTGATTTTATTACAGCTGTTATTATAAATAATGACAGAACAACAAAATAGTAAGGGAATTGTATAGAAGAAGGATCAATTCAAAGTTATGCACCAATAGTTAAGCAAAAAATTAATATTTGGAATTTTTAATGACGTTCTGTTGCATTGTGCGCAAACTCTCCTCGCTTTACCTTATATTTTAGTGTATTGTGTATTATAAATATTCACTTTTCTAAGGATTTTAGATGTTTTAAAATTATCAATATTTTACTTTTTAAACAAAATATAATAAAGAAGGAAAAGGTAAATTGCGCATTAAAAAAATAACTATATTTCTATCAAAACTTAATTTGGGATAAAAAAATAAAGTGTAAATTGCATAAAATTTTCTTGTTGTAATGACATAAAATTGTTTATTTTAACTTGGTACCGCAAAAAAAAAAAAAAAAAAAAAAAAAAAAAAAAAGAAAAGAAAGAAAAGAAAAGAAAACCTGGTTTTACTTGGTCTATTTTGTCTCAAGTAAAGAAAGCTTCCCGTTCTTAAAAAAAAAAAAAAGGGAGGGGGGGGGAGAAAAAGAAAACTTCCACGTCACTGAAAATTCTTTTAAAAGGACTTTTAATTGGAAAAATTTATGACTTTTTTTAAAGATAAAATAAAAAAAAACTTCTGCGCCTAATTCCCATCCCTGTAATGGTATAAAGTACAGATCTTAGATTCTGAGAATTCTGAAAACAAAAGTAACGTAAATTCCCTCATTTGATTGAATTTTCAAAAATTATTTTTTATTCTTAAACAGATATTTAAAAACATAGCATATTCTTCTTGCGCTGATTTAAAGAAAAAAAAAACTAAAATGTGTACTCTGACCTAAAAAAAAAAAAAAAAAAAAAAAAAAAATTACGATATCACTAAAAGAACATACTTGAAAAGTGAACAGAGTTTAAAGTATTGAAACAGAAATGCTTCTTCTATGATGTAATGTTTTCCTTTCTCAATCAATCAATGACTAAAGCTTATCTGTTAAAACTGCTGTTTCAGAACAAACTAGAGTGACTTTTACAATAATTTCTGATGGATGAGATTAGGTTCCCTAGTGTCTATATCATTCCTCATTTAAACGATTGTAATACAGGTTTGTTATAAATGCTATTAAAAAAAAAAAAAAGAAAGAAAAAGAAACAGTGTCTCAGAAGAATAAATTCCCTTCAACTAGTTTTCGAGCGCGCTTATGTCTCATTTGTATTTTTATGTATTTGAATTCCATAATGTTCATATTGGCATAAACATAATCTCACATATATTTCGAATATATATCTGTGCATAGATATATCGTTGGCCCTCTTAAGAATGGTCGCATTTCTCACTTTTCTTGATTTTACTGGCCAAATGATGTAAGATAAACAAGCCAAAGTGGGATATGCGAATTATTTATGAAAATACTGTATCTAAACGGTAAGAAATAGCGATACATAGGACTTATTATGACTAGAGTTCATAGGACTTATTATGAACTTCGAGCTAATGTCATGGGCGGCCAATCTCAAAATTTGAATTGTTTAAGATACGACCATTCGTGAGATGTCCGACGTTATCTATACAAGGTGTCTCATAAATAGAGCCCAAACTCTGCACAGCCAGATTCCTCTTTGGGAGTGCATAAAAAAGGCCCAAAGAACTGTACCTGTATGATCCACAGTTTACGAGAAAAATACTATTGGCAGCAAAATTATTCGAGCACTAGCAATAGTTCGCATGAATACTGTTTTGTTAAATAAATCCTTATCGAATCATGTTCTTAGACTGACTAAGATCATGACTTGACAAGGATTTATTTAACAAAGCAGTATTAAGTGTAATTTTTTTACATAGGAATTATTGCTAGGGCTCGAATAATTTTGCTGCCGACTGTACAAAAAACAAAGTATGACGTCACAGCCGGTGCAAGGTAAAAGCACCGTATTGGACACATCAACTGCAGTATTTGCAAATATTTATAAAGGTCAAAGTGTCCTCTGTGCATAACGAAGTTATGCAAATACTGCTGTTGATGTGTCCAATACTTTCCTTGTACCGGCTGTGACGTCATACTTTGTTTTTCTTATCTTTCTCGTAAACTACGGATCGTACAGGTACAGTTCTTTGGGCATTTTTTATGTACTCCTAACGAGGAATATGTCTGTGCACAGTTTGGGCGCTATTTATGGGACACCTTGTATAATCAAATATTACCCAAATAGCAATTTCAGTTTGCAACGAAATTGCAGCAGTCTTCCTTTGTAAGCCAACAAACTTGCAGCAAGTTCAGCGTGACAAGCTTGTAAGTTCATTACAAAACTGATGCAAGATAACGCAAACTCCGAAGTCACCGTACGCCAAATTTGTAGCAAACTTGTCGTGCAAGTTGCACTCGTACTGTATCAAATTTGCTGCAAATTCGTTGCAAACTAGTATAAAAGTTAGCTTTGGCGTATCAAGTGTCAAATCATGCAAATTCATTGCAATAGTTGTCAATTTGTCCTATCACACCAACTGCTAATGCATTGCAAACTCATATTCTCATCACGTCACACTGTCTTCAAATACGTATAGAAATACAGCTTGTATTTCACATAAGACTTGTTAACACGAGACTTTGAATATTTCGGAAGCCCCTGCGGACAACATCACGATCAAGAAAACGTCGCGGGACCGCTTCAGTATCACTCTTCAGATTGTTGAATTTCAAATACTTACATAGCAATTTTAGTCTGCAGCAAAAACGGTGTGAAAATTAAAAAAGAACAAATATTAATTAAAACGAAAAATTGGTTTATGTTCTGTCTACTTTGCGGCAATTTCACGGCAAATTTGTCGCCTCAAATTTGTCATGGCAAGATATTATCAAGAAAAATCAAACTTGCTGCAAATGTGCTTGTTATATGGGTAGGGTTCAAGCCAGCATTGCGACATGTCGTCAAAATATCAACGAATGTCGCCAAAATCAGAGACATGGACGACAAATTTGTAGCCTAATATATATATATATATATACATTTAAAAGAAAAATGAAAATAAATATATTTTGATAGTTTCAAAATCTTCAATAATCTTTGATATCTTATAAGTTCTGTCAAATCGATGACGACAGGATTAGTTAACGAAGTAAAGGCGTTCAGATGCAGAAGATATAAAAATTCTGGAAGTGTTTATGAGTTTTACTTATTATCATATGCAATAGTAATTTTAGTCACATGACGATTATAATTCGTCTATGTGCGGTATGGTATGCAAAACGAATGACTCATTATTTTACCTCAAGCCACCCTTTACCTCAAATTCTGGTGCTAATCTTTATTTGCGTCTATATTCATTTGTGCCTGGTATATTGTGTAGAGGTCCGCACGGGCTGAAATTTTGAGACTGGTAACGGCCAGCTTGTGCGAAAGCTTTCTTTCCCCTACCGACTCGATATGACAACTAAAAGTTCCGCCCGTCGGTTATTTATTTTTTGCAATTTATAGCCCGACCCGATCCAAAAAATGAAAGAAGAAATGAATGCAATTCTATGAAAAAATTTTTAGTATCATACATATGAAAGATTTTATATGCCAAATAATAGAATATCGATTAACAAAACAATTGATCACTTAGAACACAGTCATATATAGACATAAATTCATTATTATGAATGGAGAGTGAGAACCAATTTGGAAATTCCGAACCAACCAGTGGAACGGAACCAATATTTCTATCTGTTATAGTATCCAACAGATAGAAAGTAAAACTAAAAGAATAAATATTTCTGAAATAGCGTAGGAAAGTATTAAAAATTGTTAATACTACTAAAAATCTGCTTTATTCACTTTCACTTATATCCCGTAATGTATCCGAATCTTTTTGTGTGACCTTATAAACGAAACATTAATACTAATCCAACAATTTTCAATGAGAAAAATGCTTTTACACATCTAAAAAATGATGCTAATTCCATCATATTTACTGTCATAGAAAGCAGCGAGAAAGTTATTAAAAATATCCATAATAATCCCTAGACTCTATTAGATTATAGGTCATGAAGCCTCTCATAAATTGAGACTTATTTAATTTCTTTTGTTTGTACATGTACTCAAACTAGTAACAACAAGCATAAAATTTTGAATAGAAAACGTATTATTGAAACCTTCAAAAACACATATCACTTTCGAGACAGACTAAAAGTATTTACGGAAATCAGAGCGCGAACAGACAGTCAGAGAATCAAATTGAAGTTAATGCTTTTTATCAAAACAAAATTTCATGTGACATACTAGCATATAAAATTACGTTAAATAAATGGCTAGAGATACAGAAAGGTTTTACCATTTACCTTCTTTGTTAAATAGTGATTAATGTGGAAAACAGTTCTAGGACGACACAGACTGGGGAAAATGTGATTCAGGCCGGGACCATCCCGACATGTGGGAATAATACGAGTTAAAATGGAAACAATGATGCCTTAAACTGATTCATGTACATTTTTTTCTGCTTGTTCTTGGAGAAAAAGTGGTGTTTTTGCATTAATATGGCTTAGTTTCGAATATTTATATAATACTTTGGACAAGAAATTTCTTATTGTCGCATATGTTGGTACACCAGAGCAGAAAAGGTTCCATCGTAATCTATGCTAAATTGTTGGCTAAATCTTTCGGCATTCAATCTGGCCTTATATTTTTGTATTTTCCCTGTGTTGTTGTAGTTTGCCTGGAATGCTCACTTACAATCTATAGTATTTTTAACGGCTGGGGAATTCGCTAATCCCCATATTTCCATGAAACTTTTACAGTTGTAAAAACTCCAAAATGTTTTATTTATTGTATTTTTTATTAACACTTTCCAACAAGGTTGAAAAGTGTTTATGACTTGGGTTTGTCTGTCTGTCTGTCCGTCTGTCTGTCTGTCCGCGCTCTAACTCCCGTAAATATTTATGGAATTTCTTGAAACTGATATATGTTATTCAAGTTCACTATCGGACGTTCCCTATTGAAAATGGAGTTCATACCTCTACCAGTGGCGGATTTAAGGGGGGGGCTAGGGGGTTGAAGCCCCCCCCAAAACACTAACATTCACAATTGAATATTGCAATTGTAAATTTTTTATTGGTCTAGAATAACACTTTCAAAAATCTTAGCCCCCCCCCCAAAAGTCAAGTTCTGGATCCGCCACTGACCTCTACTGGTTTGTGTACAGGGACACCCGAAAGTTTTTCAAAGCATTGTGTTTTATGAGAGGTATTACTATAAACCATATTTTCATACCTTTACTGTAGACATATCTTAATGAAATTGAAATATGTTATTCAAGTTCACTATCCGACGTTCCCTATTGAAAATGGAGTTCATATCTCTTCTGTTTTGTGTACAGGGACACCCGAAAGTATTTCAAAACATTGTGTTCTATGAGAGGTATTTCTATAAACCATATTTTCATACTTTTACTGTAGACATATCTTAATGAAATTGAAATATGTTATTCAAGTTCACTATCGGACGTTCCCTATTGAAAATGCAGTTCATATCTCTTTTGGTTTGTGTACAGGGACACCCGAAAGTATTTCAAAGCATTGTGTTCTATGAGAGGTATTTCTATAAACCATATTTTCATACCTTTACTGTAGACATATCTTAATGAAATTGAAATATGTTATTCAAGTTCACTATCGGACGTTCCCTATTGAAAATGCAGTTCATATCTCTTTTGGTTTGTGTACAGGGACACCCGAAAGTATTTCAAAGCATTGTGTTCTATTAGAGGTATTTCTATAAACCATATTTTCATACCTTTACTGTAGACATATCTTAATGAAATTGAAATATGTTATTTAGGTTCACTATTGGATGTTTCCTGTATAAAATGGAGGAAATACCACCATCGGTTTATACACAGGGACACTCAAAAGAATTCCGAAGCATTGCGTTCTATGAGAGCTATTTCTATAAATCAAATTTTAATAACTTTACTTTCCACGATGTTTTAGGAAATTGAAATATGTTATTTATACGCACAAAAGAATGCTTCGCATAGAATATAGCATGATTGGCATTAGATTTATAGGGCGACACAAAAATATCCAGTTATATTAAGAGTTATTAATAAAAAATTGCTAGAATCGTACTTTCGTTTACGTTAAACGTTTTTAACACTTTCTAACATTTCTTTAAGTGTGAATATGATTTCAGTTTTTTGTATCTGCCTGTCCGTCTGTCTGCCTGTCCGAGCTCTAACTCCCGTAAATATTTATGGAATTTCTTGAAACTGATATATGTTATTCAAGGTCACTATCGGACGTTCCCTATTGAAAATGGAGTTTATACCTCTACTGGTTTGTGTACAGGGACACCCGAAAGTATTTCAAAGCATTATGTTCTATGAGAGGTATTTCTATAAACCATATTTTCATAATTTACTGCAGACATATCTTAATGAGATTGAAATATGCTATTCAAGTTCACTATTGGATGTTTACTGTATAAAATGGAGGAAATGCCACCATCTTTACATGTACAGGGACAAACAAAAGTATTCCGAAGCATTGCGTTCTATGAGAGCTATTTCTATAAATCAAATTTTAATAACATTATTTTCCACGAAGTTTTAGGAAATTGAAATATGTTATTCATATGCACAAAAGAATGCTTTGCATAGAATATAGTCTGATTAGCATTAGGTTTACAGGGTAGCACAAAAATATCCAGTTATATTAAGAGGTATTAATAAAAAATGCTAAAATTGTACTTTCGTTTACGTTAAGAGTTTTTAACACTTTCTAGCATTTTTTAAGTGTGAATATGATTTCAATTTTGTGTATCTGCCTGCCCGTCTGTCTGTCTGTCTGAGCTCTAACTCCCTTAAATATTTATGAAATTTCTTGAAACTGATACATGTTATTCAAATTCACTATCGAATGTTCCCTATTGAAAATGGAGTTTACACCTCTACTGGTTTGTGTACAGGGACACCCGAAAGTATTTCAAAGCATTGTGTTCTATGAGAGGTATTTCTATAAACCATATTTTCATACCTTTACTGTAGACATATCTTAATGAAATTGAAATATGTTATTTAGGTTCACTATTGGATGTTTCCTGTATAAAATGGAGGAAATACCACCATCGGTTTATACACAGGGACACTCAAAAGAATTCCAAAGCATTGCGTTCTATGAGAGATATTTCTATAAATGAAATTTTAATAACTTTACTTTCCACGATGTTTTAGGAAATTGAAATATGTTATTTATACGCACAAAAGAATGCTTCGCATAGAATATAGCATGATTGGCATTAGATTTATAGGGCGACACAAAAATATCCAGTTATATTAAGAGTTATTAATAAAAAATTGCTAGAATCGTACTTTCGTTTACGTTAAACGTTTTTAACACTTTCTAACATTTCTTTAAGTGTGAATATGATTTCAGTTTTTTGTATCTGCCTGTCTGTCTGTCTGTCTGTCCGAGCTCTAACTCCCGTAAATATTTATGGAATTTCTTGAAACTGATATATGTTATTCAAGGTCACTATCGGACGTTCCCTATTGAAAATGGAGTTTATACCTCTACTGGTTTGTGTACAGGGACACCCGAAAGTATTTCAAAGCATTATGTTCTATGAGAGGTATTTCTATAAACCATATTTTCATAATTTACTGCAGACATATCTTAATGAGATTGAAATATGCTATTCAAGTTCACTATTGGATGTTTACTGTATAAAATGGAGGAAATGCCACCATCTTTATATGTACAGGGACAAACAAAAGTATTCCGAAGCATTGCGTTCTATGAGAGCTATTTCTATAAATCAAATTTTAATAACATTATTTTCCACGAAGTTTTAGGAAATTGAAATATGTTATTCATATGCACAAAAGAATGCTTTGCATAGAATATAGCCTGATTAGCATTAGGTTTACAGGGTAGCACAAAAATATCCAGTTATATTAAGAGGTATTAATAAAAAATGCTAAAATTGTACTTTCGTTTACGTTAAGCATTTTTAACATTTTCTAGCATTTTTTAAGTGTGAATATGATTTCAATTTTGTGTATCTGCCTGCCCGTCTGTCTGTCTGTCTGAGCTCTAACTCCCTTAAATATTTATGAAATTTCTTGAAACTGATATATGTTATTCAAATGCACTATCGAATGTTCCCTATTGAAAATGGAGTTTACACCTCTACTGGTTTGTGTACAGGGACACCCGAAAGTATTTCAAAGCATTGTGTTCTATGAGAGGTATTTCTATAAACCATATTTTCATACCTTTACTGTACACATATGTTAATGAAATTGAAATATGTTATTCAAGTTCACTATTGAATGTTTCCTGTATAAAATGGAGGAGAATATCACCATCGGTTTATGTACAGGGACACTGAAAAGTATTTCAAAGCATTGCGTTCTATGAGAGATATTTCTATAAATCAAATTTTAATAACTTTACTTTCCACGAAGTTTTAGGAAATTGAAATATGTTATTTATATGCACAAAAGAATGCTTTGCATAGAATATAGCAGGATTAGCTTTAGATTTAGAGAGTGGCACAAAAATATCCAGTTATATTAAGAGCTATTAATAAAAAATTGCTAGAATTGTACTTTCGTTTACATTATGCGTTTTTAACACTTTCTAACATTTTTAAGTGTGAATATGATTTCAGTTTGTGTATCTATCCATCTGTCTGTCTGTCTGTCTGCCCGAACTTTAACTCCTGTAAATATTTATGGAATTTCTCGAAACTGATATATTTTATTGAAGTTCACTATTAGATGTTTCATATTGAAAATGGAGTGAATATCTCTTCTGGTTTGTGTACAGGGACACCCAAAAGCAGTCGAGAGCATTGTGTTCTATGAGTGTTATTTTTATAAATATTTTTTCTATTGAATGTTACCCATTTAAAATGACATTAATAGGTTCTGTACAACTAGTTTGTTTACAGTGACAAAAAAAAAAAAAAAAAGCCGATGCATTACGTTTTAGGACATAATTTTTGAAAGTTATATATTTAAAAGTCTTTCTACTGTAAAAATCATAAAAATATTTAAATGTATTTTTAATATTCTAAAATTAGGTTTTGTGTAAAATATGATATTATTAAGTTTCTGATTTACAGGGCTACACTAAAATATTCAGAGAGATCAAAAGCTGTAATTATAATCCAAAGGCTGCATTTTATTTTGCGTTAAACCATTTTAACACTTTCCAAAATGCCTAAGAGTAATTTTAAAACCAATTTGTCTATCTGTATATTTTCTCTCCTTCTGTGTGTTGTGTGATAACATACGCAAACAATATTAAAATTTATTCGATACAACAATTACGTACAGTTGGAAAGTGTTACTAATCAATGCGTACTGCATGATTTTTCTTTCTTGTTTTAATAGATATTGGTTTATTTTACTACCTCTGTCTGCCTTCTTCGTAAAAATATGTATCCGATTGTATGGAGATTTTACAATATATATTTTTTGCTTACACAGTTTCGTATTCTCCATTATTCAATACTAGCTTTTCGGTAAAGCTCTTTGAAGTTATTGTTCTTAATCATTTTAAGACTTTCTTTGAGTACTGCAATAGCTAAATGTTTACGATTACAAATTTTAACTCTACTTAAAGGTCTTTTGTTTTGCTGCTGTTAATGCATGAATAAATATATTTTTTGTTCAGTTGAAAATTTCCTTGAATTCTTAGTATTTCATTTTCTCTTTTTTAAATAACTTTTCTTGTTGTGAAATAAAAAATTCACACATTATATAAAAATACATATAATTTAAAAAGTTGTTTAAAAGTAAAAATTATTTCGATTTGAACATTGTTACAACGTGAAATTAAAAAAAAAAAAAAAAAAAAAGTTTCAAGAAAAGCTAAAAATAATTAACTATTAACATAATATTTTAGAACCAATTTCTGAAGAATAAATTATAGTCTCGAATGGGAAATAAATAAACAACACTGTAAAATAAATAAATAAAAGTCCTTTTATAATATAAAAAATTTCTTGTTAAGCCATATGCTATGTGAAAAGTACGTTGACAAAAATTTTCTGTACCAGAGCAATGAGAAGAATATTCTTATACAATACATTTTTTTTTTTTTTTTTTTTTTTTTTTTGTTGGGCATATTGAAAAAATTCTTGTGTTAAATAAAATTCTCCATTTCTACCCGACAGGATCAAAGGAGAGCCCACCAGTTGTAAGCCAGCTATAATACCTCTCAGCTACTGAAGCACAATTTTTTCTGCTACTTAGCACTTCTCAGTCCAGCTTTTATACCAATTTTCCGTATGGAAAACAGAAAAAATTTGCAATCACAAGATGACATCTGTGTCACTGGTTACAAATTCTATCTGATTACAGGAAAAATGTTTCTTTTGGCAGCTCGAGATATAATTTTGAACTAAATTTTTGTAGTTTAAAAAAACACAAATTTTGCGTAGGAAATTTTCTTGTTTTACATTGTAGTTACCACGTAAGTCAAATGTCTATTATTATAAACAAGGTCTTAAATTTCAGAATATATATTTCATTTTTAAAAATTATTTTGAAATCTTCTTTCTTTCTTTCTTTCTTTCTTTCTTTTTTTCTTTTTAACTTCTTTTAATTTTAAAATTTACTGTAAAAAAAAAATAGGGGGGGGGGGGGCTAATGTTCCCTAATGCGAACATAAAAAAAAAAAAGAAAAAATAAAAAGAAAAGTGCACTTTTTTTTTTTTTTTTTTTTTTTACAGCTATAGGTAATATTTTTAAACTAAACAGTTAAAAAGTAAAGTATGCAAGGAAAATTAAAAATATACTCTTGGACCTGAATTTGGCTTAAAAATTGTTAATAGATAGGTGCTATTTCTAAACTGCAACAAGTAGTCAATTAATTCTAATTTTTTTATTATTAAACACAAAACTCTATTCGATCACTTCAAAATATCCATAATGATTGGTGCAAGTTTACAGTAAAAAGTGAAATGGAAAAACTCGTTATGGAATTATCGTTTATGTAAAACGTAGAGTATTTTTGAATCAACTTTTTGATACAAATTCTATACTTTAATAATCTTTCTATAATAATAATTTTACTTAATGTAGTATAAAAATTATATATTGTATTTTTAAATCTACTCTTTCATGCAAATTCTATACTTAACGGCCCTCTTCACTTACCGTCGCCGGAAGCCCGAGCCAATGTTATTCTACGGGGAAATTTTCTTTACAAAAACTTATTAACTAATACATATTTTTAAATTCTGTTTTCACATTCTGAAAATTCCCAACTGGTAAATTGACGAACCTTTTTTAAAAATGTATTTTTTTAAATTTTTAATATTTTATTTTGAAATTGCAAAATGAAAAAAATGTACATATTGAAAATTCGTATTTTGCAGCTTCAAAATAAAATATAAAAAATAAAAAATAATAATTTTTTAAAAAAGGTCCGTCAATTTAACAGTTGGAAATTTTCAGAATGTGAAAACAGAATTTAAAAATATGTATTGGTTAATAAGTTATTTGTAAAGAAAAATTTCCCATAGAATAACATTAGCTTCGGCTTTCGACGACGGTGAGTGAAGAGGGCCCTTAAACTAGCAGACCCGGCCACGCGTTGCTGTGGCTAAGTTATACGTTGAATTATATTGTAGTAAGCTATTCAATACAGTCAAATTATTATTTACGAATAAAGACGAAAACGTTGTAGCCGATGTAAAAACCCACGGGATTGAGATTTGAACCTTAGGTCAAAATTTGGAAGCGATTGATAAAAAATTTCGTGGAGTTGATATTAAGCACAAATAAACATAAAATTTTGAATTTTATGTTTTATTCATCTCATATATTCAAGTATAGTTTGTAATAAATGTGTAATACAAAGTTCTTAGTTGATAACATATAACAATTAATATTATAAAGGAGGTAGGTAGCGTAGATTATTCATTATTTTTAATAATTATATTCATCATTTTGAATTATAAAAATTTTCAATTTTAATTTAATTCAGTGCTGATCGGTGCCTGTATTCTTGGTTAATCTGTCTCTTGCTAACACAAATAGATTCGTTGGTTTTCCCACACGTGAGCATGCAACATATAATTGCCCATGGGAAAACATGGATTTTCCAAGTCTAAGTCGCAAATGGTCATCGTTTGGCCTTGAGACTTATTTATGGTCATAAGCTATTTTGGATTAATTGTTGGATTAATTATTGAATTATATTGTAGTAAACTATTCAATACAGTCAAATTATTATTTACGAATAAAGACGAAAACTTTGTAGCCGATGTAAAATCCCACGGGATTGCTATTTGAACCTTAGGTCAAAATTTGGAAGCGATTGATAAAAATTTTCATGGAGTTGATATTAAGCACAAATAAACATAAAATTTTGAATTTTATATTTATAAATTTTTGTGAGATGCCTAATTTAACCTTTTATATTTTTTTAATGTTCAAGTTTAATTAAATGTATTTATTTTTATGTCGAAAGAAAATGAACTCATATTTTTTTTTTTCAACAATTATATTATAGCTAACATTTAAATTGCTTATTTAAGGCTATCTTTGTCATATAATAAACAAATAATTTGCAATAAAAAAATATTGTGACTATAAATTGAGATAAAAATATCCTATCTCTCAAGTTGGACCAAACTGCACACAGTGTACAAAATTTCATTAAAATCGGTTCCTTCGTTTAGGAGTTCATCGCGGACAAACATCGTGACACGCAATTTTTATATAAAGATGTATATTATGTATGTGAAAGGTTTTATTTAATCTTCCAAAATAATAATAATAATAAAAATAATAATAATAAATAATAAATAATAATAATAATAATAATACTTAATTTAGTATAAAAATTACACATCGTATTTTTTAATCTACTTTTTGTTACAAATTTTATAATTGAATAATTATTCAAAAATAATAATTCTTTATTTAATACATTTACTTTGATAACATAAGATTTAAGAGATTTCCTATTCCCTTGTACTCGTTTTAATTTTGGATAGCGTGACATAGAGATAACATGACATTTATTAATATGCCGGATTGATAATAATTGATTTTTGTTAATTATTTTTGTCTCAATTTGATTTCATTATACATAAATTTCTGTTCACAAGAATGAGTTACAGCAATGAGATTTAATTAAATGTCTGCAGTAATATAAAACGTACTTTAAGAAAAAAAAAAAAAAAAAAAAAAAAAAACTTTTTTAAGTATCAATTAAAACAGACAGATTAAATTAAGCGAATTATATTTCCTTCATTTAGTCATAATATCTGATCGTGATTGCTTATTATATGCTAAGTGACTTCAAAAGGATTTGACAGATTGTTTTTGTAGTCTTATTTATTCCATGCGAATTTAATGCGTGCTGTTATATTTCAGTGTCACATAATATCCAGCTAACTACCCAGAAAATTGATAAATTTATCATAAGTCATTAATATTGTATTTTATTAACCATCGTTTTGTCTTGTTAAACTGACATCGTTATAATCTGAAAGAGAAATTAATGAATACAGACTAAATAAAATAAAATATTGGTCGAAAATGTCTGGAAAACGTTTGCGAATATTAAGTTTATTAAATTTTCATTTTCTAATTTTACCATTTATTTTCGAATGCACTGTAACAATATCTATACGTACTTATATTTTATGTGGATCACAAAATATGTCGAAATAAGTATAGACTATTAAAAATTGCAAATAAAAAATTATTGTTTTTTTTTTTTTTCAGTTTTATTGTTTATATAAAATTACTATGAAAAGTAAACATAGATTTTAAAATACATATAGGTATTATTAGTTAAAATTATTTTAATTACTTATTTGCAGTAAAACATTAGTGATGTGTAACATTTTCCTAAAGTGAAACCTTCCATTTTTAATTTCTATTTAGAAATAAGGCATTAAATAAAAATAAAAACATAAAATATAAAACATATAAACATATTATAAAGATTCATAAAATCCAGGCCTCACAGCATTCCTAAAATTTTACCTTTATTTTATCATATTGTCACCAGTACCATCAATAAGGAATTTTTCTTGAATATTTTTGACAATCTCAATCCTTAATGTTATGCTAAAAAGTATTGTTTTAAAATTGTGGTGGCAATATAGTAAAATGAACGTAAAATTTTTAGGAACGTTGCGAGGTCTGTGGGTTATTTCTTTTAATTTGAAAACTTTTGTAGATTGGCAGAGATTATCGATCGATAAACATATAGTAAATTTTTGAAATGTTTCACAGCGCATGATATACTACAGAAGTAGTATTAATCTAGAAGTATTTCATTAATTGAAGTGTATGTATAAAAACTGCATAATATTAAGTGTATTTACCATTATTGACATTATTATAATTTATATTTACCAAACAGTGAGGGTAAAATTCGCATAAAAGGACGTCATTGTATTTTGAATCCTTGATTCAAACAGATCACATCAGGAAAATGAAATTTTGATCTGAGAAGAGCGTGCTACTTTTAGTATTAACAGTAGAAGTAAACAGTGACATAAGTGATGAGGAAAACGTTCATTTGAATATGATATATCATCTATACAGGAATAAAATAAACAATCTCATAATAAGTTTCTGACCTGTTTTTCTGAAAACCAGAATATCTTTTTACATTAAAATCAATATTAAGTTTTGAGGCTAGTTGTTCTACATTTTGGAAAATCTCATGAAACTCTACTTCAGCATTAGTGAGCAAGTCTTTTGTAACTTTGACTTCTCAAGAGTATTTGAAAAATCCAGAACTTTTTAGGAGATATTAAATGTCGCTCCTAATAATTTGGGAATTACAGCGCAGAAGATAATAAAAGGTGAACTAGTAAAGTTAAAAATATTTTACAGTAGTCGTTAGGTGGAAGGTCATCATTTTCTTCTAAAGCAGATACTATTGGAAAAATAGATTATTTGGAAAGAATTGCCTCATCATAAACTCTATAAAATATTAATTTAAGCTAATGTAAATCTATAGAGTCGTATTCTGGAGTGAAATTCAATGTTATACTTTTTACAATTTATAGATAATTCAATATACACTTAACCGTTTAACGTTTATTTAGTTTTGCACTAAAACCAAACATTAACCTTTTTTCTTTTTAAGAGTTTTACGACATTTTTTCCTTGTTTTAATCAATTTTTAAACTTTCGTTTCTTTTCTGCGTTCGGTAGCAGCCGCACTACTCCAAAATTTGATAAATGTTGTTTCAAAGGAAGCAACACACACTTTCAGTTTTTTAGTAGGTGCTTTGGTGATACACTCATACCTAGTTTTTTCACCTGATGAAAGACAGGTCTATTACTTTGACCTTAAATTACTTTTGCAAGTTTTACAATTTATAAAGGGGTTTTTTTAAGTTATTTATTTGATAGAAACCAAATTATTAGCTTAGCTGTTCCAAATGATTATAGAATTATTTGGGACAGCTACATTATTGTCTACTCTACATTATACTGGGAAAGATAGAAAAGAACTACTAAAAGAAATGTAAATTTCTACTTTCTTCTATATTCAATAAAAAAAAAATATTGTATTCGTAAAATTTTTCAACTTCTCGTTTTCGATAGATTTACACGTTTTCAGATCTCCTGAATACGATCTGACCATTTTTAGAAAATGCCTATCTGTCTGTGTGGGGCAAAAATATTCTGCCACCACTAACTCGAGAACCAATGCAAAAATATTTCATAAAATGTTATATTTAGTTGCATCTGAACATAAATTGGGGGTCTATCAGCTTTTGGTGCACATCTCTCAACAAGTGGCGCTTACGTCTCATTTTTTCATAATTATTAATCTGGTGTTGTATATTTATTATTTTTTAATAAAAAATAATTTTTGTTGTTATTATCCACGAGGTAAAGTTATTTTAAAGGCAATTATGATGAAATTACTTTATCGGTAGACGTGAAATAGGAACTAAATCCATGGAAGATGGTTATTATTTCGAAACACACAGAAAAACAGCTGTATAAAAAAGACATAACATAAAATAAAGAAGAGTGATATAACATGACATAAAGAAAGTGATATAAAAGAAAGCTACAGCACAGCCCTTTTTAAAGTCTTCCAAATGTCTCTCTCTTTCTCTCTCTCCTGAAAATTTATATTATCTTTTTAAATTTATGTCTCAATTAAATGTATGTTATTTTATATAACCTGGAAAATCTCTGCAAAACATAACCAGTCAAACGAATGCGAAATATGCTGCAGCATGGCGAATGTCCCTGTTGTAAAACATTTTTAGGAATTTGAGGTCAAAGACATATCAATTAAGAAAAAAATCTGTTAGGTATGTTTTCAACACTTTTTATTCATATTAATATTTCAAAAATCTCAAAGTTTCAAAAACCTCTGATTAATTTCTTTTTATATAATAATATATAGCTTTATTAAAATCTATATTATTACATTATATTAATTCACTTTTTCTTATAATTAGACTTGACTATAGTAGCTATAATTTTATCCTAAATCACTCAACCCTACACAGAGGCGTTAACAGTTATTCTGTGCTGAACTAGTTATTCAAGAATAGTTGCAAAATTTCGAGCTAAACTACAGAGGGACGGTTAAAGTTCACCTTCATTTGGAAAATCCCATTCCCTCAGAAAAGGCGGTGTCCATTACACTTTAAAAACTAGAACTTCGTAATTATTAGGTTTATATCAGGCAGTCTTATTTTTATTCTTTTTTTTTTCTTTTTTTTTTTTCTTTTTTCACTCCGCCCTTCACGTTGGAACAAAGCTGAAGCCAAATTTACATACCTCAAGACTAAGATGTCAAAACATAATGGTTAAGTTAATGAAATAAAATTGATTATGGAATAACCATTGGCTGAAAAAATTAATAATATAAACTTTTGACGCATTGAACTTTGACTTGGAAAATTATTCTGCGATTATAATCTTGAATCGAAATTACTTAAGAGGAATTCAAGGACATTAATTTCGATTTTATTTATTTATTTATTTATTTATTCTTTTAATTTAAAATGACTTCAATAAATAAATAAATAAATATTTTATCTTATTTATTTAATTATTTGTAAAGATATTTCCAAATACCGCATTAAATCATCACTATGAATAAGAAATTCTAAAACTGAAACAATATATATATATATATATATATATATATATATATAGACTATTTTGCGATATATATACTTAATTATATACAAAACAGTATTGCAATATATTTCGATAAGCTTTATTTATTTTAATAAAAGTTTATGCTATTATTACCTTGTTTATCTATAATCTCATATTTCTTTTCAAATGATTGCCATACAATGAAAGTATGTTACAGAAGATAAATAAAGGTAACTGCTCTACAGAAAGTCACTTTAAGAATCTTTCCCGACTAATTTTTTTTTTTTTTTTTTTTTTTTTCATACTATTTTTAACTTTAAAGACCATGATTATTACCAGAGTACGATTCCTCAATTAACACTTTTTTTTACGTTACTATACTGCGAATGTGTCTAACTTAAACACTTTTATATAAAAAATAAATAAATAAATAAAATAAAATCCAGAAAGCTTAAAATTCGCCAATAGGGGGAAACCAATAGGGCATTTAGAAACCGCCAATAGGGCATTTAGAAACTCAGTAGTGGATCTCTTTGTGCTACTATAGTATACACTTTTAAAGTTTTTAAAAGAAAGCGAAATGGCAGCTATGATATTTGATTAGCGAATGGCATTTTCTATAGCACTAATGTGTTAATAGAACGAAAAATGTATATACATAATCTTATATCCGACGCTGAAAAGAAATTAAAAAATTTAACGATTTCAACTTAACACATTTGAATTGCTGTGCTTCAATCATTTTTCATTTATTAATTTTTTATTTTTTTATTTAAATTGAGTATTAATGCTTAAACAACTTTTTTTTTTATTCAGTTCTTACAATGTACAATAGTTATTAATGTACATAGACATTACAACTTATATGAAAGTGAGGATGTTTTTTTCAATCATATACAACTGCTAATTAAAGTTGACATCTTTACAGTGGCTTTACTACATAAATGCGAAACCTAAAGATCTCAAAAGTATTTATTTACTCAGTATTATTAATGAATAATTACCTTATTATCCAAAAGTGAAGCGTAATTACTGTTTACATCAAAATTTCAGGAAATCTACCTCAAAGAAAAAGAAAATATGGAATGCAGATGTATTGGGAGAGGAAGATGGTAAAAGAAGAAGAATAATGTCTTTGAAGATTCTAAATTAACAGGTGAGATAAAAGGGGCAACTATATGACTTTCCGCCTCATAAAAGCAGAATTATAAAAATGATGTGATATTACCCTTTAAAAGAGAGTGTGGGAATCGTATGTCCATAACCAGAAAAACGTTTTGAAGCAAATGTTCAAATTTTAGTATAATGTAAAATTAAATGTGGGAAAATCTGTTTTATTCCAGCAAATACCGAATTTTCCGGCCTATAATCCGCACGTTTGTTAAATCAGTTTTATACAGAAAGTATTTTAATTAACAAACAAAGCTATTTTTAAACAAGCTTTTGTCTATTACAAATATAACCTTGTTTGTCATTGTAAATTAAATTGTCTGGTGTGAAACTGATTTATGTGACCTGCGGATTATAGGCCGGAGAGTATGGTACTATAGGTTTACAGAAAAAGGAAAGTCGCAAATTGCACAAATAAATTATCCAAAAGGTTTTTTTTTATATATTTGTAGGAGGAAAAAAAATGCTGTTTCTTTTTCTCCCTCTTGTTTCAGCTTTATATAAAATTTCGAAATATTTCGAAAAAGCCAAAACAATCAAGAAATTTCGAAAACTTTGCCTCTCTGTCAAATAAAATAAATAAAATATAAATTTACCAATATGTAAATATTTGTAAATTATATTGGGTAAAAATAGATTATTCCTAATATAAGAATGACATACCGAAAATACATATTCAGAGGTTGCCATGCATAATACATAATTTACCGGAATTCTTTTACGTAGACTTGTAACTAATTATTAAATCTATACAAATAATTTGCTCGGAAATATATTGGACATTTTTTTTGTGTGTGTGTGTATCTCTGCACACATTCACAAACACCAAAATGTATACATCTAATTTTATCTAATTCATAAAAATTTCTATAAAATATCTAGTCAATCGAATGATTTTATGACGTACCGGAATTCTTTTGTATAGCCCTGTAAACTAATTTTCTACAAAACCATTTTCTACAGAAACTATGTTTTTGAGTATGCTAACAATGTATATTAATATCATTATGTAGTCATGTTAAAAGGAGCTTTGAAATGTTTGTTTCCATAGACCGCAATAATGTGAGACTTTTTTGTATGTTCAGGTACATGATCCACAAACACAACACACATCAAACTAGTTATCATAAACGGATTTTGCTAAGTTCCACATCATATATTTGTTCTCACAAATTTCTACTAAAGGACGTAATATATTCATGTTAAGAGAAATTAATTTGACCGATCGCTTGACACGGTGACAGATTGAAATGCCCACCTAATAGGCTATCCGCTATTTAGTTCAATACATTTACCTTATCGTAATTTTTATTTAATTTTATTGCGTTTAATTTGATATTTTAGTTTCATGCTATTCCATGCTACTTCCAATATGATGATCTCGATAACGCGAGTTTATATGTAATATTCTTGTACTCTGGTATATTAAAAAAATCTTAAACTTCGATTAGCTTACGAAAATTTAAAAATAGAATATTCATTGTCATCGATGTTCAAACGAGTATCATAAATGAGATTTTAAAAATGGTCTGACATCATTAGGATGAAAATTTTCCTCAAAATGAACATTTATGTGCAATTTTCCCCTATTCTACCATGATAGAATAGCCATCATAACTAATATTTTAAAACTGATCTTACATCTTTACAGTAAAAGTATTCCTTTTAATGTACGTTTAAACGAAATTTTGCCCTATTCTCCCATATTAAGGAAATCGTAAATTTCGAATAATTTACGTAGTTTATAAATTAGAATTTTACAAATGAATAGAGTTCTTGCCATGTCATAAGTGATATTTTAAACCTAGTCCGACCTCTCTGCGACCATTTGTTCTTGAGATATCGTGCACACAGACTAATAAACTGACAAACTAACGTACTGACATGCTGGCACCCTACATACGGACATCATACCGATTTTGGTATTTTCGGATTCCTCACACATCAAAACGGGTAAAAGTGCCGAAAAACCGATGTCAAAAATTTTTACGATTACCTAAATGCCCTATACCTATGGAAATGGTAAGGAACTAAAAATTGTACAAATAAATGCATGTAACTTATAAACATTTCTACAAATTTTGAATTCAGTTGGATGATTGCATAACGTATCGAGATTGTATTGTGTAGCTCTATAGGTTAATAATTAAGTCTATGCACTTCATTTTCTGCAAAAAGCATGCTTTTTATTATCTTAATATTTTATGTTAATTTCATCATGTTTAATGCAGAACAATTATTTAAAATAATAATAATAATAATAATAATAAGCTAATCCAGACCGTAATTGCACGACATTCTTTTGTACTGAGGGGTAAAAGTATTCAGCGTCTTCGGCACCACTATTTTTATTTAGAAAAATTCAGTGTATATTTACACTGCTATTTTTTATTCAATAGGATAGAGATTATTGTTATAAAATACTGGTGGAATACTTCCATCAAAAGACGGAGCACTTTAACCCATGTTTGTGCTTTACTGAAATGGAAAAACAAACACGATACACGCCAAAGAATATATAGCAAAATTCCATGTAAAATATTTGTGCTAAATTTGAAACCAATCGGATTATTTTCTAATTTATCGATTTTTTTTTTTTTTTTTTTTTTTTTTTGTGGTAGCCCTATAGATCAATTATTAGATTTAAGTACATCGTTTGGTACACAAACCATACTTTTATTCATCTTAATAACATGCGTTAATTTCATTGTATTAAATACAGTGCAAAGATATTAAAGCGTTAATTTGTATGCGTTAATATCATTATATTAAATACAGTGCAAAGATATTAAAATGTTTTCTAGTTTATGGACCATAATGATACGAAATACTTCGGTGCCTTCTAGCCAGAAACACTATATGCACTAAAAATTATACAGCTAATTCCGTGTAGTTCATAAATATTTGTACCTATTTTCAATGTCTTTTGTGAACACTATCGTGGTACGCACAGAGGCACACAAAAACAGATATTAAAAAAAAAAAAAAAATCTAAACAGGGAGGCCTCCACTAGCGTTTCGGTAATTAAATGCTCACTTCGACCTTGACTACGTTGGAAAATATTTTTACCGAAAGTTCTAAATCTTCTCATTTTGGTTTTTATTGCAGCCACATACATTTATAAGAAGTGAAGTCACCGAGAAATAATGATAGATTAAATTCCTGTACAGCAATCACGGGTGATCAAGAACCGCAGAATCTTTTAACTCTTTGACGCAGATGGGACACCGGTGTCCCTTTTGCTTATTTATTTTTTGATACTCTTATTACAAATATTATTATTATATGATAGTTTTTTATTAATGAGAGAGTCTAATTATTGAGAGTCTAATAGTTACTATAAAAAATCTATTAGATTATCAGAGTAAATTTTTTACTAAAATAAAAATGTTAAATAAAAGTAGTTTGAAAAATTTTTATCAACCAATTTCAAAAATTTATTTCTAATTTAATTTTATTATTTTAAAAAGATCAGTAATGAATTATTGCTACTCCTATATCTACGTAATTGTAAATAAGTGCAATTTGTAAAAATATTTATTCATGGGACGCCCGTGTCCCATGATGAATTTACCTTTAACGTAGAAATGGACACCAGTGCCCCACTCTATATTTTAGAACCAAAATTAATTAAAATTTTAAATATAACATTTTCCACTTATTTAGATCTAAAATAACTTAAAACTATCAAAAAAGTGTAAAAATTATGTTTGATGAGAAATCTGCTTCAAAGGGTTAAGAAAATTCGAACAATGCCTGTTAAAAAAAAAAAAAAAAAAAGGTACATGGCTCCAATGATTTAAATGTTGTTTCCAGTTGTTGCTTGAACCGTATATCTAAGGTATCTTTATATGTATATATATATATATATTAATTTCACGTCGTGATTAGATTGTTTACAAGTTTAAACCTTTTTCGTCATTGTTTGTATGTGTGTGTGTGTGGGGGGGGGGTGATTTTTGGTATAATTGAAAGATCTATCGCCAACATTGATATAATTCATACACACTTTATAATGCAATGTCATACAATAGAAGAAAACACGGGTGATATAGGCAGTGATATAAGAATATTAAGGCCATCAAATAATTAGATAGTACTCAGCCATTCTGAGTGTCTAAACAAGGATTGATATGACAAATATTGAAGTTCGTAAGATTTCTTTAAGAAGTAATGTGCAAGATATGAAGGCAAAATCTAGTGCAATCAAACCTTAGGCAACTTTTTTAGACTAAGGTATATAAATCTATTGGACTCATGAAATTTCCAATAGATTAACTTAATTGATTTAACTTATTTAATTAATTGATTTAAGATAGCGCCGTTAAATCAATTTATCCCGAGTCTTATTCAAAACTTCATTCAGTGTACCGCCACAAAATTTTACAGGTATTTCATTAAGTGTAATATATTCTGTTCCTTCTTCAAATTACTTGTTTGCTTATTAAGTACATTTAAAGAAAGTTTTGTTAATTCAAACAAAATTTTGGTTGGCACATCAAAAATTAAAACTTTATTAAATGATAATTCTACATATAAACTGCTTAATAAAGATAATACCCCTGCCATCCAGAGAAAATTGAACAGTTTAATTAGTAAATTTGAAAAACTTGAATTATTTGACTCTTCTACAGCTAAAACTTTGAGATGTTACTCCGGTTCAGCACCTATTTTCTATGGCTTACCAAAGATACATAAACCAGATTCTCCTCTTCGTCCAATTATAGATTATTCTAAATCCCCACTGTATAATTTATCTCGTTTTCTGTCTGATTATCTTAAACCTTTTACATTGAATTCCCAGTTTAGTATACTTTCTGCTTATAGCTTTCTTGATGATTTAAAACAAAGTAATGTTCCCTCTGATAGTTTAATGATTTCCCTAGATGTTGTTTCTCTGTTCACATCTATCCCTATCCCTTATGCTTGTGATATTATTCGAAAATCTTGCGATAACATTTCTTTCAACAAATATTTAGATACTGATACTTTAATTGAACTTATTTCTTTTTGTTTAACTTCCAACTGTTTTAGTTTTAATAATTCTTATTACCAACAAATTAATGGCACTGCTATGGGCTCCCCCATTTCAGTTAGAGTTGCTGAAATAGTCATGCAGTTTATTGAAAATCAAATTAATTCTCATTTACATAAAAAAAATTTATTTTTGGCGTAGATTTGTGGACGATGTTTTTATAATCACTGATAATCATTATGTATCTGATATTCTTAAATATGCTAATTCCGTTAATCCTTCAATTCAGTTTTCCTTAGAACAAGAAAAAGATAATAAACTCCCTTTCTTAGATATTTTAATTGAGCGTTCATCTTCTGATACTTATTCTAAATTTGTTACTTCTGTTTATAGGAAACCTACATTTTCAGGCCAATATTTAAATTTTAATTCAGTTAACCCTTCTTCACATAAATCTGCTGTTTTTCATACGTTACTTCACCGCGCAAAATTATATTGCAGTACCGATGAACTTTTCCAGTTGGAATTGAAAAGGATTTTTTCAGACTTAAAGCGTAATAACTATCCCTCTCGCTGGCTTAAAAGAAAATTAAAAGAGTATGATTTTAATAAGGATAATCATAAAACTAATTCATCTAATTCACCTAAATCGTTTGTTACTATTCCATACTATAAAAATATTTCTGAATCTATTGCCAAAGTTTTACGCACTGTTAATTTATCTGTTTCCTATAAACCTCAATTTCTAATTAGTAATTTCCTTTCAAATTTTAAAACTGTTATCCCCCCTTTTTTCCGTACTGGTGTTGTTTATAATATCCCTTGTAAATCATGTAGTTCAGTTTATATTGGTCAAACTGGCCGTTCTCTTCATACTCGAATTAAGGAACATAAAACAAATTTCAAAAACCGTGATATACATTCAAAAATAGTACAACATGCCATAGAAACTGACCATTTACCTGATTTTAACAATACTAAAATAATCGTATCTAATTGTTTAAATTATCACTCAAGAATTTTCCTGGAGGGCTGGTACACAAATCAACATTTTTCTCCACTTAATGAGGCATGCGCAGTTCCTGATGAATACGTTGTACTCACATAAAGTCTGTTGTTCATCTCATCATTTGCACTTGATGTTTATACTGATGAGGAGCCTGTAATAGGCTCGAAACGTTTAAATTTATGTTTTTGTGTTTTTAATATTTTAAAATGTATATTTTTAATATGTATTATCTGTCTCAGTTTTATATATATGCTTATATATATATATATATATATATATATATATATATATATATATATACATATATATTTGATAGTATTTCATACCCATTAAAAATTTTTATGTTTATATAATAATCTACGTAAAATTGAAACAGACCTTTTATTGAACAATGAAGTAAGTAATAGTAATTATAAAGATTTTAGAAACTTTAAAATGTATCAATACATCATTTTATTTATAGCAAATTTCTAAATGATATTACAAATATTTAACTTTTGAAGAATCTTCCGAATGTCTTAAACTTATATAATTTAATGTATGTAAAAATATATTTATAATGTTTTAATTGAATAGTATTCTAGTTTATGATATCAATATGACATTTTATTTTAAAATATTAAAGTACACTGAGAAAAAAATATACCGACTTCATCTAGAATGAATAAGTGGTCATTTAATACATCCCTAAACTAGAAATATAGATTTCCGAGCTATGCGTATAAGGCTGACAAATAATATTCTGACTGTTTTGTATTGCTAGAAAATCTCGCTTGATTTTCTAGAATTGGGTCATGAACCAAGATTATAGTTGCTAAAACTCGTCTCTTGTATTCGCCTTTATTTGCAGAGATTTTTAAATAAGTTTGACTTCGATAATGTAGGCAAACGCTCTAGAATTCTAATAGGGGTTTCGAGAACTCGCTTTCAAAGGGCACTAGAATTTATAAGGATGACAAATAACTATTTTTACTAGAGCCACAATTTAGATTTTAGATGTCAAATACAGAATTTTTTCTCAGTGTAAATAAAATTGCTTAAAAGTTTTTCGTTTAAAATTTCACTAAAAAATCCAAAATAAAGCATTTATTTTTACTTTCACTTTTGTGATTATAATACTTAAAGGATAATTTTGCTTAATAACTTTTTGTGTGATAAAAAACAAGAAAGAACAGTACCTCAAAATAGACGAAATGTAGACAAATGAAAATTATACAAGAAAAGAGTATTAATTCAAACACTCGCAAGAATTGTTTTGGGTTGAAATAATTTAGCACTATTTTTCGTCATTATCGTAGAGAAAATTATTAGCCATTTAAAATTTCTTATAAAATATGAAAGATCCTGGTTCGAAGATTTCAAACTGGATTGACCGTAAAGAATCTTGACATCTGGATGAAGAGCTAAAAAATAGTTTTATTTGGCAGATGCTGAACACCAGATATTAAGTATAGTGTCTCCATAATAAATAATATAATAAACGAAACAATACATTCTGTTTGGGAACCGCGAAAACACAGAGAGAAAGATAGCGATCTGAATCCAGTATTAAGAGATGTTTTCTTGACGGAGATCAGTGAGAGAGCGTCCAAAATTTTAGCCAAAATCGAAAATCACGAACATGTTGGCATACAATGTTTTGCCGCAAAGATCACCCCAAAAACAGTTTCTTTAGATCCGTTATATATTTCTTCAGTTAATAATTTTGAATACTGCAAGCAGGTTTACCATATTACATTAACCCGAGTCTGATGCCGAACTTTAGTTATGAGAACAGAAAACCACAGACGGCAAATTCATAGGAAAGAAATATACTTAATTCTTTTTCAAAGCTAACTTTGAGAAACAGATCAGAAGTACGTTAGCTGTTAAGCTTTTGATTTACGCAGAAATTAAGAATGGCCATGTGTGGTATTCTTTTAAAACTGAAATGTAAGAATGCGATTTTTGATTAAAGCAAGATTTTCTTTTCCACTTACTTTTTATTTTATTTTATTGAGGAAGAAAGGATTCAGCAGTTAATTAAAGACTATTATTGTATACACGAAATATTATTATATAAAACGTTAAAATAGATTTGAATTTAATTAAATGGGAAAAATTCTTTAAAAATATGGTATTTCTATATCATAGTCATCCGAAAAATTGTAGGTAAGAGTGCAGCATGGAAGCAGCAATGTACTGCACCACGATACCATTTTCATTTTTCATTCGTGCCTATTTTTTTTCGCTTAACGAAGCCTGAATTTGTATATATTTACATTAAAAAGCGGGTGTAGATGATATATATATTTTTTTTTTTTTTTTTTTTCTATGCAAAAATTTTGGGTCAGTGTTTTTGTGCACGCAAAGGTAATTTCTAATAGTAAAGTATAAAGATTTTATCAAAACAATATGTTATTATTAAAATGCAATTTAGTCAATAATGGTCATAAAGTATAATAGATTAATTTTATATATTATTTAAAGCGTCCCGGTAAAAATACGCTCTTAACTATTACATTAACTACTTTAACTAACATGTTTTTATCTTCTCAAACAACATATACAGATTTCTTTCTTTCTTTCTTTTTTTTTTTTTTTTTTATTTTTTTTTTTTTTTAGATTTAATATGGCGCAAATAAATATTTTCCTTAGCAACCAAATTTAAGTTATAAATACATCATAAAATAAAAAAGTACACTGTTAAAAATAAAATCCTACATTTCACCAGAAAACTGGTTCCAATTAAATGCAATTAATATTTTGATGCAATGTTTTACAGGGTGTCGACAGTCGAAATATTTTCCCTGATTCTTTCATTAGTATATAATATAATAATTTTTTACTTAATTAATCGTGCAATCTCACTACTGAAAATTCCAAAAGAAAAATACTGGTGAAAAAATCAGAAAAAAAATCCACTGTCGACACCCTGTTTTGCCATTTTAATGGTGCCATTTCGCTAATAAGCACCACTGAAATGGTGAAACTTAGCACCAGAATATTGGTTGCAGCTAAAAATGCCTATTTAACACCACTCATTTGGTGAAAACTATTATTTTTAAAGTGTAGTAAATGAGTGTGATGAAATGTTTTAAATTTTAAAGATATTAAAATGACATTATTCAGATATGCCCGCATCTCTTAATTATCCCGTAATATTTTCACTACCTAATTTTTTTTTTTTTTTTTTTTTTTTTTTCTTTTTCACACCGCATTCTGTAGAGTAATTTTCTGCAATATGTAAATATGTAATAAACATTAAAGAAGAAGAAAACCGCTCTTTAAATATATATATGAAGAAAAACGGATTATTCGTTATTATCCGCCTATCTACATTATTGTTCAGATATTTCCACACCCAGAGTAAATTAGAAATATCAGCATATCTGCGTTATTGTGCAGATATTTCCGCACCCGGAATAAATTATAAATATTAACATTTTTGCATTATTGTGCAGATATTTTTGCACCCGGAATAAATTAGAAATATCCCAGGTAGCACAGTATGGTATTTTCAACGTTGAACAAACGGCAATGCATTCCGTTGAATTATCGTTTTTCCGTAACGTTAATAATCTGAAATATGTAATGATTTCCTCATCTTTCAACGGTTGTTTTAATACATTTTACAACGTAAAAGAAGAAACCATTGTAAAAGGGTTGTACGAAATCGCAATACTGTCGTTTTTTTTATAACCTAAAAAAAAAAAGTTGTAAAATTTTTGTTCAGAATCGCAATACTGTCGTGCTTTTTATATCAGTTTTCAACGGCTTTTCTTATGTCTTATAAACGTTGAAAAATAAGAAAAATAGCTATCTCCATATATCCATTGAATTTTTATTTCTAAAATATTGCTAATAATTTAAAAAAGAAAAAAATTTCCTTGTTTAAAAAAAAAAAAAAAAAAAAAAAAAAAATGGAACATTCTTTTTTACTTAATTTTTAGGCTTTTTTTATTATTAATTTTATTACTTTTTTAATACTCAATATACGAAAATATTAGATTCGTAAAAATTTTCAACTTCCGTTTTTCGAGGAAAGCTAAATTCCATAGCACATACAACTGCACTAAATTTGATATGTGAGACAACCAATATAAAAACGAATGCTGAATTAGTTAAGAGTGTTTGTCAGCCGACAGGGGATGCTCTCATTACTCACTTTCAGGGATTTTTACATGACATCTCAACATCTGTTAATTAAAATTGCTGCAAATTCTGTATATAAAGCCTTTATTCTGTGAAGCTGTATAAAACTTTAGTGTATGTTAAATAACTGCAAGTGGCGCTTTTAGATAGAACATAATATTTCTTAATCAATTGTTTATGGAGTTTGGCGTAATTTTAATCAACAGATGCTGAGATGTATCCATGTGGAAAACAGTTCATAGATAACACTAATAGATTTCAATAAAAAAAAAAAAAACACTATACTAATTATATATGTTTTAAAATTGTATTAAAATATTTTAATTACGCAAATTTTAGTTTCATTTTAATTCATACAATTTAATAATAATAAAGATAAAGAAATCGAATTTTTAAAATTTCCATAAACCAACATTTAGATCACTGTGATTGTATTTATTAGCTAAGAGTATTTATTTGAAATTAAAGGATAATCAAAATGATAATAATTAGTGATTATAATAATAAAATAAATAAATCTAAGCGGAAATTGGCAGTGTTAATTAATGTAAACAAAAATTAAAATTTGCAGTTAAAAGACAAAAAAATGTAATAATTTTATTAATAATAATAGAATAAATAAAATCAAAGCAGAAAATAGGAACGTTAATTAATGTAAACAAAAATTACAGTTTGCAATAAAACGAAAATCAAAAAGGTAATAATTTTATTAATAATAAAATAAAATAAATAAATAAAAGCGGAAATTTGGAATGCTAATTAATGTAAACAAAAATTAAAATCTGCAATTAAAAGAAAATCAAAAATGTAGTAATTTTATTAATAACCAGCCGCCTTCGGCGACCAGCTGGTTCGCGATCCTTGAAAAATCCGACTTTACAAAACTCCCGCTCGGTGGCGCCTGCAAGCTCACAATACCTACGCAGTTCGTCCAAAGGGATGGAATTCGTCCCGCTGATTGGACGAGAGGATATAGCACAACAGCAAATCAACGATTAGGCTTCAGGATAATACTTTTCTATTTTCTTTCGATCGATGTTTTGTATTTTTCTGGTAAATTTTATTAATGAAAGTATTTACATATGTTTTACGATGATATAATATATCTGCATTTTAGTAGAAATTGAAATAAGAAAAAAGAGCGTCAAATGCTGTGTAAATGAATATACTTCAATATTTGAAGAATTGGCAATTTCAACTTATCCTCAAATTTTGAACCCCTGTCTTATGACTGTAATATCTACAATTTGCACTAATTAAATTCTAGCAGTCTATTTTCTTATGACTTTCAGATCGATTTAAAAACGATGAGGTTTTATTGTACGATTCTTTAATTTTTCCCCCCTTTCATCGTTTTCTCATAGCTTGTCCTTTACTTAATTAAAAAAATATTGCTACTTCTAATTCAAAAAATACTCTTTTAGATTTATCATTAACAAGCGTCAAGTAGATGGAAACAAACATGAACCTAGTGATCTGAAATTTTTGATTATTATATATGATTTCATTTAGAAAATAGTATAATCGTGAGTTTTACAGATGAAAAAACAAATAGTAAGTTAAAATAATAATAATAATACATTTTTACATATTTTAATCTTATTATTTATTCATACAAATTCGGTTTTTAAAAAATCACTACTTTTTAAAGTGGGGTAAAAATAATTAATAATGTCACTTTATAAATACGAACAAATAGGCAGTAAAATATTTTAATCTCTTTATGAAAATGGTCTATAATATTAAATATGTATAGTATATCATCGAAAAACATTTGTAAATGCTTTCATTAATAAAATTTACCATAAAAATACAAAACATCGATCGAAAGAAAATAGAAAAGTATTATCCCGAAGCCTAATCATTGATTTGCTGTTGTGCTATATCCTCTCGTCCAATCAGCGGGACGAATTCCATCCCTTTGGACGAACTGCGTAGGTATTGTGAACTTGCGTGGCGCCTGCGGCGCCTTTTTCCCATTTCAGGTCTTACAACAGCTTATTGGCATATAGTGAAAATAGCTTTATTGAAAAATTTGATCGCAGTAAATTCCCGCTCGGTAGCGCCTGCGGCGCCCTCTTACCGTTTCAATATCTCAAAGAGCCTGTACGCTGCCCATTTTATGATCTTTAAAATTTCTGACTTTAGCAAAGTCCCGCTCGGTAGCGCCTGCGGCGCCTTATCCCCGTTTTGGAACTTACAACACATTCCTCGCTCATTAGAATTTGAAATATCGATATTTTAAAATATTACAGCGCCATCTGGCGGTAGAAATTATCGTAATCTACTGTTCAATTCCAAATCAGCAAAGCTTTCAAGGTGTTCTGGCTTTTCTGTGGTTTTCTCTGAAACTCCCGTACGGAATTTAACGGCTTCTGTCGGTTTAAAAGTCCGCAATATTTCAAATGATGCGTTATAACTAATTTAATCATAATTAGAATTCTAGATATTGAATTATTAAAATATCAAACCGCCCTCTGGTGACAGAGATTTGCAACATGCACTCTTCGATTCCAAATCAAATAACTTTTAAAATGATTTATTACTTTTGAAATTGTGTTAATTAGAAGCTGAGATACAAAGATAATATTAACATCTTTATAAAAAGATTTGTGTCTGACTCAACTATGTTTTTTTTTTTTTTTTCCGAAACTTGCGGAATTCTGGGCTGTGTAACATTAAAAATCCTTAGTACGAAATGTGAGCGGAAAAATTCGAATCTCTGCAAAATATAAAAGAATAAAGGCGTTCCGGGTTTTCCGTTGTTTTCTCCGAAATTCCCGTTCATTTTCTACATTTTTTCCCCTTCATCCCTCCTAATAATTTTACACTCGAAAATATCCGCAATCGACTTATCTTGCTTGAAAACCTATTAATACGAATTTCAAACGCTGTAAAACTTTTTTTTTTCTTCCCCCTCCCCTTAAGCCTTTCCTAATAATTCTACACTTTCAAAAATATTCACAATCGAATCAATGGGCATTAAAACACAATTCTACGAAATTTCAACGGCTCAATTTAAAATACTGAAATATATAAAAGACAACTTAATCTTACATTGTCTTTTGGTCGCATGAGTCGCGATAAATATAATTCCCGATTAAAATGTATTTTTTTTAATAAGAACTTTAAAATATTTTTCCAATGATGTATTAAAAATAATTTAATCATAATTAGAAATTGAAATATTGAAATTCTAAAATATTACAGTGCCATCTGGTGGTAGAAATTTCTGTAATCTACTGTTAGATTCCAAATCAACGAAGCTTTCAAATGATGTATTATTTATAAAATTATTTTAATTAGTAACTGAGATGCAAAAGAAAACAGATTCAGGAGACCTCAAAACGTGTAAATCAGGTGAAATCTCGAATTCCCCTTTCGATAATAAAAAAGCACTTTAAAATATCTTTCGAATGATGTATTAAAAATAATTTAATAATAATTAGAATTTGAAATATTGAAATTTTAAAATATTACAGCGCCATCTGGCAGTAGAAAATTTCTGTAATCTACTGTTCAATTTCTTCAGAGATTTGAAATATATACTCTTCAATTCCAATTCAAATAACTGTTAAAATTACATATTACTCATGAAATTATATTAATTAGAAGCTGAGATAGAAAAGAAAACCAAATCAGGACACCTTAAAACATGTAAATCAGGTGAAATCTTGAATCCCACTTTTGATAATATAAAAATACTTTAAAATATTTTTCGAATGATACATTAAAAGTAATTTAATCATAATTAGAATTTGAAATATTGAAAATAAAGGTGTTCTGGGTATTCCGTTGTTTTCTCCGAAACTCCCGTTCTTTTTCTACATATTTGCCCCTTCGCTCTCCCCCCCCTTTCCGTCGATAATAATAAATTTACACTCGAAAATATCCGCAATCGATTTACCTTGCCTTAAAATCTAAATATGCCAACCAATTTCAAACACTGTAACTCTATTTTTTTTGCCCCTTTTCCCCCTCCCTCAAGCCCTTCCTAATAATCGTACTCTTTCAAAAATATTCACAATCGAATTATCGGGCATTAAAACCAAATACTACGAAATTTCAACGGCAACAAATACTGCAAAATATAAAAGGAAACTTAATCTTTTTCCAATAAATATGTCATTTTTTTTATTTATTCATATATTTTCATGAAAATTGAACAGTAGCTTTATAATATACTGTCTAGGCCGAATATTAATTTAAATGTAACGTGAATGAAAATTTGAAAAAATTTCAAAATTGCAATTTTTTCCCCCACTACAAAACACGTGACATCTTGATCTATTACAATCATTTCCTTTTTCATGGCAGACGGTCGTCTGGCATTTTAAATGATGTTGCCACAAAAAATTCATACTTTAGTTAATTTTAAAAAATCTACTTGATGTATCGATAAACCGCTTTCACTCTTAGATTCGGAAAAAAATGCCCCTTTCATTTTTTACCAAATTCGTAACCATCGGACAAATATTTCTAATTTATTTTCCATTTTTTCTGCTTTTAACTCCGTTAAAATATCTATTTTTATGCAATCGCGGTGAATTCTGAGTAAATGAGATCGCTTTTTTATTAGACATAGGTCTACATTTTAATTAATATCTCCGCAACAAATTAAAATTTTTAAATTCTGTTTTCACTATCCCCTCGGGAAGGCTTCTAGGCACCCGTATCTCAAATTTTATACTTCTGCGTTCAGTAGGGGCTGAACGTATAGATGCTCAGACAGACAGACAGACATCTTCTTTTATTATTATAGATAATAAAATAAAATAAATCTAAGCCGAAATTGTGAATGTCAGTTTTGCTCCCTTCACAAAATTTAAATTCGTAGAAAACAAGCTTTTCAAAAGTATAACTTTTGTATACATAAGACCTGTTTTTAATAATATAAATTTACTGCATATACTTTGTTCAATAAAACAATAGTAGTGTTACATTATATATATATATATTTTTTCAGTAAATATGAAAAAAGTAAAATTTTCCAAAAGTACAGTTTTAAAAAAGAGTATAATATTTAAAGTTAGACCGACCCCTGAAAATTTAAGACAAGAATTCAAACATAAAATTAAAGAAGGAAAAAAGAAACACTCACTTCATTACTTGAAAAATCTTGTTTAAATAAATAGACGAGAACTCATCAGAAGTAATGTTTAATATTATGCTAAAAGGTAACAAACCCAAAACCAAAGAATATTATAACTTTGAGCTTTTAAGGCTATTATACCAGCTTGCAAGTTTTTTTGCTGTTAGTTACTTAAAATGTCATTTAACTTTCACTATTATTTCAATGAAAAAGTTTTAAATTACGTTTAATTAATTATTGTTTCACATAAAACTTCCACACCACTTTAACAGGAAAGCGATAACTTCATGCGTCGTTCACATTCACTTTCAAAATGGCACGCGTCGTAACTCGTAAGACGCTTTTAAGGTTTGTCACAATATACTTGGCGATTTCGCATTGTAGAACGGGAGAAAGCGTACAATATGAACTCCTGCGTTAGTTATGGTTTCCGAAAGCCAAAGAACATCTACCACTAGTTAATATACTTTGCCGAAAGCTTCCCTTCTTATCATGTTAGAAGTTCTTTCGCAGCACACCATCTTCAAAAACTCTAAAGAAAATTTATAATACGCATGCTTATACATCCTGCCTAATTCACAATCGTGTATCGATATCAAGTTGAAGAGATGCAACGTCATTTGACGGAAATAATGACTTATAAAAAGTACCTATTAATTCGTTGAAGAAACTATTTTTTATTAGAATCAAAATATAAAACAAAAAACAAATAAAATACCTATTTTAAAACGTCGAAAAAATAACAGAAAAAGTACAACAATAAAACAACGTTTGTTATAGGTTTTCTTTATTACTGAATAAATATTCGAAATTGTTCAGTGAGAATATTGCGAAATAAAAACTATTTTTCAACGGACATAAAATAACGTAACCAATTTTTCACTGTTCAGACTTATTTGCAACGATATAACAACGTTATGTGTTACCTGGGATAGGCATATCTGCATTATTGCACAAAAAAGTATTAAGTTAAAAATCCTATTAAATAAACATTTCGTGAAAAATTATCATCTCATAAGAACTTCAATTATTATTTAATAATTTAGAAATTTTTGCAATTCTCTACATATTGATTTAATTTTAAAAATTACAATCAATAAATTTGGCAAAATCAAAGGTTTTATAATTGTAAAAACGTTTATGAATTAACAGATACAATTTTTTATCTTATGATGATTTAATTTTATAGACTGAAAAAGAAAATTTATTTTTTTTAGTTTATTCTTATACATGCAAGTTATTTACTTATGTATACGTTCTATACATGAACGCTCTATACATGACGAAATAGAAAGCTCGGTTATCTAATTTCTTATTTTAAAGTTATTTCTGATTTGACATAATTAGTTTAGTTTTTAAAAGTGTATAAAATTTATTAATTTTAAACAGGAATATTCTTTTTGCTCGCGCCTTCTTAAGAGAGAACTGAATAATGTATATAGTGATGTTTCGATATGTTCAAATGCACGGTTATATGTAAATTAAAATAGAAGTAGATTTGGATTTGGGGTGTTGCTCTAGGGTCTTTTTTTTTTTTTTTTTTTTTTTTTACATTAACGAAAATAAAGGTGAAATTTAGTGTTTGAATATTAAACTATAATAAAACAGCGTAATAAACACAAAATTATAAAGAAGATAAAAAAGGCAAATAATTTTTAAATTGTATCTTCATCCATAATCTTGGAAACATTTTAAATTACAAAAATTTCTTAAGTTTTATTTAACGACTTAATCAATACACCTAATTTTTCTCATGTATGAATGTCATTTTTTAATTTCTTCCACTTGGTCTCCTCCTTTCTTTTTTCTGCGATTGGCACATTACACTAGGTGTCTTATATTGACCGAATTTTATTCTGCTCATTGATCCAAAAGCATTGCATTCCTTTAATTATATTTCTATTTCATCTTGCATTTTTATTGCCTTTGCCAATAACGTTAGCGTATGCTTTACATTTTAACAGAGTGGATATTTCTCTATTTTTATTATTAATTATGCGCTGATGGAAGAATTTTGCAATTTTCTAAACAACAAAGATCGGCGCTGTCACTCTTTTGAATACCACTATACTTTTATAGAAAAATCGAGTAATTGTTTGTAGTTGCTATCTTCCTTTGAACAATACTAATCTCTATAAAAATATCTCTATAATTCCATCTCTATAAAAATAGTAGTGTTCAAAAAAGTGGTTACTCCGACTCCTGAAACAAATGCATGCATAGGTTGAAATTGTTATTTTAAAGACAATATGTGTCTTTAATTACGTTTAGAAATTACATTTTAGATGTGTATATTAGTTTTGTAACAATTAAAGTTTATTTAATTGGGATTATGAAAATTTCTATTCGTATGTTTGATTATATTGACTATCTTGTCTAGAATGAATTGAAGGAGAAAAGTCTTACTGACGCTACATGAGGCGTAAAATGGTCTAAGATTTTCATATCACACTGTGTGTATGCTAAAATTCATGTAGCTTCTTCAATGTGCGACTTCTTTTGATCAAGACTCCCTATATAAATTTATATAGGAAGTCTTGCTTTTGGTATTCGTATCTAATGTTACTTTGTCGAAAACAGAGAATTTTTTCGTTCATATTTTCGTAATGATATTGAATGAAGGTCCTATTCGAATTCTATACGGAAAACTGTAACTCACTGAATTTATTTGCATTTAATATCAAAAACAAATTTAGAATAACACTTAATATTTCAATTCTTTGTTAATGAATGAAATTGATTGATGCCTTTTTAGCAATTACATGTCAAGGATTTTCTAATGACCTAAAAATTATAATCGGTTTAGAGCAATGCAATTTTATAACTTTAGTAATTATATGAAACGGGGAGTACTCGTTATATTCCCTAAACGTAATAAAACATTTGCTTTATTATAAGTATTTGGATAGTGAATTAATTAGAAGCAATTAAAAGTGTTTAAATTAAACATACTCAACGTACTTTATAAGCAATCGGAATTAAATATTTCTGTGAATGTCACTGGCTGACCTATAAAGTATTTGAATGCTGGAGGGCGTCATTTATTTTATACGTGAATCACGCCCAATAAATAATTAAAGTCATTACATATATTCGTGTCTTTTCGAATAAGTTCTCACAGTTGCAATGATTATATTTGGTAGCATGGAATAAAAAATTGTTAAGGCGACGTTGGATTTTCAAAAGAGCAAAACTGGACTAAAAATTCAATATTTCACTTTTACTATGAATATACTACATAACAGTAGTAATGTGTGGGGATTTTTTTTTTTTTTAATCCCCATCATTTTATACTGAGTTATATTTGCAATATAATACTATGAATCTATTATAAAAGGAAATCTTTAAACATAATTCACTTAAAACTAAACATATTTTTACCTAGTCAAGTTTTCAAGTTTAAAATGTTCCTTGCGTCTTATTTCTTGTTGAATCTTCATGTAACTTCATTTAACGTTTATATATATATATATATATATATTAGCACAAAACTTATTTACAATTTTCCATTTTTCATTTTTAAAACTTTAAAATTTTGAAATTAAAAAAAATTAAAGAAATTTTTTCTGGATTTTTTTTTTTCATAATTATGATTTTAAATAAAAAATGTGAAATAACGACTGTTAAAATCCTTTAAATCTATCTAAATCAAAAATAAAAGCGCAAGGAGCATTTTGAATTTTAATAATTAATCAATAATTTTAATTAATATCTTAATTAATTAAAATGCGACTGTTAATTTTAATAGGGAATTTTTATCTCAAATTAAGACTATATGAAATTATAACATTCGCAGTAATAGATTTAAAATTATATGTATATATATATATATTTTTTTTTTTCTGTTTTACAGGGATGAAACTGGCGCAGAACTTATGCCGGTATTCGTTTAAGAAATTTCTCTACGTATCATATCGTTGATTTAAGAAGTTGAAAAAATTGTTTCGTTGAGAGTGGCATGAGTTCTGCGCCCGTGTTACATCTCTGGTTATGTTTTATTTTGTTTTGAAAGTCCATCATCGCCTAAATATTTCCTGTGGCAAATATTATCTTAAATACATACACAAGTTTGTATGAATATGCATAGTTTCATGTAAGCAGGGGCGCGTCGACCCGGTGTGCGAAGTGTGCGGCGCACACAGGCTCCAGGTAAAGAAAGGCGTCAGAAGAGGATAAATTATTTGAAGAAAAATTAATAAATAAATAAAAGAAAAAAATATACGTATATATATGTATTGCTGTATTAAATCTGATTCCATAATGCCGTTCTGAAGCCATGCGACTAGTGTTGCTAAATGAGGCGTCTTGAAAAATATGCAAAACTTGTGTTCCTCAAATAGTTTAGGAGTTTTTTTGTGAAAGGGCACGTTAAAAATGAAATAACTTTGTAAGGATACGCCTACCTTCAGCAAAATTTTCTTTGAATTTTTAACATATCAAAGCATTCTATTGAAATTTAAAAGGGCGCCTTAATCTCTCCCATCCCTCTTCTACCGGAAAAACGCCACTTTGGTTAGTAAAAAGACGATTATTCGATTACAAAATAAAAATTTAATAGAACCGGAGGTTTTATTTAGAGTAGTTTTTTTTTTTTTTTTTCTTCTTTGCATTATTGATGTAACATCTATATTAATAAAATCAAACTTTTGTCTGTAAATTTCTCAAATTCGAAAAAAATTGCGATATCTTCAAATTTTACACATCGTGAAAGCCAAAACTGACATCAGAAAAATTTCTCTCTGTGTGTGTGTATGTGTGGGGCGTGTGTGCAGTCATTGTGTTTGCATGTATATAACATTTTTAGTCTGGGTATTACGTGAGAACAGCTGGACATAATTCAGCGACACTTCGCAGGAATTAATACAAAATTAACATAAAATTATATCTATCAACTTTTGTAAATTCCCTCACCCCCATTCTACGTCTGAGAGGGGCAGAGGCAAAAACACATTTATATGCATAACTTGGCTTCAAATTACTTCACAGTGAAGACATTGCACACGAGAAGTCTAGATTTGAGTACAAAAATAAATAAATAAATAAATAAATAATAATAATAACAATTTTGGAATTTTTCATTTTTAAGTGGGGGGGGGGGGGGAGGAAGAAAGTCGATTTTCGGAGGAAATTTCGTAAATTTCGGATTTTTGAGTAGAAATTTACCAAAAATGGTACAAAAATGTTGAAAACAGCAATGCATCTTCTTTGGGATATTTCCAAGAACACATTTTTGGTGTTTGTGATTTTCGATCTTGGTGGTGGTGGTGGTGTGTGTGTGTGTGGGGGGGGGGGTTACGAGGGAGCAAATTCGAGATCCCTCTTTTAGTGCTAAATTAGTCCTGGAAATTTTATTGGAGTTCTGGTCACGAATTTTGGTGCGTGTATTGTTTAGATGCATCCGATGCTAATACTGACGGAATTTTACGTAATTCTCCCTTACACTTTTTAAGGAAGAAAGGAGGCAAAAAACACATTACTAAGCATAACTCGGCTGCAAGTTACTTCACAGTGAGGAAATTGCATATCGGAAGACTAGACTTCAGTACAAAAAAAAAAAAAATCTGCAATTTTAGAATTTTTGATTTTTAAGGGGGGGGGGGGGAAAGATCTATTTTTGGGGGAAATTTAGCAAATTCCCGATTCTACCAAAAGAATTCTACTAAAAATGGTACAAAGATATTGAAGACAGGTATGCGTCTTCTTTAGAATATTTCCAAAAACCTATTTCTTTTTCTTTTCGATTTGGGGGGGGGGGGGTAAAGAGTGGTAAATTCGAGACACCCCCACCCCTTTTAGGGCTAAATTTGTCATGTAAAATCTATGGGAACTGCGGTCACATATTTTGGTGTGTACATTGTTTCTATGTATCCGACACCTATTTGTAACGGGATTTTACGAAATCCTCCCTTTCCTTCCTTCTTGAGGCCACAAACACGTTTCCAAGCGGTCACTTTACTCCAAATTATCTCAGCAAGAATAAATTTTATGCGTGGATTAATTGTTTTTAAGATTATTTTCTCATAATTATCTGTAGCATCAGTGGAACAATCTTTTTCTAGATTTAAAATGATCAAAAAATACTTACGCTATAGGTATTTTTAATCTTTATAATCACATAAATGAAACATTCATTATATTTTTCATTTCTTAGTATTAATATAATGAAAAAACATTCTAGATTCATTAATTTTAAAACATCTGATACCACATACACAAATTTTAATAACTTGATTAAGCTCAATGGCAAAAAAATAACATCGAAATGTTAAATTTAATGTCTGAGATGAAATTTTAATTACTATTGTGATATGTGGGAACCATATACACTAAGCGACAAAAAAAAAAAAAAAAAGCCGCACTGGAGAAAAATTGACTTATACCTTTTTCATTTGTAATAACTTCAAAACTAATGGTTGAAACAAATAAAACTGTTATGTTTGCATAATATCAAATACATGAAATGATACATATGGACATTTTTGATTTAATAATTTACTTTATAACACTCTACGAAGTAATTATTAAAAATCTACATAAAACATTCTTTTTAAACGTAATATAATAAACATATACTTTGTACTGTATTATGATTTATTATATGATATAAACAAGTTATATTGTAATACATGAAATAAAACTATTTATTTGTTAGATCTAAGCAAATTTTAATAAAAATATGTACATGCATTGAGTTATTCCACCTTTATATGGAATTACAGCTTTAATGCGCAATGGCATAGTATTATGCAGTGTTTTAATATAAATATCAAAAATTTCTCTGTGCCAAATATCATAAATAATTTTTTCTAGTCCTTGCAGAGTTGTAGGCTGCAATTTTTTAATCCTCACCCCTTTTCCGCGCTTTTTATAGACTAAACATTTTCGAGCGGATTGAGATTAGGGCTGTTTTCAAGTCTGATGAAAAAGAAATTCTACGATATTTTTTGTGGGGTTTAACTTAAAGTTAAAAAAGATATGACTGCTTACAAAATTATAGGTGCTCATGGGATAAGATAGGTAGTTTTAACAATTTGAATCGAATAAACGCACCACAGATGCCCTTTAGTATGGTGCAACATCATCTTGAAATTCTATTTGCAAGAAGGTCTGAGATACCTTCAAAATAGTCGGTCAGGCGCCGTTTTTATAATGGCCGCGTTTTATTTCGAGTTAATTGATCCCTTGAGCATAAAAATTTTCCCGACTAATTGAAAATTTATGCACCTCCGTACCATAATGTACGGAGAATGTGTCACTGTTTTATGAATACAATTTTCAATAATTCGGTTACATTTTTATCATTTTACTATTTTTTTATTTATTTTTTTTTTTAATCAGCCCGAAATAAAATAAATTTCACTCATCAGAGAAAACCAGTTCGGTGTAATAATTAACTGATATATTTTTTTTTTTTTTTTTTGGTCAACTGAAGTCTTTTTTTTTTTCAATTATTTTCCTCAGTAACGACTTTTTTTTTTTTGCAGATCTTCTGGTTTTTAACATACCTTGTTTAATTGTTCCCGCACTGTTTTTAAAGAAATTACTTTGCTATGCACTTTTTTTTAATCTTTTCTAAGTTATGAGCATGTACAAATCTATTTTTTTTTTTAACTTTTGTTTCTTAACTTGCCATCATCTCGCTTGGATGGGCAACATGGCCGCCTAAAGACACATTTTCCGTTTAAACAGCCAAAAAATTTTATATGTTTCTAAAAATCATCTCAGGAATATTTCGTTAACATTTAATTAATTTACCATCTCACGTATTAAAATTTTTTTGACTTTCATTCTAAAATTAATACCTTTTGTGGCATCGTTAAATGCCTTATACTTGCCATTTTTGAAATACTTTCTAAAATTATAATTTTCCTAACAGTTGCATTTTATTTTTAACACTGGGCTCAATCCTAAAGTGTACGTGGAGGGCGACGTAATAAAATCTGTTCAAAAATTTGCTTTTTAAATGATAAAATTGGCGGTTGCAAAAAGGGAAAAGGAAATAATCCAAGTGCGGCTTTTTTTTTTTTTTTTTTTTTTTTTGTCGCTTAGAGTACATACACAGAACTCGTCTTCTCTATCAGTAAAGAGATTTATCACACTAAATTGTAGAATGTTTTTTAAAAGATCAAACATGTTTTCAAAAATTAAGAGTATAATGCAAGTCAATTAAGGGGTTGAAAGTTTCCTGTCGAGATGGTAGAGATGTATAGAAGATTAGATAAAAAAATGTCTACTCAAATGTTGACTTCATCTCACACTAAATTGTAGCTTATAATGACATTATTTTCAAAGATTCTCTTCACTACCTCTAAACTAAGCCAATCTCAGTGAGTTTTCATTACCTGACACATAATTAAAGGAGTTGTGATATTCCTTATAAATGAATTAGCATTAAACTATTATTTTTAATAATTTACTCTATATTGGGTTCTAAATAAATAAATAAAAATAAAGTACGATTTTTAAATAACAGTATATTTTTTATTCCAAAGTGACCAGCTCATCTGGTACCTGGATGGAAAACTCTGGTTTTGTGTTCATAAGTGCCATGTTCAAATACCTGTTCAGGTATGAATGTTTGTAGTGATTCGGATTCCAATTAAATCAATATGTTCGTGTCTAATTAAGTCTCGTGTGGAAAAAAAATTATCAAAGAGCGTCAAACCAAACTAAACTAGTATAATTTATTTATTTATTTTTATGTTAAGTAGCTCTTAAAAGCTGTGTCTTTTACTTACCAGCATTAAACAGCTACACGCTCAATAAACATTGATGAGTGCAAACTAATTCATACTGTTTAAAAAATAAAATAAGTTGATGATAAAAATTAGCGATGAAACTAAAACATATATATATATACACACTATAGAGACCAAAAAAAAGAAAAAAAGCTGCACTTGGATATTTTCTATTTCTCTTTCTGCAATCGCCAATTTTATTGTTTTAAAAGTAAATTTTCGAACAGATTTTATTAAGTTGTGTACCACGTACAATTTAGGATTGAACCAAGTATTAAAAACAAGATGCAATTGTTCGAAAAATAGTAATTTTAGAAAGTATTTCAAAAATGGCAAGAATAAGGAAATTAATGATGCCACAAAAAATATTAATTTTAGAGTGAAAATCAAAAATTATTTTAATACTAGGGATATCAAAACGATTAAATTTTAAAGAAATATTGGTGAGCTGGTTTTTAACAAGATATAAAATGTTTTGACTGTTTAAACTGGAAATTTGTCTTAAGGCAGTCACGTTGCTTATCTAATCGAGATGGTCGCAAGTTAAAAAGCTAGAGCTTATAAAAATCAGTTTGTATTACATTTAGTAAACAGAAGGGATTCAGAAAAAGTGTTTAGTAACATAATTTCTTTAAATACTGCGCAACAACGTTTAAACAAACAAGTTTAAGTGCCAGAAAATCTGAAAAAAATTCATTTTTAAAGAAAAGAATTAGGAAAGCAAGGTTTCAGAGAGTTAAAAAAACATTTTAATGATCAGTTTATTATTGGGCTGAAGTGGTTCTCTCTGATGATTCAAGTTTAACTTATTTCGAGCTGACGGAAACAAGCAGGTCTGATGAAAAAATGTGGCCGACTTAATGGAAATCGCACTTTTAAAACAGTGACACATTCTCCGTACATTATGATACGAAAGTACATAATTTTTCAATGAGTCGGGAAAATGTTAATGTTCAAGGGATCAATTAACCCGAAATAAAACTCGACCATGAAAAAATTGGTGCCTGACCGACTATTTTGGAGGTATTTCAGACTTTTCCACTATCAACATTTCAAGATGACAAAGCATCTTGTCACATGGCGCCTGTGGTACGTCTATTTGTTTCAAGTTGTTAAAATTACCTATCCATTCTCATGAGCATCTATAATTTTGTAAATTACCATAACTTTTTTTACTTAAAGTTAAATCTCACAAAGAATATCGTAGAATTTCTTCTTAGTAAAGAAGAAATTCTATACGATATTGAAAATAGTCCTATGATCTGAAAATAGTCCTAATCTCAATCTGCTCGAGAATGTTTAGTCCATAAAAGAGGGTGGGGATTCGAAATTTGTAGCCTACAACATTGTAAGAACTAAAAAAAAAAATTAATGATATTTGGCACAGTGCAATTTCTGAGTTTCGTGTTAAAAAACTTTAAAATAATATGCCATTGCCCATTAAAGCAGTAATTCCATATAAAGGTGGAATTATCCAATGCAGAATACATATTTTTATTAAGTAATTGCTTAGATCTAACAAATAAATAGTTTTACTTCATGCATTAAAATATAACGTGTTTATTTCATATAATAAATCATAATAGAATACAAAGTATATGTTTAGTGTATTACGTTTTAAAAGAAAATTTTATGTAGATAATTGTTAAATACTTCGTAGAGTGTAATAAAGCGAATTATTAAATAAAAAATTTACATAGATATCATGTTATGACTTCCGTATTATATAAACATAACAGTTTTATTTGCTCCAATCATTAGTTTTTAAGTTATTAAAAACACAAAAGGTATAAGTCAATTCTTCTCAGTGCGGCTTTTTTTTTTTTTTTTTTTTTTTTTTTGTACTTCAATAATTTTGCTACCGACTATATTTTCATTTGACGGGGAAACATTTTTCAGCATGAATTTTTTTAGAAAACGAATTTCTCAATATTTGACCCTTTGCCGGTCTTATTTAATTTCACTCTCTATGGACAGTGTTGTGAAATTTAGGGAATTTTTTATTCAACATTTATAACTAAATTTTAACTGTCACGGTTGCCTAATCATTTCGAAGATTATTCGTACATGATATATATCAAATATCACTCCTCAAAATTATTGGTGACAGTTGAATAAAAGAGTCCCTAGATTTGGCAACACTGTTTAGAGTGCTTTAGAGCGTTAAGGCCGTCAAAGGGTTCAATAAATATCGTTAATAAGAATGTTAACTATCTGTCTTCCAGCCTTTTCTACAATTTAAAAAACTCAGTTAAAAATTTACACTGTTCATAGGAAACAACAAATAGAACTTCTTTTCAAGTTCTTTGTTGCAGGAATCGACACTTAATAGCTGGGTTGAGAATTTTCCGCTTTTTTTTTTTTTTTTTTTTTAGCTGGCACTACGTCTATACAGATATCTTTATTTTATTTTGTTTGTTTGTTTTTTAGACATCTGGCGAAATGATATCCGTCGTATCATAACGAAAATGTGCCTAAATTTAAATAAAACATAATATCTCCCGTTTCCCGAAATGTTAAGTGACGGCTTTGTTATATTTGATGATCATAATCAGAGCTCGAACTCTCTTCGTCCTTTTTCAGGACGCTTTAAGAGATGAGAAATTTCAGCTATTTTAGCTATACCGCTATATATATATAATAATTTCTATCCGATATTTTCCTCAGTACATTACTATTACAATCTGGTTACGATTTCTCTATAAAAATAGTGGTATCAAAAAAGTCGAAATTTTCAAATGTACTGGAAAAAGGGCGATGATTTCGAGCCCTGGCTGTAATAAAAAGTTTACTCAAATTACAAAACTAGGATTTTTTTTTCTTTCGTAGGGGAGGCCGGGGTAAAATGGACCACTTTTGTAAACTTTAAGTGCTTACTCACAAAGTAATGACTTTTGGCTATTGGAAATATGTCTGCATATTACCTATATATTGGAGTTCATATTGCACTCAGTCAAAAGTAATAATTACTTTTTTTTTTTTTTTTTTAATAATCTTTTTTTAATAGCAGCTGACAAAGTGGGCCATTTTACCCCAAGCCCGAGGTAAAATGGTCCATGGTACGGGGTACTATGGACCATAGGTAAAATTTAAAAAGTATATTAGTATAGTGTGTTTTTTAATAGTATAAAATGTAGAATATATTATATTTGTTTATTTATATTTTCGATTCATACAAATAATGTATATTAATGAACATTAAAATTAGAAAATGGTACGCCAAAATATTTTTGTGTCACTGAAAGTCTGCTGTTCTCTTGTGAAATTGTAGGGTCTGGAAGACTCGTCATTACCATAGCCTCCTAAACTAGATGCCTGTCGCGTGGCTCGGAAACTTGGCAAAAGTTGACGCGGTAGACGGCGCCACCTAGTACAGATTGCGCGACTTTTATATTCAACTGTCACCAATAATTTTAAGAAGTAATATATGATATATATAATCGACGTTTCTTCGATTCTATTTGCCTTTTATGTATATCATATCACACTTCTTAAAATATTTGGTGGCTGTTGAATAAAAAAGTCCCGCAATCTGTACCAGGTGGCGCTATCTACCGCTTGAACTGTTGCCAAGTTTCCGACCCACGCGACAGGCATCTAGTTTAGGAGGTTATGTCATTTCAATAGCCTGAAAATTTACAAGAAATATATCAACACTCACAGGAAAAATGTAGAGATCTTGATTAGATTTTCGTTGCATGAATCTTACAAAAACAGATTCTTTATCTTTTATTTCTGTGATTAAACCAACAAAATGTAAAACTGTCTTTTTCGTCAAATTTTTGACGAAAATTTGCTTACACTTATTTTATTAGTATTAAAATTAGCATCTTGCTGTGAAATGATATCCTTATCACTGAATTTTGTGTCACTATAAACAAACTATTCTTAGAAACACTCGAACTTTTTAATGTATATTTTTTATTTGAACATAATGTGAGACTTCAGTTTTATTTTTATCTTTAACACAAGCAATTTTTTTTTTTTAATATTTTTATCTTTATTATTATTATTATTATTATTATTATTATTATTATTTATGCTTCTTCAATAATCTTTTATTACTGGTGTAGCAGTTAAAATTGTTAATGCACCTTTATTTATTTAGTTGTCGCCTTGTGCAAGGAAGCTATCGGCAAGGGATGCTGTTCGAAAGATACTACTTTTAAATGGGTTTATTTAACTTAGTGTCTGAGATGTACTTCATTGTACAAGCATCTATTATATAATTTTCTACCATCTCTTCTTCATCCTTCGAAATTATCTGCTTATATGCATAGTTTGGGCTAAATATAATAGTTTATTTATTATCGTTTTCCAGTTTAGGTAATTTAAAATTTTTATGCCTTTATACATAGCGTGTGAGAGTTGTTTTTGAAATGCCTGATGCCTTGGAAGCTAAACGAATAGGTTTTTTATCATCTACAACCCATTATATTGCCTGAATACATCTTTTTTTACTTTACATGATCTGTGAAGCTTTTCTTATGTGACAATCGTAAACATCTTATATATATATATATATATATAATATTTGTTATATATATATTGCATATATATATAACAAAGGTGTATTATTACTTTTTAATTGCATTCTTTCATTCAGTTCGTTATAGTTGTATGATAAGAAAAGAATTATAGTTGTATGATAAGTTGTATGGTAAAAATATAAGAATACAAAAGTAACTGAATGTTTATAAAAAATGAATACGAAAAAAATTGCTTGCTTATTCATCTTTGAAGCCATAACAGATCTAATTAAGGTTAACTCTGAAATTTTTAAGTATAATTTATAACTAACACTTCAAAAATGTAGATTTCGTATAAATCAGTTCATTATGACAAAGAACTGGAGTGTAATGGACCATGGTCCATTGTACCCCAGTTCCTGGTGGTCCATTTTACCCCATGTGGAGCTCTGATAACAAATGTTAAAATTAAATATATTTTTTTTTTAGTTAGTTAGAATAAACATAATAATAGATGACCTTATTCTTGAATGATGAAATGAAAAAATGCTTAGCTAAAAATACTTACTTCTGGCCACCACAAACTAAATTTCTCAAATAAAATGACTAAATTGTGAGTTAGGCATGAAGTTGCTAGATAGATTTCATCATTGCAGTGCTGTTATCTATGTACCAAAATATGAATTATAAAAATAAATAAATGAAATAAATAATAAAGTTGGTCCATTTTACCCCATGGTCCATTGTACCGCGGTCTCCCCTAAATCAATCACGTATAATATCTATGAAAATTTAGAGTTTTGTACAGTAAATAAAGCCGTAGAAAATGTTTAACCCCTTGAAGCATGGTCTTCGCGCTGCGAGGACGCAATTATTAAGTCCCAACTGCTAAAACTCATCCCCAAAAATTTTAAGGAAATGTTTGTTCTATATCATCGCCAAAAAAGTCATTAACTTCTTATATTTTAGTTTTGTTCGTAAATTCTGGTGACAGTCAAATTTAAAGAAGCTAATTACTTTGTGCGTCAAAGGGTTAAAGAACACAAACTGTAGAAATCGAATACTATATTGTGATTTTAAATATACATATAAATTCAGCTGTGGTACTTATGACATTTTTGTGCGTCTGATCCTTGCATGTTCTGCCATTTACAAAATTTGTATAACTGAAATAAAGAAAAAAAATTCTTATATTGCAGAAACGTTGACTATATCAGTAAAATAAAAATAGCAAAATGAATTTGAAATATTTTAACGAAATGCTTCATTGTATCTTTCAATACTATCATTTCAAACTATCATTTTTAATAAATTAAATTTCTAACTTGACAGGCTGTTATAAACTGAAAAGGAAAAAAAAACCTTTTACTCTCTTTTTTTTTTTATGCTTAAATATTAACTATCTATTTAGAATTTTACAGTACAAATCCATTAAGTGAAACATGTGGTTTTCATGTCAGTTATCTTGAACGTGATAAGAATGTTCTCACTTTTTTAAATGTTTTATCCTGTTTTGCAACCGATAAAATATGATTTATTACATAAACATTGATGTAAAGATTGATACTTCATGTAAAATTTGAAAAAAATAAAACATTTCCAACAAAACAGAAAATAATGCACATAATGTCTTTAGGAAAAAACTTCATGTACATAGAATTAGTAATATCAGATTCAAAATGTAGATAGGGAAGTTACATATATAATACGAATATTTTAATTTAATAAGTGGTATTTTAAAAACGCACTTTTTTTTTTTTTTTTTTTTTAACGTAGTATTTTCATGTACTTTTCAAAATGTTTTACCTTAAAAACACCTTTTTACCTTTCTTCTATTTGTTATTATTGTCTGCAAGATATTCAGATTATAATTTTTAAAAATTATTGTTCAAAAGTACTGTATTTTAGAGGAAATAGATTAAATTATAAATAATAATAATAATAATAATTTTTAATTCAATCAAATAAGGATCGTCCCGGATAAGAATAAGACTAATACTTTCGTTCCGTATAAGCTAACTTCCAAAAATATGCTAATTTTACAGTATGCCATGGAAAATGTAACTCAAAACTGAAATGATCTAACTGAAATGCCATGGAAAATGTTCTATACGTACAAAACAAAATCAGTTTGAGTCAAATGTTAGGAGCGGTTCTACAATAGCACCTCATTTAACAAAAGCTATTAAAAATGAAATTGTACGTTTTTATAATTGTGATGCTAACCGTACCAAAATTGCTGTCTTTCAGAATTTCAAAAATAATTAAATATCTACAGCAAAAATCTGTCGAGTGTTAAAACAACATAATAAACAGGGACATGTAGATACTAGTCAAAGTTTTGGAAAAGGATTCCGAAGAAGAAGCCAGAAGGTTATGAAAATGGTTAAATGGAAATTTTTTGCAACATTTGACATTTCTATCCATCAAATTGTTTGAAAATTGAATGTATGCTAAACAACTGTTCACAGAGTTAAGAAAGATCTGGGAAAAATTGAATTGATTACTAAAAAAAGATAGTGAAAAAATTATTGAAAAAAAATATAATAATATAAAAATAAAAAATATAGAAATGGGCAGGATCTTCGAGCAAAGAAAAATTGTCTTAAAGTTTATAACAAATTGATTCCATCTGGAGACGGGCATAGATGATGATGAGTCATATTTTAGGTTTTACCCATGTCTCTGTAGTGGGACTAAATATTATCATGTTATAAACCCTAACTTTGTCGTCATTCAATTCAGGACAAAACTTAAGGAAAAATCCTCCAGAAAAGTAATGGTACGACATGCCAAAAACGAAGACGTATTGTTTCTTTCTATACGAGTATTTTTTCAGATAACTGTAAATCATTCTGTTTATTTAAATCAGTGTATTTAAAGTTTTTGATTCCTTTCATTAAACAACAATATCAAAATGAAGATATTTTGTTTTGGCCGGATCTGGCTACCAGCCATTATACGAAAGGTGATGTTGATTATTTGAATACCGATAAAATTGAATTTGTGTCTAAGTTGGATAATGTCTCCAACATAGCCCAAGCTGAGAGTATTGAAAGGTTTGGGGCATTAATAAAAGCATGTACTTCAATGAAAAAAGGGAGCCTAAAAATTTCATTCAGCTCAAGAGGATTTACCTTAAATTATTGAAATCGATTTCTAAAGAAATGGTACAAGTATGTTTGCGGAGAGCTAGAAGAGGTCTTCGTAAACTAGGCTTAAAATTAGCTTACACAGCTATTTTGGTATGGACAATGAAAAAGAACTTATTGAGTAATATTCTGATTTAAGTTTAAATTCAATTTGATTTGTAGCTTTAATATTAATAAATATCAAATCTGGCTCATTCTTATCCGGGACGCTCCTTAGCTACGTAATAAAAAAGCACCACAGAACTGGCGTTTAAAAATAATAAGTACAAAACTTTGAATAAACACCATAAAATGCAAAAAACTTGCACCAATTGTTTCGGTTCGAAAGAAACACGATCCGTCGTCTCTCGCTTTCTTTGTTCGACTGACGAAAAGAGTCGTGTTTTCTTTCGACCTGAAACAATTGTTGCGAGTTTCTTGCATTTTATGTTGTTTATTCAAAGTTTTGTACATATTAAATGGCTATGTAGTTAATGAAAAATTGGCCAAACGTATTGTTAAGGAATGTGGAAAATATGCAAGTCATGATGTGCTTTTGTTTCTTTTGTCCACCTGGCGCAGTGGTTCTCAAAGAGTACGCCCTTGAAGATTTCGTCCTAGAAATGTGTGCCCTGTGGCATTCCAGAGGAATATGTGTTAAGATATAAAAGTGAATATAGTTATTCTATTCCATTTCATTACCGATATATCTCTTTTTTTCTCATCGCAATATTTATTATGATAATGGATGGCGATTTTTTTGGCAAAGAAAAAGCGACTATTTATTCTTGTTGTGTATAATACTTATTTTAAAAGATTTAGAAGTGGATGGTATGTAAGTAATACTTACTCCCAGGTAAATACACCTAAATAAAATACATAGATTACTCAAAATAAAGCTGTATACTGCGCAATTCTATACTGGAAGTAAGCAAAAGTTGGGTGAATCAAAACCGTAGACTGCTTGAAAATATAATGGAAGCTATTTTCAACGTTCTATTTGTGTGAATTCGAATTTTATGCCAAAATGTCTGTCACATTTTGTACACATTTGGCCAACTGTGACATTAATTGTAGCGACAGCCACTTAATTGTAGTGGCACAATCACTACAATTAAGTGTGAAAAGAAAAGAAACTCCGGGAAAAACTGGCGTATTCGTGAGATTATGAGAATTCACCTTTCAAAAATTTAAGTTATTAACTTTAACTTGAGGTAAAGCTAGGAGAAATCGCGCGGTAGGAGAGATTGCGCACGTAGGTGATCGGCGGGAAAGATTAGAGAGGGTGAGTTGCGATTTCAGGTGGTTGAACAACATCAATAGTGAAGTTCTTACTTGAATGTGCCTGTTGATTGCTTCAAGAGTCTAAGATAAAACGTGGTTATTTTGTACAGTTTTTAAAAATAAATGTTTGAATTTTCATAACTCTTCCTAGGAATTTCAACATCATGGTCGTAGTACAAAATATTTTTAATTTAAACAATTTCCCATTAGCTACTAACCTAGACAAACGATACGAGAAGTCCCACGTTTTTCTCTAAAAACGAATAATTATTTAATAAAACACTGCGCAATCTCTCCTACACAAATGGGAGAGTTTGCGCTTTTGCTATTTAGAAGAGATTGCGCATTGAATTTTATAAAATTCTTTACTAATAGAGATTTCGCAGCTTATTGGTAATGACAAGACAATGAGGATGAGTTTGTTAATTGTCTGGAACTATACCAGGAAATAATTTCGCCAAGTGTCTGGACTAGTTCAATCCATTCGAGACGGCGCATCTTTTAGGAGAATGTCCCCGGAATCGGAAATTGAACATTACTCAGGAGTGGCACGATCGACAAAAACCACATCTCTGGTGGGATTTACCTCTCGAATGCTATGAGAAATTTATCGCAAAGTATTTAAATGTTATTATACATCTATTTAGTTCTGCAATATTTTCAAGTATGATGCTGAAGTTTTGTGCAGCTGTTGGCTGCTTAAATAGAAGCGATAAAACTAAATGCCAGCAAATATATCAGCTTTCTCAAACTTCTTTTTAAAGGCTGTAACCGTTTAAATTTCAATAAAATAAATTAAATTAAATAAACATAAAGGATTTAAATTTCAAATCAAGTGAAATTTAGGTTTTGTGTTTTGAATATTTTTTTCGGAAGATTTTGAGGGAAAAAATAAATAAATAAATAAATATTAACACGTTGAGCGCCAAGCAAATTCTTAAGGAAATCCTCGTCAGGCCACGCGGGTTGCTCAGAATCGCGTTATATTTCCCGTGTCGTGTTTCAGTAAAAATCCAGTAAAATGCTTTAATGATATAATCCTGTAATAAATAAAAATAAATTTTAAATAAAATTTTAGTAATTACTTATAACAATGTAATTTTTTTAGTTTTATATAATATTTTACATTTTCAGCCACCGGTGGTTGACGCGGCTTTATATCACTCTGTCTGCCACCGGTGGTTGGCGTGGCCTAAACGGAAAGTTCAATGTCAGCCACCGATGGCTGACATGGCACTCAACATGTTAAACTGTTGGCGGATTCTGGGCTTAAAAGTGGGCGGAACTAGCCATATATCATTTTACACATATGGTGACGTGTTATTTAGTAACTCTATGTTATTTTGTAATCTTTATCTTGTCTTGTTCTTGTTTCTGTTTCTTTAATTAAAATTTTGTAGTTTTTTTAAATTTACTTTTTTTTTCTGATTTTTTTTAATTATTGAATTGAAATATTCACTCCAATACAAAAGTTTGTGTTTATAAATACCTTACAACAATGCCATTTAAATGCAATTATTATTAATAATAATGTAATTGTAGTTATAATTAAGAGCAATCTCTCCTACCTATGTGCGCAATCACTTCTACCCCATAAGGATAGATTGCTCAAAATAGCCCTCTTGGTTTTATTACAGCTTTTGTTTTAAAGTATAACAGAACAACAAAATAGTAATAGAAATACATAGAAGAAGGATCAATTCAAAATTATGCACCAGTAGTTTAGCAAACAATTAATATTTGGATTTTTTATGACGTTCTGTTAAATTGTGAGCAAACTCTCCTAGCTTTACCTTACATTTCTGAGAAATGTGTATATATTGCACCCACACTTATTTCTAGGCTTTTAAATGTGTTCAGACTTCAAAAAGTTTCAGAGCCGCTGACTTACACTTAAAAACTTTTACAGTAGATTACGGTCTAGGGCGAAATGGTAACGTAGTTTTTATTGGTAACATAAAAAGTGTTCCAGTTACTGACCGTAAAATACAGCTATGCCCGTAAATCTGTCATGATTATTTTCTAGAAAAAGGGAAAAGGGAAATGACCTTTAATAAACCGACACTACTTCGAATTTTAAAGCAATATGTTACAACTACGGGTGCTTGACTTTTTTATCGAAGAAGAGAACTGGTCGTAAAATTTAACGGTAAACTCTCCGAATTTTACAGCATTTCTTAGATATTCTGTAGCCTACCGAATGCCTGACTGTGATGTCAATTATCACATATTCTAAAAAAAATATTATGGTATAAAAAAATATTTTAATGTAACGAACACATTTTTACGACCTCTAAATTATAATTTAAACTCACATACAGTGTGTTCTATAAATTTTTATATCCTCCCTCTTCCCACAAATAACCTTTTGATAATTGCAACTCTATCGAAACCTTTGATCATGTATTATTCTTTCTTTAACGTAATGCAGATCTACAACAGCATGTTATGACTTTTTCTAATTCGGATTCTTTTCATCTTGAAAATAAATGCAGTTAGTCACCATGTGCGCATTCCTTGTCTCAGAATATGGTACATTAATTTTACTTAAAACTTTCGTCTTTCATTGGCGAAGGTTGGCTTTTACTGAGGACCGTTTTAATTATAATTATCTGGTAACCTTTTCAAAAACTGTATGTGTTTATACGTAACACAATTAGAACCATTTTTTCTCTACTATTTTGAATTTGGCTTCGATTAGTGCTTTGACGAAATTAATGAAGAAATCGGAGCGTCATTGACTTCATCACCATCATGTAAGCTGTAAAGTCGACCTTTTGGGCTCCCATTCCAGTGTTATTAAAAAATATCTTAATTCTAATTATCCATTAATAATAACTTTATAAAATGGTCACCTATACGAAAGTAATATATCACATAAAATTTTTAATAATTTTTTTGTGATTATCTACAAAAAAGCCTGGATTAAGGATTACTGTGTTATTAACGGTACACTTCGCAAGATTTTTAAAGCTGTTTTAAAGTTAAACTTCAATAATCAACGGCCATCCAAATTTATATTGAACTGATCCCAATGTTTCTAGAATAACACACATCCCAACTTGTGAATGAATGAAAAATTCTTTAAGTTATAAATATTAATGTTTCTGTTTCTGTCTCTTATGAATTCTCATAATTTTCGACTGAGACTGAATTCTTCCAAATGAGAGAACTTCATATCTTTATTAGTGAATTTAATGCAAATATTAAATAACTGCGTCTTGCATGCAAGATTTCGTACATTTTGTAGTGTGAGCAATTGATTTAATGCCGAATATGGATGATTCAGTATTATTCGGCAACTATGATAGTGAGTGCTTTGTTAATCGCAACATTTTGAGACAAAGTTGTTGGACTTTTGTACTAATTTATCTTTTTCAGAACGAGTTACTACATTACATATATATATATATATATATATATATATATATATGTATGTATATATATATATATATATATATATATTAATTATGAGAAAATGTATAATTCGTGTGTTTAGTTTGTGTAGAATACTTGCGCCACCCTACCAACCCACATAAAATACTCTATAAGCTGTTGTATTAGTACTATTTGTGTGTTTAATACATTAACTACATTTTAACAGAGATTTCTTTAATAGCTTTCAACTTTACAAAGTTTATATAGTGTTGACCAAATTAGTAGGGATTTTTTTTTTTTTTTTTTTTTTTTTTTACCTTGACATTTTGTCTACTTCCTAAAAAAATATTGAACGAAATGACCTTAAAATGTAGGCACGCAAAGAACATTTATAAATTTATATTTTCCACTATCGGTTTAGTCAAGAGAATAAGAACCGACAACAAATTGAAAAAAAACAATTGAAACATAAAATTCACACGTACAAGTTTCACTGAGATATGAAAATTCGAAGTAAATATTTTTTACTGCACTTGCGCGAAGATATAAATTTTTTTGTTGCATAGGTTAAAAGCTAGATATATTGGGCCACTTATGTCAAAAGTTCATTTAAATAAAGTAAAAATTAACCAAATTATTGGCAAATGAATAAGCAAGATACGAGATATTTTTCAGAGTGGAAATTTCATAAGGGGTTTTTCACATGCCATTTATTTAATTTGGAGATCCGATTATTTCACTCACGTTACAAAACTGCTTTTTTCTGAAAAAACCTTTATGGACTTGTAACTCTAACATAATTTTATTTCTTTGCTAAGATTTGTGAGTTCATAAGGTGTTGAGAAATGAGCTTCCGTATGGGTAAAGAAAAACTAAAATTATTACAGAGAATGCATCGAAATGCATTGTATTTTCACTATTAAAGCTGACTAGATTTTCCCAGTCCGCTTTTGGAAGTACGTTAACTAGCAAATTATAATACTAATTTAAATATATTTTAGCCACGGTGTGAGGTGATGTTATTTTATTCGAACCTATATCCAAATGTCCATCTTCAAGAAGTCTATAGGTAACAAATTCACATAATAAATTATAATTATAAACATGCAGTAGCTTAATTTTACCTTCAGAATTACAAATGGGAGAGGCTGCCCAAGCAGAAAGATCTATTATTAAACGATCAAAGCCATATCCTAATTATTAAATAGGGATGGGGATTTGACGCAAATTTCATACCCGTACTTATGAAAGATATTTTCTTCTTAATAAATCTCAGAATGAACAAGAGGGAAAATTGTATCAAATTATCATCGCTGTATAATCAATTGAACATGCATTTAAAAATGACAAATTAAAAAGTTCACCGGTCAATCTAATTAATAAATATAAATTTTTCTTCTAAATTAAAATAATAAACTTTAGTATTTCACTTTACTCTTGAACATTTAACGTGATAATGATTATCTTTAATACTTTCAGGAAGATGTTATTCTGAATGTTAACGAACCTTGGAGATTCAACATAGATAAATTTTGCCTAAGAGACTACAAAAGCTAAGAGACTACAAAAGCTAAAATTTATTGCCTAACATATTTTAATCCGTAAATGATTTACTCCAAACCAGTTTAAAATAATTTCCAAGATCACTTATGTTTAGTAGATAGCGATTAAAAATCCCTTATCGCTCGATTATAATTAAGGGGGAAAAAACTTTTCGCTAGAAAATAATATATATTTATGCTTATATCTTAACTTAATTCATCTTCGCTAAACATCATTGTGAAAGGAAAATAAAAAAGCGTAGGCACTTGCAATTGGCAGGCACTAATGACCCTTTTGTTGAATGAATTTGATGTTTTTAATTGCGGTTTAAAATCTTTCTCTGCTTGTTTAGCCTTCTTTGTACCAATTACGTATCATGGGAGTGTCCACCTTTACTCTGCATAGTAATTTAATGCAATGTACATAAAAGGTAATATGGCGCAACTCTTTCAGTATGTTATTTATCTTCATAATTAAGTGAAAAGCTATAGAAAAATTTCTTTATAATCATTGATTCATAAAATAATATATATATATATATTATATAAAACATAACAAACAATGTGCAGTCATGCATTGAAAATATCATCTATATATGACATTTACATTAAAAATTTATATGCTTTTTCATTTTAACATTGATGTTATTGAAAATTTTGTAACACTTTTTTGTCGTTTTAATACACTAAAGAGATTGTGGAGTTCATATAGTGAAACTGTATTTTAATAATTTTCTCTAATTTATAATAAGTTTAATAATATTTTTAAACATAAATATAATTATAATGATAATAAAAATTATTATTATTATTATTATTATTATTTTCTATTTTCTATTTTCTATTTTGATTTTGTTTTTATTTATTTATTTTTACTTACTCTGGAATTTTCTATATTGCAAGACTACTATATTAAAATATAATTAAATAGCAACTCTGGAAAAAAAAAAAAAAAAAAAAAAAAAAAAACAGTTTTAATTCTTGTCAAGATATTAGTTTTCTGATTAAAGAGACAGTGCAGGAAAGGGGAAGGGAATAACGAATCTTTCTTTAAAATTCTAGCTTTAAGATTTCAACCATTTAAAATAAATATCCATCGATTCTATTATCAGAAAAAATTAATAATAATATTAATAATGAATAATTTCTAAAATCTGCATGGTAAATTATAAAAGTGCTTTAAAATTATTTCATAAATAAACATGGCAAAACAGCAACAGGTGCAGCTGAACAAAACACTGATTTTACAACAGGATGTACATTTTTTTTTTTTTTTTTTTTTTTTTTTGATAAAATATTTATTGAGTTTTATTACAAGCTCAGTATAATCTTATTGATTTTTAAATAAACGTTCTGAAAAAAAGAGAATTTTAATGGCCCTAATCCATCAATCTAACTATCTTTATTTTCCTTTTACAACATAATAATAAAAGCGAAAAAAAGTAGCATAGAAAAGTTGTCTAGTTAAAATCCGCTTAAGAGATTTAATCATTTTTAAATTATAAAATCAATTCATTTAAACGTTAGTCACAAATCGGTTAAAAAGCAAAATCACTTTGAAAATATTCTCTTCTTTTGACGACAACATTTTATTTATTTATTTTATTTTATTTTATTTTTTCTTGAATACAAGTACAATACCAACAAGTATTTGGACTCTTTCGAATTTAGACGTTTTGTCAAATATCTATAAAAGTTCTTTAGGTATCATCTTGAAACTTTGGGAGTGTAAAAAATGTGTTATACCTCATATATTTCACCAAAATTTGTGTCCTGAAGAGGAAAAAGACAGCAGTAAAAAATAAAAAATAAATAAAAACGTTTTGGATCACCCTGTAAAAAGTATTGCTTTAAATGCGTTTTGGATGTAGCATGTGATTATAAGGACTCTTTTCATTATCTGTCTAAAGTTTTATGAGGCTACCATGTATATTCATGGAGATATAATTTTTTTCTTTATTTAATTGCAAAAAAAAAATTTCCTCTTTTTAAATTATAACACGTAGGGTATAATAAAGTAGGGTATAAAGACTTAGGGTATAACACACCAGAGCAAAGCCATTTTTAGGAAATTGGCATACTACATTAGACACATCATACTGCAATCAGATTGCAAAAATTTTAAGTATCTAACGAAATATGAGCATTTTTACTAAAAATTTTTTAACTATGCGTGAGCTAGTTTTTAAGAAAATTCGTTTGTATAATTTAATAGCCAAAAGTATTGAGCGACTTATAGGAAAACCCCAAACAAATATCTTGTAAATTCAAAAAGTTATGAGAGGTTGAATGAACTGAATTTCAGTTCTTCTCAAAAAAAAAAAAAAAAAAAAAAAAAAAACGGAAAATGATAGAGGGTTTTATCAATATCCATTTACAATCAGCGAACATTCTATTATCATTGAGCATTGATTGAATCAAAATAAAAGTGTGAATAAAACTCCTTATAGTTTTGCTTTTATTTTCAGAGAACAGAAATTCTGTTCATTCTATCTTTCATAACTTTTTGAATTTACCTTATATTTGTTTCGGGTTTTCGTATAAGTTGCTCAATACTTTTGGCTATTTAATTATGCAAATGAATTTTTTTAAAAACTAGTGCATGCGTAGTTAAACATTATTTAGTAAAAATGATTATACTTCGTAAGATATTGAACATATTTCCATTCTGATTGAAGTAGTCTGTGTCTAATATAGTATGCGGAAGTTTCTAAAAATGTCTTACGTGTTATAATAAAAGTGGATTTTTTTTTTTTTTTTTATTTATTTATTTATTTATTTTTTTTTTTTTTTTTCAATTAAAAAAAAAAAAAAAAGTTATATCTCTATGAATATATGTGGTAGCCTCATAAAAATTTATACAGATAGTGAGAAAATTTTTTATAATCACATGCTACAGCCAAAACACATTTAAAGCCTTACTTTTTACAGAGTGATCCAAAACATTTTGATTTTTGTTTAATTGTTTACTGGTCCACTTTTCCTCTTCAGGATACAACTTTTGCTGAAATATATGAGTTAAAATATGTTCTTTACATTACCAAAGTTTTAACATGATTTGATTCTTAACGAACTTTTTTAGATATTTCACAAAACGTCTAAATTTGAAAGTGTCCAAATACTTACTGGTAGATAGCTTATACTAAATTAAAAATTTATCAAATATAATATATAGTCATGCAAACTTAATCGCTGTATAAATATGTTTATTTTATAGTTTTTTTTCTAATAGGGGATTAGTAAATGTAATTCCTGTGATATTTCTATAAGCATTTAAGTATTACTTCAAAAATCAGCAACAATGGTAATCCGAATCTTTATAGGATAAATAAATCAAATCATTTCAGCGTTCCTATATAATCAAACTTAGTTTTTGAAACTCATCATTCGGTATTGCTTTTAACAGGAAAATATTTTTCTGCATGCAAAATAATTAAACGTTTGTATGAAATCTAATTTCAAAATTGCTTTTCAAAGATGCAACCTAAAAGACCAACTTTTTTAATTTTTAAATGAGATTTCATGCCACTATCTTTTTAAAGGTTGGTTGGTTGGTTGGTTGTAAGGTTTAAAGCCGATTGACTGCGCTAGGATCCTAGGCCTACAGATGGAATGCCCTCTGTAGAGGTCTTTCTAAGGGGTCCTAGCCCGTATTTACACGAGTTTCGGAGAAAACCACGGAAAACTCCGCACGGTTAGGTCGATGAAAGAGACCTGAGATCAAACCCGGCACTTCCCATCTACCAGCTTTGAGCGCAGATCCGCTCGGCCGCTAGTGGGCCACCTTTTTAAAAGAATATGTCGAATAAATTTTCGATGATTAAATAAGTTGTAAACAATAAAAAATTTCCGGTATTAAGTCTCTCTTCAAAAACAGGAAATATCTATGTACAGTCGGCAGCAAAATTATTCGAACGCTAGGAATAATTCCTATATAAAAAAAGTACACTTAATACTGTTTTGTTAAATAAATCCTTGTTGAATCATGTTCTTATACTGACTAAGCACATGATTCGACAAGAATTTATTTAACAAAACAATATTAAGTGTACTTTTTTTATATAGCAATTGTTGCTAGCGCTCGAATAATTTTGCTGCCGACTGTACTGGGAGGAATGAGGTAAGAGAAGTTCGCATACCTCGTATCAACATACAGGGCAAATGCAATTAACTGCTGGCTACTAAAAATGGCTGCCGCAATAGCAATCAAAGCTACCGTAGGAATCATATTGGATCTACCAAAACATTGACAGTACTGCGTTATTTTATTTATTTGTCAGTTTTTAGACCTATGGTTACAATGACTTTCATCTCTAATAATCCATATTACATAATTTCACATTAGCATTGCAGAATTTCTTATATAACTGTATTATTTAATGAATGAATTTCTTATATAACGATATTATTTAATTCAATTAGCGTTTTTAGTTTCATGTTTTTTTTTTTCGGACAGGTCATCTCCTGTTACAGTCATCAGCAAAATTATTCGAGTGATAGCAATAATTCCTATTAAAAAAAGTACACTTAATACTGTTTTGTTAAATAAATCGTTGTCGAATCATGTTCTTAGACTGACTAAGAACATGATTCAACAAGGATTTATTTAACGAAACTGTATTAAGTGTACCTTTTTTACATAAGAATTTTTGCCAGCGCTCGAATAATTTTGCTGCCGGCTGTATATCATTCCTTAGAGGTTTTATACAAATCCGAATACTGATGAAAGGAAGTTTATGAAAATATAGTAAGATTGTTGCCATTACTAAGCATCTTACTTTCATAGTTAAAGCACTATCAAATGAATTAATAATTTGTTTTGAACTTACAAAATAAAAATTAAAAATCAAAATCAACAAATCTATATTAAGTATCAGCTTGTTCCGTTTTTTGAACGTTTGTTAATGTCGAGTTCAAATTTCATTACAAACTATTGTAAATCGCTAAGCTTATCTATATGCAATTGGTTACTTTTCCTGTAAAAATAATCACTACAGCACTGAATCCATCTTCATCCAAACAAGAAAATGTCTATGGCTTTAATTACAGAGCCTACAAGGAAAGAGGCTTCAATGGCGAGTCAGCTTCTGATTGGTTTGAAAAATTTTTTGAATATCATCCATACATATATTTAAAACTGTCTTTAGTGGCTTTAAAGTACTGTGTTCAAAACTATAGCTGAAATAAAGGATTATTACCAAAAAACAACGAAACCTGTAAATTTTTTGTTATTGCTATTCAACTGAAAAGTGTTCGAGTTGTTTTTTTTCTTTTTTTTTTTTTTTTTTTTTTTACCAATCCCCAGTTTGGTAGAAAAAAACGTTTGATATGAGCATGCGCTGTGGCGTAATTTCATCAATACAATACAAAGTTTGTTGGGGTAAGCGCTACAGCCGAAAGGCTGGCATGACCTCAAATGATCCAAGAAGAGGGGAATAGGAAGCGAAGAATCCGTGTAAGAAACCAGTCCCGAACCGTGAAAAATTGAGCCAAAAAAAACAGACATTCATTACAGATTAGCCAACACTGTAAAAAAATAACTATTACCAGCTGCAAGAAACTCTCTGTGATTGGAGAAAATAATTATTTTTTCCAATCACAGAGAGTTTCTTGCAGCTGGTAATAGTTATTTTTTTGCAGTGAAGAACAACATTTAAACAAAAAATATAAGAACCATGAACGAAAAGAAGAGACAATGTATTAAACAAGACAGCAATACAAGTCAACACACAGGATGACTACACCAAGAAGCATAAATAGACCATAAATGCTAAAAACAGCCAGTGCCAAGAAAAAGCCGAATAAACAGACGAAATAAATGATCAGAAACTACACCAAGAAATATTGGAAAGAGAGACATTCATCTTTTGAGAAAGAAGCAGCCTTTCTGCTGCGAATGCCCGACAGTCAAATACATAATGACGTTCAGTTCCAGTCCCAGCAAGGCATATGGAATAGATGGGAGAGTTGTTGCGATGGAAGCGAAAAAGTCGATATTCAGTAACAGCACTTAGAGTTCACAGACGGGCAGTAACCACACCTTCTTTCCTGTTTCTAGGGAATTTATAAATTGTTGTGCCTAAGTGAGGAGATGATTGGGCGTACGGGCTATCTTCCCACCAGCTATTAAACTGATCGTGCATGATGCGCTTGAAGAGCTGTTTGAGGTCGCTTGGAACGATACCACCGTAGGTGCAAGTAGCAAACGGCTCAGTCCTAGCAAGCTGATCAGCCTGTTCATTAGGGGGGATGCCAACATGGCTAGGCACCCAGACAAGAACCAATTTATCCACGTAAGCCCTAACGGACTTAATAGTGTTAAACAGTTCTAACACAGCCGCAGAAGACGTATGATTAACATGTTTCAACGCAGTATGGGCCGATTTACTTGCAGTCAGGATAAGGCAAAGACCACTCTTAAGAAAAAGACTAGCACCAAGGTCAGTTGCAAGGACTTCAGCAGTAAAGATGGAATTGAGATGGTGAATCAAATGAGCCCTGGAAGACTTGGTTGTGACGTCGACTGCAGCGATGGAAGTTTTACACTGATCTTTAGAATTTCATCATTTGTCGTCTTTCTCCCTGGAGGCTCTCTAGCTGTAATCACTATTCCCAGCACTACAGTTGAGCAGAATTCATTATTACGCCTTTTCCTGAGGACATACACTAAAGTAAACTGACCAAATGTCCCCCTTTTCTGTGGATAGCCTTTATTTTCAAAGCATTTTTCTAAGTTTAAAAAAAAATGTAGAAAGTAAATAATTTATCATTGATATTTTATTTTTAGTAATTATTTACTACGAATGAAAAAGTATATCCATAATAGGATTCTCTAGTATAAAGGTACTCTGATCTGCTCAGATTACCTAAAGATACTGTGACCAGATCAAAGTACCTTTATAATAGAGAAGCATTAAAAATTGCTATAATTATCCAATGACGGATGTAATTTTTTCATTCCTTACAAATGAGGACCAAAAATAAAACACCAATGATAAATAATTTACTTTCTACATTTTTAAAAAATTTTAAAAAAATGCCTTCAAAATAAAGGTTGTCCCCAGAAAATAGGGACATTTGGTCAGCTTACCTACAGTCAGCAGCAAAATTATTCGATCACTAGCAAAAATTCTTATATAAAAAAGTACACTTAATACTGTTTTGTTAAATAAATCCTTGTCGAATTATGTTCTTAGTCCGTCTAAGAACATGATTCGATAATTGTTTAATTTAACAAAATAGTATTAAGTGTATCTTTTTTACATAGGAATTTTTGCGAGTGCTCGAATAATTTTGCTGCTGATTGTAAAGAGCTCGAGACTGTAAAGAGTTCTACGAGAGACCCATTGATAAATTAACCAAATGTCCCCATTTTCTGGAGACGGCCTTTATTTTCAAAGCATTTTTCTAAGTTTTAAAACAATGTAGAAAATAAATTATTTCTGACTGATATTTTATTTTTAGTTCTTATTTATAAAGAATGAAAAAGTACATCCATAATAGGATAACTGTAGCTATTTTTAACGTTTCTCTATTATAAAGGTACTCTGATTTGTTCAGTCTACCCATTGAGTGTGTTGAATATCTTGCGGCTACAGTCGGCAGCAAAAGTATCCGAACACTAGTCAATAATTCCGATATCAAAAATGTACGCTTAATACTGTTTTGTTAATTAAATCCTTATGTCGAATCATGGTCTTAGCCTGACTAAGACATGACTCGACAAGGATTTATTTAATAAAGCAGTATTGAATGTACTTGTTTTAGACTAGGATTATTGCTAGTACTCGGATACTTTTGCTGCCGACTGTAGACTAGCAGTTACTTCTGGAAACGTCCGTGGTATTGGAAACGCCCGTGCCTGACATTTTTGCTAATGTACGCCAATCCATACATAGTCACTGGGAATCTTTTAGGAATGGTAGCCTTTTAGAGCAATGCTGCCAAATTTAGGACCTATTTAATCAATAATCACCATCAATTTTGTGGAGTGATATTTGATATACGTAATAGACGATTATTCGCAGTGCTTCTCCCTTCCGTGCATGATCGAAATTCTGATGTCATGTCTCCGGACTCACAGACCTTCGCTGAATTACCCATTGCGCAGTACTGATGCGGCATTAAACCCAATAAACCAAGCAAATCACTTCGCAGTAATCGGGCAAATATTACAATTAAAAATTGGTGGTAGACAATGAATAAAAAAGTCCCTAAAATTGACAACTTTGTTCTATAGTACCTGCTTAAAAAATCATTAACTTGTTTGTTTTCTTGTTGTTTCCTTTCACTTTACCTAACTTTTTCCCTTTATTGTTAATACTTGTTTACGTACTAGCACTTAGTACAAGGGGCCTTGACATTTGTGCAACATCCCATTTAGCAAAAATTGTAAAAGTAGCAAATACTACATGCAAACAAATTAAGAGAGACTAAGAACATAACTCAATAAGGATTTATTTATCAAAGTAGTACTAAGTACACTTTTTTAAGACGGGGATTATTGCTAGTGCTCGGATACTTTTGCTGCGGAGTGCACTATCCGACTAGGGATCTATGATAGCTGCAATTGTTACAATAGTATGCCTTCCTTTAGCTCAATTTTGCAAGCGAGCCATGTTAAAGTTCATAAGCAGTGAGAAAACTTATTTGTTTTACGCATTTTTAATTCTTTGCATTCTGTATTCATTCATAAGCTAACATCAATATGTAAATTATTATTTATTAACTTAGATTCAGGAGTAGTATTTTTCGGCTAACTTCAGAATGTTATTAATCTTCATCTTATGATATATATTTTCAATTTGTAATACTGCTACATCAAAATCAATATAAAATATATGAAATAATAGCCTGGCTTCGCCCGTTTACACGGGTGGTGCCTTTTAAGGCGTCAAATAGAGGAGTAGGCTCTGTTGCCTTTGACATTGGTTTTCAAGGTAATGATAGCGAAGTTTCAAAAGTAAACACAGCAAATTTTGTAAGGCTTTCAGATATATTTCTCTACATCTGTAATTCTCTTTTCAAGGGAGAAAAATGGGAAAAACCTGAAATATTTAATGCACGATTCATGGGGAAAAAATATTTCCTTTTAGGCACATTTATTTTAAATTGAAATCGTGATTACTTAGCTTGAATCTTTAATTTTCTGACTGCACTTTTCCCGAGTGGCACGCGGTAACACGCTTGTTATAGCGTCTAGCTTATAATCAAAGAATTTCGGGTTCAATAGTCGAGCAAGCAAAAGATCATTGTGTATATTAATGGTAGCTGATGCATGTAAAATCATTTGTGACTGCAATGTCTTCCGTGTTCCGTAAAAATAATACCTCTGGAGATTACCAAAGTGGAGAAGCTATCCCCGTCGTGGAGGAACAAAACTGTGATGGGATGTCTCTGAACTACCCTCAGGGGTGTATCCCAGAGGTCGTCAATAGCCCACTGAGTAGTTCTAGTGCGACGTTAAACCCGCTTATCCTCAACCTTTTCAGAATTTCAAGTACAGTAGGCTGACCAGATCAGAGTACTTTTATAATAGAGAAACGTTAAAAATAGCTACAATTATCCTATTATGGATATACATTTTCATTCATAATAAATAAGGACTAAAAATGATATATCAATGATAAATAATTTACTTTCTACATTTTTTTAAAACTTAGAAAAATGCTTTGAAAATAAAGGCCGTCCCCAAAAAATGGGGACATTTGGTCAATTTAAAGTACAGTCGGCAGCTAAATTATTGAAGTTCTGGCAATAATTCGTATTTAAAAGATGTGTACCTAATACTGCTACTAGCTGTTATATAAGTAACAACCAGTGTTGCCACATACATGTAACATCTCCCCTCTTTAAAAGAGAAGTTCAAATACAAATCAACGGAAGACATAGTTATTGGGCGATATACATTACGACCACTTCTTATTTTATATACATTACCTCTATTAATACTATTCTTATTATCTTGATGGTGAGTATCATTTTGTGTTATTTTGTGTTCAAGATTAGTGTTTTCGTCATTGTCTTTACAAAGATCATAGTCGTCTGATAACACCAAACCTTTCTGGCTTTTTGTTTTCCTTATGTGGTACTTGTTACGTCTTAGCACTGTATTTCTTTTAATTTTAATCCAATAGGACCTTGGTGTTGAATGTTTATTATGAACAATTACAGTAGGCTCGCATTCATTTTCTACCTACAACATTACCTTTTCCCCTGGAACAAATTCATGTCTTTCCCGAGCATGTCTATCATAGTAAAATTTTGCCTGTTTCTGCTTATGTATTACTTTATCTTTAAAATGATCTTTAACAATTGGTTTCAATTCTGTTTGTGTAATTGGTAAACGTGTTCTTAGATTTCTGCTTAACAGCTTTTGACTTGGAGATAAATTTATGCCTGAAATTGGAGTGTTTCCGTATTCCAGTAAAGCCATTCAACTCCCGCTTTTCTAAATTTCTCAACTCCTGCTTTTCTAAATATACTTTTAGCCATAGCTACTAATTTTTCCTCAAATCCATTTGATTTAGGATATCGAGGACTACTAGTTACTATTTCAAACCCCTATTACCTAGCGAATTCTTACATTTTCCAACCATTAAATGGCCCATTGTCAGAAATTACAGTTTTAGGAATTCCATGAGTTGCAAATATTGATTTTATTTTATTTATGATTTCGACTTCTTTTTTATTTCTTAGAAGTTTTATGTCAATCCATTTAGTTAAGTAACAGCCTACCACTAAATACCTTTACCCACCATACTCACAAACGTCAGTGCCAACCTTTTCATATGGCAAATCGGGAATTGTGTGAGGCACAAGAGGTTTTTTTATTGCTTGTGGCCTATCCCTATCACATATCATACATTTGGAAATCATATTTACAATATCACTGTCAATTCCTGGCCAAAACATTTCTTGCCGAGCCCTAGCTTTTGACTTTTTAATCCCACAATGTGTTTCATGCAGTAGTATTAACACACATTTCTTTAGTGCTACTGGTACTACAACTCTATTATTTAAAAACACTAAATTTTGTTCAACACTTAATTCATTTCTTTATTTAAAATAAGACCTAGCTTCTTTAGAAATTTTATCAGTACTACCAGGCCACCCATTTTGTCAACATTCTTGCACTAACTTTAGCCCCTCAAATTTTAGTGTAGCTATCTGAAATTATCTTTACTTAGTTTCAGACATCTGCAATTGTTTTGTTAGTGTATCAACAATCTCAGTAATATCCAAATTTTCATTATTTGTGTGCATCAATGTATGATAACAAATCTGCTATGTACAGTCACCCAAAAAAAAAACGCCACCCCCCCACCTAATTTCGCCGTAAATTATCGTAGAAACATTTGACTGGTACCGATCGATTTGTAATAACGTCTAGTTTATAACGGTATAGTTAAATTTTGCCCAAGGGGTCGTCTACATATTAAAACTGGCATTAACTTCATTTTCTTCAATGGCAACCCCTATTTTTGACTACATATTCAGATTTCCGAGATCAAGGCGGTTCGAAAAACATACCTATTTATATATCTTAAATCAATTTTAAATAGAGTTACACGTGAAAATGTATTAGGGGTCCGTCTATACATTTAGAAAATATAAATCACGATCTACCACCCAGTATACATTATTTATTAAGTTTTACACCGGAAAAAAATTTCAGAAATGTTAATTACAAAACAAAAAAAATGACTAATACACAGAACTTTCTGAGTTAGTTTATGAATTAAAAGATTTTTATTGGTTTCTATTGATTAAACATCAGATAGTTCACTTCATACGAAGAAAATTAAATAGCTTGAATAGATATTAAAATATCTATCAAAAAAAAAAAAAAAAAAAATGAATGGTTTTAAATTTGTTTGAAAATTCAAAATTATTTTAACTCAAGCTGCCGTATAATTGTCTGAAACGGCGGCACTCAACCTGGTTCCCACGACCGTTTCATAGTGACAATGGGAGTTTGTTCTGATACTGCAGTACTTTCATTTTCTTTAATTGACTTTTTTAAATATTAAAACAGATTTTTTTTATTTTTATTTATTTTTTTTTTTAATTAATTATTATTATTATTTTTTTTCATGATATTATTAAAAACTTTTACATAAATCTCCACGATATTCTTTTGCTTTTATATTTTATAATGTGTAACAAATTAATATGTAAAATAATAAATCCTACTACTTAATGGGATGTTCTAAAATTCTACACTTTAACAGAGATACCGAAGTGGACGGTGGGTGTAGAAAGGCTGACTACCCTTAATCTAAATCTTCACTTGAAAAGGTCAAAATGTTACATAACTCTTTTTTTTTTTTTTTTTTTTTTTTTTTTTTTTTTTAAGGAAAAAAGAAGAAGATAAGGAGGAGAAGGAAAGATCAAAACGAATATAAAGCATATTAAACGTTAATACCCTTTAAACACTGGAAAAAGGCGGGGTTTTGTATTGTGTGTCATTTGGGAGCTGTAGAGTGCCAGAAAATTTCTTTATGTAATAAAACTTTTCATTTAAAGGGTATTTAAAGCAGCATTATATTTAATACATAGACTATTCAGAAAAAAAATACCATTCATCTGGTTCATGAAAAATAAAGAACATTTTCTGGCATTGCTCTATGTATATACATTCTTGTCAACCTATCCCGGAAGATTACTGGTCCCGCCCCTTTCCGTACATTTTCTTCACATCAGTCTTTTTAGAGCTGTGTCAGCCATCGGTGGCTGACACTGATCTTTCCATTTAGGCTAAGTCAGCCGGCAGTGTAAAATATGATATAAAACTACAGAACTTACATAGTTTTAAGTAATTACTGACAATTTATTTAAAATTTACTTCATGGTTTTTTTTTTTTTTTTTTTTAATAGGATTTTTATAGGATTATATCGTTAAGGCCTAATGGGGTTTATTGAAACTCGATAAACATAACACGCTTCTAAGCAGCACGTGTGGCCTGAATGGGATTTCCATAAGAATTCGCGTGGCGCTCAATGAGTTAATCGTAAATGTATTTGAAGTTAATTACTCTAAAAATTAAATTGTGTACACACAGGGGCGGGAACTAACAATGTTACGGGTTAGGTTGGCAAGTATGCGTATATATTTTGCTTGATTTATAAAAAATTATAACACATTTTCTTCTTTTTTTTTAGTATTTTGTGTTTATATCTCTCATTAAAAATAAATACAATATTCATATATAAACATTTCTATACAGTAATGTATATAAACATATTGATTAAAGAAGATTTGTTGATATTATATAATTATTCTTCTATCTGTATAGTATATTAACACAAATATATTTTGTAAATTTCGCAGCATCGAAAAACAGCAACATAGCTTCCATATCAAGGCTTAATGTAAATAGCCACGCCTTTTCACAAATTTTCTAAAACATTATAATATAAAGCAAAATAATTTTGCATATTTGTAATTAAATCATTTAAGTTTTGTCTTCAATAATCGATGTAGTAAATACCATTGTGATTTATGCATACCAGCGTCACATATAGAGTCAAATAGTAATATGCAAATTTGTCTTTTTTTTTAAATAGTGTTTCAGCGAATCAGAGGCGGGGCTTCTTTTCTTTTGAAATTCTTTCACAATCCCTCGCCTACATTGTGATAACTTTACAAAAATATGCCAATTTGTATAATAAACATCGAAATATTGCTTAGGAAACAATAAAAATAACATAAAGGTAAATTAAAATAGTTTTCCGTCAAATTATATACAAGCATTTACTTATAGAGGTTACAGATTATAACAAGTGACGGCCCCCTAACAGGAATAAAAAGTGAAATATCACTGTAACTCAAAAAATAATGTTAGGAACGAGCTGTAAATTTGAAAACCCATGTTTTTGATGATGCCCGTTCTATTCGTGCAAAAATTAACATAGGTCATAATTCATAATTTTTTCAAATATGAATTTATTAATAATTTTCATAATTCAAAAAATGTTTTTTTAGCAAAAATTTGCATGGAATATGTTTGGGTTACTTCATTCTAACGAATAAAAAAAACAGAATTTAAATATCATAATTATTTCGGAAGATATGATTTAATGTTTGTCACATTCATTTAACATTAGCACCCCCAAACTTTGACAGCTTATAACTCTATGAAAAATTGAGCGAAATATATAAACTATACCATTTTCCGTGATGATTTGATCCAAAGAATTCAAATAAATTATAAAAAATGGGGGTTACCATTGAAAAAAATGAAGTTGATGTCAGTTTTAATATGTAGACGACCCCCTAAGTAAAATCTAACTATAGCATTATAAACTAGACGTTATTACAAACTGATTGGTACTAGTCGCATGTTTCTACGATAATTTACGGCAAAATTAGGTGGGGGGGTGGCGTTTTTTTTTTTGGGTGACTGTACATAAACTTTCCGGGCAAATATTTAAGTTTTAAGTGATATTTTAAAAGTTTAATCTTTATCTTTTGCAGTCTATTTGATAACACGTTAGCAGTATTTTTATTCATAATTGAAACCAATGGTTTATGCTCTGTAAGTACATCTACATCTCTACAATAAATATAATAATGAAATTTATTAACAGCAAACAAAATACTGAGAAATTCTTTCTCAATTTGAGCATAATTTTTCTCTGCATTAGTTAAACTTCGAGATGAAAATGCAACTGGTTGCCCATTCTGTAATAAGCAACACCCAAGCCCATCTTTAGAGCTATCTGCTTGTATAGTGATAGGTTTGCTACTATCAAGTATTCCTAAAACCGGTGCTTTGGAAATTAAATCCTTCAATTCCTTGAAAGCTTTAGAATGTAATTGAAGCCACTGCCACTCTACATTGTTTTTTAAAAGTTCTCTTCGCTTTGTCTGAAAATCTTGGCATAAATCTCCTTAAATAATTATAATTATAATTAAACATTCTTTAACGAACACCTTAACGAAGTTTAATAATTATAATTAAACATTCCCAAAACACGTTGCACTTCAAGTTTATTTTTAGGCTCTTTTAATTCAATAATAGCTTTAATCCTGTCAGGATCAGGCTGCATGCCTGATGCACTAAATAAGTTGTAAGGTTGAGACAATAGTAGGTCACCACAGTTTTTCAAATTAAGCTGGATCCAATGACTCCCGGTGACGCAATAGATGGGAGAGTAGAATGTTTCGACGCCAGTAGTCGGCGAAATTTCAGATTATGTTGGAATGGTTTTGCGTCAGCATAGAGCGACAACGGAGGAAGTAAGTTGCGGAGTGTAAGCGAATACGAAGCGGTTTTAAAGTTTCGTTAAAATGAAGAGATTGGAGTCGATTGAATGAAGGATAAATAGGAAGGTATTTTCGTAGAGTGTGGTGTAGATGGGATAGTTCTTATGCTAGCCTAGTTTGTGGAGTAGATGAGTTTAGATTCTTATGCTAGTGTTGTGAAGTTATTCGGTAGTGGAGTTTGTTAGTCTAATGAGTATTGTGGAGTTATAAAATATAGAAAAGTTGTGTGCAGAATTTGTCGTGCCGTGGAAATCCAGCCGGCAAGTTTGTGTTCACGTCGTTTAGTGGTCAACGACAGCAGTCTTCAACTTTCTTCTATCATCTCCTCTGGGTGAGAGTTAATTTATATTTCTCTAAGCTATTTCTTGTAGTTATTTTTCTAAGTTACCTAAAGTTTCTACTGATTGAGTTCGAGGGCCAGATTTACCTTCCCCTTATTTCAGTTTAGCTAAAAGTCTTATTTTATTTTAATCAAGTCTCGTGCTCTAATTTACCTTTAGTTAATTAATTAATTAATTAAGATTGAGTTTGCATCCACGCAAACCTCACAAAGTGACCCAAATATCTAACTTTGTTAACATTGAAATTTCGGTTTATTCAATTTAATGTTAAGCTTTTTAGCTCGATTAATTACTTCTACTAAAATTTTATCATGTTCCTGTAAAGAGCTTACCGCAATGAGGATATCATCAAAATAAACTAATACTCCAGGTATGTCACCAAAGTTTTCCTGATTGCGCGTCTGAAAAATTTCAGGAGCACAGGAAACTCCCATTGGAAGTCTTAGGAATTTATAGCAGCCAAATGGTGTACTGAAAGTACAAAGATTACTACCATCATTATCTAAAGATATTTGAAAGAACCCATCTTTCAAGTCCAGGACAGAGAAAATTGATTTATTACATAATTTTGGCAAAATCTCCTCAATTGTTGGAATTGGGCTGAATCTCTGGCCGCGGTAGCCTGGTCGGTAAGAGCAGCGAGTTCGTGATCGAAAGTTTGCGGGTTCGGTCCTCGAGCCGGCCGAAGACCGTCGTGTACGCTAATGGCGACTGGTGCACGTTAAATTCCGTCGTGGTTGCAAAGTCCTCCAAGTTCCCATCAAAAATTATACCATTTGGGGTACCGGAACATGGGTTTAACTCGCTCTGATCCGGATCAAAATTCGAGTTCCTGTTGTCTGGCTGGTGCTGCCATCTTTCACCATCTTCTGGAGCTAAAGTCGTACTTCCTCCCTATGAGGGAACGGAAGACGCACCCCTCGTGCCTTAAAATTCCGGTTAGTTCCACTACCGGGGCTCGGAATTTCCGAGTGGCACACGACAACAACAACAACAACAGCAATAATACATGTTCTCTTTTAATAGCTTTACTGAGGTCTTGAGGATCAAGGCATATTCTTAATAAACCATTCCCATTTTTAATTATCACCAAATTACTAACCCAACTCGAGGACTGATCTACGTTTGCTATGATACCCTGATTCGGTAATTCTTTTAATTTTAATTGCAATTTAGGTTTTAATCTTAATGGTACCCAACGAGGTGGTCTTACAACAGAATTCACTTGATCATCTACTAGAATTTTATATGTGCCATCAAATTTTCCCACACCTTTTAGACCTAATTTAATACAAGCTTCAAGTCCTAATAATAACGTGAATGATTATTAGATATTAAGAGAAATTCAAGTGCATGATCCTTATCATTAACAATACAGTGTAGCATTACAGAACCAATCGGTTTAACCTTAGAACTCCCAAAAGCTTCTAACATAATATTACAATTTTTTATCTTGCTGTTAGTATTCAATGTTTGAAATATTTTTTTGGCCATCTACTTGTATTCCAGAGTCTGTCACAGTTTTTCCTTCTACATATACAGTTTTAGTCAATTCTTTTACAGTGGAAGCTGAATCAATATATCTAATTCTCTGTATACGTAAAGAATTCACAAAAAATTCATCATCTGAATCACCATTTGTAGTTTCTGAACGATTATTTTGAGACAAATTCTGCACTTGTTTATATCTACACACAGATGAGAAATGATTTCTTAGCCAAAAAACCGTTATCAATTCGTGAGAATCTAGCAAACTAACCTTAAATCTTGACCACAAAAATTTATCGTTAAATTCTTACTCACAGACTTTAGTCGATAACGTATACGTTATTTCTATTTTAAGCAGCAGATGTGCGCTCTATTCAATGTTCAAAAATGACATCAGGGAACATTTTATTCTGTTTTATTTAATTGAGATGAAACGAATTGTCCTCCACAGAATTAAGCGATTAAAACCTCATCTCTTACTTTTTTTTTATTATTATTAAAAGAAATAGAGATATAATGGCTTGCTGTTTTGGAATAAGGAATGAAACCGCATATATTAACTCAATAAAGATAGAAAATGAATTGGGAAAATAATTAAATTTTGAAATGTAATACATAATTTAGAATATGTGATTTTCGATATCACAATTGAAGAAGAACTTTATGAACTCATAGATATGGATAAAGATGGAGAAACAGAAAGAGATAATTTTCCAATAAAACCTTTAAATGAAAATGATAAAGAAGAGCAAGCGAACGATAAATGAAGTTGCAAAATCCTTTAACATTATTCATCGTCATTTTGAGTCTCATAGAAGCGATTATAATTTATGTGCTTTAGAAAAAGAAATTGGATAAAATCTTTTTGTAAAAAAAATAGAACCGACTCCAAAAAGCAACTACTATTCAAACACCTAAAAAAAAATGGGTATGAAATGAAACTGTAAATTGCGCCTAAAAGTATAAAATAATTTCCTTCGCCAAATAACCTATAACACTACAATTAATCTAACTTTTGAAGTCGGCGCAAAATTAAATTAAATTAAATTAGTTTTTAAAGGTTTGTTTTTAGATCGGTAGCAACAAATGCTGTTGTCTCGAATGATCCATTTTCACGTTTCCTTTATGATTTTATCACTGTATACAATTGGTCCAATAGTAGCATCTACAAAGAAGAGTGAACATTCTTTACAATGCGGTATTTATGTTTCTACGAAGTTAGAGTTCCCTTTGCAAATTTGGTATAACTTTGGTAACTATCATCCTTGGTGGCTTTTGGATTTGGCGATCAAAACATACACGCAAGATGTATATTTTCATAATATACATTGTACGATGTATTGTTTAATATTCTTGATTACTCTCTTAATATACATTATCAAACTAATCATGATATCCCAAAGAAATTAAATATGTTTGCCAAATAATTTTGCGATTTTTCTTTCACCAAGGACGTCAGATACCAGCATCTTCGCCAACTTTTGCTGCTTACGAAATCTTATTTGTTTTCTTGAATCAAAGTAGTTTTCGGCTGCGTTTTGCAGGTGACAATATGAGATGTGTATATTGAATAGGATTTGATTTTTGTATTGAATAAAGTTATCAATTTTTATTTAATTTTGCGCCGACTTCAAAAGTTATGATTAATTGCAGTGTTATAGGTTATTTGGCGAAGGAAATTATTTTATACTTTTAGGCGCAATTTACAGTTTCATTTCATATCCATTTTTTTTTTTTTTTTTTTAAGTGTTTGAATAGTAGTTGCTTTTTGGAGTCGGTTCTATTTTTTTTACAAAAAGATTTTATTTTTCTCTTTTCAGTGAAAACTTATTCAGACAGCAGAACATCAAAAGACGTTCGACGGCATCTTCACAAATCACAACTTCCAAGAAAAGTGACATAACTCAAAAAATTATTTATGTCACTGAAAAATACTGGAAATGCACCCAATGTGAACAATAAAGTTACATCTCCATCTAGAAAGTTATCCACTCGAAAGACAGTTGTGCCAGTTTTATTCCAGTCAAGTTATTTTTAAGTTGATTTTTCTCAAATGCTGCCTTTTTAAGTTGTGTCACTTTTCTTGCCTTTATCGGTTATGAGCAAAAAACTATCTGTTGAATGAACATACGTTAAGTTAAAAAGTCTTTAGAAATGTAAAGAACGGATACATTGTATTCGTAACCAAAAATTCTGTTAGGCATATATATTGAACATTACAGTGAATACGTGTCACCCGTTGCGCTGGAAATTGCGCAGCGTAAAGCTCAAACAAAGAGCAAAATATGCATTGCAGCTGACGGACAGAAGTTTCAACATCGATACTTACATACTGCCTTTACCAGTGTAGCTGCATGCGTTCAGCAGTTAGAGTGAGAACAGACTTTTGTGAGTATCCTATAATTTGTTTATATCTTAAAGAAATCATAATGAAACCTATTTCAGGCTAAGATCAATACAACAAAAAAAGTATTAAAATTAATTCATCTCTTACGAAGTTAAAAGCTAACAAATTTCAACAACAACAACAATGAGAAGCTTGATTTGTATTGAGAACCTCTTAAGTCGGTTTAAAACGTCTATGCGCTTATCGATGTGACCGCTTACATTAACCATACTTTGAATTTTACATAGCATAAATGTCATCCGCTACGCTACAATATATGCAATGTCGTTCAAGTGTGCACAAAATAGGAAATTGTGAACAAACAAATGCAAGTTTTAAGCGTTCTGTTTTTAGCATTAATGTCTAAACTGTCTTTTCGTACTAAATCGATGATGCTCTGCAATTTTATAATTCACTTTTTTCCCCCTGTCTTGAACCGTTTCCGAGATAGGAACGCTAAATCCACTGTTTTCCACCAGGTGGGGCTGTAGGCGGTTGAATCGCGTAGCACATGTCCACTTTACTATACCTACATACCACTTTTATGACTATAGCTGCAGCTGTTCAGCAGTTAGAGTCGGGACCGACATTTGGGCACCCTGTATTTTCTTTTGATTGTAAAGATTTTACAATGGGACCTAATTGAGACCAAGACCTTTACAATAAAACAAAAGGTATCAAAATCGGATCATCCGTTCAGAAGTTATGAGCTAAAAAACAAAAACAAAAATAAGTAATCTGGTGTGTCATTCACACTACTTTCCCTTACCTGGAAATTAAGAGGTAAGATAACGAGTACTGTTATGTAAACCTATGTTAAACAATTCAAATTAGGCTTAGGAAGAGTTTTCTATGATAATTAGTTCTGTGAGAGGGGGCCTACCACCCCCCTTGAAACGTTTTCGAGATAGGAAAGCTAGCATAAATGTCTAAACTACCTTTTTGTACTAAATCGATGATACTTTTCAACTTTGTAATTCACTTTTTTCTTTAGAACCGTTTTCGAGTTAGGAAAACTAACTCCGCTATTTTTCACCAGGTGGCGCTGCAAGTGGTTAAACCTTGTGCTGCATGGCCACTTTGCTATACTTACATACCATTTTTATCACTATAGCTGCAGCCATTTATTAGTTAAAAGAGTTGGGACTGATTTTTTTGGGCACCCTGTATTTTCTTTAGATCGTAAAGATATTACAATGGGACCTATTTCAGACCAAAACCTTTTCAACAAAACAAAAATCATCAAAATCGGAGCATCCGTTCAGAAGTTATGAGCTAACAAACATAAAAAAAAACATACGGTTTGAATTGAGAACCTTCCTTCTTTTTTGAAGTCGGTTAATAATAAAAATGTTTAGTTAAGTCTATGTTAAAGTAATCAATCATAACTGATTCTTTTTTTTTGGGGTTAAAATTAAAATTATAAGTACACTTTGTTTTATATTTATTCCAGCATTAATTGCATTTATAAATTACTATAATATTTTAACTTAGTAAAAGTTTTGTTAAATATTTCAATTAGAAAGAGGTATCGATCATTTATCTTTTCATGTAAGCATAAAACCATTATAGTAATATATGCAATTGCTTTTATAGTTTTCCCCGCATAATTTTTTTTTTTAATACCCCGCTTAATCGAATTAATATAGTTGGATCGGTAGATATTCGTTTAAGCGGGGCCGACTGTATTAAATCTTGAAAGAGGAATAAATATAGCAACTGAAAACTGCAAGTATTTTATTTTCTAAATATTTTTTAAGATGCTTTTACCATTTTAATTAACTGTCCGAATCCTTAAGTAAGATATATATGTCTCTACTCCATCATTGCTGTGTCATTAGAGTATATACCTATCTGACAGGAAACATAAAAACATGAAAAATCTTTCTTAATATTCAGCTCATTCGATTATAAAATACTTGATTAGCGGATTATTTTTATAGAGCATGAAAGCTGTAAAAAACATTCAAGGCCGAGGTCATTTTTTCATTAACATGCTTTTCATTCCTTGAAGATATTCTGATTGTCAACAGTGACCTTCTAAGGTAGCTTTATGAGCCGTCAAAGTTTTAATCGCGTTATTAGATCAACGAATAGAATACGTACGGCTAGAATTGACTTAATGTTTATATTCTTTTTTATTCCAAACTTTTTATTGTGAAGATTTATAAGACTCGCAGCGCTCCTAAAATTTCACGCTCATTTTATTATACTGTCACCACGATTTTAAAATGTTCATGTTTTTAACAATATTATAGCATTAAAAGCTTAAAGAAAAACTTAATTTTGAACATACTGATGATAGTATGAAAAACGCGTGTAAAATTTTAGGAACACAAAGAGTTCTAAATTTAAAAATGGAATTTCGTTTACAATTAAGCAGAAACGCAAGAAAAGTTTACCATTTTTTATTCGTTTACTTTTCTCGAGATTTGGGAAGGTAATTTATATGAGACAAAAAACAATTGCAATAAAACACGATTTATTACTTTCAAAACATATACTGTGCATATTTATCACGAAAAAAAAAAACCTCTCTGCGACATTTTGAAACATTAATACGTTTAAAGGTTTACTGTATTATTTTTACCTATTTTTACGGTGATGTGCGTATACAGGTATGAATGTAATATATGTGAAAGTGAAAACATCAGCATCTAAACGCTAAATAGCTGAATATCAGTAAGCATTTTATAAATCAATGTTGCACTAACTGAATTAGATTTTTATGACTGTATGACTTACAGTTCATGAACAAAAATATAAGAAAAGAATTCTTATGCCTCACGGCCTATGGATTCAAGATATTTAAAATTCTGCTTGAATCATTAATTTACATAAAACAAAAGAAAAAAGTATGTTATACTGCTTTGATAAGACATGATCATTATGGGGAAGTATGCGTAGCACTTATAGTTCTTTTACAGGGAAGCAGAAAATAATTTCTATTTATCATGCTCTATGTGTTCTAGTTCTCTGAAATGCTACATTAAACTATTTAAAAAAGAAGGAAATTTATATACAATTTAGAATTTTGATGCAGTGTAAGCATTGCCGAAAATTGTGTACTCACCATCATCATTACTCATTAACTAATGTATTTTTAAAATTCTGTTTTCACATTCGGAAAATTTACAATCGTTAATTTTTTTTTTTCTCCAAAAATTGATTTTTTTTTTTTTTTTCTGCAAAATAAAATACTAAAAATTTATCAATTTTTGGAAAATGAGTACTAATTTAAAGATTGTGAATTTTTACGAATGTGAAAACGGAATTTAAAAAAATACATCAGGTAATGAATAATTATAAAAACAAATTTTCCCATATATTAACATGGGCCATGGCTGTCGGCGAAATTAATTATTGTTCACTCTTAAGGAAAGAAATCAGGTATTTATTTATTTATTTATTTATTTATTTTGTTCTTTTAAACCAATTAAAAAACGTTTTTCTTTTTTCCCATCTCGCATCATGTTAATATATATATATATATATAGTTAAAATAAAATTTAGACAAATCGTGTAAAAAATATTTTAAGAAATGAATGTAAAAGAGCCATAGCTAAGGAATGCGACACAATTACCGCATGCCTTTATGTATAAAACAAACTAAAAAAAGTCTCGTTGTCCTAAATTAAATCTTTTTTGTACGGAAATTTATATCTTGCTTAGAAACAAAAGATAAGCTTCGGATTCTGTCTTTTTCTTTTCTATTCTTTTCTTTTCTTTCTTTCTTTTTCTTTTTTTTTTTTTCTTTTTAATAATTTTTTTCATTTTTTACGCGCATTCTTTTGTATTTAAAATTACCACTGAAGAAAGTTATCTGCACCTGCAATTTTTTTTAAATGCAATTCAATGACTGGTGATTTAGCTTATTTTCTAGATTTATTATTCGCCGTTTTCTTTTATTTGTCTAGCAAGAGAAGTGAGTGTAATTTTTTTTTTTTCATCTGTAGACATATGTTTCTATATACACAGTATTCTTCGCTATCGAAATGCCCAGAAGAAGATTGATCGGTCGGATTGAGAGGCAAATAAGATAGAGAAGTTCATAGAGATATGCTTCGCCATGTAAATAAACTTGCTGATAGCGAATTTTTTCTTTTTGAAGAATATAATAGCAATTACCAAAAAAGTTTTTTAAACGGAAATTTTAAATTTCTACATTTATTATTTAAATGCTTACTAGCACATACTTATTACGGCATCCATTCGTCTGCTACTAATAAGTTTAGTTTTCTAATTACTCATGACAAATTTAACGCAATTTAGTGATTACAGTGCAATCTTTTTGAAAAAACACCTTTCATAAGCCGAATATTTCCAATCAATAATTTTAACTACAGGCTCAATGACAAATTTCCTTCCATTAATAAACTATTATTTCCCGTCTCCCTCCCTGAGAGTCCATTCCTCTTTTCACTATATGAGCTATTTCATATTGTTCTGCTAGCCTGGTTGGTAGAACGTCAATCTCGAAATAGAAAGATTGCTGATTCGATACTCGAGCCAGCCGAAAACCATCATGTACATCAGTCTCTGGTACACGTAAAATCTGTCGTAACTGCAATATCCACCATGCTCCGTACCAAGGAGGTTCAATATTTTAAACTGCTTGCTCCGTACAAATAATACTTCTGGGGGATACTGAAGCGGAAGAGCCATCCCTTCCGCAGAAAATAAAAATTGTGGTGGCTTGTCTTCGGGCCGCCACTGGGACGTTAATCCCAAACCGTCGCCAATTGCCCAATATGTACCTATTAATGCGGCATTAAGTTAGCTTCCTCGCGCTATTTCATATCAAGAAACACTTATTCAATTCTAAAGACTTATAGATATTTCTAAACCTGTTAGCGATGAAATTAAAATAAAAAGTTTGCTAAAAGAAGCCCTTAGAATAAAAAATTGTTAGTGAGAAATCCTTATAACAAAATCAAACCTCATCTAATTTCATTTTTATACAACAGCCATGACATACAATAAACTGTTTTTTTTTTTTTTTCTGTAGCATGTAATATGCACGAAATTTTACTTTCCTAATCACCTCTATTTAAAGGCAAGCTCTCAGAAAGACCGATTTTTTATGATCCAATGCAATTAAAAGAATAATAATTTTAGACAAATAAATTAATTACTGGATAGTTTTATTTAAATTCATTTTTCTTGCCGAAATCCTTTTATTGGAGCTAAGGCCTTAAAAAATCGTAATTTTAAGTTTTTGGAGGTGAGAAATCGATTGCGCATACTTACAAGTCAGTTGTGGGTGTCTGAAATGGGATAAGGTCGCAATAGAGCGGGAATTTGCTACCGTCAGAATTTTCAACTGTCGTTGCATAGTAAACAAACGTGCTGTTGTAGTAGGTGTCTGAACAGGGAAGGGCGCCGCTCAGCAGGAGTTTGCTACTAACTTATTCTTAAGGGGTCCCAAATACGATCAGAATTTTCAAGTATCTTTTGTACAGTAAGCGAACAGACTACTATAAGTGTCTAAAAAGGGAAATCATACCATAGTAACCATAGGCGCCCCCAAACAGGAATTTGTTATGATCAGATTTTTTTAAGGGTCGTGAATACGATGAGAATTTTCAAGGGTCGTTTGCACGGTAGGAAAGCAGGCTGTTACATAGGTTTAAAAAGGCTATTTCAGGCGCCTAATTAGTTGAGAGGACGCCGCAGGCGCCACCTAACAGGAGTTTGCTACAGTCAGACATCTTAATGCGAACTTTTTTTTGCTGGTAGGTGAACCAGTTGGTCGCCGAATGCAGCTTATGATACATAAAAATCTTAAGTGTTTTTGGTAATTAACGATAATTAATAAAATTATGATCCACTTGAAAATTAACTTTAAGGCAAAATACAGCACCCCCAGAAACTTCATTAGGCCGCCCTATTTTTTAAAAAATTGGGGAGTAGAGACCCCCCTCAAGCTACGCCCCTGTACACACACACACATATATATATATATATATAATAGAAATGTTCACTTTAGTTAATCATAGAAAATTGCTACAAAGCTTATAAATTTTTTTCTATTTAAAAAAAAAAAAAAAAAAAAAAAAGGGTATCCAAAAATTGGAAAGTTAATTAGTATGAGCACATTGATTTAAATAAAAAATTGTTGTTCTAATTATTTTATTCGTAATATTTGGGCACTTCATGCAAAAAGTATTTCCCCTAAAGCCTCAAAAGCCTTGTTTTTAAAGTTAAATCAGCATGCAGAATTACAAAAGTAGTCTCTAATGTACTTTTTCTAAACCCCAAAATATCAGAAATCCTATCATCAATATATTTTCTACTTAAATATTTCTTGCAAAGAAAGTCAAATATTGAACAATATCCTTGTTTTTCTAATTAGCACAAAATTTTCGTTTTCAATTACTACAACTCAATTTTCAAGTTATAATTGAAAGTGTATTCTTTTCACTGACGTGCTCATGTTCCCTAGCATGATATATGGTGTCAAATGCGAAAAAAAAAATAAGTTTTTACATCGTATTATTTATGATCGGCTTCTTGACTATGATTGAACATTTATTCTTTTCTCGTCCGAAAATTTTCCTTTTTTGAACAGCCCCGCTTCTTGGTTCTAAAACGTTACTGTATTCAACAGGAGCAGGAATAACCCACCAGTGAGCATTGCCACTGGTATAAGAATCCTTTCGGTATAAGAACCTTAACCCCTAAGGAAGAGCTGTCTGTTCTAACAAAACCTCCATAGAGGGTCGGAAGACCCAAAATCCTCAAAGGAACAGATGATCTATATATATTTTAATCCTGAGATTAATAAATTACAGAGAAATTTTATGTGTGTGTGTTTCTGCACACTGGCTGAATAAAGATTGTATTCAACAAAAGAATTTTAAATGTTCGTGTTTAAATAATTTAAATTTTTTACTCAGTATTCGATGTGGTAAATGCCTTTTATATACGCTGACGGCACTGTGAAGGGGTTAAACCTGAATACAAAAAATCTTTTAAAAATTATAAGAATAATAATAATGTTTTGGTTAAAAGGAAAGACTAAAAGTTGGGCTCATTTTTTTTGGCCACTACTGTGGCATCAAACGCGAAAATCTAAACTGTTCTTATAAAGCATTAAATCTTTTTAAATAAGAAGTGAAAAAAGTTTGATTTAGGCAAAAATAGTAATTTTTATTTAAACAAAAATAAATTTTAGTTTTTTTTTTTTTTTACGTGTAACTTAAAAACATTTTATGGTTAGCAGTGATAGTATACATCATATTGTGGCATGTACACTGAAAAGCCAAAATAATATTAATAATAATACACTTGACTAATATCGTGCAAGGCCAAAGCTTCCTAGATGTTACTATCAAGCCTGAAGTTATCACGTCGGAAAGCGTGTGACGTCACAACTCGGGTCCCTTTTCTGTTTTAGTGACTTATCTTCAGCTCTGAATTTTGTATGAAACATTGTTTCATACTCTTATAAAATGTTCGAAATTAAGATATAATTTCATGCACTGAATTTCTTTCATTTAAATTGTTACGAAAAACAGCATATAGAAATTGATAGGTATATTTTATATATGTTATCGTGCAGGAAAGTTATTGATCAGGTAAATAAGATAAGTAAATATCACTTACCTTGCATTCGGTTCAGGATTGATTTATTCACTCCGCTCTCTTTAGTTAAAGATGCTTCTCGTTAATTTGTTTTGATTTCTTGATCAGAGAAATGTCCACTTATTCTGCATCTGTATTTAGTAATTTCCATTTTGTAACCTAATTTCGCTCTGTGTATTTATGTTGTAAAGAAATGTACTCTATATGTAGGAGTACAAAATAATTTTATTTTTATGCGTCAAGAAATGACGCGTCTTTACCGACTGAATTTTACATTACAACTGACATTAAAACTTGAATTACAGAAACTCTAGGAAAAACAAAAAGAGTCAATTAAAATATGTTATTATACATGATTATAACTGGGAACATAATAATATTGATAAACAAACTAATCATAAATAATAAATGTCTAAAGAAAAATAGTTCGAATGCTTATTGGTTTGTTTTTCAGTCTTTAAAATAGATCTAGAATAATTACTGTCAAAAGTTTCATTCGAGATATAATTATGAGTCCTGTGATCATTTAGAGTATGGCCTTGAACAACGAATGATGTATTATTTGAATTGCACAAAAGAAGAAGGATTACGGGAATTGATTTGATGACTGATTTATAAAGAGTGTTATTAGTTTTGAGTGGACGAGAATAATAACAGATTGGATGATATTATCTTATGTCTTTTAACACATAGAGAAACCATTAAATACCATTTAAATATCACATACATTAAAATTTTTATTATTTTTTTACATTTCTCATGAATGAAATTTTAGAACCCATCAATAAATATAATTAATTGTATAAATATAAATGAAATCACTTTAATTTCAATAAAACTAATGTACATCCACCAATCGTTTTCAGCAATAAATATAATTAATTTCATATAAAAGAACCAAGTCATACTATCCTTTCTTTCTTCCTTTCTTTATCTTTATCTTTTCTTTTCTTTTCTTTCTTTCTTCTTTTTTTTACCAGTCTTTATACCACTGCTAAATAATGTCTGTTACATATGTGTATTTTGTATGCGTAATTCAATATAACATTAATTTTCTTACAAAATAATAATAATAAAAATAAAAATTTACTTATCAAATAATTATAATGATAAACCTTTGACAAACAACATACATTACAAATAATAATAAAAAAAATGAAAAATATTATTGGGTTGTTCGATAAATAATGTCGTTTTTTAAAACCTTCACTTCTAAAAACCAAGGCTTCTTCGAACGTGGAATTTTTCAACTTACCGAAAGATGGCAAAAGGGCCAACAAAATGGTCAATATGTCATTGATTAATGTTTGTTGTTAATATAAATAAATTCACTTTGAAAAACTGAAAAAAAAACAACGACATTATTTATCGAACAACCCAATACTTAAAAATCATTTTATTTATTTATTTATTTATTTATTTTTTATTACCGTAGCTTAATACTTATTCATTTCATTCTTTTTAAATTCTAGATTTATATTATTATTCTTTTTAATATGTAATATTTATAACTTTAAATTTTTATCAATGGCAATAATTGTTTATACATTCACATGAATAACTGAACTCATGAATCTTTATTTATTTTATTTTTATTTATTTATTTATTTATTTTATTTTATTATTATTGTTTTTTTTTTTTTTTTTTTAATGATCGTTCAAGCTTCAAGCCATGTATAGAAATTTTGGAAAATGTGTATGTAAAATTTTTAATTACGTTACCAAAAAAAAAGGGGGGGGAATATTTTAAAGATAATTTCATTAATTTAAAAAATATCAAATAAGTTATGTTTTTATCTGTCAAAATTTGGAAATTTTAAAGTAATCATCATATGCGAGTCAAAAACTTAATTATTTTTTAACCATCATTTTAACTTTCTTGACCTTAAACTCATAAAATGCACTATCCAAATTATGCAAATTATATATTTGTATGAAATATTTTAACCACGTTATATTCATAAATTTATTTATATATTTATTTATTACTTCCATTACCCTACTACCGTAGGGTAATGGAAGTATTGTATTCAGTCCAAAAATTCGATATCGTGTTTTCACCTGATTTACACGTTTTAAGGCCTCCTGAGTCCAAAAGAGTAGATTTGGCAATTAGTCAGTGTGTATGCATTTATGTATGTATGCGTGCATGTGTGTACGTATGTCGGGAATCTTCTGGCTATCATATCTCTGAAACTAATAAAGATAGAACTGTGATAATCGACATCACATGTGATGTCGATTATCACATGTTCTAAAAAAATATTTTTTCATTTATGAAATAATAATAATAATAAATAGCTAAAAATAAAATAAAATAAAATTATGTAACGAACACATTTTTATGACCTCTAAATTGCAACTTAAATTTACATAAAGTATGTTCTTTAAATTTTTACACCCTCCCTCTTCCCACATATGTATCTCTTTCTAATTGCAATTCTATCGAAACCTTTGATCATGTATTATTCGTTCTTTAACGTAATGCAGATCTACAATAGCATGCTATGACTTTTCCTAGTTCGGTTTCTTTTCATCTTGAAAATAAAGGCAATTTGTCGCCTTGAGTGTATTCCTTGTCTCACAATATGCTACGTTAATTTTACTTAAAAGTTCCGTGCTCTCATGGCGAGTGTTGGCGTTTAGTGAAAACCGTTTGAATTATAATTATGTGGTAACCTTTTCAAAAATTGTATATGTTTATACGTAACATAATTGCAACCATTTTTTTTTCTACTATTTTGAATTTGGCTTTGACTTGAGCTTTAGCGAAATTAATAAAGAAATCGAGCGTCACTTCATCATCATGACTTGACCAGTGAAGTCGATGTTTTGGGCCCCCACTCCAATGCTATTAAAATCACTTCAATTCTAATTATCCAATAATAGTAACTTTATAAATTTGGTCACCTATACTTATGAGTAATATATCAAATAAAAAATTCAGTAAAATGTTTCGTGATTATCTACAAATATGCCTTGATTAATGAGCACTGTGTTATTGACTGGACACTTCGCAAGAATTCTACAGATGATTTCAAATTTAACTTCAAATACCAACGGCCATCTACAAAATCTTCTTCACAAGAACTTCGAAACTTCAGAATTGATACAGGTCTCTAGTGTACAGATCAATTTTCCAAATTCTGTTGAAAATTGGAAAACCGGAAGTGGATCATTGGAAAGTGGAAGGGGAACCATAAATCCGTATCTCAAAAACGGCTCTAACGATTTAATTCAAAGTTGCTCTTTAGATGTCCTTTCGAATGATATAGTTGGTTAGTTCAGGAAAATTGGTAGGCGTCCTGTATAAATAGCTCAATTTCAGGTCTCGCAAATGCGTTCTTTAAAAGCGGCTGTACGGATTTTTTTCAAACTCGCTATATTAACTCCCTTTTAAATATCCTTTTGTATGTAATTATTCTTTTCCGGTCAATAATTGAGTATTCCATGTTTTGGTAAAAGTTGTATCTCAAAAACAGCTCCAATGATTTTCTTGAAAATTGTTACATAAATCCGTTTTAGATACCCTTTCTCATGTATTACTTGATTATTACAGGAAAATTAACGGTCATCCTGATAGGTAGTTCAGTTTTAGATTTCTGAAATTGGTGTTTAAACAAATAACTCTATCTTTTTTTTTTCTTTTTTTTTTAACTCGTTATGTAAGCTCTGTTTTATATGTCTTTACACGTGTAACAAGTTTCTCTTACTGAAAAATTCCAAAAAAGGCATATAATTTCTCAAAAAAAATGCATATAATACGTGTAATAGTGGATAATGAAAGTCGTGTGGTTGTTTCACACCAGATTTTTTATCCGTGGTAATAAATACTTATAAATTCATATTAATAAATCAGCCGGTGGATCTAGTTTTTTTTTTTTTTTTTTTTTTTTAAGTAATCTCTTAAACCATGTTTAGAATTTTTGGTAAATATGTATATGAAATTTTATTTATATTACCAAAAAAAAAATAGATCATTTTAAAGATAATTTCTTTAATATAAAAATATAAAAATTAGTAATATTTCACTCAGATTTCAGTCTTCATCTGTAAACATTTCACAATTTTAAAATAATAAGCGCATGAATGTCAAAAACTTATTAATTTTTTAAATATTACTTTAATTTTCTTCACCGAATACTTATAAAATGGACTAGCCTAATTATCCCAGTTATGCTAATTATATATTTATCCGAAATATTTTAATCATTTATATTCATAAATTTCATCCTTTTTTATCAATGGCAATAAATATAAATTCTGATTAATAACTCAGCGGATTGATCTAGTTTTTTTTTTTTTTTTTTTTTTTTTTTTCTGTTTAATCATATAAATTTGACAATTCTATATATTAATAAATACTTTTTGGTGAATTTTTTGATGAATTATCCCATCAACTTGAAAGAAAACGATAATGAATTCAATTCTGCTTGAAGATGGCTAAAAGTATTAAAAGAATGGATTGGCATCGTGTTTTGAGCTCTTCTAAAAGTTTCAAATGTCTAGCTACTCGGGAAGTTAGTTAAAAATCAATTGCAAGGTTTGTACTGGACAAATAAACAAGAAAGCGAGTTAATATAAACGGGGTAAAATGTATAAATTAGTAATATTTCACTCAATTTTCAGCTTTATCCGTCAAAGTTTGGAAATTTTAAAATGATAATTACACGCGTTTCAAAAACTTATTATTAATTTTCAAATATAATTTTAATTTTTTTGGCGAAATACTTATAAAATGAACTATCCCAATTATACTGATTATATATATAAGATCTGAAATACAGTCGACGCTCGTTATAACGGCCACACATCATAAAGACCATTCCATTATACCGACCTGTGGTAAAATCCCCAACTGTTTCTTATACACTTTGTGTTATTTTACTTCCGATATAACGACTGTTCAGTATCGTCAGTCCAATATAACGTCCGAATACAATGTTTGGTTACGTTGCTTCTATAGACAAATGACAATTAAGCACAGAAAAATTATCCTTTTTATTTATAATTGCACGGCGCATCCCAAAATAAAAGGTTTGGAGTCAGTCACAGGTGAATATTTTCCACACAACGTTACATCTATTCTTCAGAATTTCTTCAAGGGGTCATTTTGAGCTTCAAACATAATTATAAGAAATTGCAGTTGAGAAGAACTAACGATGAGATTAAAAAATGGATATCCTCATGGCTTTGCAACTCTGCAAAGCAGTATGGAATGACGTGAAAGAAAAAACCTACGAGAATTGCTAGTTTTAAAAAACAACCAGAGACAGAATCTACTACTGCTGAAATGGTTGTACAAATAATCAAACATGGAAATTTCATTGGAGAAGAGGAAATGCTGCAAGAAATTTCTGGGAAAAGGAAATTGGAAAAAATGCTACAATCAAGCATACTACAATTGTTTATAATCTAGAATATGTACAAAATCTGTCCGAAAATGAACTAATTTCTTGTTATTGTGTACTGGAAAATAAAATTGCGTCATTTCTTGTCGGATGAATAAGACGAACAGATAGTGCTGAAGCCGCCTAACATAAAAAATGTTTCAACTGCTACCTGCGATTTTAAAGTCTATATACACTCATGTCCAAAATTTAATGAACAATCTATTTTACCGTTTTATTCTTTTGCGCATATTTTTTAAACAAATGAACGTATTATCATAAAATTTGAATGGCATGTCCGTTATCATATCATTAATCGAATTTTATGTAACTTAGAATGAGCAATAATTTTTAAATTAATAATTCTTAATTTTTCTCAAAGTAAACTTTGGAAAAAAAAAAAAAAAATTCAACAATTTTAGAAAAAAAAAAAAAAAAAAAAAAAATGAAAAATGGTGATAAGGATGCATTACACATAGGTGAAGACGCACATGCCTTTAAATGTTAAATTAAATCACGATTTTTGTTTCTGTACTCACTTTTCTTTTACTTTTATAACACACTTTTTGAAAAAAACATGATTGCTAATTTGTAAACTATGAGCATCAACAGAAAATGTCTATGAATAATTTTATAATCAACGTCTTATCTAATTTTCATGTTTGTATTTATATTTTTTTAAATGTTAATCACATGTGAAAAAATTAGAAATATAAAACTAAATTCAGGATAAAAAATCCGGCTTTAATCTAACACATGGATGCATGTGCAGCTTTTCCTATCTGTAATGCATCTTTATGACTATTTTTCATTAAGTTTTCTTTTCAAAAATCGTTAGAATTTTTCAACTTTCCAAAGTTTACTTTTGAGAAAAATTGGATAATTATTAGTTTAAAAGTTATAACTTATGCTAAAGTTATATAAAATTCTATTAATGATATGATAACGAACATGTCATTGAAATTTTATGTTCATGTCTTTATTTACTTAAAAGTTATGCTCAAAAGAAAAAAACTAGAAAACATGTTATTGCTTAAATTTTGGACATGAGTGTATATTAATGGAAGAAATTACAGAACATTATCTATCATCTTTCAATGAAATAGAAAATAATGCTTTGCAAAAATCATATGCAGAAAAGACAAACGAATATTTCTGATTTTTTCTTTAAAAAAATTTTGTAAATATCTAATAACTTTTGCCCTTATTTTTTAATTTAAATCCTGTTTTAGAAGTTATATTTTTAATTTTAATAATGAAATTCAAAATGACAATTTTAATGATAAAATTTTAATTTTAATGCCAATGAGAAAAACCAATTTTAGTATTTCTTTAAATCTCTTTAAAAATCGCCTATTTTTTATGGAACCGCTGAGCGTGCATGTGTACACTTTTTTAAAATACTGTAGCGACTACTCGTTAGAAAGACCTTTTACTGTGGGACACTGAGAGTCGTTACACCGAGCGTTGACTGTATTTTAAAAATAATATATTCATAAATTCAATTTTATTTGTCAATGACAATAAATATTTATAAATTGACATTAAAAGTACAGCAAATATATCTAGGATTTTTAAAAATCCTTTGAAACCGTGTAAAGAAAATTTTGAATATATATATATATATATATATATATATATATATATATATAAAACTTTTTATTTCTATTACTTAAAATATTAGATGATTTTAAAAATAATTTCGTTAATATAAATATATATATATATATATATATATATATACATAAATTAGTAACATTTCGCTCAATTTTCAGATTTTATCTGTCAAAATTTGTAACTTTTAAAATAATAATCGCAAGCATGTCAAAAATTTATTATTAATTTTTTAAATATCATTTTAATTTTCTTGGCCTAGTACTCTTGGTTATATAAAATATTTTGACCGTGTTTACTTATGGATTTAGTTTCTTGTCAATAAACGTTTTGGTAAATATTTAGCAATAAATGTTTAATAAATTCACATTAATTACTCAGCTGATGTATCTAGTTTTTAACACTTATCATTAATACCCCGAATAAACTACTACGGCAGAAACGACAAAGAAAAATATTGGAAATGCATACAGCTGTTTCGGTAACCTAAAGCGTACCGTCCTAATGCGTACCGCTACCGAAACAGCTGTATGCATTTCCAATATTTTTCTTTTGGCGTTTCTGACGTAGTAGTTTATTCGGGGTTTTAATATTCCAACGCTAGGTCTCCTGTTATTACTTATCATTAATACTTATTTTATTAGTACTTACTTTAAAATATTAACTTAATGCTCTTCGTACAAATCTTTAAAACTGAATGACCCCAATAAAATTCTGCGTATTTCACACACTTTTTAAAATAATGTACAAATATGCAAAGCCTGAATCATAACATTATATGTTTGATTTTAAAATGTACATATGTATGTGAATACAGTTATAAATAAATTAAATAGTTTGTAAAATACGCATAATAAAAAATTTCAATTATAATAATTTACAAATAAGCGATATTAAATATCAATTTTGCTGATTTTATTCAAATTTAAATCTTTATATGCTAAAATTTGGCAATTTAAAATTGGTGAATGTGTGTCAAAAACTGATTATGCTATTATTTAATTTTGAATATTATTTTATTTTCCTTGATGTAGTAGTCATAAAATAAATTATTCAAACGTAATTCTGTGTGTTTCCCTCGTTTATTAAAATACTGTGTACATAGCTAGTTTTATAGCATAAAGTATTTGGTTTAAAAGAAAAAAAAAATTCTTAATTCTGTAAACATATATAAATATAAATAAAATGGAAAATATATCTGTTTCAGCTGTAACAAATATCTGACGCTATTAAGAAAAAAAAAATAATTATATATAAATAAATATGTATATATATAAGGTAGATAAATGCCAATTAATATTTTTTAACGGAACTGTTAATAAGAAATCAATTTTTACGAAAAAAAAGTTTACATTCAAAGAAAATCTTAAAGGTTTCAAGCAAAAATAAACGACGAAGAATGACCCGGTTGTGACGTCACGCAGGGAACCTTCAGGCTTGATAGTAACGGTCTAGGAAGCTTTGGCAGGGCCCCCACGAGCACGCAAAAGTGCCGCAACGTGATGTGACATATAATTCACGCCATAAATCCTGCAGGGCAATACAGAAATTTATAGGATTGCAATGAGATATCTTCAGAACAGCACACTGGAGGGCATCCCAGATGTGCTCAATAATGTTCATATATGGGAATTTAGGTGGTCAATGGACATGTCTAAAGTCAGAAAAGTGTTCCTGTAGCCACTCGGTACCAACTCTCGACATATGGGGTGTCGCAATGTCCTTTCAGAACCGTTTTTTTTTTTTTTTTTTTTTTTTTTTTTTTAATACGTTTGCAATGCGTATATCTTAAGATATTATATATATTTATAAATTTAGTCTTCTGCCTTGGAAGTGAACAATCATTTTATCTGTATGTTTTCTTCAGTAGAAGTCTGCTAATGCAAAAACTTATATAAACTGTCTAATCTTTAGTAACTGTTATAAACATCTGTTTCTCATTTCATTGTTCTGAAATCATTTTGAATGCTTTGGAGTTTATCTGATAAACTCAAAGCATCATCCTTTTTTTATATATTGCATCTCGAATATATATTAGAAGTAGATTACAGTTAGTATACCTTTCTTCTGAAAACAAAAATACAAGGAAATCCCTGTTGCTTTTATAAAATAAAAAGATCTGGACTTGCATAATTAAAGTCCAAATCATAATGAATAAATACATGTTGTTAATGATCACTGTATTAAATTAATTCTGCCCCACTCCTGGAAATACCATTTATTACGACGGTATTCGTTAAGATTATTAAATTTTGTTAAGTGAGAAACATACTATTTAAGCCAATTTTGTGTTAATTAGCAAAATAATGCAGTTTGAAGTTATAAAGCTGAGTACAATTGGTGAATATTTCAAAAGAATTATTGTAAAAATGAGTTAAATAAGTTTGGAGTTTCACAAAGTATCGAGTGGAAGTTAATTTTGTTAAAGTTTTTGTTTTGATTTATATAAAATTTATTAAGATATTAAAGATTGCATTAGCAAAATGCTCTAAGGAAAAAAATACGTATTGATATGTTTTAAATTATTTCACGTTCAAATCCTTATTAAATGAATGCTATTGTTACAAAAGAAAAAAACTATTTTTTATCATACATTGTTTTAAGCGTCATTGAAACATTAAAAGAAATTATAAATGAAATAATTACGAAAGGACCTTTGAACAGTTTTATATCGGCAGTCATTATTTAACAATAAAAAAAAAAGTAAAGTAAAGAAATGAAATGAAAACAAAACAAACGCTTGAGAAACAATGTGTAATCAATCGTAATCAATCATGTATTACGAAAGCTATAAGTGTTAACATTCCCAATTTTCAAGAATAAAGATCACGAAGAACATTATGAGAAGAAACATCTTATATTTGAGAAAGATTAGTCACGAATTAGTCACGATTGGCAACATTTAAATCATTCGAAAAGAATGAGAGACGAGAACCAATCAATATTAATTTTTTGTTGTTGAAATATCATTTTAGAAAATGACGAAATAATTTTTTGATGTGTTATTGTAAGATTTGCTATCAGTTGATGATAAATTTTTGTGATAAATGTAATAAGAGTGGAAGTGATTATTGAGATATTAATGTTTCAAAAACTATGCTAGATGATGAATCAACAAAACTGTTTGGTTTGAACTACAAAATAATTTGGTTCTGATTAACCAAACTTTTGTTGAGGTTTTATGAGCAAAATATTTGGTAACTTTAAAAAAATTTTATTTGTTGTTTCAATAAAATATTTTTTTTTTTTAACACGCTTTTATTAGCTTCACCTGTATGTATGTTTGTATGTATGTTTGTATGTATGTTTGTAACCGCTCTGGGAGCAAACAAAAAATCTATATTCTAAATAAAATTATACTTTTAAAAAATTAAAGAACACGCTTTTATTGAAATGTGAACTAATAAATAATTTAGAATTAAACAAAAACCATTTAAAAAAAATCTCCCCTGACTGGGCTCGAACGTTAGACCTTTAGGTTTGTAGCCCGGAACTTTCCCTCACAGCCACAGCGTTTATATACGTAGGGAAAGTCTTTTTTTACAATATAGATTTTTTGTTTGCTCCTAGAGCGCTTACAAACATACATACAGGTGAAGCTAATAAAAGCGTGTTAAAAAACACTTTCCCTACGTGAACGCTGTGGCTGTGAGGTAAAGCTCCGGGATACAAACATAAAGGTCTAACGTTCGAGCCCAGTCAGGGGAGATTTTTTAAAAAAAATTTTTGTTTAATTCTCAATTATTAATTTGTGCTAATAACAGATATACATACCAATCGATCATAAGCTTTTTAGTTCCCATTTCAATAAAAGCGTGTTTTTTAGTTTAAAAAAAGAAACAGTATAATTATTATCTATTCTTTAGATTACTATGTTTTTGCAAAACGTCTTACTTTTCTTATTTTCTGTATGATTACGCAAACACGTATAACAAATACATCAGAATCTACTTTACAAATTATTTTAGCGATTAATTTGGATTTTAATAAGATTTTTTTTTTTCTCTTTTAAACATTGTACGGCGCTATACATAGTTAGAGAAGCAACAAAATAGCCGCACTTGAAATTGATTGTTATGTTTTACTTCTCCTTAGCAGTTTATCAGTTAGGGCTTGTTCGAAAATTAGCCCCGACCCCCCCCCCCTTTCGTTTCCTAATAGCTGACGAATATGGAATGTTCGTTACTCTCTTTTGAGATTAGATAAAAAAAAAATAACATGAACCAATGTGGGACAGACGTAATTACATAGGTTAAAGACAGAGAAATTAAATGGGATTGTGATGGCATGTTTCCTGACCACCAGTAGGGGGTGAAATCCAGACCGTCGCCAATACCTCATCGCATAGCTTTAGTGCGACATAAAAACCCACTTAATCTGAACTTCAACTTTAAATTGTTATTACCCCATATATTTGTACGTAAGTATAAGGAAACACTTTACTAATATATGCTTTGTAGCACCGTTATGAGAGAACATATAAAAATTTCAATTATATAACTTTTTAGAACTATATTTATTGACGGAAATGGATTTAATTTAAATCTTTATCTTTATCTTTAAGTATACGTGTAACTAAATATATACACATACACATATATATGTATGTATATATATATATATATATATATATATAATAAACTATATCAGAATTGACTGTTTGGTAACGAGGAAATGAAATAAGCTATATATGTTTAACACGTATACGCACTTGCACAGTCGGCAGCAAAATTATTGAAGCACACATCCCCATTTTTCTTTTCTTTTTTTTTTTTTTTTTTTTTTTTAGTTTGATCGCTAATTTTTATCATCAATTTACATTTTTTATAAACAGCATAAAGACTAAGGTCATGATTCGACAAATATTTACTTAACAAAACAGCATCAGGTGCTTTTAAATACGAATTATTGCTAGCGATTCAATAATTTTGCTACCGACTATATAATTCTGTCCTTCAAGTAGAGAAGACTGGAAAAAAATACTGAATGCGATTCTCCCTTGGCTAATAGTGTTTATTTTATCTTTGGGATTCAAAAAGAGTTTTTTTTTTTCTTTCTTTCCCGTTCACTCGTGACCATGCCTTTTAACTTGAGTCTTATTTTTTTTTTTTTTTTCCCCTTCCGTAAAAAATGCAGATCACGGCCAACTCAAAGATAGAAAGAAAACTTGTCAAAAACAAAATTTAATTATTCATACCATACTTAAAGATAACAAATTGTTCCAGCTTATATATTTCTTTTTATCTATTTATTTCGGATCCATGTACATCAAGAGGAGGTTTATTCTAGAAAGTTACCTAGTTGAAAAACAATTTGCCAACATGCAGCCTTTGTGAGAGAAGGATGTTATCTTTTAATTTATAGTAATCGCTATTTTAGACTCTATAGCTTTCATTTTGAAAACATGTAGAAAATACGGATCAGTAATAAAAATAAACGATAATCTTCTCACGCATAATGACAGTAATTTCTATTTCTATTTTTTATTTATTTATTTATTTTATTTTATTTATTTATTTATTTATTTTTTTTTTTTTCGGAGATATATGGATTTTCATTCTTATTCCCCTACTTTAGAGGCAATTAACGAGAAGTTTTATAAGTATTTTAATTTAGTACCATATGGCACTGAATATGAAACAACTTTCTTAAATACAAGGAGGAAAACCCGAATCTTCTCCGTTTGTTAGATTTCAAGGTTTTCCGCTTAGCTGTCAACTGTTCCGATTTTTGTATAACAGTATTTTTTTTTTTTTTTTTACAAAATCTTTTACTTTATTTATTCACAGAAAATTTCTGCAACAACTTATAAAAGCATTGTATAAAAAATGCCGATATTCAAAAATCGAAACACTTGGCAGCTATGTTTCAGTCAACGAAGAAATCGTTTAAAATATCTTGTAAAAATCTAATATCCATCTTTAAAAAAAAAAAAAAGTAAACAATATAATCTTTCTATATTTTTTTCACTTTATACTAAAATTGAAATTTGAAAGAAAATATGTGGTTTTTTAACAACTTTCTTAAATAGCAAGGAGGAAAACCCGAATCTTCTCCGTTTGTTAGATTTCAAGGTTTCCGCTTAGCTGTCAACTGTTCCGAGTTTTGTATAACAGTATTTTTATTTTATTTTTTTTTTTTTTACAAAATCTTTTACTTTATTTATTCACAGAAAATTTCTGCAACAACTTATAAAAGCATTGTATAAAAAATGCCGATACTCAAAAATCGAAACACTTGGCAGCTATGTTTCAGTCAACGAAGAAATCGTTTAAAATATCTTGTAAAAATCTAATATCCATCTTTAAAAAAAAAAAAAAAAAAAAAAAAGTAAACAATATAACCTTTCTATATTTTTTTCACTTTATAAAATTGAAATTTGAAAGAAAATATGTGGTTTTTTAACAACTTTCTTAAATAGCAAGGAGGAAAACCCGAATCTTCTCCGTTTGTTAGATTTCAAGGTTTCCGCTTAGCTGTCAACTGTTCCGATTTTTGTATAACAGTATTTTTTTTTTTTTTTTTTTTTTTACAAAATCTTTTACTTTATTTATTCACAGAAAATTTCTGCAACAACTTATAAAAGCATTGTTTAAAAAATGCCGATATTCAAAAATCGAAACACTTGGCAGCTATGTTTCAGTCAACGAAGAAATCGTTTAAAATATCTTGTAAAAATCTAATATCCATCTTTAAAAAAAAAAAAAGTAAACAATATAATCTTTCTATATTTTTTTCACTTTATACTAAAATTGAAATTTGAAAGAAAATATGTGGTTTTTTAACAACTTTCTTAAATAGCAAAGAGGAAAACCCGAATCTTCTCCGTTTGTTAGATTTCAAGGTTTCCGCTTAGCTGTCAACTGTTCCGAGTTTTGTATAACAGTATTTTTTTTTTTTTTTTTTTTACAAAATCTTTTACTTTATTTATTCACAGAAAATTTCTGCAACAACTTATAAAAGCATTGTATAAAAAATGCCGATACTCAAAAATCGAAACACTTGGCAGCTATGTTTCAGTCAACGAAGAAATCGTTTAAAATATCTTGTAAAAATCTAATATCCATCTTTAAAAAAAAAAAAAAAAAAAAAAAAAAGTAAACAATATAACCTTTCTATATTTTTTTCACTTTATAAAATTGAAATTTGAAAGAAAATATGTGGTTTTTTAACAACTTTCTTAAATAGCAAGGAGGAAAACCCGAATCTTCTCCGTTTGTTAGATTTCAAGGTTTCCGCTTAGCTGTCAACTGTTCCGATTTTTGTATAACAGTATTTTTTTTTTTTTTTTTTTTTTTACAAAATCTTTTACTTTATTTATTCACAGAAAATTTCTGCAACAACTTATAAAAGCATTGTTTAAAAAATGCCGATATTCAAAAATCGAAACACTTGGCAGCTATGTTTCAGTCAACGAAGAAATCGTTTAAAATATCTTGTAAAAATCTAATATCCATCTTTAAAAAAAAAAAAAAAGTAAACAATATAACCTTACTATATTTTTTTCACTTTATACTAAAATTGAAATTTGAAAGAAAATATGTGGTTTTTTAACAACTTTCTTAAATAGCAAGGAGGAAAACCCGAATCTTCTCCGTTTGTTAGATATCAAGGTTTCCGCTTAGCTGTCAACTGTTCCGATTTTTGTATAACAGTATTTTTTTTTTTTTTTTTTTTTTTTTTTTTACAAAATCTTTTACTTTATTTATTCACAGAAAATTTCTTCTGCAACAACTTATAAAAGCATTGTATAAAAAATGCCGATATTCAAAAATCGAAACACTTGGCAGCTATGTTTCAGTCAACGAAAAAATCGTTTAAAATATCTTGTAAAAATCTAATATCCATCTTTAAAAAAAAAAAAAAAAAAGTAAACAATATAACCTTTCTATATTTTTTTCCCTTTATACTAAAATTGAAATTTGAAAGAAAATATGTGGTTTTATAACAACTTTCTTAAATAGCAAGGAGGAAAACCCGAATCTTCTCCGTTTGTTAGATTTCAAGGTTTCCGCTTAGCTGTCAACTGTTCCGATTTTTGTATAACAGTATTTTTTTTTTTTTTTTACAAAATCTTTTACTTTATTTATTCACAGAAAATTTCTGCAACAACTTATAAAAGCATTGTATAAAAAATGCCGATATCCAAAAATCGAAACACTTGGCAGCTATGTTTCAGTCAACTAAGAAATAATTTAAAATATCTTGTAAAAATCTAATATCCATCTTTTTTTTTTTTTTTTTTTTTTTTTTTTAACAAAAGTAAACAATATAACCTTTCTATATTTTTTTCACTTTATACTAAAATTGAAATTTGAAAGAAAATATGTGTTTTTTTTTTTTTTCACAAATAAACAAGATTCAAAAATTGATATAAAAAAGAAAAATAATAATAATAAATAAATAAAAAGTAATATTAAATGAACCAAAAAGTAATTTTTAAAAATGTATGTGAGGTTCAAAGTACTTTGCTTTTTTTAATGTGATGATGAATTAACACTTGATTGGCGGAAGATTTATAGGCCGTGAGGTGATTTAAACCGTCATACGCAGAAAATTCTAAAAGTGCTGTTCATTTTTAAAGTTATCTAAACATGATTTTAATGACTATTTGAGAAGATTTGCATTGAAATGAAAAAAGAATCAGTCGTTTTTCATTGAGGCTACTTCATGAATAACTGTGCAATATATAAACAGCGTTGAATGTTTATTATTTTTTTACTTTCAAAGCAATTCTACGATTATGCCTATATATAAACTAAAACATCAAATACTATCAATAAAGTGTAAAATTAGAACAACTGAAAAAAATAAGATATGTGATTTAATCAAAGAGGAAGTTTGCACACTGCACAAAATTTAAATTCTCATACAGTCTCTAATAAAAATTTTTTAAAAATGAAGACATTTCTTTCTGCATTATGCCTTTATTAGTATAACAAAATAAATTTATCCTATGCTATCTAAAAAACTACTTCGATAGATATCGATTATTAGTATCCACTATGTACGCACTTTAAATGACTGAATTTTGAAAGATACATTAGAATAATCCATAATGCCCGAAAGATAATTTCAATTACAATATCAGATCAAATGAATTAATAGAGGTATAAAAATATCAATATTATATCAAAAGTAATATAAATGCAAGTGTTTATAAACTTATGTAAGAAGTGTTAAAGGATGATAGACACGCGTGAATGAAATGTTATAATATGGGTATCAACCGATTCAGTTAGAAATATAGGACATGTCATTCTAAGCGGAACCAAACTTTTGGTTCACACTGTTAAAAATTTCTGTAAATTTAAGTAAATATTTATCCAGAGTCTCTGTAAATTTACAGTAATTCTTAGTTAAAAGTGAATATCAAGATCCTCAATCTTTATTCTGTGTTTTTACCTAATTTTATTATTTAATTTTTAAATTAAAATTAAAAATGACTGTTTCTACTTTAGAAAAAGCATTCCAAGTCCAAAATATATTCTCACCAATAATTAATTAAATTAATATTAGTTATTAAAATGAAAGTATGTTCCGAAGATTACCAGAAAATGCTGGAAGTACAGTTATTTAGATTTGGAAAGTTCCTGGGGGGGGGGGGGGGGGACGAATGCATATATCAGCAAGACAATCGCTCCATTCACGTGACAAACTCTACAATGCAATGGTTTAGATAAAACCAAGTAAATGTTATGGACTGGCCAGCCCTAAGTCCTCACCTGAACCCATTTGAAAACCTTTGGGGAATATTATCTAGAGAAGTATATGCTAATGGACGTTAATTTGCAACAGTTCAAAATCTAAAGCTGCAAATTGAAAGAAGTTTGTTTTCTCTAAAGCCAGAATTTTTTCAAACTCTTGTTTTGAGCATGCCTGATCGATATTTTGAAGTGATTAGGGAAAATGGCTCAAAAATTTTAATGTTAAAGGAAAAAAAGTAAATTATCTATAAACTTTTGGAACAGTAATTTTTTATTTTTAGTTTCTATCACAATGTCTGTGATTGTAAGATATTATTTTTGTATAGTATTATTATTGTCTTGAAATTACATATAACTAAAAATGATTTTGAAATTTTTATTCGTCTTTTTCAATTGTAAAATAAGAAAAAACCTGTTGTCTATAAACTTTTGGGACGCACTATATAACAGATTTAACATTTTTTTTTGAAAAACTCCTTGGTTTTATTTCTAGAAGATTAAATGAACTCATCTCCATTTTTGGAAATATGTTTCTCAAAAAGAATTTGACTAAATATTTTGGAACAATGATGATTTTTTTTTCTTTTAATTTTGCAGTATAAATCTCTTTGGGCTTGAGAAAGATGTAAAATGTATAACCTAAAATGTTTTTTATTCGGAGGTTAATAAAAAGTAAAGTTCTGAATGGATTGCAAATACATTGTTAAAAATGAAGTGCTCAAAAATGAGCAAATAGACATACTCCTTTCGAAATGAGTGATTTTATTTCAAAAATGAAAACATATTTGTCTCATTTATGAAATATCGCATATATTCAAATTCATATCTGTTCACTTCATAATTTATTATAAATATGCTGAACTAAAAGAAGATTTTTAATAGAATTTCTATAAACTTAAACAGAGATAATTCAAACATAAAATTTATTTAATAAAAAAGCACCACAAAACTGGCGTTGTAAAAAATATTACTTACAAACTTTGAATAAACACCATAAAATGCAATAAACTCGCAACAATTGTTTCGGGTCGAAAAAACACACGACCCTTCATCAGGCGAATAAAGTAAGCATGAGTGGCAATGCGCGTTGCCGCTTTGACTGCAGCACTCGTGCTTACTTTATTCGCCTGATGAAGGGTCGTGTGTTTTTTCGACCCGAAACAATTGTTGCGAGTTTATTGCATTTTATGGTGTTTATTCAAAGTTTGTAAGTAATATAAAATTTATTTTCTCAAATCTGCAGGACTATATTTCGTGGCAGTTTCATACTGGTTTGCGGAAGAATACATCAATGAGAATTTAAGTTTGTGATATTGGAATTCACGATGGTAGATACCAATTTTTGTGCATTTTAAAATACACAATAATAAATACATAAGATTTTTACTTTCTTCTATATGTAATATAGAGAAAGTATTGGATTCGCGAAAATTTTCGACCTCCGTTTTTTGACGGATCTACACGTTTTGGGATGTCCTGAACACGAATTGATAGTTTTTAAAAAATGTCTGTCTGTGTGTCTGTCTGTCTGTGTGTCTGTATCATTTTTTTGTGGACGCTGTATCTCACGAACCAATGAATGAAATTTAACCAAACTTGGTATTTAGTTGCACCCTGACATGAACTGGTGCCCATTAGATTTGGGGATCAATAGCTCAACCGGTGGCGCTGTGATCGCATTTTATAGGACAAAATTCCGTATAAATGGGCATAATGAGAGTTATTTTAAACTTGTGATTGTAAAATTAATATGAATTATTGATAATAGTAGTAGTTAACTAGGAAAAAAAATTTGTGCATGGGGGGGCATCGATTCCCCCCCTGGGGGGGAAGTACCCCCCCGGGGGGTTAAATTTTGAAGATGGATATCATTCGAAAGATCTCGTCAATACCTTTAAAACGAATGGTTGAACCATAAATCTGTGATAATTTAAAACAAAGTTATCGATTTTTTTCACTTTTAACACAAAAAAAAAAACTTAGAAAAAAAATCGTTTTTTTTTTTTTTTTTTTTTTTTTTTTTTTTTTTAAACGAAATTTTACCAAACTTGGTATTTAGTTGGTCCCCGACATAAACTGGTGCTGATTATATTTGCGGATCAATAGCTCAACAGGAGGCGCTGTGATAGCATTTTATCTAAATTTTTAACATGGCAGAATAAGACAAAAATTCGTATAAATGTGCATAATAAGAGTTATTTTACACTTGTGATTGTAAAATTAATATGAATTATTGATAATAGTAGTACGTAACTAGGAAAAAATTTTTGTGCATGGGGGGGCATCGCTTCCCCCCCTGGGGGGGAAGTACCCTTAAAAAAACAAGTACCCCTCCAAAAAAAAAAACCCTTAGAAAAAAAATTGTATTTTTTTTTTATTTTTTTTTTAAATATTGTTACTGATTGAATATGTATAGGAAAATATAGAAGAAAGTCTTGTGGTGGCCACAACATACTAGTTAAATTTGAACATATTTGCTTCGGAACTATTTTGAGTATGTGATATATTCAAATTTGACACAATTTTACTCCTTTTTGAGCATTTTTGCTCTATTATTTTTTACTTTTTTCAGTGTACAATTCTTGATTACTGCCGCTGTTACATCACAAAATTCCTCTTTGTACATATTACCTTTCATGTCCAATTTCAAAAATAAATATGCAAAATTTTATTCCATTCAAATCATTCTCATAAAATATTGAATATACATGATACTTACATACGATTCTTACAGGTCAGTAATTCATAAGAAAAGTGGTAACCATTTACTTAACCCTTTGACTACCAATTTTTTTTTCTCAGAAAAAATAAGATAAGTAATAAATAAATTATCTGATTTACTTCATTCAATAGACGGTGAATTTCCTCGTCTGACAATTCTATCCACCTAATCATGATAGTTACAGGTCTAAAAGACAAAAACAGAAAACTTCCAGAAAAGCGTTTCACATATTTTAAACTGCCTTTGGGCCATATATGTCCTGGTAGTAAAAAAAGGGTTAATAAAAGTACAATATGAAGTCAAATTTTCTGTAGCTGATAACCATAAATCTAGCAGAAAAATTTTCTATCAGAAACACAAGGCGAAAATGTTACTTTATAAAGGCTAAATACTCGCATTATCACACAAAATTTAGAGATCTAGAGAACGTGTATGAATAAAATATGAAATATTAAAAAAAAAAAAAAAAAAAAAAAAACTTATTGTTAATATGAAAATACATTGTTTCAAAGTTTTAAATGGTACACTATTCATACATTTTCAGATTAAATAAATATTTAAATTTACAATAGATAACAAGCATGTTTGCGAGCTTTTATTAATTATAATTTTCCTTATTTATTTTGGAAGAAGTCTTGTACTTATCCCAAAGTCGTTTATATTTATAATACATATTTCAAACTTTTCTACGCCTAAAATGCATGCTTCGCTGTAAGAAGCCTAGCAATCTAAATTCTAGTGTATTTTATTTCTATTTTTATTTATTTTATTTTGCATTTTTTTTTTTAATTGCTTTTGCATTTGTAAGGTATAAAGACCATAAATGTGAAGTTTTTTACTTTTTCAAATTTTGAGTTTCATTTTAAATTTAAAAAAAAAAAAAAAAAAAAAAAAAAAAAAGAAGTAGTAGTTTTTAAAATATTATTTTCCCAAAACAAATATTTATTGTCTTTAAAAAATTTCATATATTTGTATCCAAAGTAATATAAGTCCGAGTGATCCAAAAGTGACAGAAAAATAATAAATACATTATACAAAAATTATTGACCGTAACATTATGCGGTTTTCACTAAAATCCACAAAATGACACGGGATTTTTTTTTTTTTTTTTTTTTTTATGTAACAAAAGATTTATTAGAAAATTAGTTTACAAGTTTATATTTTCTTCATCAGGTGGAACTTTAATTGTAAAATTACTTTTTTACAGTAGCGCAGTACATTCAACAACGTAACTAGGACTATAAATCTGTACTGATAAGTATAAAGGATTTAAGTCCAAAAATTTCGATTTTGAGTTAAGTACATAGTCAGATTCAGAAAAAAATTCTCTATCGATTGGTATAAAGGATTTAAATCCATGTCATTTAGTCTTTGAAAAAATCCATTGGTAAAAAAAGATTCAAGCCAGAAATTTAGCATTAATCTTTGGTATAAAATATTTAATTCAATTTTTCCCTTTATTAAATGAAAATTGACAATCACTGAATGGTATAAAGCATATAAACCAATATAATCCCTTTTTCCTAATCGATTCTGCTCATTAGTTTTTAGTTAGTTTAACTTTATTTTTCGTCTCCTGAAAAATCAAGAATATGGACTTAAATCCTTTATACCTATCAGTACAGAAATGCTCAATGTGATGGTCGTCATTCGTTAGAATGACCATCAGATGTTACACATTGGAAATTCTTCTTTTAAAAAAACCTCAATATTCGCAATATCATTTGATCAGGCAGATCTCTTTAAAATGTGAAGCGATACTGCGAATACAGCGCGATATGCTGGTGAAAACTATAACTAATAATTTTTTTCTTATATATATATATATATATATATATATATATATATCATACTTTTCTGTACATTTCAATGAAAATTTCATAGCGCCACAGTCAGTACTTTTTGAATATATATATACATTTCCTTGTGACTTTTGGATCACCCGGGATATGCAAAATAAATGTAATCTGTAATTTAGGAAAAAGAAAATCTTTCCAAGTAATAACTGCGAAATAACTAAATATATTATTTCTGTACCACGAATTCGGTTTATCCTAGAATATATTTTCAAATATGCATGGAAAAATGAAAACAGCTAAAAGAAATACATTATTGAATTTGTCAGAAGAAAAATTCTTTCAAACGAAAGAAAGTGGAAAATTATCTGCTGTCCGCACCCATTAAGTAATAATTACGAGGTCAAATGTTTGTAACAGCATTACTAAAATCATCTGTCAAACTCGTTTTAACTAAGCATTTCTAGTTGATGTTCCTGCATTCACCTTTTAAAACCACAACTTTCTCGTCACAAAAGTTAAGAATGAATCAAACGTCAAACCCTGAAGAAATCTGTCGCAACATGTCCACAGTCTCACTCTAAAGTAGGTGAACGGGTTCACCTGACCTCTCTTAGTAAAAACTAAGTATTTTATGTGAAAAATTAACACTTTGCCGTATTCACCAAAAGTTTGCTTCTGTTTTTAATTTATTGCTTTTACGTATTATCTTTTAAATGTCATTAGAAAATATAAGACAAATTAATAAAAATTTTTTAATGTTATAATAGTATCAATCTGTATAAAAAGGAAATCAGTGATTAAGATACACACACACAACTTCATTATATAAGATTTATCTACTTTCTAAAATTTCAAAGAATTATATTTTTCTCCGAATGAAAAAAAGAGACCCTTGCCCATCATAATTTTCATCATAGTGCGACGTTAAAAATTACTCAACTCAACCTCAAAGTTTGAAAACTGAAATAGCAAAAGATAAAGGTATAAGGTAAGAAAACGTATTATTTTTGAGATGAGTACAGTAACACTATTCAAGAATTTTTCTTGAAACTTTTGTAAGTCAATTCAAATGAGATTTTCTATGAAAAGATAGTATATCACCACATTACAATATAGTTGAATCTAGTATGTGATATAGGAGGTGTTGACAATGAAATTAAGAAATACACAATTCATAGTTGTAAAGTGAAATTTTCAAAAACCTTCAGAATTTTATCGAGAATTTTGATAACAAACTAACATTACACGATTTTTATTAAAATCACACAATCAACTGATTAGAAGAAAACCATATTTATTGAAATTTTATTTTTCCGACTGAGTGAAAATAATGCCTGGACCGGGAGTCGAACCCCGAAACTTTGACTTACAAGGTCAAGGCTCTACCAATTGAGCTATCCAGGCATTACTCCCGGTCCAGGCATTATTTTCACTCAGTCGGAAAAATAAAATTTCAATAACATTACACGGTTCAAAGTGTATAAGAACTAATTGGATACTATAATTAAGCTTATGTGTAGAGAGTAAGCAGGTTGATAAGAAGTAATTAAATAGCTACATCTATTGCGAATTCATTTATTGAGAATGGCTGAGGTGATGTCCATGTAGGCTATATTGCTTTTAAAAATTTTTGCCCGAATACCTGCCATTATGCAGAAACAATAGTCAGTAGCATGATTTCTAGATTCTTTCCAATTCATGGATACCGCAAAGATCACTGTGCAATCTTACCATTAATCCAGTTTAAGCAAGTTAATAGAACATGAGGCGACCATAATTTATCTCGATCTAAAATTCGACAGCTAAAATGACGATTTTATATAGTTTAAATCAATGGCATAATAGCTTGTCTCTATCTAAGACGTGGTTACTTTCCCATAAACGTAGCAATTGTTGTCAGGGAACGGAAACTCAAGGCATTCTAAAACAAGAAATGAATATCACTAAGCTATAAACAAATGATAACAATAGATTAAATGTAAATATGTCATTTATAAAATCGAATCAAGGAACAATTGTAACCAATTATGTTCAATTCTTTTTTTCTCTTAGCTGCTACCGTGAAATGGTTTTTATTTCTGCAATATTTACTGCATTGTAATTCTTTACAACCAACACTTGTAAAAAGAAAACTAGAACTTATTTTTACTTTTGATTATCCTTTTCGATTTCAATTGCATCGAATCCATACAAATTTTATACTTTTACACGTTCTTATTGTGTGGGCGCAGATGTGGCCATTTCCAGCATATCTCGTGTTGTTTTTACATTTAGCAGGAAGACAGAGAAATCTACTATAAATAATTCCGCAATATATTTATGATTGTTAAAGCTTTGAACAAAATCTCGGTTTGTCTTGAGGTTGGGTTAGGAGTTATATTTTTTATTAAATAAAGAAAAAGTACAAATAAATTCCTTAAAAAAGGTCTTACTCACACTTACGTTTTAAACAAAAAATTTGAACCACGCAATATAATTCACTGTTATATATATTTTTAAACTTTGTTAAGAAACAAAATGGTGAGTTAAATTGACAAATATATGAAATGTATTTGTGAGATAAGTCTACTGTACATATATAGTTCGAATTAATTCAAAATCTCAAAACTCATCGTGTTGAAAAATTAAGTGGCTGCCACTTCGATCAAAATGGCAGAGAAAGTTGTTCATCTAAGATATCGTTGCAAATTTGAAAATAATCTTTTTTGTAGAAATTCTTTCAAAGAGGCTTAGTAAGTTGATAAAATGTTAGTTTTCTGCATTTCTAGTTTGTTTTACCATAAAAATAGCGTAATTTTTCATTAAAAACGCATTAAAAAGATCCAGTAACGCAGGTAATAGATTTGGCGCCAAATTTGGTGACTTTTTCCCTATGGCGACTTTTTTGGCGACTTTTGGCGAGAAAGTACTTATTATCGATATACCAAAGATGGACGCAATAACGTGATTCGTTTACGACTTACGAGTTACGTGAATTTTATAGATTTTTGTTTTTTTGAATGATAAATCCATTTTTCAACTTTGATTTGAATTGATTAAGTACTTCTAAAGTTACCGTGATAACAAATTTTCAAGTGGCCGGCAGTTGGAAACAATACAGTGGAACAAGTTGCCCAGCAAACACATCCAAGATATTTGAAGCATAGGTTCACTGTCCAACTGTGGTTTAAATCAGTACCGTGTTTCAAAAGTTATTATTATGGCAAATTTTCAAGTGGCAGTCTAAGTGGCTGCGACTTGGAAACAAAATGGCAAAACAACTTGCCCAGCGAAATCATCCAGTATATTTTTATGATAAGTTCATTGTCCAGTTCTAGTTTAAATTAAATCAGCATTTCAAAAATTACATATGAAATTTTCAGGTGGCACCACTTGGGAAAAAAAAGCGGAGTGAGATGCCCAGCGAACTTATCTGAGATATTTGAATGATAAATCCACAACCCAAATTTGATGCGAATTGATTCTGTATTACTAAAGTTACCATAATGACAAATTTTCAAGTGGCCGCCACTTGGAAATAAAATTACGTATCAAGTCACCAAGTGAACTTATCCTAGATATTTGAACCCTAAGTTCACTATCCAACTTTTATTTGAATCAATTTAGTATTTTAAAAGTCGTGATGGCATATTTTCAAGTGGCAGTGTGATTTCAAGTGGCTGGAACTTAGAAACAAGATGTCGGGTGTTGCCCAGTGAAAACATTCAAGATAATTATATGATAATATCACTGTCCAAATTTGGTTCGATTTGGAATATTATTTCAGAAGTTATCGTGATTTTAAATTTTCAAGTGGGAGCCTGATTTCAAGTGGCCCCCGCTTAACTTAAGATATCTGCCACTTTATTAAAAATAGCGGATATAGTTTATTAATAAACTTCATTGAGATCCTTCTGTGGTCTGTATTTACATCAAAATTCAAACAATTTCGGAATACGCTTTTTACAATTTAAATTTGAAATTTTCAAGTGGTCTCCACTTGAAAACAAAATGGCGGAGCAACTTGGTTAACAAATTCATCTAAGATATTTATAAGATAAGTTAAGACACTGTTCAAATTTGGTTCTATTTGGAGTATTATTTCGGAAGTTATCATGGTTTTAAATTTTCAAGTGGTAGCCTGACTTCAAGTGGTCGCGCTTAACTTAAGATATCCGCCCCTTTATTAAAAATGGCGGATAAAGTTCTTTAATAAATTTATTTGAGACACTTGTATAATCTATGTATACATCAAAATTTAAAAAAATTCGGAATACGCTTTTTGCTTTTTGAATTTGAAATTTTCAAGTGGTCTCCACTTGAAAACAAAATGGCGGAGCAACTTGGTTAATAAACTCATCTAAGATATTTATAAGATAATTTAAGACACTGTCTAAATTTGGTTCGATTTGGAGTATTATTTCGGAAGTTATAGTGATTTTAAATTTTTAAGTGGTAGCCTGATTTCAAGTGATCCCGCTTAACTTAAAATATCTGCCACTTTATTGAAAATGGCGGATAAACTTCATTAATAAACTTCATTGAGACCCTTATGGGGCCTGTATTTACAACAAAATTCAAGTAAATCTTGCTTTAAATATGCTTTTTACAATGTCGGTTTGAAATTTTCAAGTGGCTGCCACTTGAAAACAAAAAGTCGGAGCAACTTGGTTAACGAACTCATCCAAGATATTTATAAGATCAGTTCACTGTCCAAATTTGGTTCGATTTGGAGTATTATTTCGGGAGTTATCGTGATGACAAAATTTTCATTATAGATAAATAGACAGTTATATATATAGACTAGCAGGCTATGCCCGCTTCGCTGGTCACTATTTTAAAATGAATCCCTGTAGTTAATGAATTCTCAAATTTGCATTAATTTTTATCATGTGAAAAAAAAGAGAGAGAAAAAATTCTGATTGGAAAAAATGTCACACATGGTCCCCACTGCCTTCGGCAGCGCAGTCCTTTGTGTGCTGCGCGCGTGCATTTATGTTCGACACTCTTAATGCATGACTATATTATCGTAAGGGTAAAACATATATATATATATATATATATATATATATATATATATATATATTTAAAAAAAAAATCTTCTCCCATTGTTGAATAATCGGTCCGGGACCCCACTTCCTGCGCGCCGCGCATAGTCCTTCACCTACAGTTCCCACCCCTCCAAATTATTTTAGACTTTAAAAATACTCGCAATCGTACTCTCCGTCATTTAAACCTAATAATACTGATTTCTAACATTCTATCTGAATTTCTTTCTTTTTACCCCTGCGTCCGTCCCTCTTTCCTCCACTCGTAATAATTTTGTACTTTCAAAAATATCCGCAATATATTTATCCGGCCTCAAAACCTAACAACACTAATTTTCAGCGACCTAACCGTTATTTATATATTTTTGCTCCTTACACCCTTTCCCGTCTATCCTAATAATTTTACAAATTCGAAAATATTCGCAATCGATTGAAAGGTATCAAAAACCTCCATGTGCCAATTTTGAGCAACCTAACTCTATTTTTATTTTTTGTCCCTCCACACTTCCCCTCCCACCCCTCCTAATTACTTTACAAATTCGAAAATATCCGCAATCGATTTGTAAGTATCAAAATCCTCTATGTACCAATTTTGAACGGTCTAACTCTATTTTTATTTTTTTTGCCCCTTCACCCCCTCCCCCTTTCTAACACCCATAATAACTTTACACTTTCGAAAATATCCTTATTCGACTTCCAGGCCTGTAAAACGTATCTGTACCAATTTTGAACAATCTAACTGTATTTCTATTTTTTTTATGCCCCATAGCCCCCTTTCCCGCCCCACCTGGTATGAATTTCTAAAATTAAAACAATTATTTGTGAGAGCTGTATTTTAGAACAAAAATCTCACATATATCTTTTTTTCTGTTTGTGATATAAAGGATTATTTCAAATCACGTTTTGCCCCCTCTCTCTCCCCCTATTGGGGGCTGAATTTCTAAAATTCCAGAAATTACTTTTTAGGTATTAGCTATATATTGGAGCAAAAGTTTCATGTATATCTGTTTTTTTGTTTGAGATATATAGGAGTATGTGAAATCACATTTTGCCCCCTTTCCCCCCTTGGGGACCGAATTTCTAAAATTCCAGAAATTGGTTTTTAGATATTTGTGTTAGCTATATTTTAAAGCAAAATTTTTACGGATATCTGTTTTTTTCTTTGAGTTATGGAGGTTTTTGTGAAATCACATTTTGCCCCCTACTTCCCCTTGGGGGGCGAATTTCGTAAAATCGCTTCTTAGTGGGTGCTTACACTATATGTTGTATAATCTGACCCAATTTCGAGTCAGTGGCTCCAGTAGATTTTGCTGTGCGTTGATGAGTCAGTGAGTGAGTGAGTGGAAGTACTCCTTTATATGTATAGATTGCCCCTTCACAGCCTCCCCCCTTCTGACCCCCCCCCCCTAATAACTTTACACTTTCGAAAATATCCTCATTCGACATCCAGGCCTGTAAAAACCTATCTGTACCAATTTTGAACAATCTAACTGTATTTCTATTTCTTTTTTCTGCCCCATAGCCCCCTTTCCCGCCCCACCTAGGATGAATTTCTAAAATAAAAAAAAAATATTTTTTTTATGCATTTGTGAGAGCTATATTTTAGGACAAAAATCTCACATGTATCTTTTTCTGTTTGCGATATAAAGGATTATTTCGAATCACGTTTTGCCCCCTCTCTCTCCCCCTCTTGGGGGCTGAATTTCTAAAATTCCAGAAATTGCTTTTTAGGTATTTGTATTAGCTATATATTGAAGCAAAAGTTTCACGTATATCGATTTTTTTATTTGAGATATATAGGAGTATGTGAAACCACGTTTTGAGCATGTGAAATCACGTTTTGCCCCCTTTCCCCCCTTGGGGACCGAATTTCTAAAATTCCAGGAATTGGTTTTTAGATATTTGTGTTAGCTATATTTTAAAGCAAAAATTGTACGGATATCTGTTTTTTTTTCTTTGAGTTAAGGAGGTTTTTGTGAAATCACATTTTGCCCCCTACTCCCCCTTGGGGGACTAATTTCGTAAAATCGCTTCTTAGTGGGTGCTTACACTATATGTTGTATAATCTGACCCAGTTTCGAGTCAGTGGCTCCAGTAGATTTTGCTGTACGTTGATGAGTCAGTGAGTGAGTGAGTGGAAGTACTCTTTTATATGTATAGATAAACGAAGTGATTGCAATAGGTCGATTTCTAAAGAAATCAACCTAATACTCTAAAATTTGTTAAGCGAACACTTATTTTCCCTCTTTCCTAAAAAATATCTTTAAAACTTAAATTTGTATAATTATTATTCAAAATATTACAGTTGGAAATATTTTTAATTGCTACACAAAAATATAGAATTGCTATAAGCAACTCATTTCTGCAACACGAATTTATTTACCTAATTCGAACCTTTATTCGAGACATCATGCTTGAGCAATATGGATAAATTTAGCAATTCATGTACGCATTCACTTTCCCATACACTGTAGAAAATGTGGAGTAATGTTACCCCAAAATTGGTGCTCAAATACCCCAAAATTGGGTAAACAAGCACTGAATTTCGCGTTTACACCGAATCAAGCGTTCAAATACATTTTAAATGGTGCAAATTAAAATTATATTGCGTCAAACACCACTGCCGGTGTACACTTACACCAGAAATTTTGCGCTTAGACGTACACTCGATTTCGGAACACCAATTTTGGAGTTCTTTTAAAAACTCTCTGGTGGCAACGTTCAGTTTGTTGTTTTGCTTTGGAATACAATTTTTTCGCCGGCATCAAAACCTATAAATACCGTTTCTAACTTTACATGTCCTAGGTATGTATATTATATATTATTTTGTTAAAATAAAGATAAAAAGTTAAATATGCTTGTGTTGTTTGTACTAATGAATTTTAAGATTTATATTTATAATAGTACGCTTTACTAAGCCTAATTTTATTTCATTCGTAAATATTTCTTAATGATATTCTAAGTGTTCGTCTTTAAGTTACTAAAGCAGTTCTTTAATAATATTTTTTAATCAGTATTTATTATTGATTTATTGTGATCATCAATCGTAGCATTAAACTTTCTTTTCGAAATAGTTTTCAATTATAGTATTAAATAGTTTTTGCATCCAAATACTTGTAATCAATCAAAAATTAAGTTCATACTCTCTCACAGTTGCTTTCATATGTTAAATGATATTAAAGCGTGATAAAATTTATTTGTTTTAAACATCATTGACATATATTTGAATCAAATTATGAATCATCTATCTATCTATCTATATAATAAAATAAGTTATGTGTGTGTTAGTGTGTATATACATCCGGAGCTTTTAAGAAAACGGCTGATCGCAGAGTTACACAAATTTGCATGATGGCCGTGATGACTTGTTCTGAATCACTTCGAAGCCTGATTTTACGAATTTTTCATTAGATTTTTAAAAAAATGAATAAAAATATTAAAATAATAACCTGATGAATATCCACTTCTATCCTTCATTTTTCTACAGCTTTTTCTTTCGTTGTAATCGTCTGCGTATCTTAGCAAAGGTATTAAGCTATTTAATTTTTATTTATTTATTTCATTCATTTAAAGGCGATTTTTTTTTAATTTATTATATTTATTGAAAATAAAATGGTAATGCAGTTGAAAAAATTAAGTATACTAAATTTAAAATTTAAAAACGCATCTAACAGTTATGTTTTAAAAAAATTTATTTTCATTTATTTTTATTTTTTAATTAATTCCTTTGATTTTTTATTTTTATTTATCGTAAAAAAAATTGTAGTATATAGTAGAAAAGATTGAACTGATTAAAATTTAAGTTTAATTAAAATTTATTTATTTATTTTATTTTATTTTATTTATTTATGCATTTATTTTATACATTTAATATCTTTTAAAAGAAAATCTACTTTTTTCTTTATTATATTGGTCGTAATCAAAGCGTAATATAATTTTGGGGGTATAAAATACATGATTCAAAAACTAAAATATATAATAGATGCTGGGATACAGTCATCTTTAAAATCGCAGTTATTAAATGATACCAGATCCGCCTGTCGTCGATAAATACCCAAGTTGAAGTGCCCAGGAAAGGCCTAACTGCAGACAGTGGTAACCTGGACCCAATGCAGCGGGGGGCCGGAAAAAAAAGCTGGCATAGACAATAGGTACCAGAAGTGAGGTTCCCCAAGTAGCACACATTCGTTCATAAAACGTTGAATGTCAGTTAGCACTTTCGTTAAAAAAAATGTTGAAATGAAACGCTATGAATACGTACAAATGTCTCGTGGATTGCACGGTATTTCAATAGTTTTTTTTAACGTTGAAAAAACGTTTGTCATATCATCCGAACGTTGAAAAATAGTTTACAGAGAGTTTTTTTAAAGTTGAAAAAAAGCTTTTATAACGTTGAAAACAACGTATTTCAATGGTTTTTCAAACGTTGTAAATTCGTTTGCGTACATGTTTTTGAGCGTTGAAAAATAGTTTTTAAACAAAGTTTTTTAAACGTTCATAAAAACGTTTACTTACAGATTACTGAACGTTGAGAAACAGTTCACGTAAATCATTTTAAACATTGAAGACTAAACATTAGGGACTATTAAACGTTGAAAATTAGTTTATATACATTTTTTTAAACGTTAAAAAAGTGTTTATTAAGAGTAGTTTAAACGTTTTTACATTGCTTTTAGACGTTCATTATGAGCCTACAAAAACTTTTTTTTTTTTTTTTTTTTTTTTTTTTTTTGAGGTTGTGCCAACATATCTGCAACGTTTTCTAAACCAAAGTGCTCTTGGTATCGTTATTTGAAAAAATACAGGTTGTCCTACTGGATACACGACCTGAGATTTCCACCCCCCCCCCCCCAGATATTCATGTGTATTCTTAAAAAATATATTTTGACACCCATTATCTGGACTCTATTAACACAACATCACAGCCTAAAGAAAAAAAAAAAAAAACTTTTTTCTTTGTAAAAGTTTATAAATAATAATAATTACACACAATTTTTTTTTTTTTTTTGAACATTTAATACTGATTTCCCACTGTTAAAAATTAGACATATGTTAAAAAAAAAAAAAAAAATAGATCTGGTGTTAAAACTATTTTTACACTTTGTCAATTGTACATTTATAAAATTAGTTATAACAAAATATTTTATTTATTTTTATTTTTTATTTATTTTTGTGTGTATGTTTTCTAATATTTAATTTTCTTCAGTGGGAGACCGCATATCACATTATATCTTGTGAATAACTGTGGCATCTTAACTAATTTTATTAAATAAAAAAAAAAAAGAAAGAAAGAAAGATACATATATATAGGAGTATATAATGCTATATCAAGGGACTCTGCATGATGGGTGTAAAAAAAATGATTATCCTAATGATATCTATCAAAATTTCTACACATCTCATGCTGTATACACAGTGGGACTCCATATAATTAAATTTCTCCTTTCTCAGCCTTAATTTTGTTGAAAATGTAAAATGTACAAAAAAAAAGAAAAGAAAAGAAAAGAAAAGAAAGAAAGAAAAAATTATCAGAAATATTAATCGCCACTGGTTATCCGAGGGGGAGGGGGGGTGAAATTTTGAATCAATAAATTCCCTTTTCCAAAAAAAAAAAAAAAAAACTCATATTTAAAAAAACTTATAGCTGGGGATTTAAACATCAATTAACAATGCAATCGTTAATTGTATAAACTATTTTTAGTTCAGATATTAAAAATTCTCATAAGAAAATATTGCACTTTACATTTTTAACAAAATTTTTCAGCAAAGAAAAGAAATGATTTTAATTTCAAGAATAATTCTTTTTGTAAATACTAGATACTAAAACAATAAATTCCCCATTATGTAGGCAAATTGGCCTTTTCTTTTTCTTGAAAATGAACAGGAATATTTTAATCATTAAATGTTACTGAAAACTAAATTTAACTGTATGTATGTATCATTGACAACTGTTTTCCACTGAAAAAAAAATTAGCATATACATGCAAACACATATGTGCGTTTGTATATATATATATACGTATAAATGCACTAAATACGTCCTTATTTAATATACAGAGTACTGTCTCTGGAAATTTATAAGTAATTTGTAAATTATAATTTCTCTCTCCCCCAGAGTATGAGTCAAAAAATAGCATTTTCGAAGTCTCTTAATCTGAAAAATTAATACAAAATTGGCATAGGCAGGAGTGTAGCAATTCATAAATCATGTGAAGAGCTGAAGAAATTTTATTTAAAAAAAAAAAAAAAAGGCTCAAAATTTTTTTCAGGAACGTCAATTAATAATTAATTGAGAATTATAATGATCACTAATTATTAATATCCATAATTGAAAAAAATCACTTTAAATTAACGTTTGTGTAACTTAAATTTTGGTTTTAACCCCTTAACGCGCGCTGTCCTCGCTGCGAGGACGCAAAATTTAAGATCCAGCTGAAAACATTCATCCCGGAAATTTTTTAGCAAAAATTTACGTTTATAACATAACAGAAACGGCCGGATTTTTTTAACCTTAAAATTTGAAATTTCTTTTAGTTTAATTTAGTTCATGAATTCCGGTGATGATCCGAATTGTCTTGCGCCGCAAAGGGTTAAAAGAGTGAATTTTTCATTTAGCATTATTTTAAAACTCAAAACAAATCAGCATGTCTTTTTAATTATAATATACAGAGTTTTTAACGAAAATTATTCCCACTTTCAAATAAGTTGGAAAGACTTTTTTTTAAAACTATACTGCAATGGGAATACAACTATCTCAAATATCTCAAGAAATATAAACATTTTTATGAAAAACGCTTTCACTGCGCATGTAGGAAAGATATTTTTTTTTATTATTATTATTGCGTAAGTTGAAAGCTAGATATATTGGACAACTTTTATCAAACGTGCATTTGAATCGAGTAAAAATTAAGCAAATTATACGAAAAAGAGCGAGTTAGATTTTAGATATTTCCCAAGAACTGAAATTTCTTAAGGGGTTTTTCTCCTGCCGTGTAATTGATTTAAAGATCCAATTATTTTAACCGCTTAGACAGAGTTTTTTTTTTTTTTTCTGAAAAATCCTTTATAATCTCAAAAAGCAGCGTGTGAAAAGCCCCTTAAGAAATTTCAACTCTTGAAAAATATCTAAAATCTAGCTCGTTCTTTTTCGGATAATTTGCTTAATTTTTATTCTGTTCAAATGCACTTTTGACAAAAGTTGCCTAATATATCTAGCTTTCAAACTATGCAATTGGATTTTTTTTTTTTTTTTTTTTTTTTTTTTTCGCACATGTGCAGCAGTGGCGGCTCGTGAACCGAAAATAGGTGAAGAGCTCAAAAATAATATTTAAGTATTTTCAATGCATGACTTTTATCAAGCATGGTCTTGACTAAAATTAACTAAAAATACTTATTTAAACGTAAATTTATATTCTATAAATGAATACAGTGTAAAATACAGTGTGCCTCTTCACCTATTTTCGGTGCACGAGCCGCCACTGATGTGCAGTGAAAACATTTTTCATAAAAATGCTTATATTTCATGGGATATTTAAGGTATTTGTATTCCGATTGTAGTATATTGTTTTAAAAGTGTTTTTCTAACTTATCTGAAAGTGGGAATAATTTTGATTAAAAACTCTGTGTTATAAATAAAAAACACGCTTTTTTTTTTTTTTTTTTTTTTTTTTTTTTAAGATTAAAAATAAATGCTATCTCCGTTACTTAATATACTATTGACACACAAATTCATCCACAAATTAAACTGAGTCTATATTAGCATATCCTAAAGTTGCAGATCATTTCGTTCACTTAACGATACAAGGTGATTAAAACATTATTGATTTTGCTCAATTTGTTACCAGCTCCCTGAATGTTGTCTTAAATGAATCTTCGCTGCAAAACATAAAAAGACCCATTTCTTTAAATGTCCAGTGTTTGAAAACATTTCATCCAGAGGTAAGTTTTTAAATTGAAAGAATTGCAAATCTTGCTAAACTTTTGAGCAGGCGTGTATTTTTTTGTATCGATACACCAAAAATGATGGCAACTACTTTACACCAAAAATAGTGTAATGAAAAAATTTAGTGTAATGAAACACCAATTATTTTTGGTGTTTCCGTACACCAAAACTAAAGGTGTTTCAGTACACCATTTTTGGCGTAAAGCATTTGGCACCAATTATGGTGTGCAGTTACACAAATTTTTTTTGCAATGCACATTTTTTTTTCCTCGCATGCCCGCATCCGCGTACACTGTTAAAAAAATGCAGAAAAAATACAGAAATTCTCTGTAATTTCAGAAAAAGTCGTAAAATACGGTTTGTCTACGTAATTTTTCCGTAATTTACGCCTTTTTTCTGAAATTACAGAGAATTTCTGTATTTTTTCTGCATTTTTTTAACAGTGTAACAGGAGATTAGATAATACACGGTAAAAAATGTAGAGTAATGTCACCCCAAAATTTGTGTTTAAATACCCAAAAATTGGGTATACAAGCACTGAATTTCGTGTTTACACCGAATCAAGCGTTCGGATACATTTAAAATGGTGTAAATTAAAATTACATTGCGTCAGACACCACTGCCGGTGTACATTACACCAGACATTTTGTGCTTACACGCACACTCGATCTCGGAACACCAATTTTGGATTTCGTTTGAAAACTATCTCGTGGCAACATCAGTCTGTTGTTTTGTTTTGGAATACTATTTTTTCGCCGACATGAAAAACTTACAAATACCATTTTATACTTTGCATGTCCCAGGTACACTGTTAAAAAAATGCAGAAAAAATACAGAAATTCTCTGTAATTTCAGAATAAAAGGCGTAAATTACGGAAAAATTACGTAGACAAAACGTATTTTACGACTTTTTTTCTGAAATTACAGAGAATTTCTGTATTTTTTCTGCATTTTTTTTAACAGTGTATGTATATTTATACATCATTTTGTTAAAATAAAGTTTAAAATTTGAATAAAGTTAAGTATGCCTGTGTTGTTTGTACTAATGAATTTTAATATAAGATTTATATCGCTTATAGGTTACTAAGCTTTACTAAGCCTAGTTTTATTTTATTCGTAACTATTTCTTAATGATATACTACGCGTTCGTGTTTAAGTTACTAAAGCAGTTGTTTAATAAGATTTTTTGATCAGAGTATGTATTATTGATTTATTGTGATCATCAATCGTAGCATTAAATTTTCTTTTTGAAATAGTTTTCAGTTATAGTAATAAGTAATTTTTGCATCCAAATACTTGTAACCAATCAAAAATGCAGTTAATACTCTCATAATTGCTTTCATATGTTAAATCATATCAAAGCTTGATAAAATTTGTTTGTTTTAAACATATATATATTTTTTATTTATAGTATTTATCAGGGTGTGTGTGGGGGGGGGGATGGTAGTATATAGTAAAAAGGATTGAACTGATTAAAATTTAAGTTTAATTAAAATTTATTTGTTTTTCATCTATTTAATTCCTTTGAAAGAAAATCTACGTTTTTATTTATGATATTCATCAGAATTAAAGTATAATATAATGCGGAGGCTATAAAATACATGGTTCAAAAGCTAAAATATTTAATAGATGCTGAGATACAGTCATATTTAAATCACAGTTATTAAATGATAGCTGATCCATCTGTCGTCGATAAATACCCAAATTGAAGTGCCCGGGAAAGGCCTTACTGCAGGCAGCGGGGACTTAAACCCGATGGAAAAAATGCTGACGTAGGCAACGAGTACCCGAAGCGAGGTTTAGAGTGATTTCAATGTACATATCTTTTATATATATATACATAATGTGATATAAAAAACAAATAGTGATTCAATTCTTTTGAAAATTCATTTAAATAAAGTGATCAGCAAAGAGAGCGTATCCTGCTCGTTGTATAATAAACAAAACTGTTTTATTTATTTATTTTATTATTTACTTTTATTTTTTGCACTTCTGAATACGGTGATTATTTATACAATTGCAGATATTCCGATTTTACATTTATTTTGTTTGCGTTTGAGCTGAAATTCGAAGACGGGAAGTCGTGAAAGAGGGAGGATATTTTAATTCTCTCTCTCTCTCTCTCTCTCTCTCTCTCTCTCTCTCTCTCTCTCTCTCTCTCTCTCTCTCTCTCTCTCTCTCTCTCTCTCTCTCTCTCTCTCTTTTTTTTTTTTTTTTTTTTTTTTTTTAATAGCATAATTCATTGATATTTTTGTACACGATTAAACGTAGTTAGTAAATTAATACTAGACTTCAGATTCTAAATGAGCGAAAAGAGGAAAAATGAAATATTTTTGAAGCATCTATCAACAAACATTAAATCTTCTCATATGCATTTGATACTTACCTATGTATTAATCTAAAATTTATCATATTATTTTAACTATTTAAAAGTTTTATATCTATATAAAAAATAATTGTCCATTTGAAGAGGGCCCACCAGCGACCGAGTGGTTTTGCGCTCAAAGCTGGTAGACGTAAGGTGCCGGGTTCGATCCCAGGTCACGCTTTTCAGCCTAGTCGTTCGAAGTTTTCCGTGGTTTTCTCCGAAACTTGCGTAAATACGGGCTAGGACCCCTTAAAAAAACCTCCAGGGAAGGAACTCCCTCTCAGGGCTAGGACCCTAGAGCAGTCAATTGGCGTTATTCCCAAACACATAACACCCATTTGGAGGTTTTCATAATGTGACAGCATTCATACTAACAGATTTGTAAATATAGTTTTATGTATGGCAGTAGCAATTTACAACTGCAGTTAAATCGTTCGTCTGAATTTCTAAAAACATAGAATTAATAAACACTGTTTGTTTTCGCTCTAAATAACTATTTTATTGTAATTAAATACCTTTATGCATCTTTCATCACGGTTAAAAAACACATGTGATTTTCTTGTAAAAAAAAAAATAAGAATTTATCAAGAAAGATGACGCAAGTGAAAGAAAGACAAATTTGAGTTTGTAACATTAAAAAATGTGTATGAATTACCACAACGTGCATGGAAAGCGACACATCTCTATTTCGAAATTTGGATAAAGTTCAAAATAGAGGGGCACTTGTGTTAGATTTATTGCGGTTTAGTCTGGGATTTATCGTTATTTTAAACTGATTTTTCTCAAATGATGCATTTTTTTAGTTCTATCATATTTCTTGCTGGGGTGTGTTATTATTCTACAGATATCAGTTACTTTATAAATCATGTATGTGTTTTACAATTTTTAATTTATGAAATTAGTAGCCATTGGAATCGAAAAGGTTGGGGAACTCTGTATCTATAAAATATTAGGACTTATAATGAAATGCCAAAGCATACTTCAGCGAAAAAATATAAAAATAAGATCTTTTATAAGAATAAATGTCAGACAAATTTCAGGATCTTAAAAAATATAGATAGAAGATATTTTCGTAAAACTAAAGTTTTCTAGTATTAAATAGATAAATAGAATTTTTTTTTCTTTGCTTTGCATTTAGTAATAGTTGAAACAATGTTATTATACACCAAATAGCATTTATTAAAGTATCTTTGTTTCTAATTTATTTATGCTTTAATGGTATGGAGGAAGTTATTTTGTAAACATCACTGTAAAATATATTTTGTAACTATACACCAAAATTGGTGGCAACTACTTTACACCAAAAATAGTGTAATGAAAAATTTTTAGTGTAATGAAGCACCAATAATTTTTGGTGTTTCTACCAAAACTAAGGGTGTATCATTACACCATTTTTGACGTAAAGTAGTTACCACTAATTTTGGTGTGCAATTACACAAAAATTTTTTACAGTGTAGGATTATTAACCAGGTGAACATAAAAAAAAAAAAAAAAAAAAAAAAAATGAAAGAGATTATTCCAGCCAGGGATCGGAACATTCTCTAGTTTTAATACTTTTTTTTTTTTTTTTTTTTTTTTAATAATAGTTAGTAGTCGTTTGCAATAAATTTTTTCGATTAAATATTATAAAAATTGCTTAATACAGATGGTGGTATTCAAAACGAAGACTGATGATCCTTGTTATTGATAAAATATGTACAAACTCGAACGATGTAAAACAACAACAATAATAATAACAAGTTTAAGACAGCATTTTTCTAATATAAGTGTTTTTTTTTTTTTTTTTTTGGTGTACCGCTGCTTGCACACACCTTTGTAAATGTATTTAATGCATTCGACAAAAAAAGGCTCATTAATATTACATATTTTTCATATTAAGAGAAAAGAAGAGGAAGGAAAACGATTTTCTTCGATTTAAAAGCTTTAAAGCTAAAAAATATATTAAATGGTTTAGCATTTTTAATATTATAAAATAATCAACTTTTCAGTTTTTTTTTTTTTTTTTTTTTTTTTTTTTCTCTTACACCTTAAAATAGAAAACGAGCGTAATATCCGTTAAAGCTTTAAAAAGTAATAAAAAGTGAAGCATCAATTGTATCGTGCCGAAATGTTTTAAGACGGATGTTTATTAAAATTCGACATTTCTGAATTTATATAAAATCCTTATAAACAGTATTTTCACTTAATTATATACTAAAATTTCTTGTCTTTGCATCTGATTGAACATACTCTAATTTCTGGTTTTGAGACTATGGGCATTTCCGACTATTCAGGCTAGGGATGAAAAAATAATCTCTGTCCTAATATTAATGTAAAAATACACTAAATATTTTTAAATAATAATAGTGGTACCGAAAATGTGGAACACTTTCACCCCTGATTCAGGCTTTGCGAGGCTGAATTTTCGATATGAAGGAGAATAAGCACATTTCAATATATCTATTTCTAAGCTTATGTTCCTTTTGAAGACTTATTTAATAATTATCATCCGTTATCAGATCAGTTATCCTAAGTACGGCAAACATAACTGTGATAATGTCTTTTTTACTTTAAATTATAAAAGTAATTATTTCTCTTTTTGTTTTATAACTATTTCTCATCTATACCCAAAAAATGGCGAGGGGAGAGGGAGGGAGAATAAACTTTTTTTTTTTTTTTTTTTTTTTCCAATCAAAATTACGCATTCCGAATGAAATTTGTACGCTTAATAATGTTTTATAAATTTTGAGGGTACTTAGAGAATTTAAACTTCTAAACAAAAGCGTTTTTTTTTTTTTTTTTTTTTTTTTTTAAAAAAATAAGGTAAATGATTTAATCTGAATCCGTAGCTCAAAAATGTTAACACACTGCTTAAAATATAAATTTTAAAAACCACAAATTAACTTCAATATATTATTGCCTTAACGGGGCAAGGCATGATGAAAATTATCAAATCCGATGCAATTAAAAAAATCAAAATAGTTATTATAGAATACTAATCTATGCATCGTTTTTAACATATCATTCTACAGCTCCTCAATTATTATTATTATTATTATTATTATTATTATTATTACAAAATTTGAAACTTCAAATTTATTTTTCTTGAGTTCCGAATTTCAGGAATAATTAGTTACTTATAATGCTCCTTGTTAATTTATTTTCATCCATTCCTCTTAAACATTTGTGTGAAAGTTAATCAGTGCATTTGTCACAAAAACTAGGCACTCCTTTTCAAATCAAGAAATTATTACATTTATTACGAACTCTTAAATTCAGTCGCATGGCAAAAATTCATGAAGATTTCAATTTTTAAAGTTTTTATTTGTAACTGATGTTGTAATAGAGCTATAAAAAAAATCAGTGCAGAAACGTGTTCAGTTACATACAAAAAACATACAGTAAAAATAAATAAATAAATAAAACTTTAAAACAACTTAGAATTAGCATGGAAATTAGCACTTTAAAATTGGCCGTTATTTTGTATTATTATACCCATAGAAGAAGACTTTTCATCTCAAAAATTACTTTTTATCATTTAAAACACTTTATATGCATAAAAAGGATACATTTATTGATAGTAGTTGATTTGAGAAGCAATAGGATGTAAACAAAAGTAATTAATTTCAACGTGAGCTAATAGTAAAAAAAAGAAATATCTATGATATAATCCATCAGTCTGATTAGTTAGTTATATTTGACTATTATTTTTTAAATTATATTTTGCTTAGAAGGAACCAACAGACTAGGCTTTGTAATGTACAATATTTAAGTAGGAATTGTGTGTACTTATATTTTCTCAGGGATAAGATTTTGGAATGAGAAAAATAGTTATGATATTTTTCAGGAACTATGACTTTGGCATAGATGCCAACATTTTAATTTATTTCAGAGCATTTTTAGCCGCGCCTTTATTTCATACCACTTATTTTCTTAAAGTATTTATTATTATTATTATTGAAGATATACATTGGATAAATTTTTTCTATAAATAAAGTGGTGCGAAACAAAGGGCTTCGGAATTCTCAAATGTTTTTTACTTGATTAAATTATTGGGAATTATTTTATTTAATTCTGATTCTTAAAAAATTAAAATTACTTGCACCATACTGCCGTTACTCGTTTACTTATGAGCTATGACTTTTTTTTTTCCCCTGTTAAAAATCAAAGCCATATCGCTTGATGACTTTCGAGTATTCTTCTTATTATAGTATGGCTAAGCATACATCCTGTTTTTTCAGCAGTAGAAAACATTAAAACTCTCGATGATCTTTTCTATAAAGTGATTTGAACATTTTATGGTCGTATAACTACTTTTAATTATTTCTTAATTTAAAAATACTTCGAATCTAATCAAATTCGCCGCTGTCATACATTACGCGAATCGTCCAATAGGAAATTAAATAGCGGATGCATTAGCTTATATACGTAGGAGTTCTAGTATGAATGTCCGTAGAGTTTCGGAATCCACTTTAAGCAGTAGTGATGTGCAAGAAATGATAATAGAGCGGCAAACCAAATTTAAATCTTTCTGAAATCGTTGATTATGAATGGAAGGTCCGCTGGATGTAAACATAGCTACAGGCGACGATACTATCTTCGGTATTGATGCTATGTAATTAATATCCCTGCTAATTACGGTTATATAGCAAACTCAAAACTATAGTCAGATGATCTTCGTCAAATTTGTAAACTCAATGAAGAAATGAGAAGGAAATTTTGTATTTTGTATGCATTGTTAAGGGGTTGCATGGGTTTCGAAGGCTAAAAAAAAAACAAAAACATTTTCTGTGTTTTCTTTATATATATATATATATATAAGGTAAAGCTGCTAGGAGAATTTGCGCACAATTCAACAAAACGTTATAAAAAAATCTAAATTTTAATTTTTTTTTCTAAACTGTTTGTGCATAGTTTTGAAGGGATCCTTCTTCTACGAATTTCCATTACTATTTTGTTGTTATACTATGATTTAAAGCAACAGCTGTAATAAAACCAAGAGAGCTATTTTATGCAATCTCTCCTTATAGGGTAGGAGAGATTGCGCAAATGGGTAGGAGAGATTGCGCAAATGGGTAGGAGAGATTGGGCTTAATTTTAACTACAATTAAATTGTTAATAATGATAATTGCACTTAAATGACATTTGTATAAGGTTTTTGTAAACAAATATTTTTGTATTACATGTAGGTATTTCAATTTAATAATTTAAGAAAAAAAAATTAAAAAAGATTAAAAAATTTTATTTAAAGAAAATAAATTAAAGAAGCAGATAAAAAAAGAGACCAGATAATAAAAAGTGGCATTTAGTTACTAGATAATATGTTTAACTTAAAATTAATAAAGTTCCTTTTCACTTTGAATGGTTTCTTGTTTGTTAACCTAATCTGTCGTTGTCTATAATCGTTGCACTCGTTGTTATAAATGATGCAACTTTCATGCAACCACCTGCCACAAGTAAAATTTATAAACGAGTCCATGGTAAATCGTTTAGTAAAAAAATATTTTGTAATACTACCATTCTATGAAAATTTCTAGAAAGGGTATTGAAAATTTAAGCAAACGTTTTTGAAAACGAGACAAAATAACCATGTTTAATCTTAGACTATTCCAGCAATGAGTATGTACATTTAAGTGGGCACCCCGCCAGTGGCGGATTTAAGGGGGGAGGGGGCTAGGGGGCTGAACCCCCCCCCCCCAAAAAAAAAAAAAAAAAAAAAAAAAAAAAAAAAAAAAAAAAAACACTGACATTCACCATTGAATATTGCAATTGTAAATTTTTTATTTGTCTAGAATAACATTTTGAAAAATCTCAGCCCCCCCCCCCCCAAAAAAGTCAAGTTCTGGATCCGCCACTGCACCCGCTATCGATATTGTAGAACTATCTGGAGTTTGAGAGCGCCCATTGTACTCCTTCCTGCCGATCCCCTATGTGCGCAATCTCTCCTACCGCACAATCTGTCCTAGCTTTAACTTATAATAAATAAATTTTTTATTCAAATTTTAAGCATGTAAAACAGCAACATTCAAACAATATTTCATAAAATTTTAATTAAATAACTTGGGAAAATTCAGTCAGCTGATCTTGGTTTACAGAGACCTTCAGAAAAGCTGTGGACAAGATTCCCCAAAAATTAATGCACAGATCTTTTTTGCACACCCCTTCAAAAGAGAATTGACTAAAACGAAGGATTTTTCTTCTTTTCGATTGAAACTAATTTATAAATCTATACGAGGGGTAACCAAACATTTCACTATTTTTGCATATAGCTCTGCCAAAAGCTCAAATTTCAGTTTAAAAAAAAAAAAAAAAAAAAAAAAAAAAAAACTTCGTTTAAGCCCTAGAAGAGTCTATTTTGGAGAAGTGTACAAAATTTCAGTAAGATCGGTGCATTTGTTTTTGAAAAATCGTATCCACAGCTTTTCTGAAGTGTCTCCAGAAAGCAGGACCCTCCAAAATTGTTAATGTAAATATTTTAAAAGCCTTTTGTATGTTTAAAATTTTGAATTAAAATATTATTTATTATATTAAAAAAAAAAAGAGAGAGAGAAAATATGCCCCCCCCCCCTTTTTTTTTACTTTCTCTTACCCATAAGGTAGAGAAATTATTGTTTTGGGGTCAAATTTTCGAACGCGAGATTTTGTTATATTTACACGTTTTGAGGTCCCCTGAATACGAAAATCATGTTTTTAGCAAATGGTCTGTATGTCTGTATGTCTGTGTGTGTGTCTGTCTGTTATCAGCATATCTCAAGAACAAATTATGGCAGAAAGTTCAAACTTGGTATTCTAAATGTGTATCATATAGGGACGCTACAGTAAGCTTTCGTTAAGATCAAGCAAATGGTTCGTGTACAGGGACAATCAAGAGAATTCTAATACATTACGTCTATGGGGGAAATTGCAGGAAAGTAGAGTTTAACGTCTATAGACTGCACTAAACCAAATGAAACGAATATATATTTTTTGTAATAGAGATAGTTAACTGGGAAAAAAAAGTTTGTGTATGTTGGAGCCTCGCCTCCCCCCCTAGGGGGGAAGTCCCCCCTCGAGGGGAGTAAATTTTCATGATGGGTATCTTTCAAAAGAGCTCGCCAATACCTTTAAAACGAATGGTTGAACCATCGATCTGCGATAATTTAAAGCAAAGTTATCGATCTTTTTTACTTTTAACGAAAAAAATTTTTTTTTTTTTTTTTTTTTTTTTTTTTTTTTTTTTTTTAAATATTGAGAATAAAATGGACTTTTTTTGGACATTTGGTGTTATATTACCTCTCTAATATGGAAATAGTCTGCCTTATCATAAAAGATAATTTTTGTAATAATAATTTTAATAAATTATTTTTTAAAAAGAGAATTATTTTTTAATAACCGAATTAAATTCTATATAAATGTAGGTGCATTAATGAAACGGGGGGTTGAAGGGGGCGGTAGCCCCCCTCACACAGAACTAATTATCATATAAAACTCTTCAGAAGCCTAATATGAATTGTTTAACATAGGTTTACATAACAGTACTCGTTATCTTACCTATTAATCTGCAAGCTGTATTTATAGTATTAAATTTCAGGGTAAGAGAATGTCGTGTGAGTGACACACCAGATTATTTTTTCTTCTTTTAGCCTTCGAAATCCATGTTAACAACCACAAGATGTTTTATTTAAATGCTTTTACAGATTTAGAAAAGAAAAGAAAAAAAAAAATTTAATTATTTATCCCAAGAATCCAAAGAAATATATATATATTTAATTAAAAAATATAAACTCACAATGCTAATTATTATATAATAAATACTTCTTTATACAACACCAGATACAACAGCTTTTAATAGATATCAATTTATCGCTTCAAATGTTGCTCGTGTAAATTCGATAATTTTTCTTTCTTTTACATTCTCTTATTGAAATGATCTTGACATTATTGCTCATTTCATTAGCATACAACAAGTCTTGCAAATGTTAGCAATGAAAAAATTGCCTCGTAAATATCTCATAATTACAGGTTTATATTTAGAGGTCAGACTTTTACATATTTACAGGTGAACAAGGAGTTCATATGATGAACTGCTGTAAAGCGCCGTAATTATCCTCGTAAATTGCTTAACTCTTTGATAACTGGGTCAGACAAAAGCCATGGACTTGATAGTTTCGCTTCATCTCATTAATTTGGAAAATATTAATAAATGCCAAATTTGAGTAAGATTTCGCAATACTATGTAATGTCGATAATTAATAATATTACAGATAAATGATCAGAGAAAATGTGCTTTTTTTATCCTGTGCCGTCTATTAAGTTTCTATCTGAATATATACTACTTGCATATATCATCATACCAGTATTATGTAAAGCAAACGATATGGAAAAGCAACTAACTCAGAGTTAAAATCAACCGATCACCTCATGATATCTTTAAAAACCTTTTTTCTTTTTTTTTTTTTTTTTTTTTTTTTTTTTCCTGTTAATGTATTTTATTTTATTCCCAATATTTCTGAATGTCTTAGTAGAAAAATTTTCTTACATTTTCATTCAAAATAAATTTGTATTGAGTAAAATAAATTGTAAAGCATCCGAAATAATTGTAAGACAACTGAAAGTTAACTATGAGGAACTGGTATAATAAAATATTCTTTTTAACTCAAGACTAAATTTTGAAGAATTGACCATGGTAATTTATTTTAGAAGTTATAACAACTTTCAAATAATTGTAGACTTTAAAAAAAGATATTTTTATACATATTAGGATAGTCTACAATAATTAATTTATGTTGTTGGCATAGAAAGATTTCTATATAAATAAAGAGACGTGTCTGCCTGTGTCGCTCTGGAGCTCTGGCTGCTAAAGCAGGGTTTAAAACATGGCAGAGGGTTAGCTTAGATCTTGCAAGGATACACCTCATCGAGATTTTTTCAATTTTCGAATTTCAATTTTTTAATTAACCTTTTTAAATTCATCCATTAATATTTCTTTTACATTTTCTTAAATTTATTCTTTCATTTCAATCGTCTGTGTCCCTTAGCAACGGTTACAATACTACATATTTTAGTTTAGTTCAGTTTGTTCTTTATTTATAAAGTTATATAAAATAATATGGTGTGTCACACGCACGATTTTCATTTACAGTGCATATGAGTACTACGTAAATAGCTTGCAAAATATGGGCTAAAATAACAAGTATTGTATATGAACCTACTTTAAAAACAATTTAAAATAGATTTAGGAATGGATTTATTTGGAATGGATTTAATTTAGTATCATATGGCATTGAATATGAAACAACTTTGTCAAATATAGGAAAGAGGAAAACCTGAGTCTTTTCCGTTTGTTAGATTTGAAGGTTTCCGCTTAGCTGTCAACTGTTCCGATTTTCGTATAACAGTATTTTTTTACAAAATCTTTTACTTTATTTATTCACAGAAAATTTCTGCAACAACTTATAAAAGCATTGTATAAAAAATACCGATATCTAAAAATCGAAACGCTTGGCAGCTATGTTTTAGTAAACTAAGAAATCATTTAAAATATCTTGTAAAAATCTAATATCCATCTTTTTTTTTTTTTTTTTTTTTTTTTTAACAAAAGTAAACAATATAACCTTTCTATATTTTTTTTCACTTTATACTAAAACTGAAATTTGAAACAAAATATGTGTTTTTTTCACAAATAAACACGATTCAAAAAATGATATAAAAATAAAAATAATAATAATAATAATAATAAATAAAGATAAAAAGTAATATTAAATGAACCAAAAAGTAATTTTTAAAAATATATGTGAGGTAGTGAGGTCCAAAGTACTTTGCTTTTTTTAATGTGATGGTGATTTAACACTTAATTGTCGGAAGATTTACAGGCCGTGAGGTGATTTAAAACATCATACGCAGAAAATTCTAAAAGTGCTGTTCTTTTTTAAAGTTGTTTAAACATGATTTTAATGACTATTTGAGAAGATTTGCATTGAAATGAAAAAATCTGGAGTGACTCCACTCGACTTTCCGAACATTGAGTAACTAACAGTTTTGTAGATAAAATAAAGAAAGAGGAGTTGCTAAACAAACAAAAGAGAGAAAACCATAACAGAGTGTTTGAGTATTTTTCTCCATATATCACACGAGGTTTTATTTAACGCTACTGAACTTTGAGCCCTTAGATCATAATGAAAAAGAATTTTTCGTTGTGTCCCTGTAAAAATCTATAAATTCTGACAAACTTAAACAAATTTTCACATTTTACACACAATTTTGTCAAAGTCCCACTTTTTTTTTTTTCTTTTTTTTTTAATTATTGTTACTGAGTGAATTTGTATAGGAAAATATAGAAGAAAGTCTCGTGGTGGCCACAATTCACCAAAATGCATATAGTTAGTGCAACAGTGATTTATATTATTCATACAAATTTTCAGCTCAATTGAATAAGGCGTTTAGATGCTATTGCACTTTTAAAAATTTGGTCTCATAGGCCATAACGATAAAGAATTTTTCTTTGTGTCCCTGTAAAAAAACTGTAAGTGCTAGATTCACCAAAATCTATACAGTTGGTTCAAATGTGACCTATAACATGTGTACAAATTCTTTGCTCAGATTAATAAGGCGTTTAGACGCTATCACACTTTTAAAAATTTGGCAAAGAATTTTTCTTTGTGTCCCTGTAAAAAAACTATAAGTGCTAGATTCTCCAAAATCTATACAGATTGAGTATCTGTGACCTATAATATTTGTATAAAGTTTTTGCTCAATTGAATAAGGCGTTTAGATGCTATCGCACTTTTAAGATTTTGGTCCCTTGGCCATAATGATAAAGAATTTTTCTTTGTGTCCCTGTAAAAAAACTATAAGTGCTAGATTCACCAAAATCCATAGGGTTCGTACTATGGTGACTTACAATATACGTACCAACTTTCAGCTTATTCGAACAAAGCGTTTAGACGCTAGCGTGTTCACTCATAGACATACACACATACATACACACACACATACATACATCATCGTAAAAATAGTGAAAACGGACTCGTTGGTCCTCGAAACGTATAGAAACATCAAAATCTCGAATTCGGATTTTTGACATGATTACAATACTTTCCTCACTATAGTGTTCGGAAAGTAAAAAGAATAAGTCGTTTTTCATTGAGGCTACTGCATGAATAATTGCGCAATATATAAACAGCGTTGAATGTTTATTATTTTTTTACTTTCAGAGCAATTCTACGATTTTGCCTATATATAAACTAAAACATCAGATGCTATCAATAAAGTGGAAAATTAGAACAACTGAAAAAAATAAGATATGTGATTTGATAAAAGAGGAAGCTTGCACACTGCACAAAATTTAAATTTCGCTTCATCTCATTAATTTGGAAAATGTTAATAAATGCCAAATTTGAGTGAGATTTCGCAATACTATGTAATGTCAATAATTAATAATATTACAGATAAATGATCACAGAAAATGTGCTTTTTTTATCCTGTGCCGTCTATTAAGTTTCTATCTGAATATATACAACTTGCATATATCATCATACCAGTAATATGTAAAGCAAACGACATGGAAAAGCAACAAACTCAGAGTTAAAATCAACCGATCTCCTCATAATATCTTTAAAAACCTTTTTTTTTTTTTTTTTCTGTTAATGTATTTTATTTTATTGCCAATATTTCTGAATGTCTTAGTAGAAAAATTTTCTTACATTTTCATTCAAAATAAATTTGTATTGAGTAAAATAAATTGTAAAGCATCCGAAATAATTGTAAGACAAACGAAAGTTAACTATCAGGAGCTGGTATGATAAAATATTCTTTTTAACTCAAGACTAAATTTTGAAGAATTGACCATGGGATTATATTTTAGAAGTTATAACAACTTTCAAATAATTGTAGATTTTTAAAAAAGATATTTTTATACATATTAGGATAGTCTACAATAATTAATTTATGTTGTTGGCATAGAAAGATTTCTAAATAAATAAAGAGACGTGCCTGCCTGGGTCGCTCTGGAGCTCTGGCTGCTAAAGCAGGGTTTAAAACATGGCAGATGGGTAGCTTAGATCTTGCAGGGATACACTTCATCGAGATTTTTTCAATTTTCGAATTTCAATTTTTTAATTAATCTTTTTGAATTCATCCATTGATATTTCTGTTACATTTTCTTAAATTTATTCTTTCATTTCAATCGTTTGTGTCCCTTAGCAACGGTTACGATACTACATATTTTAGTTTAGTTTAGTTTGTTATTTATTTATAAAGTTATATAAAATAATATGGTGTGTCACACACGATTTTCATTTACAGTGCATATGAGTACTACGTAAATAGTTTGCAAAATATGGGCTAAAATAACAAGTATTGTATATGAACCTACTTTAAAAACAATTTAAAATATATTTAGGAATGGATTTATTTGGAAAATAATTCTATTTGATGGGGCTATTGCCCCTCGCACCCGCTTCACTCATTCATACCTTAACCACCCGCTTAAATATACACTCCTGCTCAAAAGTTTAGCAAGATTTGCAAACGATCAGTTTTTTTTTTTTTTTTTTTTTTCAAATTAAAAAATATCTCTCAATGAAATGGTTTCAAACATTGGGTATTTAAACAACTAGACTTTTCTCATATTCTTCAGTGAAGATTTGTTTAAGACAGCAATTAGGGGCCGGTAACAAATTGAGCAAAATTAATAATGTTTGTGATCACCCTGTATCGTTAAGTGAACGAAATCAACTGTAACTTTAGGATATGTTAATATAGATCCAGTTCAACTTGTGGATGAATTTGTGTGACGCTAGCATGCTAAATAACGGAGATATAAGCATTTATTTTAAAACTCAAAAAAAATATAAAAAATAAATCAACATGTTCTTTATTTATAATATACAGAGTTTTCAACGAAAATTATTCCCACTTTCAGATAAGTTGGAAAAACACTTTTAAAACAATATACTGCAATAGGAATACAAATATCTTAAATATATCATAAAATATGAACATTTTTATGAAAAATGTTTTTACTGCGCATGTGCGAAAAATAAAACATTTTTTATTGCATAGGTTGAAAGCTAGATGTATTGGGCAACTTTTGTCAAACGTGCATTTGAATAAAATAAAAATTAAGCGAATTGTACGAAAAAGAATGAGCTAGATTTTAGATATTTTCCAAAAGTTGAAATTTCTTAAGAGGTTTTTCACATGCCGCGTAATTAATTTGAAGATCCAGTTATTTCAACCACTTTCCAAAGGTTGTTTTTTGGGAAAAACCCCTTATGATCTCACAAATCATAGTAAATAAATAAAAATATACTAGAGTTACAAGCTTATAAGGGGGGTTTCACAAAAAAGTACATTTGGAGAGTAGTTGAAATAATTGGATCTTCAAATTAATTACGCAGCATTTGAAAACCCCCTTAAGAAATTTCAAGGCTTGGAAATTTTCTAAAATCTAGCTCGTTCTTTATCGTACAATTCGCTTAATTTTTATTCTATTCAAATATACTTTTGACAAAAGTTGCCCAATGCATCTAGCTTTCAACCTACGCAATAAAAAATGTTTTATTTTTCGCACATGCGCAGTAAAAACGTTTTTCATAAAAATGTTCATATTTCATGAGCTATTGAAGATTCCGATTTCAGTATATTGTTTTAAAAGTGTTTTCCAACTTAAGACGGAATAATTTCCGTTGAAAACTCTGTATATTATAAATAAAAAACATGTTTTTTTTTTTTTTTTTTTTTTTTTTTTTTTTTTTTTTGATTTAAAATAAATGCTTATATCTCCGTTATTTAACATGCTAACGTCACACAAATTCATCCACAAATTGAACTGGGTCTATATTAACATATCCTAAAGTTACAGTTCATTTCGTTTACTTAACTATACAGGGTGATCACAAACATCATTAATTTCACTCAATTTGTTACCGGCCCCGTAATTGTTGTCTTAAACCAATATTCACTGAAAGACATGAGGAAGACCCAGTTCTTTAAATACCCAAGGTTTGAAACCATTTCATTGAGAGATACATTTTTAGTTTGAAAAAAAACTGATCGTTTGCAAATCTTGCTACCCTTTTGAGCAGGAGTGTAGTACCGACACTTATAAAGAATTCAAAGCTGTTATTAAATTTAAAAATGTGTACTAATTTGAATTTTCTGCTATTATTTGGTTTTGAATTATGCTGATAACAGGCACACATATAGATCAAACGCTAAAAAGTTTACCTTCAAATTTAGGTTACCTCAGAACGCGATATTATACAAAAAACCGGAGCTGAATATTGAACTTTAAAAGTACTTTTTTACCGTATGGGTATGAGAAATTAATTTTTATTCCTGAGCAGTTTCCTTGGACATGATAAAATGTACTGAAGCACTTCCATTTATTACATTCAATAGAAAAGAATGTTTCCGCTTAATTTTGGATAGCCCTGTATATTGTTTATAAGTTATATACACACCACATAGTATACTTAAATTTATAAAAGTATGAAAAACTCATAACACAACTTGAAAAGCAATTTTAACGATTTCTATGTATTTTCCTAATATATTCGAATTCTTTTGTGTGGCCTTGTAAACGACTGATGAATGATTCACATACAACAATATACACAAAAAATACTTTTATGTAAAAAAAAAAAAAAAAAAAAAAAAATGGTAATGGTAATGGTATCATATTATGTATTAAACAGGCTTTTACGCATATAAAAAATATTTGTTCATTTCATCATTTCATTTTGTTCAATGCAGTCTAAAGGTCTAAAACTTACTAACTATACTTACCGAAAATTTTGCCCATAGACGTACTGTATTTGAATTCTTTTGGATATCCCTGTACACGAACCATTTGCTTGATCTTAACGAAAAATTTAGTGTAGCTTCCTTATATGTTACGGATTTAAAATACCGAGTTTGGACTTCCTGCTACTATTTCTACTTGAGATATGCTGATAACAGACACACACACAGAGACAGAGAGAGAGAGAGAGAGAGACAGAGACACATAGACCAACCGCTGAAAACATTATTTTTGAAGGAAGGGGGTCCTCAAAGCGCGTAAATACAACAAAAACTGAATTTCGAAAATTTGACTCAAAAACAATACCTCAAAATCAATATCTGTGAATAAGGGAAAGTAAAAAATAGTGATTAAATTTTTTTGAAAATTCGTTTGAACATTGTTGTAACGAAGTTTTGTTTGGTCGTAGAGTAGATAAAATAGTTGCGTTATCAAAATTCTGTATGATAGCTGAAAATTAAAGTTAGGTTAACAATTAATTTAAAATATAAAGAAGTTCCAGTAACGGATCCAAATAAGAGATGATATCTTGTCTAAGTAATAAGATACATTTTATTGACTATTTGAAAGAAGTCTTATCCAAAAAATATGCGTGACCATTTTTCTAGTTCTGCGTGATAATTTTTCTAGTTCTGGCAGAGTTATAGGCTGCAAATTTCGAATCCTCTCCCCCTCTCCCCGCCTTTTTATAGACGAAACATGCAGTTTGCGGAAATGTCCAAGATACCCCCAAAATAGTCGGTTAGACACCACTTTTATGAAGATTGTGTTTTATTTCGAGTTAATTGATCCCATGAACATAAAAATTTGCCCGACTGTTTGAAAAGTTATGCACCTCCGTACCATAATGTACGGAGAATGTGTCACTGTTTTAAAAGTGCAATTTTCATTAAGTCGGTCATATTTTCGTTGTCAGATTTGCTTGTTTTCTTTGGCTCGAAATAAGTTAAACTTGACTCATCAAAGAGAACCAGTTCAGCCCAATGATTAACTAATCATGTTTTAATTTAGCCATCTGAGGTCTTACTTTTCTAATTCTCTTCACTAAGAATGGAATTTTTTCAAATTTTCTCTCATTTAAACCTGCTTTGTTTAATATTTGTTGTACTGTAGTTAAAGAAATTATGCTACTAAACACTTTTTCTGAATCTCTTTTATGTTCTAGATGTTATACAAACCGATTTTATAAGCAATGGCTTTTTAACTTACGGTCATCTCGCTTGGATGAGCAACATGGCCGCCGAAAACTAAATTTCTAGTTTAAACGGCCAAAAGAATTTATATCGTGCTAAAAACCCTTTTACTAATATTTCGTTAACATTTAATTATTTTGCCATCTCACGTATTAAATTTTTTTTGATTTTCATTCAAAAATTAATACTTTTTGTGGCATCGTTAACTACCTTATTCTTACCATTTTTGAAATAATTTCTAAAATTACAATTTTCCTGACAATTGCATTTTGTTTTTAACACTGGACTCAAATCTAAAGTGTACGTGGAGGACAACATAATAAAATCTGTTCGAAAATTTTCTTTTTGAACGATAAAATTGGCGGTTGTAGAAGGCGAAAAGAAAAATATCCAAGTACGGCTTTTTTTTTTTTTTTTGTCGCTTAGTGTGTGTGTGTGTATATATATATATATATCTCACTTATAAAAAAAAAAAAAAAAAAAAGTTAAATAATATAACTTACAAAACAAGTATGTAAAAATGATCCAAAATAGATTTCGAATTAATAAATAAAAATCTAAGTACTTCATACACTTATTCATATAAATAAAATATGAAATCAATATAAATTCAATTTCTAATTGTAAAATAGGAATTGATGCTGAAGGCAAAATGTTCTCCGTCGCGCTACACAAATTTATCAATTACTATTTGAACATATGATAATATGCGATAGTATCTATACAAAAAGTTTTAAAAACATTAGTCTCTTAAAATAAACATTAAATATGAATGCTAGTACACATAAGAGGTAATAGCTAATGTATAATTGCATTTTTTAACTGTATAACTTGTGCAATACTCTTAGGTCTGCTGTAAATAAGAGGCTTACTGTAAGTATGTCTGTGCACCAGACATGCTTTATGCCTTCATTAATTGCCGTAGCAGCGGATGGTTGCTTTTCGACGACTTTATTTTTCACAATACACCACAGATTCTTTATTGGATTCAAATCTGGGCTGATACCTGGCCAGTCAAGCACTTTGATTTTCTGTGCCCTCAGATATTTTTTGACAATCTTCGCCCATTGACACGGAGCCCATCATACAGGAAAATTGAACATTTATGAACACGCATGTAAATCTTCAACTTCTCACGTAACAAATTAAGGTACAGTCGGTAACAAAAGTGTCCAAACACTAGCAAAAATTCCTATGTAAAAAAAGTACACTTCATACGGTTTTGTTAAATAAATCCTTGTCGAATCCTGTTCTTAGTTAGTGTAAGAACATGATTCGATACGGATTTGTTTGACAAAACCGTATGAAGTGTACTTTTTTTTACATAGGAACTTGTGCTAGTGTTCGGACATTTTTGTTACCAACTGTACTGCTTTCGATTCATAGTGGTTTTAGATGGCATAAAATATAGACTAGCAGTACCGGACACAGACATTGTACCCCATATCATTTGGCTTGCAAGATGTTTCACAGTTTGAATCGTATATGTCTCATCATATCTTTTTCCCCCTTGGGCGGCGAATACTTATAGCACATGCAGAAAATTGCTACACACTTGACTCATCCGAAAATAAGACCCTACTCCACTGCTGTACTGTTCAATTCTGATATTGCCTGGCGAAAGTCAGTCGTTTCTTTTTCATACTTGGAGTAAGTCGAGGTTTCCTTGCAAGTTTATGCGATGATAAACCAAAATCTTTGGCCAAACGTCTTGAAATAGTACTCAAACTAACGTTGGTGCCTTTTGCAGCCAGAGAATGTCTAATCGTATTGCATCAGGTTCTTGGATCTCGTACGACCATCCTTCTTATCACATGATCGTCATATGCACTCGTTTTTCTAAGGCGACCGCTTCTGTTAAGGTCCACAAATTTGCCCGAAATCTTAAATTTACTAATAGCTTGATGCACAGCTGTCTTGCTCAAATTTACCCTCGAACTTATTTGACGTTCAGAGAATACAACTTAATGCAGGTTCAATATTTATGACCTTTTTGTAACAGTAAGTGAACGTTTTTTACCCATTACAATAATTACACAACAGCACTATCTACGACAAAATCCAATAAACAACTGGCGATGAACTTGCAGGCCACCTTTATTTATAGCAGTAGAATGCGTCCGATGCAAACAGTACATGAGATGATGCAATAATCTGCGCAAATGATGCAAAGTGTAACCTATATGCACCATATATATAATCTTTGTTTCCACAACTTTATTTTTATATTGTATGGCAACGGAGATTAAAAAGTTATTCATGTAAAACAATGTTCGAAAAAAAGAACATCGTTTAAAAAATAAATAATATTATTCTAAAACTAAAAAGTACAATTTTATTTGTTTTTAACTGAAAAATGATGTTTTAGATGTAGCAACCGCTGCATTCTTTTTGGTGATCCGTATTATCAACTGTAAATATCATGACAGATACCGAGGAGAAAAAAGACCAGTCAACTGCTGCTAATTCTACGGAGGCTATGAAGGTTAGTGTAAAAATTCCTCCTTTTTGGATAGATAAACCTGAAATTTGGTTTTATCAGATAAAAGCACAATTTCAAATTAATGGTATAACTAATGAAGACACTACGTTTAATTACATTGTCGCACAAATGGAGCCAAAATGCATCGACACTATATGGGACATAATAGCAGATAAGACGGCTAAAAATAAATATTCATTCGCAAAAGAACGTTTGTTAAATGCATTTAAAGAAAGCGAAGACAAGCGAATCAAACGCCTTTTTACTGGTATTGAAATTGGCGACATGAAGCCAAGCCATCTTTTACAAAAGATGAAATCCTTGACGACCAATGATATTTCCGACATGGTAATAAAACATTATGGAGGGAAAAACTGCCGCATCATATCAAACATATATTAGCGGTTAGTGAGGAAAATATTGATAAAATGGCAAATATGGCGGATAAGATTTTTGACATGCATTCACAAACTGAAGTATATGAGACACATTCAACGGAAGCTAAGAGCTCAAGACTGCCGACAAATATTATGTCGCAATTATTGGATAAGATATCCTCATTAGAACAGCGAACTGAAGAGCTTCATTTAAATCACCAACCAAGACGAAGCCGTAGTACAGGAAGAAACAATATATGTATGTCGAGAGGCAGAAGTAATAGTCGGAAGAGATACAACCCGAGAGGCAAATGGTGTTATTACCACTTTACTTTCGGACCACGATGCTTCCCGGAAAAATGTAAACCACCATATGCGAGTGGAAAAAACAGGAAAACTTACCTGCGCAGCAGAATCAGAGTTAGCGGCCAGTTCTGCTGCTGAAAATTCAAAGAATTGCCGTGAACTAAATTATAGACTTTTTGTAATAGATAAAAATATTAGGATAAAATTTTTGGTTGATAATGGCGCAGACGTTAGACTGATTCCAGCCACTTATAATGACAGAATAAGTAACAATTTCAAACTTTATGCCGCAAATGGTAATGAAATTCCGTGTTTTGGTCACAAAAATTTAACACTTGATTTGGGACTTCGCCGTAATTTTCAATGGCCATTTATTGTAGCCAAAGTCGGTAAATGCATTTTGGGTGCAGATTTCCTTAACCGCTACAATTTATTGATTGACATTAAAAACAAAAAAATAATTGATGGTGTAACTAAACTGAGCATTCTTGGAGAAATTACATCATCAATCAATGAATCAAATGTAAGCACCTTGAATAAAAATGGTAAATTTTCTAATATTTTGGCACAATTTCCGGAAATAACAAAACCTGATTTATTAATTTCTAAAACAAAACACAATGTTAGGCACTATATCACTCACTACTAATGGTAAACCAATTTATTCTAAAGCAAGGCAGTTAGATCCAAAAAGATTAGAAATGGCTAAACAAGAGTTTCACTTTACGGTTGAAAATGATATTATCCCCATGGGCAAGTCAACTTCATTTAGTCACAAAGAAAGACGGCAGTCTGAGACCATGCGGAGATTATCGACGTCTGAATGACTTCACAGTGCCAGATCGCTACCCCTTGCCCAGAATTGAAGACTTCCACCACATGTTAAAAGGCAAAAAGATATTTTCTAAATTTGATTTACTTAAAGCATATTACCAAATCCCCACAGCAGAAGACAAACAAAAAACACCTATAATAACACCATTCGGACTTTTTGAGTTCAATGTAATGAGCTTTGGCTTACGAAATGCGCCGTCAACTTTTCAACGATTTATTAGCGATGTTTTTAATGGAATAAATTTTACTTTTTCATTTTTGGATAACATCCTTATTGCTTCAGAATCTGAGGAGCAGCATGAAAAACATCTCACAGAAGTATTCCAAAGACTGCAAAATTATGGTCTACGGATTAACCTTTCAAAATCAGTTTTGGGAGTGAATAAATTAGAATTTTTGGGATATTTAATAACACCAAACGGCTCAAAACCTCTTCCGGAAAAAATTCAAGCCATAACAAACTACAAGCTTCCTGTAACTATTTACGATCTTCGTAAATTTTTAGGAATGATTAATTTTTATGGAAGATACTTGAAATATGCAGCATAGACCCAAGCCCCCCTAAATGAATATTTGAAAGGTTCAACAAAAAAAGATCGAAGAAAAATTTCATGGACTGACAAAGCGAAGAAAGCCTTTGAAAAATGCAAAGGGGATTTAGCCAATACTGCTTTACTAACGTTTCCAAATTCAGATTTACCATTAACGTTATGTACAGATGTCTCTAATTTTGCAATTGGATCTGTTCTACAGCAATATGAAGACGGGCATTGGAAATCAATAGCACTTTATTCCAAAAAGTTAAATGAAACTCAAAAATCTTACAGTACATGTGATCGGGAACTCTTAAGCATTTACCTTTCAATCAAACACTTTAAACACATGTTAATGGGCTGAGAATTCACGATATTCACAGATCATAGGCCAATTACATTTACAATTAAAGTGATAAAGCATCACCAAGACAGTTAAAACATCTCCACTATATTTCTCAATTTTCGACCAATATAAAATACATAACTGGGGAAGATAATATTGTTGCAGACTCGATGTCTAGAATTGAATCCATTCCGGACATCGATTACGACAAAATTGCAGATGAGCAAAGTAACAATGAAGAACTAAAGAAATTACTAAACAATGCCGAAAATTTAAACTTTAAACAATACCAACTACCTTCAGGAAAAATAATTTGGTGTGATGTTTCAACTCAAAATATTCGACCATTTATACCACAACCTTTTCGAATGAATGTTTTCCACAAAATACATGACTTGAATCATCCTGGCATAAAATCAACAGTTAAACAAGTGTCATCGAAATTCATTTGGAAAAATATAAAAGAAGATGTTAGAGAATGGGCTAAAACTTGCATTAGCTGTCAGAAAAATAAAATTATTCGGCATACCTATTCCAAATTGAACTCATTAGAAGAACCTGATGAAAAATTTAGCATAATTCATATAGATATAATTGGACCATACCCACCATCCAATGGAAATAAATACTGTTTAGCATGCATTGATCGTTTTACTTGCTGGATGGAAGTTATACTAATAGAAAATATTACCACAGAAACAATCACAAAAGCTTTTTATACAAATTGGATCTGTCGCTTGGGTGCTCCTTACAGTGTGATCACAGACAGAGGAAACCAATTCAGATCAGAACTCTTCAGAAGCTTGGCCACTATTTGCGGAATTAAACTAAAAACAACAACTTCATACCATCCACAAAGCAATGGAAAAATTGAAAGACAACAAAGAACATTAAAAGCAGCCATCACAGCCCACAATAAAGTCAAATAGAGTGGAACATTAACTATTCTCCTTGTCATGTGTGCATCTCTACGTAATGGTTACAAACTATTCCATCGCAGAAATGGTTTATGGTAAATCACTCAAGCTAACAGGAGAATTTTTTCATGAACCTACAACCAAAATAGAACATAATGCCTTTACAAGTGAATTGCGAAAACAAATGGAAAATTTAAAACCAATTAAAAGCCAATGCAAACGAAAACAGAAATTATTTTTCCATAAAGATTTAGAAATATGTTCGCATATTTTTGTCAGTGTGGACTGAGTCAAGAAAGCATTAGAACCCCCTTATGAAGGACCTTTTCCTGTAATAGCCAAGTGACACGTATTTTACAGTAAGAATTAAAGGAAAAGATATCAACGTTCCCGTCGATCGATTGAAACAAGCGTAGCTTCAGAGGAAGATGATGCTCGAAACCCAACAAATAAAGAAATACCGAAAATTCCATTAAATCGAGTTGAAAGCGATAAGTCGGAGGATCCAAAATTTAAAACAACCCGAAGCTGAAGAAGAAATACTTTTCCATCATGTTAACATGATTTTGTGAAAAACATTTATTTTCGGTTTCATGTTTGTAAATATTTTGTAAATAGCATTTATCTATTTTATTGCAATGTAATTATTCATGTAATATTAACCATTATATTTTTCTTGTATCACAACTATGCTGCTTGAAAGGGGAGTAGTGTAACCTCTATGCGCCATATATATAATCTTTGTTTCCACAACTTTATTTTTATATTGTATGACAACGGAGATTAAAAAACTGGTCTTAAACTTTTGCAAATGCTTGTATATAATATAATTTAATTTATTAATTAGCAAACTCAAATTTACATCTTTCAGTCAGAAGCCATGCCGTTACAGTTCTATCGTAATTCTGATGATAGCTACCAGGTCAGGACCGTCTGTGTTTTTTCCCTCAGAATTCCGCATATTCCGTCGCGGACCGCAAAATTTTACAGGTTGACCACCCCTACCCTACGAAACGGTCATGACTTGCAGCAAAACCGAAATTAGCTGAATGCGGCACAGCATGATCTAGTACTTCAAACTACGGTAACCAATAATACCTCATTTACAGTATGGATATATATGTTACCGCTAAAGTGCAGAAATCGGTTAATCGGCAGATTAGCTAGGTAATCTGTACATTAACTAGGGTGATCCGTTAAAGTGCGGAAAATTGTTTCATTGCTCAAATTACCTAGGTAATCTGCGAATTACCTAGGTAGGATTAGGAAACGGCAAAAATTGCACATTACCGACTAGACACTCATTAATCTGCACATTACTTACTAGGCACTCGTTAAAGTGAAAATAAAATCTTTGGCGAAACAATAGCAACGTTTCTGTACGCTTAAATGAAATGTTGTTTATTTATTTTTTGATATCTAAAGAATCAAGTTAATACAATCGAACAATCAACGCATAAGATGATAGAATAGATCGTCAATCTATTGAAAAACTACAATACAAAGAATCAAACGGTTTAAAATATTATTGCAATTAAGGAAATTGACATAATGTTATTTATTTATTTTTTGATATTTAAAGAATCACGTTAATACAATCAAGCAAACAACAAATTAGTTGATAGAATTAATCATCAATCAATTGAAAAACTATAATACAGACGGTTTAACATATTATTGCAATTAAGGAAATGAATTTTCGAATTATATGATAAAATTATGCTTACTTATTAGAACAATCAAAAGACTGGTGACACTCTGAATTGCATAGCAATTAAATTCCTTACGGGAGATTCAGAGAAAATTATGGTAAACCCAGAACACTTTTATTCCAATATCTCCAATTCTAATTATGATTAAATTACTTATAATACATCATTCGAAATATATTTTAATGTAACTTTATTGTGAACTTTTAAACTGATGTAAGCCGTTAAATTCAGTACTGGAGTTTCAGAGAAAACCACAGAAAATACTGAACATGTTTATTCTTTTTTATTTTGCAAACTTTCAAATTCTGATTAAGGATTTTTAACATTATTTATTCCGGAATTACGCAAGTTAATCGGAAAACCATGAAAAAGTCAGACACAAATCTTTTTATAACAATGTTTATGTTACTTTTGTATCTCAGCTTCCAATTAGCATTATTATTTCATAAGTAATGTATCATTTTAGAAATTATTTGAATTGGAATTGAAGAGTACATGTTGCAAATCTCTGTCGCAAGATGGCGCTTTTATTTTTGCTACAGTTGAAATTTTCAAAGCTAGTTGCACTATGAGCGAGCAAGCTAAGCAAGCAAGCTAAGCGAGCAAGTAACTTTTAAAACGAGAATAAGGCGCTCCAGGCGCCATCGAGTGGGACTTTGCTACAGTCAGAATTTCCAGAGATTATAACACGGTGAGCGAACAAGCTGTTTCACATACTGAAACCGGAAGTGAGCGCGGCAGGCGTTACCGAACGAGAGTTTACTACAGTTAAAATTTTCAACAAAGCTATTTACTTTATGTGTCAATAAGCTGTTGTAGATCCTTAAACGGCACCGCAGGCGCCACCGAGCTGGAGTTTCGTACGGTCGAATTTTTCAAGGATCGCGAACCAGCTGGTCGCCGAAGGCAGCTAGTGAGAAGTAAAATTAATTGGCGACACCAAACTAAAAGTGGAGGGAGACGGGAAGGAGTAGGGAAAGGAAATGAGAGAAACAAACATTTAAACTTTAACGATACAGAAGCCGGTAGTGTGCAGATTACCTAGTTAAAATGCGGAAAACTCTTGATTCTGCATTTTTACTGATCACCCTGGATAATCTGCAGATTAGCTAGGTAATCTGCATATTAACGGTTTTCGAGCTTTAACGGTAACATATATATTCCTTCCGGACCACATTACTTATTGAATAAACAGGGTTTTTTTTCCCCCCTTCCTTATGCAGAAATGAAAGAGCTCCGCATTTTTAGCCACCAGTATTTCTATACAGAATTGTAGGAAAGTACTGGTGGGGAAAAAAAAGCGGAACTCTTTCGTCTTTGCTTATATTTTCTTGCTTTTCGTATATCATTTGAATATGTCACTCACTAACCTCTATTGTTTTTGTGAATTTCATATCGATACGTTGCCAAGATACAGCGATGTAATGATAATCTTACACATTTAGTAAAAAAAAAAAAAAAGAAAGAAAGAAAGAAAATGAAAAAAAAATTACTAATTTTATTTCATTTTTAGAAAAAATAAGCTCATATTTACGCTAATCCGTATTTATATCTACATCTATCTAAATGTTTGTAAACCATATTCAATCCCAACAATGTGTAGAAAACAGGAAACAAATCATGATAAAAATTTAAATCTAACCATAATAACAGAAGAAATTGTGAATTACTTAAAACACCCTCCCTCCTCTCTCAAAAAAAAAAAAAAAAAAAAAAAAAAAACTTTAAAATAAATTAGAAAATGAAAATTACATAGAAAATACACATATAGTCACTCTGTCATAAAATGTACCTTATTACACCAAGTAGAACTTTCCACTAATTGTATAGCTGCCAACCGTTACAATTTTTTGACACCAATATGTTTTTATAGAAATTTTCTCTTTATTTATATATGTAATATTCATGGAAAAAAACTACAACAAAATCCCATAAAAATTTTCTATAAAAAGATATCGGTGTCAAAAAATCATAACGGTGGGCAACTATGTAATTGTATATTTGCAGAAAAATATTAATTTACTAAAGGAAATTTTTATAATGAAAAAAAAAAAAAAACACCGAAATATGTTTCAGGAAAAAAGACGTATTCCACTAAAATTTCAATGAACAGTGTAATTGATACTTTACTTTTTTTTTTTTTCTTTTCTTCATCAATATCATAATCTGAGTTAACTTTGTATCATTATTTGTTAGTTATATAATTATACATTTAATCATAACAGTATTCATTGGTAAATCTTGAACAGATATTATTATGCAAAAACAATATTTCTGATACGTTTTCTTAAGCTTCTAAATTTATACAGATATGATCGCTTAAATTAAAATAATAATTTAAATCATAGTTGGTTGGTTGGGTTTTACGTCGCACTAGTGCTGCGCAATGGGTAATAATATAAATAATGTAAAACTAATTATTTTGTTTTCCTACCTTTTTATAAAGCTTAAAATAAATAAATAAATAAATAAATATATACATAAAAAAATTTAAAAGAAAATTAATTCTTCGATCTCGTCATAGCTACTGCAAAGAGCAATAGCAGCTTCTTAACCACCTTCAAGAATATCATTTTCATACACTATGCAGTTGCTAAAAATCTCAAGCATTTAATATTAAAAATCCTTTCAAACGCCTCTTCAAATTGACAGAATGAAAAAGAATATTAACACTCTGTCAAAGGCTGTGTACCATCTAAAGCAATAATAACTCTCGCAGTCACTCAAGTGAAACTTTAGTTTTTATTATATAAAATATTATGCATTAACATCTGTAATTAATTTCAATATTGTAAAATTATTTATTCACTTTCCACTTATCTTTGGAAATGAAATGCCTCTTTTATTCTGTGATTTTTGAATTCATTATTACATCAAGCATAATAATTAAAGCCTGTCAATAACTGACGGCATTACAGGATTAAGTTATCCAGTAGGGTTATACAAGAATATTTTTGAATACTAATGGAGTTCTATTGGAAGTATCTTGATGAAACGAAGAACTGATACCATAAGGGAATTTTAGAATTCCTCTACATCATCCTAACTTATTATATGCTATTATATCATAACAACATTTGAGTATAGATAATCTGCGGCACAGTGAAATTCTTTGTAACGGCTTTCGATTGTATGTAAAAAATTAATTCTGATATCAATAAACTGCCGCACGGTGGCGAATGCAGTGCTCTAAATTCGATATGTTGCTTTAAACAGTTTTTCCCGTAGTGACCACCAACAAACTGTTCGCAACCCGTGAAAATTAAAATTCTGACCGTGGCAAACTACTGCAGTACCTTGAAAAAGAAAAAAAGAAAAAAAAAAAAAAGGAAGAAGAAATATATATATATATATACAGGGTGAGTTTCACATAATCTGCCAAACGAAAGGAGGTGATAGAACAGCCCATGGCAAGTATAAAACACCATAGAAACCCTGTCCTATCTCTAGCCGTTTCCGAGTTATGGTAGATGGAAGAAAAATCTGTTTTTTTTTCCATCCCATCTGAAAAAACCCACATTTGTGAGCTTCCTGAAAGACTTACATGCAAAATAAGCGCATATTTAGAAAGAGCAGAAAAAATCCTATCGGGTGACACCATTTACATCAGGATACCTTAATTTGACAAGCGCTAAAACATTGGCGAAGTTTAAAATCGAGTTGTCGCCAAATTCTTTAACCGGCAATTCTGCAAACACCGTTCAAGCTACAATCGGTCAAATTTACCAAAAACTTCTCCATTTCACAAGCTTTAGAATGAGCTCACAATAAACCATATCGGTGTTCTAGTTCAGGAAAAAATTTAGCCTTTTGTTTGAAAAACATTCATCAATGAACTCGGCGTTTGTCGAGAAGGAGACTCACGGGGTGCCATTGTCGTTCCTGATTTCATGTCCGCCTTCAGCCAGCTGTTTTTTAGATGCAAAAAAGAAAGTTTTAAAGACATACAAGAAAAGTAGCAGTTGTATTAAGTTTACAAACACAATGGAATGGAAACAAAAGAAGAATGACGTTTCTCCCGTCTTTCACAAAGGAATATGCAAAAAAAAAAAAAAAAAAAAAAAAAAAAGACGTATCTCACGTTTATGATTAAAGCACATATGCATTCGAAAGGACGTGTGAAATTTAGTACCGCTGCTTAAATTGGTCACCCCCACACCTGATACATGTCCTTGCCGCTTACGAACAGAAACCACAGTAGCGCTTAGCGAAAGCTCATCCCTCAGTTTTATTATTGCAACATCGAGCCGGCTGCTTAAATCTTGCAAACTGGCAACTTCTGTGCGGTAAACTTCTTGTTTCAGGAAACAACAAACATAGAAGTCCAAAGGAGTGAGATCTGGCGATCCAGGTGGCCAAGGATTTGGTCCATTACGACCAATCCATCGCAGATACTGCTGAGTCAAGAAGTCCCGAACGGCATTGGAAGAATGTGCAGGGGCCCCATCATGTTGGAAAATGATTTCCGCTCGTTGGGGCACAGGAATGACATCAAGTAATCTTGAAAGATGATGTTCCAGAAACTCCAAATATGTATAGCTTCTCAGATGACCTTGGAACAAATGTGGACTTATCAAGCGATCGCCAACCACTCCAAGCCAAACATTTAAGCTGAATCGCATCTGGAACGATGAGTTTCGTGTTACAAATGGATTTTGTTGAGCGTAAAGATGGCAGTAATGTAAATTTAACATGCCATCCCGAGTAAAAAGTGACTCATCTGTCTACAGTATCGTTCTAAGGAAATGGTGTTATTCAATATCTCGCTCCAAAAGCCAGCGGCAGAATGTTACCCGCTTTTGGAAATCTGAGCGGCGTAATTCTTGTACCGGTGTGAAGTGGTATGGATGATACTGGTTTTTGCGCAAAACATTGATCACTTTACTTTAGGAGATTCCCCCTTCTCTCGCAAGTATGCGTGAACTCATATTTGGTTTTTCCTCTACTCGGTCGAGTACGGACTCCTCAGCGGTGGCGGAGCGGCGACCATGGCCCCTTTCGTACACCCTACCGAACGACCCACTCTCACTAAGCTTTCGATGAATTGCAGCAAATACAGTACGGTTGGGCGCACGACGATGTGGATAACGTAGACGGTACTCTTCTTCGGCTCTCCGAGAGTTACCATCGCAAAATCCATATGCAAAATGCGTATCTGCGTACTCTTCATTTGTAAAACTAGGCATATCTGTTTACAGGTTGGAAAGTATGACAATTTAATGCCTGTGATGACTTCAATTGAAAATATAAGTCAGAAGGGTAAACAAAAAGGGATAAAATTTCAATATTAATTTACAAAAGTAGAAGAAAAAAATGTGCAACGGAATAAGAATCAACTTGGTTAATTCGTACCAATGTAGGAAAACATACTAATTATAAACTAAGAGAGACCAAGTAGATGTGACAGCAGCGTGAAAAGAATCAGCCGAGCTCAGGTAAAGTCCAGAAAATGCTAAAGCAAGAAGCAGCATAAAACGTAAAAGAAGCTGACGAACTAATGATCTGTTACAGATTGACTCGCCTTTTGTACCCGCGAGTGGGATGCGCACGCAAGAAGGTTGGAATACATCTGCATATCACTAAGAGTCCATATGCAGATAGTCACGAATTTGCATACGTTCCATTTACTCACAATCGTTTCGTTTGCCGAGTTTCGACGGACGCCGTTTTCAATGATGTATTGCAAACAAAAGGCTAATTTTCTCCTGAACTGGAACATCGATATGGTTTGTTATGGGTTCATTTTAAATCTTGTGGAATGGAGAAGTTTTTGGTAGATTTGACCGATTGTAGCTTGAACGGTGTTTGCAGAATTGCCGGTTAAAGAATTTGGCGACAACTCGATTTTAAACTTCGCCAATGTTTTTGTGCTTGTAACTCGCTGTCAAATTAAGGTATCCTGATGTAAATGGTGTCACCCGATAGGATTTTTTCTGTACTTTTCAAATATGTGCTTATTTTGCGTGTAAGTCTTTGAGAAAGCTCACAAATTTGGATTTTTTCAGACGGGATGGAAAAAAACAAATTTTTCTTCTATCTACCATAACTCGGAAACGGTTAGAGATAGGACAGGGTTTCTATGGTGTTTTATGCTCCCCATGGGTTGTTCTATCACCTCCTTTCGTTTGGCAGATTATGTCAAACTCACCCTGTATATTTTATTTTGGTACAATTATTCGTAGTTTCGCACTTTCTTAGACCAGTATGACAACAAGAAATTAAATAAACAAATAAACATTATTTAAAATATCCATGAAACTAACCATATTATAAGGAAGGGGGAGAAAAAAAATTACATGTATTTTATTATTATTATTATTACTGAATAATATACAGCCGCTCAATTAGACATTTTTAATGAAATTCTTACGCTAAAAATTTTTATAATTTGGCAAAAGACGTTAACGTTAAAAGACTTATTTTAACTTAAAATATGAAGATTATATCAAGAATTGTGACGATACGAGCTCCGAAAGACATTACAACATTTAATTAAAAACAAAACATTAGAACACGGAAATAACTCATAGCAACTACAATCGGTGTTGCCACACACATAGAAACAAAAATAAAATACAACTTCAACAAAAGAAGTCCATTTTTCAGTAACTATTGCGTTTAATATATATATATATATTGACATTTTAGATACAAGACAGTTTACTAATTCAATTTTTTTTTGCATACAGAATCACTATAAAAGTTATTATCATTGTAAGTTGATCGCCTCTTACGAAATGCATGGCATGAAAGTAGCTTCATATTATTCAAAAAATTTTCGTAATTGGAAATATAAAGCTACTGTTCATAGTTTAAAAGTCAGCCCTCTGATAAAACAGTAAAAAACATTCAGTATAGCGGAGGTAGTCACAGCACGCTTGCTTGTGGACCTCTCAGGCAAGTAATGTAGCTCGTGTATGCACGTTTTATTTTGATACTGTTATTTTAAAAATAATAATTTATGTTTTTAGCTTTTTCACTCCGTTTTGAATTTCATATTGTTCTTTTAAAAACGTGTTGTTTTTAAAGAAGTTCACTGTTTTGAAGTCTTTAGTAGTGTGTTTAGAAATAAAAGTGTATGCGTGCATATATGTATAAATGGAACAGATGGGTTTTTACCTATCAAATCTACTGATTTGAATAGCACTTCACCGTGAATTTTAAAACACTCAGTTGCTTTGTGCCACTGTGAAAATCCGCACTGTAAGAAACAGTTACTAAAATCTTTAAGAGGTAGCAATAAATTGCTTTTCGCTGCATCTTTGCATACTTGACAAAACACTATCTTAATGTTCATGTTCTATTGTGTATCATCAAACAAAACTTAGTATGTAAGAAGGTGAGATTATGAGACATTATGCTGACTCAGTTTGAATGCTTTTCGGCCAATAGGTGGCGTTGTTATACTGCAAATTTCATCGATAACAGGATGGCTATATGCTATATCTCAACTTCTATGCCATACAGTGCGTTGCATGAATATAAACGCATCTTTTCCAATAACCAGAAATAGAATTTTTTAAATTTTAAAAGAAGAAATGTGACTTACAGTTATTGCATATGACTAATAACTGAATAAGGTGCATTGAGCACGTATGTTTAGGCTCATATAAACTTATGTAAATGAGTGTTTAAGCATTTTCTTATTTTTCACTGTTTTTCGTTTGTTGCGCGAAATTAAACACACTCTGTATTTTGCGTTTAAAATTTAACAGAGACACCGGAATTAAATTAAAACATAGATAGTAGTGTTGCTAAAGTTCTCTTAAAAACAGTTTTAATGCTTGAGTGCAAAATTTACTGAGTTTGTTCAGGATGGCAAGAGGGAAAACTTTGACTGTAGACGAGAGGATAAAAATCGACTTTATGTGTGGTAAAAGCTTTAGCAATCGTGAAATTGGGCGCCGAATTGGAAGAAGTGAGATTGTTGTGCGAAATCATATAAAGAAAGGAGCAAATTATGGGAAATAAGCGTATAAGAAGCGAACAGGAAAGCTCACCAGTCATGACAAACGTCGAATATGCAACGCTGCAAACAATAAGAATATTTACTGTGCGAAAATAAAGGCTCAATACAAGCTGGGTGTTCATCGGACAACCATGTGGAGAACTATCAACGCTGCAACATTCATTAAATTTAAGAAAATAAAAGCGAAACCCCCCTCACTCAAAAGCACAAAGATATGCGGTTGGAATGGGCAAGAAAATGGATTCTAGATCAACTAAATTGGGAAAAAGTCATCTTCGCAAATGAAAAAAAGTTTAATCTCGATGGCCCAGACGGATTTGATAGCTACTGGCACGATTTGAGAGTCGAAGAAATGTACTGTTCAAAACGTCAATCTGAAGGTGGATTTGTCATGGTGTGGCCAGCCATAGGTTTTAAAGGGGCTTCCGAATTAGAGTTCGTGAAGAACACTATGAACTCTGTTGATTATGTCCAGATGCTAACAAAGAATCTCCGCCGTCAAGCTGTCAAGAAAGCTGGAAGAAATTATATTTTTCTGCAAGACTGTGCATCTGTACATGCAGCACATATCGTGAAAAAATGTTTCCGTGACAATAAAATTAAAGTTCTGGATTGGCCCTCAAAAAGCAACGATTTAAACATAATGGAGAACGTATGGGGTATTCTCGTTCGCCGTGTTTAAGTAAGCGGAAGGCCAGTTTAACAAGAAAGATGAACTAAAATCGGCCATTCTAATAGCTTGGAAGACAATCAGCTTGTATGACCTCATGCCACTATATCAGACAATGGCAAGGCGTTTACTGGCTGTTCTAGAAGCCCATGGTGGCTTTACAAAGTATTAGATACAGTATTTGTCACTCAGTTATTTATTTTTTAAATGTGCGTTTAAATTCATGCAACATGTTTTTTTTTTGTCATAAATTCAATAAAATTATTTCCTAAAAAACCATATTGGTCTTTCATTGTTTTGACTCGTATTTTCATTTCTTGAATCATATACATACAATTTGCATCAAGTGTCACCTATTAATATTTTTTAATACACTTCTATACCATTCTAATTCTTAAAGCTAAGGTGCGTTTATATTCATGCAACGCACTGTATAACTGTACGAACCATGATATGTGAGATAACCATTATAAAAACGCATTGTTTAAGAAGTTATTTATATACGATACAACTGTCTCTCTTTGGATATTTAGTGTTAGATTTCCCTAAGATGAAAATTATTTGCATTCATCACGTTAAACTTTTTAATAATAGTTTTAATAAATTATTCGCACTTAGTGAATTTGACAGAAAAATGTAGAAGAATGTCTTGTGGTAGCCACAACATACTAGTTTTTTTTTTTTTTTTAAATAATTTACCAACTGTGTGACAATGAAAATTTACTTTATTTTATATCATGTTATATCATTTTACCTTGTTTTGCATGATTTTTAGATGAATAAGTAATGTTGATTTATTTTTCGGGTTTCGGGTCGGGTTCGGGTTAGATAAGTCGGGTTTCAGGTTGGGTTCGGGTGGCAAAAAATTCTCTGTTGCGGGTTCGGTTCGGTTTTGGGGTTGATGAAAATTTTTTTGTCGGGTTCGGGCCGGTTTCGGCTTGATTTAAAATTCATCTGTCGGGTTCGGGTCGGGTAAAACCCGACCCGCGCAGGACTCTAGTGACCTTTTACTGATACATTTTCAAGTTGCAGCTACTTCTTATCAATTATGCTTTTTTTTCCTAATATGTCGAAAATGGATGAAAACCAATGAAATTTTGGGATTTGCCCAGAACAGAGGAAGAATCATCATAAATTTGATATATGTCATCCTTGGTGATCAAAAACATAATACGAAAATATACATGCTAGATTTATATTTTTGCAATATATATTGTACAAAATATTGTTTCTCATTATTGACTGCTCTTTTAATATGCGTTATTAACCCGATCAGGTTATCGTGGGTCATTGGAGACCCGAGCCGTTTTCTTATGTCTCATCCGTCAGAATCCACATATAGAAGAAATACCTATCTATCGTACCCATGACTTTTTTCATAAAAGTAACATTCTTAAACTTTATTATGCAATTTGAATTTTCAAATATCTCAATTTGTTCAAAAGTTATAAGCCTTTAGTAAATGCCTGCATTTTATAGAAATGGGCGTATTTCTGATGGGAAAAAAAAATATATTTGTTTACATTTCTTTTGCAATATTCATTGTCTGCCCTTATATTAGAAGCATTCAACAGTGTTCAAGAATTTTATCACATTTTTTCTCATTAAAAATTACGCATTTTAACTAGTGATGTGGGGTAGAAATTTTTCTGCGGAAAATTTTCTTTTTTTGGAAAATTTTCTGCTATGTTTTTCCGGAAAATTTTCCAACCAAAAAAACAATTTTTTTAGTAAATCTTTTGCATGATATATTTAAGTTTTCTTTTATTAGTCACAGTATGGAAAAAACAAAAGTTTCTGATTAAAGTCATCATTTAGAAAGTTACCAGATATATGTTTTGAGCAACTTGCTCGAGAAAGAGGTTATTTATTATATACAAGAGATGTGTGGGTGTGGTTGCTGATCAGAATTTTAAATGTCCATACAATAAGTTTGTAAGAACATAATTTAATTATAAAGCATTTGGCAACATTACAAAAAAAGAATATATTGATAAATTAATGCACTACTATACTGCTGAGCATGTATATTTGTTTTTCAAAATATTCATTTGATAAATGATGATACACCGATGTTTTTCAAACTCAGGCAGCAATTCTGACTTAGGTCACCTTATGGTCTCTGGTTCTGAGAGTGACTCAGAAAGTTAGGACATTGTCATAATCTTCGTTAAATATTAAAAAAAAAAAAAAATTGCTTTAATTACAGAATTGGCATTGTTGAAAATTTTAGAGAAAAATCTTATATAAAAATATAATTATATTTTTTTAAATCACTTTTTAAAACTAATTTCTAATGTAGAAAAATATATATATATACATTTTTTTTTTTTTTTTTAATGCAAGCAACAGGAAATACAATTAATTGCCTAAATAAATAAACAGCAAGATTTTGATTAAAATTTAAGGAAACCAAATAGATAAAATTAATCGCATCATATCTTGTAACTGGAGGTTTAGTTAAAAGAACTCAATATTTCTTTATTTGCTTAAAATATCTGAAATTGATTTGTACTTGAAAAATCTCATAGTGGGTCTTAGATTTAAAGTTAAATAACAATAATAATAAAAATAATCTCAAACTTCCAGATTAATTTTTTTGAATAGAGGATTACATCCATTATCCAATACCACCAACTATTAAAAAATATAATTTTGTGTTCGCAAACTATGCTTAAAAAAAGAACAAATCGAAAAAAGTAAAAATCAAAAGAATTTTGATGAAATAAACCCTTGCATGGTCTGAGCCGTACCTTACGAATTACCTCTTGTACAGTCGGCAGCAAAATTATTGATGACTAGCAATAATTTCTATTTAAAAGATGTACACCTAATACGATTTTTATTAACCGACTTCAAAAAAAGAAGGAAGGTTCTCAATTCAAACCGTATGTTTTTTTTATGTTTGTTAGCTCATAACTTCTGAACGGATGCTCCGATTTTGATAATTTTTGTTTTGTTGAAAAGGTCTTGGTCTGCAATAGGTCCCATTGTAATATCTTAACGATCGAAAGAAAATACAGGGTGCCCAAAAAAATCAGTCCCAACTCTTTTAACTGCTAAACGGCTGCAGCTATAGTGATAAAAATGGTATGTAAGTATAGCAAAGTGGTCCATGCAGCATAAGGTTTAACCGCTGCGCCACCTGGTGTAAAACAGCGGAGTTAGTTTTCCTATCTCGAAAACGGTTCTAAAGAAAAAAGTGAATTATAAAGTTGAAAAGTAGCATCGATTTAGTACAAAAAGATAGTTTAGACATTCATGCTAGCTTTCCTATTTCGGAAACGGTTCAAGACAGGGGGGAAAAGTGAATTATAAAATTGCAGAGCATCATCGATTTAGTAGGAAAAGATAGTTTAGACATTGATGCTAAAAATATAATGCTAAAAACGTGCATTTGTTTGTTCGCAATTTCTTACAATATGCACACTTGAGCTACATCGCACACGTTGTAGCGTAGCTGGTGAGACATACGCTATATAGTTCAAAATACGGTTACTTGATACTTTTTGTTTTGTTGTAAAGATCTTGGTCTGATGTAGATCCCATTGTAATATTTTTGTAATCTAAAGAAAGTGAAACGCCATCTGGTGAAAAACAGCGGAATTAGCGCTCATATCTCAAAAACGGTTCAAGATGGGAGAAAAGTTAATTACAAAGTTGTAGAGCATCATCGATTTACTACAAAAAGACAGAATTTAGACATTTATGCTAAAAACAGAACGCCTAAAACGTGCATTTGTTTGTTCACAATTTCCTATTTTGAGCACACTTAAACGACATTTGTTGTAGCGTATGGGTATATGTTGTAGCGTAGCGGGTGACATTTATGCTATGTAAAATTCAAAGTATGGTTATTGTAAGCGGTCACATCGATTAACGCATAGACGTTTTAAACCGACTTCATAAAGAAAGAGGTTCACAAAACAAACCATGTTTCTGATTGTTGTTGTTGTTGAAATTTGTTAGCTTTTAACTTCGTAAGAGATGATTTAATTTTAATACTTTTTTGTTGTATTGATCTTAGCCTAAAATAGGTTTCATTATGATTTCATTAAGATATAAACAAATTACAGGATACTCACAAAAGTCTGTTCTCACTCTAGCTGCTGAGCGCATGCAGCTACACTGGTAAAAGTAGTATGTAAGTATCGATGTTGAAACTTTTGTCCGTCAGCTGCAATGCATATTTTGCTCTTTGTTTGAACTTTAGGCTGCGCAATTTCCAGCACAGCGGGTGACACGTATTCAGTGTAAAGTTCAATATATATGCCTAACAGAATTTTTGGTCACTAATACAGCGTAACCGTCCTTTACATTTCTAAAGACTTTTTAACTTAACGTATGTTCATTCAACAGATAGTTTTTTGCTCATATCCGATAAAGGCAAGAAAAGTGACACAACTTAAAAATGCAGCATTTGAGAAAAATCAACTTAAAAATAACTTGACTAGAATAAAACTGGCACAACTGTCTCTCGAGTGGATAACTTTCTAGATGGAGATGTAACTTTTTTGTTCACATTGGGTGCATTTCATGTATTTTTCAGTGGCATAAACCATTTTTTGAGTTATGTCACTTTTCTTGGAAGTTGTGATTTGTGAAGCTGCTGTCGAACGTCTTCTGATGTTCTGCTACATGAATAAATTTTCACTGAAAAGAGAAAAATAAAATCTTTTTGTAAAAAAAATAGAACCGACTCCAAGAAATGGGAATGAAATGAAATAGTAAATTGCGCCTAAAAGTATAAAATAATTTCCTTCGCCAAACAACCTATAACACTACAATTAATCATAACTTTTGAAGTCGGCGCAAAATTAAATAAAAATTGATAACTTTATTCAATACAAAAATCAAATCCTATTCAATATACACATCTCACATTGTCACCTGCAAAACGCAGCCGAAAACAACTTTGATTCAAGAAAACAAATAAGATTTCGTAAGCAGCAAAAGTTGGCGAAGATCCTGGTATCCGACGTCCTTGGTGAAAGAAAAATCGCAAAATTTTCTGGCAAACATATTTAATTTCTTTAGGATATCATGATTAGTTTGATAAGGTATATTAAGAGAGTAATCAAGAATATGAAACAATACATCGTACAATATATATTATGAAAATATACATCTTGCGTGCATGTTTTGATCGCAAATTCAAAAGCCACCAAGTATGATAGTTATCAAAGTTATACCAAATTTGCAAAGGAAACTCTAACTTCGTAGAAACATAAATACCGCCTTGTAAGGAATGTTCACTGTTCTATGTAGATGCTACTAATAAACCAATTGTATACAGTGATAAAATAATAAAGGAAACATGAAAATGGATCATTCGAGACAACAGCATTTGTTGCTACCGATCTAAAAACAGACCTTTAAAAACTAATTAAATTTTATTTAATTTTGCGCCGACTTCAAAAGTTATGATTAATTGTAGTGTTATAGGTTGTTTGGCGAAGGAAATTATTTTATACTTTTAGGCGCAATTTACTATTTCATTTCATTCCCATTTCTTGGAGTCGGTTCTATTTTTTTTACAAAAAGATTTTATGTTAAGTAAATATTTATCGATTCATGATCTTAGTCTTATGCTGTTTATAAAAAATTAAGTTCATGATAAAAATTAGCGATCAAACTAAAAAAAGAAAGAAAAAGGAAAATATGGATGTGTGCTTCAATAATTTTGCTGCCGACTGTATGATTTCTCTGCCACTAGCAGCCAAACCCCATATTATTCCAAACAGAAATTCGTTATGATAATTACCTCTGTGTTTTTTTTTTTTTTTTTTTTTTTTTTTAAATAAGTAATTCTGTTTATTTTCAGAAAATTCGCAATTGTTAAATTTTTTCTTGTTTTTAAAAACAGTTTTTTTTTTTTTTTTTTTTAATTATGAAGTGCAAAAAGAAAACTTTGATCATTTTTTTCCACTTTGTAACTTCAGTATGAAGTGTTAAAAATTAAATAAATAAATTTTGGGAAAAACAAAGGCTAATTTAATTTTCTGGATATATATATATATATATATATATATATATATATTTTTTTTTTTTTTTTTTTTTTTTTTTTTTTTTTTACAGAAAAAAAAAAAAAACATTAATTCTTATAAAAAATTTTGCCTATAGAATGAAATGGAGTTCAGCTGTTGGCAGTGATATGTGAGGGTCTCTGACAGCTACAGAATGTTCAGACACCTTTTTTATATAGATTATTCAACCATTGTACATGCAAAACAGTCATTAAAAATTACAACTTTCCAGCTTTATACATGTTTAATAAACCATTAAATCATAATTTCTGTGTTTTGTTTATTAATTTCTTTTTGGATTGAATTATTATTCATACTTTTCTTGGAATAGTTTTGTTTACTTGTAGTTGTTAATGTATTTAGTTTTACTTTACAAAAACCTTCGTACTTTAGAGATTGAAAATTTTCGGTACATTTTCCGTTTCAAAATTTTCCGGAAAACCCACATCCCTAATTCTAACATTGCTCGGGTCTTCAGCGACCCATGATAAACTGACAAGGTGCCAAAAAATACGATAACTTGATCGGGTTAAATTAACCAGGATTTTTAAAGGTATTAAATAGGAACTTAAACTTTAAGCATATTTAGCTGGTGAAGTAGTCATTATTTTTAACTGATTGTAGATTAAAATAATGATAAATTATTATCATTATTTATCGTGCCATTATTTTAATCTGAAATATTCCCCACAATTCCCCTTTAAACCATACGATCCTGTCTAATGTACCTTAATATACAGAATATGACCATAAAATAACAACTCCAAAACCAAAAAAACTCATTTATGCCAAGCTTGACCAATGCCCCTTGCATTCTTGTTGATTTGGCTCCTGAATAAAACTTAAAACTAACTAACTTCATTGCTTTTTTACTGTAATAAAATCGTAAAGAAGTGCAAGGGGGATGGGGGGCCCACACACAATGAGATTTTCGCCCAGGCCTCGAGAGTCATAGGTCGGCCACTGCACATCTTGTTTTCTCGGAAAAAAGCAGCATATATTTCAAAATTTAACCACACCAGCCTTTTATTTTAACTATGCATGACAGAAAAAGACAGGCTTGATGCTTAAAGGGTTAAAATGGAAACTAATAACTTGATAAAAAGCTATACATAGCTAAAATGATTCAGAAAAACTGTTACTAGTTTCAAATTAACTAATGTACTCTCTCATCACAAAAGCAGCACTTTAGAGGTGAACAATGACAAAGACGAATTACAAGTTCTTCATTGATGATTAGAGCTAATGTTGTTATGCAAGATCAAGAACTATCTAGTTCAAACCTAATTAAAAATTTCTTTCATCACTGGGGTCTTAAGGAAGCACACAATCTCTCCTCATCTGCAACCAAATCCTATGTTATTCTATGGGGAATGAAATGAAAATTTTCATAAAATACCAGAAAGTGAAAACATTATCGGCTGAAATGAATTACAGCGACCACAAAAAGTTATCAAAATTAAGCATTTTTGGCGATTTAGCACTGTTAGACAATAAGTTCGCTAGCACCAAGATTACCATGTACAAACAGAACCGTGTTTTGCTTCTCCGCTAAGTACTCAAAATCAATCGCCTAAGAGTTTGAAATTACCAAATATGCTTAATTTTGATAATTTTTTGTGGTCACTGTAATTCATTTCAGCCGATAAATTTTTCACTTTCTGGTGTTTTATGAAGAGTAGAATCACATATATATTTTTCAATATTTTTTGAAGACAACACTTTTTGAATGTTTCCTCATTAGAAGTTAAAATATTGATAGAAAAAAAAAAAAAATCATAGAAGAAAAAAGTATTCATTTTGTTTATTAAGTTTTTTTTTTTCTTTTCTTTTCTTTTTTTTTTTAAATAAGTTAAATTTTAAGGTTAGGATTTTCCTAAAAAGATGTTTAGAAACCACATACATGTGATTTTGAAATCTTTAACATTTAGAATTACTATTTAAATGCTGTAGTGGTTAACAGATTTAATTTACATCAGATTAACTTTTAAAAACAACTATAAAATGAGCAAAAAATTATGTCTTGGGTCACAGATGAACCGCCTCGGTAATTCTAGTGTTAGGTGATAAAATACATATTTTAATATTCTTATTTCATGCATCTTAAGTTTCAATATAGAATATTTAAATTCCCTAAAATTTATTTCAGGATAATTTTACATATAAGAATGATAAAGAAAAAGTTATGAATTATTATAGCTTAAGTAAGCTACTTTTCCATTTTAAAAACTCGCAAAATTCTTCAGGTGTGCATCATTCTTACAAATTCTCGATATGCACTGGTTCTCATAATTATAAGGACACTCGTTTTTCTATATTAACTAAATACTGAACACTATTATTTAAACAAATATATTTTTTATTAATTTGAATTTCATTAATAGACTATATTTAAAAAGTTTTATCATTTTTCTATCTTAAAAAACTTTAAATACGGTCAAAAGATGATTTTTCAGGTATTCACAATTATAAGGACAGTTCGAATCTTAGTAATTTTTTTTCAGTTATTCTTTAAATTAATATTTTATAGGGTCTCTTTTTTAGGGTGAAACAGTCAGACATTCTCTATGGTGTGTATATATATATATATATATATACATATAATTTTTTTATATATATATTCAGTTTCAATATCATTTCATACAGCATAAATGATATTCTGAACTCATTTAAACTATTTAAAATTGCTTTCCACTTGCATGCACTTTTCTAATGTGATAAGTTAAGGTTTTTTCAACTTTTAGGCCACGGGAAAGGCAATAATACAGAAGTGTCTTTCTTCAAACTATTTCCTATTGCTCTAAGAAGTAGAGCGAAAATGCAAATCTTGTTGAAAAAAATATTATTACCCCCCAAAATCTAACAAAAATCTGAGAATTCTATGTTTAAAATTTGCGGATATTCTCTTGATGTTCATAATAATAGAAAAAAATACTAAATTCATTCTGCCTTTAGCAGAAATAGCTTCTCAGAGCAACATAGATCCACCTTTAAAATGCCCGACTCATATCTGCCTTTAAAAAATCTGCTCTGTCTTTCGCTATCTTCAGATCATGCCAGTAACTGTTAAAACCATTTGGTTAATCAAGAATAAAATGTTTCTCATCCGAAAATGCAACATTTTACCATTTGTCTTTATTCAACTTTAACACAGACATTCTTTCCCCCATTAAATGCTTATTGATTATTACAGGTTTTTTACTCATTTTAACATATTATGAATTATTTTAAACATGCATAAATGTAGACCCCCAAACTTTCGTTAAAAATTACGAGCAAATTCAGCAGTAGTCATTATGAGTAGAACAGTAAGAGGAATTATGAGTCTTCGATCTCTGTAAAAAAAACTCTGATTTTGTATCAGATCTCTCTCCTATCGAACCAGCAGTTCAACGTTTGATCACATTTCCATCAGCAATTTTAGATCTTCGAATTTCATTAGAAATTCGGCGGATTGAAATTATCTTTCCACTTAAAAAACACATTTATCATACTTCACTACATGAACATTCTTTTTTTCGAGGAGTTATCAGTAAAGTCCATCCAAGAAAAATTGAAGGCTTATATATGAATTAATCTAGCCCAGTAGTTAACAAATTCGCATGTCAACTGTAATTTATCTGCTAGTAAGTTAAATAAAACGAAAAATTCTTGATTGTCCCTATAATTACGAAAATCTAAAAATGTGGAGAAAAAAATATTTTGCATTATTTTTTATTAATTTTGTTTCATATTAAAAAAATTATAGCAGTTTTTGTTTTTATAATACTAGATATATTAAGTGCACTTAGTATAATCTTGTTCACAATTATTTTTACATTAGTTATTTCAAAACATGAAGTGTCCTTATAAATATGAGAAGGAGTGTATAATATTTGATATTTAACCACAGTACTACTATATACAATATTACATTGGAATACATTTGTAAGTCCCTGTACACAAATTAAGTGCAATTTATAACATTTTCAATGAATATGCTGTAGGAAATCCAAATAACAAATCATTGAAGAGATACTAGAAAGAATTACGATAATTAGAATGATAAACTGAAATAAAATACTTTTTATTATTCAGATTTACAAAAATACAGATGAATAATAAGCTGAAATATTCAAATATTTTTAAATTTTTTCTTGAGAATTACAAGTTTTAAGAGATATTTCTCTGTGGAAGTCTGCTGTCAGCACAATGGACCTAAAAAAAAAATAATAATGAAATAATTTATAACAATTTTTATTTTATAATTGTAAAAACTACTTTTTTAAAATACTAATTACCCTTTCTCATACTAACTGAAAATTGTGCTTTAATAGAAGTTGCAAAATATCCATTTACACCCCCCCCCACACACACACACACACCTGGCCACTCACTGTAATGAAGTTTCATGAATTTCCACAAATATTTAATTTCAGCTAGCAACGGGTATATTTTGTTTATCTGGTTAATTGGTTATTTGATACTAGCAAAGTCCCGGTTCGGGAACAAACCGAATTCCGAATGCGGGAAAATTTTCAAAATCAAACTCGAAATGTACAAAACTCGGCCTGATGCTGCCTGCGTGCCGATAAATCGAAGTTTGTTAATGAAGCCATTTTTTAACTCATGAAATCAATGAAGGTAGTGAATCAACGAAGGCTTTTCTCGCTTCGCTGGTCACTATATTTAAAGGAAACTTTTTTCTATATCGCTTTACAAACAAAAATAAAATTTAAAGAAATCATGATAGTGCTTTAAAGCCCGCTTTGGTTTCCAGTTGGTTTATGTTATAATTTTTTTTTTTTTTTTTTGCTTCTTTTCCTTTTGTTTTCCTTTCCTTTCCATATTTACTGAATTTGATTTTTGTTTTTCAATATCACATGATTGAGCAGACGACTATTTTATTTATTTAACGTTCATTTATATTTCCATTAATTTTTGGAACTCTCGTGCAACTTTATCTAAATTGTTTTTTTACTCCATTTTCAATTTTCATTTTTTCATGTGCATGAGTAAAACATTTTATAATTTTTATTATTTTTCGCATGAAAGCATATTTCATTTTACAATTGGGGAAAAAAAAAAGTAATTTTTTTTTTTCCTTTTAGCATCAATTAAAATTTTAAATGTCCATATTCAATGCTTTTACCAGGTTATTATTTTCACATTTTAATTATTTTTAAAAAAACTAATTAAATTTTCGTTACAAATAATGTACCAAATGAAAGGGGCTTTTTTTCTGAAGCCATCGGTATAATTAACTTATCAATCGGACAATTAGATTTTTTAAAATTAACTAAAGTATGAAAAGCTGGTGGCAACAACACACAGAAGACACAAACAGAAGAAAATCTCTCTTAGCCAATCAACTTGTGTCCAGCCACTGACTTACAGGAAAAAACTCTCTTAGTCATTTATATATAGAGAGATTATTCACACAAATCAAAGTATAGTAATTGAATAGTGGTGTTAGAATAGTGTTTCCTGTAACAAATAAACACCAAAATCTATAACAACAGGAAAGGTTTGTCTGTCCGTTCATGTATGTGTTCAGCCCCCGCTGAATACAGAAGTATAAAAAAAAATTTGACATATGGGTGCACAGAAGCCTTCTGGACAGGGTTGGCTTGATTTCGCCTGACCCAAAAATTTCAATAAAACCCAAGCGGGTTTTTTCAAAATACTATTTAAAATCACACTTTTATTTAACTTACAATAAACATATATAAATATAAAACAAATATTATACACATTATTACAACATGAACAAAGAATTTTCAGAAATATTTGAGGTGCTCAAATTGTTCTAAAAAAAAAAAAAAAAAAAAAAAAAAAAAAATCCTGAAAAATTTTCCATGAAAAAATTAATAATTATCTTATTAAAACACAATATATATACAGTAGAACCTCGATTATCCGAAGTAATTGGGAACGAACTTACTTCGGATAATCGAGAATTCATCAATAATCATCTAAAATATTTATCAGCACTCGTAGTTTGGAAAGGATGGCTTGCATACAAAAGGAATGTGGGAAAAAAAAAAAAAAAACTTTAAAAATACATGTTTGTTAAGAGAAAATTTTGGATGATAGTAGAAAGTGAAAAAAACAGTGAAGAAGAAACCGACTTCGGTTACCGGAGAGTTTCGGTTAATCGAGGTTCGGATAATCGAGGTTCTACTGTATATATATACATATATATCATGGGTCTGTCCAGACAGGGTCCTGTTTTTGTGAAATTGTGAAAAATTTTAGACGTATTTTTGTGAATTTAAATTTAGTGTGAAAATAAAGTTCTTCCAAACTTTTCGGCTAGGGTCCTCTTTTTGTAAAATTGTGAAAAATGTCATTTTGCAAAATTAAATTATAATTAATGTTTCATTTTGGACAATGACAACTTACTTTTATAGAACTAAATTAACTTATGTGCATATAAGCTCTTTATAAATTAGCAATCGATTTCAGCTGTTCGGGGAAATACAGCAAAACACGTCCGATTATTCAGGCAGCCTGTTCATTTATTGGAAGAATAGTTTTGAAAATGAAACAGGTATTTTAAAGATCTGTTTTTATGGGGAAAATTTTTGTGAAGGGTCCTTTTTCAGGATAAATAATTTTGTGAAGGGTCCTGTTTTAGGATAAATAATTTTGTGAAGGGTCCTTTTTTAAGATATTAAATTTTGTGAAGGGTCCTTTAACGGACCCAGGTTTTCCTCTGGATAGACCCCTGCACACACACACACATACATATATATATATATATATATATAAAAGCAAGAAAAAACAGAGTTGTTTGTCAATGTAAAGAAAACTATGTGCCTCGAGGAATGTAAAAGATAAATAAATAAAAATCAAATTTTAAAAAAATTCTGAAAACTTTAACAATGCATGCAATGCTGTTAAGTAGCATAGAGGGACGATAATTAAAAACATTTTATGAAAATCTATTAAATGTGAAAAATTTAATAAAGCAACACTACATAGTTATTAAAATCCAGTTTTCTGTTTTAAAGGCAGATAAATAGAATTTTCGAATATTTAAAGTACAATTATTTAGTTTTAAAAAATTTCTTTATAACTTAATCCAAAAAAAGACTTTAAAATTTTGGTTTTAATGAATAATTAACATTTAATTTAACCCCCCTCCTACCTCTTCTCTTCATAAATCCTAAATAAAAAACATAAATTATAAAAATAGCTAAAAATAAGAATTTGTGTCAAGACTCAACATGTATAACCAGACATCATAACAGCCACAAATATAATTTTGCAAGTTTTTTGAGCATTCGTTTTTGAGCTATGTGAAATTCAAAATAAATTTTGTGAATCACGACACAACACACTTTCCTTACATAGTATGTTCAGAAAGCAAAAATTGAACCATTTAATGAGTTTTTGTTCTAAACTAATACTGTAATAAAACTTAGTCCATTAGACTAAGATATAAAAAGATTATACAATAAAACACTGTTTATACATCTCTTTAGTGAAATCCCAATTCATTCCTATTCATTTCAATGCAAAATTATTTCATTTATACACCACTCAATATCGGTTACTTGTCTTTTCCGCTTTTCTAAAATTTGCAAAATTTCTCGATCAGAAGTAATGATGATGTGGAATGGGAAAAGTTCTTTCACTTTAATTGAAAGACGGAATGGTTGCATTGAAAAACATTTAATAAGCTTAATTCATTTTACAATGGAGTTCCTAATACTCACAGATCATGAGGCGAGTGTTATCAAGTTTTTATGTAATTAAACAATTACATGTATGGTCATAAATCATATAATACTTATTATTAAAGATGTGCAATATATATAATTAATACTCATTTTTAATTTAAATATTATCTTCAAATCAAAATCTATTGTAAAGTGATATAGTACTTACTATCTTCAAAAAATTTTATTAATTAGTATTTCACATAAAGCTTGTTTCAGTGTCATTAAATTTGCAGTAATCAAAGTATTAATTTTTTAATTTCAATTATACATTTTTTCAATATCTGTTAGAAATGCATAAATGCCCAGGTTTCTTGGATTTTGGGCATTTGCCCCAGCTTATAAATGCCAGGAAATTTTACAACTTTAGAGGATACTACAGTCGCCACAGAGCAGAAACTTGTTACAGTTAGAATTTTCAAAAGTATCTGTATTATGAGCGAACAAGTTGTTTTAAATTCTGAAACAAGAAGACATGACCAAGCAAGAGTTTAATAAAGTAAAATTTTTCAAGGATCAGAAATCAGCTGGTTGCCATATTATCACTGGTTATCTTATTAACATTAAACACTAGCCGAAGACTGCTAGTGCTTAATAAAATAAATACAAATTTACACATGGATAATGATTTACATTTAGAGGAACACTTTCTTAACATTATTTCTACATAGATACTGTATCATTGAATATAACAGAATGATAATTCTAAAAAGTATCCCCCCCCCCTACTAATTATAAATTTTGAAATAGTTTAGAAAGACCAAAACTTACTTTTCATCCCTTGAATTCCCAATTGTTTATTTAGAGCAAGCAATTCTTCCAGCCTCTCTATTTTTCTTGCACCTTTGTTATTTTGCATGAGGATCTAGAAATAATAGTTGTTTGTATGCATTGAGAAAAGTTAGAAGCATTAAAATACAAACAAAACAAGTTAAATAATAGAGAAGCTGTAATAAGACAAAGCTAAAGTTACATAATAAAACACTCTCACAAACAGCCCAAATCCATGTTTATTCTACGGCAAAATTTCCTTATAGAATTACTTTTTTTTTCTTCTTCTTCTCACGTTTAAAAGTTTTACAAACTTACTTTTTTTTTTTTCAAATTTTGATTTTTTAAAGGAAAAAATAAAATAAGAAATAAATAAATAAAAGTCTATTTTTCTCAATTCTTAGTTTCAAAATCAAATATTCAGAATAAAAAAAAAAAAAAAAATTAATTGACATAAAACAAGAAAAAATTTAACAGTTGAAAGTTTTCCGAATGTGAAAACAACATAAACTTTGGCTATCAGTGAGGATATGTATTGTATGCTTTTAGGAGGATTAATTGACTAGTAATAAAATAAATATTTTATTACAGCGTGATATTTTAAATGTATTATTCTGATGTATTTTGACAATTAAAAGTTTTTGTTTTACTTTTTAAACTTAAATGGTATACGAACGACAATAAGAGCTTAAAAAGTAATTGAGTCTTTACTAACCTGATATAAAATAATCATTGCAAATCTTTATGTAATTATCTCATTTCTCAAGTCATCACTATCACATCTGAGACTGAGAGTTGGTAAACCGTTTTTTTTTTTTTTTTTTTCTTTTCTTTTTTCTTTCTTTGGATAGTTTTAAGTTACCGCTATTGTAAACAATCTAACATGGCAATCAAACACAACGAAAAAAAAAAAAAACACGAAAAGAATCAGGGCAATGCAAAGTGCAACTGGCAACGGCAAGCACGTGGAGTTGACTGTCCTCCAACTATGTCACTCTGACGTCATACGAAACTGCTCTATACCATGATTTTCAGATGCCTCTGTCATGGTTATAAATTCTGCCTCCATTGTAGAAAGACTTACTGATTTCTCTTTAAAGGTTCGCCAATCATCCGGAGAGTTATCCAATAAAACTTCCCAAGGAAGAGCAGTCATCTCGGTTGGCCGCAAAATCAGCGTCTGAATAAAAAAATAACAGGTGCTTTTTACAATCAAATTTTAATTTGTAAGATTGAGTATTTTTAACATAGCCAAGGAGTTTTAATGAACCTTCCCAGTGAATTTTGCCTGGATTCTGTTAGAACTGACAATAAATATTAACTGAGTAACTAATGTCTGGTCGAGTTCGGTTACATAAGAAAGATAAACATTCTAATAAGTTACGATAAGGAATCTGACATTTCACGGATTTCACAATCCTTGGTCGGGCTCGGGCAACTTGATTTTGAAAAAACAGTGCCTTTACTAATGGGCAGTGATAAAATGGGAATATTAAAATTTTTAAATCTTTGATAAACATCATCTATGTATTGCATTTGATGAATTCCAAGATAATCACCAGTTTCATCAAACTCTACGCCTAAAAGCTTTATAGTTTTTCCTGGAATTTTTAGTTCAAAATGCTTGCATAGAAAGTAGTTTGTGAATAATTTCAGTATTCCAACCAAAGACAATGATATCGTTCACATACAATAATAAAACAATTTCATTATTAAAAATGTATGCACAATTACAAGATTCAAACTTTTTAAAACCAATACAAAGAACTTTATGCATTTCATAGAACCATTCTTGACCAGATTGATGCTACCCATATAGCACTCTATCTACTAATTTGCAAAAATATTCTTTACCTTTTTCGATAAAGCCCTGAGATCGATTCATATAAATTGTTTCACTGAGTGGAGAATAAAGTTTAGCACTGACCACATCACATTGTATCTGGGTCCAGCCTAAATAAGAAACCAATAGGGAAAAGAAAAGAACGAATTACAGCAAAATTAACTACCGGGCGGAATGTTTCTTTATAAGTTTCCCCTTTAATTTGCTTAAAGTCTTGTGCAACTAACCTGGCTTTAAATTTAGCTATTTGGCCTTTCTCATCTCTTTTAATTGTAAAGACCCACCTACTGCCTACCAGCATACAATTTGGAGGTAATTTTTCTAAGTGCACACTTCATGCTTCCTCAAAATTGAAATTTCTTTATTCATGGCTTCTTGCCAGTACTTACACTCAGGAGACATTATGGCCTGATTACCTATAAGTGATGCAAACTCTGATGTTGTCTAGTCAAATTACTTTTCTGGCTGTGAAATGTGAAGTTGGATTAGAACTGGAACTGGTTGATGTATTAGGACTAAAAATTTTCCCACAAAATTTATTTTTACCACTAAAATCAAAGTCTTCAGAATTAAAATAAATGCTATTTATCTGGCAATAAACTTTTACTTCGTGTAACGACTTTAAACAGTCTCCTTTATTTTCTGAAAAATAATAAATGTCAGTTTTGTTTCCTGTGGGACAAGTAGAAGTGTGTCTAATCCAATAGCTACCCCGTGTATCTTGAGCCACAATACAAGTTTCTTCATCGTCTTCGCCCCCGTCATTGGAGACTTCGCTATCCCTTTGGTCACTTAAGTCAGGGTCGCAGTAAACAGCGTCAAAAGATGGTATAATGTAAAAATCTTCTGGCTTTAGCACTGCTCCACTGTCACTACTATTCGGAACGTAAAAAACTGAATCATTAAACTTTACATTAAGAGTTTCTATTATTTTATCCCTTTTTTGCAACTAGATTTTATAACCTCTCGTTCGAGAAGCATATCCGACCATATATCCTTTAGTAACTTTAGGGTCTAATTTGTTCTTCTTCTGTCTTGGTGTACCAACATATGCAGTGACTCCAAAATGCTTTCGGTGCCTAACAGACAGTATGATTCCAGTATAAAGCTCACAAAGGGTTTTAAGTAAAGTCTTAGGACAAATTCTATTCCATGTGTATACAAAGTATACGGCAGCCTCAGGCCAAAAACCTTTATCCATTCCGCTTTCACTAAGAATAGTTCTCATTCTATCAGCCACTGTTTGATTAAATCATTCGAGAACTCTATTTTGTTGGGCTGTGTATATATTTGTCTGTTCATGGTTATACCTTTACTATCAAAGAATTCCTGAAGCTGACTATTCACAAAACAGTTCCAATTCCCAAACAAAACAATGGTCTTTCAAAGTTCAAACTGATTAAGACTTCCCCCTCCCTTTTTTTAGGTGTATGCTTTTCAGAATTTCCAAGGTGTTCTTGAGACACAGGGGAGAAGACTTTAAACGAAAATTTTTTCTTTCATATTTTCCTAACAAATAATTACAGAGAAAAATATTTTTTGTTAAAATGTTTTGAAAACGTCTTTCCATCAAAGTAAGAGAAGATTCCCCCCCCCCCCCCAATTTTCACATTTACAAAATTAAAATTTGCCCATGCCTGACTCCTTTGGCCAACCCCAGGATTTTTTTTTTTTTTTTTTTTTTTTTTTTTTTCTATGGTAGCTTTTATTGTTATATTTATGCCTCCTCCCTAGTGTTAAATTTAAGAAAGAAACAATTATTATTTTTTAGGTATAGATTTGATTTAAAAGAGAAAAATAAATAAAAATATTAAAATCTTTAAAATGTGAAACTTTTATATTGGTAAATATTTAAGTAGTATAATTTATTACTAGAAATTTAATGAACAAAATAATTTATAAAATAATAGACTATATAATTCTTAATTATTTTACCAGTATGCTTAGCAGAAACATATTTCGTAAAATAAAGTATTATAATGCGGAAAAAAAAATTAATTAATATTTTAAAAAATATATTATGGGTTTAAATTAAAGTCAAATAAAAATGTCTTTTACTTTTTTTTTTTAATTACTTAATTTACTAATTTTAATTCTGTTTTCAGAGTTTTTCCATTGCATTTAAGTGTTTGGTAACCTAGACTTTTTTTTTTTTAATTACAATATTTTATAAAAGTAAAAAATTAAAATTAAAAAAGTAACAGAAACATGAAATTTTAGATTTGGAATTGATATATTATAATTATTATAATTTTTGTAAAAAATTTCATTTACATACTGTATTATAGGAATTCAACTTAAAAAAAATCTTAATCTATTCAAAAATTTTTACAGCTTAACATTTTGTAATATGTATATATATTATATATATACTAGAAAATTAATGAGAAAATTAATCAATTAATTATTCTTTTTTTTTTTTTTTTTCATGATTTTTTCAATCCATAGTTTAAATGATTTATCAATTAGTTGAAAAAAAAAAAAAAAAATTAGAAATATTTGCATATAATTATGATATTATCTATCATTTTTATGAAAGTGTTGCAATCACTTTTTAAAATAAAACCAATTTTGAAAGTTAACAACGTGACAACTTGAAATCAATGTGAATTCAATGAATATTTTTGATAAACATTATATAAAATACAAATACCTAAATAAGTAACTCATTTAATATATATATATATATATATACTAAAGAAAGAAAAATATTTTATTTTTGTAAGTTTATTTTGGACACTAATTGCTGATAGATGGAGCCAAATTACCTATTTGAGATTGGATATTTCAAATGGAAGCGAAGTCTGTATGCGTCCACAAACATTCCAAATCGGATTACATTCTTTTTTCTTTTTAGTGATATGAGAGAAAAGAGTGTAATCTGCGAGGTAATATAGTTCCATTTTTAAAGTGAAATATATAAAAAACAAGAGTTTTTTGGGAAAAACGGGGCATGTCATGCTTCTCAGACAAAAGAAAATATCATATATGAATTTTAAAATAATTTCCTGAGCCGTTTTTGAGAAAAAAAAGTTACTCCATTACACATTTTTCCTTTCAAGTCTTAAATTGCAACTCCAGATCTCAAACTATACTGAATATTGAAGTGTAAAACTTTCAGGATAGCATCAGGCAGAGATAAAAGATTATTCTGAAAACATCAGAACAAAATATCTTCTATTTGCTGAGATATTAAATGCCGGCATTTCCAAATTCCTTTGATGTTAAATTAGCTGTATATATATTGTGTCGCTGCTAAGCTTCGTTTGAGCCTTGCTGCATCATGGAGACACTGTCGCATCTCATGATACAGGGAGCGGGAAATGATGATAACAAATACGTAGCTTAAGGAATCTTTATTTTTTATTATTTTTTTCCTTTTGCATATAACTTATGAACATAAAATTGGAATGACATGCTTGTTGCCTAATAATTAACCAAATTTGATAAAACTAACACATGTAAATAAATTTTAAACTGATATTAATTCTTCTCAAAAGTATGGTTTGGTTAAATAAAATATTTAAAGAATTTTTAAAAAGAAATTTAAATGATTTTTTTTTATTTAAATTAAAAAATTTTAATTTATTTATTTTATTTTTTTTTAATGGAAAATACTTTTTAAAATATGCACACACAAACATGAAACTTGCCTGAGGTATCATTGTATACTGCGGCACAAAAGTTTAGACAGTGAACAAATTCACACAGAATCAAAAAAACATTTTATCAGTTTGCCTAAGATGTCTAAGATTTGGGCTAAACACTGACTATTTCAGAATATTTTTATTCTGAAACTTAAACCAGGATTTTGTATTACTTGCAGTATGAATCAAAGCAACATATTGCTGAAACTCTCACTAAAGAAATTAGACTATCATCAAATATCAGGAGGTTATCCTTGAATGTCTTAGTACAGTGATTCTTAACCTTTTTTTTTTTTTTTTTTTTTTTTTTGTCGCGGCATACTTTTAACGATTTCAAAATTTGGCAGCACACAAAGAAAAAGATAAGTTTAAAAGTTATATACTTACCTATAATACACTGTGTAAAATAGTTTATGATAATAATTTTAAATGTAAAATAAAATAATATAATATGTACTACAAAAACAATAGTACATTTATTAAGGGATTAATTACATTGTAATAATAAGAATACTTTTAATGAGAAATTTCAGCTTGATGCTTTTTGATAATATCATTTATATTTGGTCGTAAAAATGACAATGCTACTCTCATATCTTCTTCTACATTTAACAATTTCGATCTTTTTTTAGTTTTTATGTTGGTTAATACAAAAAATCTGAATTCACACAAATAAGATGTAGAAAATTGTAATAATATTTTTAAAGCTTTTTTGGCTATCATGGGATAATTGCATCTAATGTTAATCCAAAATGAATTAATTGATTCTTCCGAATATTTTAAAATTAAATCTCGATTATTAGAAAGCGAAATTAGTTCTTTCTCTTGATTCAAAGTTAATTCAAATACAGAAGTATTCTATGCAAATGGATTACGAACCCAATCAAATTTTTTTGTATCTAAATTTGGGAAATAATGAATAATTCTGTCCTCTAGTGTTGTCAAATGGTCAATAACAATTTTATAAATAGTTTTATTAAAATCTTTTGGGACTGACTCAAACCTTTCCAAATTGCCTTCCTGAGCCTTATTCTTCCATAAAGTTATTAGTTTTTGGAATCCCACCAGTTTATCTGTTAAGTTTAATATATTTTCTTTCGGCCCTTGCATACTTGAATTTATATTATTAAAAATAACAAAAATGTCTGATAAGTAAGCTAGTTTAGCACACCATATTTCATCTTCCAACAAATGAACAAAATCATAATTTTTATCTTGTTGAAAAAACATTTTCATTTCATCTTTTAATTCCAGCACACAAGATAAAACCTTTCCTTTGGACAACCACCTTACATTCGTATGCAGTAACAAGGATTCGTACTTAGCTTCCATAGCTTGGCATAAATTACTAAATAAGTGACTTTTTAATGGTCTTGATTTTATATAATTAACCATTTTAACACATTGTTCCAGAACTGTTTTCAATTCTGATGGCAAATATTTTATAACAAGTGCTTCTTGATGTAAAAAAAAATGGGTAAATAATATATCCTCATTCAGTTTTTTAACACGTGCTACAAATTCTTTGAGATGGCCAGTCATAGCTAGAGCACCATCTGTGCAAATACCAATACATGAATCCCACAAAACTTCAATTTATTTTAAATATGAACTAATTACATCAAAAATATGTTTGCCAGTTATAAAATTAAGTAACTCATGACAACATAAAAATTGATTAATTATATCATTTTCGTGAATAAACTGAACGAATGCAATTAATTGAGATTTTCCCTTAAGATCTGTTGTTTCATCGATTTGTAGAGCAAAATTTGAATTTGCAAGAGTTTTTGCAGTATTTTGTTTAATATTTTGCAACATATCTCTGATTCTGTGATGGATTATGTCATTCAAAAGGTATTTTAAAAATATCAATATCTGCTGATTCACCAATCATTATTTTTACAATTTTGCAATAAGCTGGTAATATAATTTCTTCAGCCAAATTGTGAGGTTTTAATTTAACTTATTCAGCTATTTTCAGATGCACCGAATTGACGACATGACTTTCTGATGCTACTCAACGTCATGGTGACGATTTATTTAAATTTAACCTATAAGAGGATTAGTTTAGCCCACAAATAGTGAAATATAGCCAATCATAGCGCAGTTTTTTCCCCCAAACATTGGAAGCTCCGCTAGTTCTAGTCGTCCATTGTTTTTCAAAAATATTTACTTGCTTGGATTTTGAAGATTAATACTTTTGAAAGTAGCTTTTGTCTTTTGTTGAAAGCAAAAGATGGTTAGTCAGCAAGTGACGTTGGAGCTTGCTCTTAATCATAATACTATTTGATAATTTATAACCACATACCACACACTCGGAAACAACCATGTCATTTTCCATTGTAGATGTAAATCCAAATTTCAAAAAATCATCATTGTATTTCCGATGAACAACATATTATTTAGAGCAAGAAATATCTTTACTTGTACCGGGCGTGGGCTCATTAGCCTGATCTCTAACGTTATCATTATTATCATCTGTGTAAGTGTTCTCACACATATGTCCTTTAAAAGTTTATTTATTTATTCAAATTTAATATATAACAAAAAGGAGGGATTAATATAGATTATATAAAATAAATCTTTTTAAATTTATCTAATTCAATTAATTAATTATATAGAATTTCCAGTTTTATTTACAAATCAAAATTTGTGCTCTTTGTCCTTTATTGTTACAAACACATTACTCTCAGAATAAAATAAAGCAATTTTTATATCGGGGTTTTTGAAAAGTAGTTTTGTTTATACATTTCCCCGAACGGATTAAATCAATTTAGCTATAATTATTTATTTTTGTCAGGGTAATTTAAAATTCGTTATCAGCATATTCCTAACATAAATAGCTATTAATAAAATAAAAAACAATCATTTCAGTTTATATTTATTACTCTCATATTTACATTAAAACCTATTATTATTTCAAGCAGGTCATTATAGTTCTAAAAATAGATTTAAAATCGTTTTCCCCCGTCATTATAGTTCTAAAAATAGATTTATAATGGATTTTTCCCGACTAAGCGACGTCGTTTTGAGAGTTGAAGAACATTTGGCGTTGCTTCTCAATGTCAAATCGATCTAACTTTATAACGACATTTTTATATTCAAAAATTTTGTATTAATATGTTAGGAGGACAAAGAAACAGCTTGGCAATCTTTTGGCTGAATTTTAAGGATGCCAATTTTTGGGGTTGCATTTTTAAGTCCTATGTAGCTGGCAGATTTAAAAAAGCTTTTCGATTTTGACGTCTATTGATTAGGACGTTAGTTTTCGTGCTCCTCCTCTCCTCCCCGTCCCAATTTCCGTACGAGATTGATAAGTTCATCTGTACTTCAAAAAAGATGTAATTTGTGTTTGAAGATGAATGTTTTTACAAACTTGACAATAAAATTCCAGTTTAGTTAATTGTTTCTCCTTCTTTGATCTCCAAAGGATTGTTTAAGTCAACAGATTTTTAGCAGCCTTGACACGGCAAATTTTGACATGAAACTGGGTTACTGCGGTGATGAAAATCTCCAGTATAGAACTTTGGTGCCTTCTGGTTCTCTCCGGACTTTGGTGATGCGGAGGAGAGGGAAGAAAGAGTGGCATAGAACTTTTTAGTAAAAGTTTCCTTCCCAGAAAGACTTTAAGTATAATGAAAAAAAAATTAGAAAAAAAGGAAACATTCATGTTATAAAAATCTCTTCATTGCTGTCAGTGTGGATGGGGAGTTAGTTACTGTGTACCTCCAGTGCCTTGTGGAATTGAGCATACTTCTGTTGCAGATTTTGGCGTGTCTGGTGATACAATTCGTGTATCTAGAGAAATTTTTTTCTCTCCATCATCTCGTGTGATTATTGTGTGCAAACTGCGGATTTTTCTTCACGTAAGATGATCGCAGCTTCGCTTCACTTTTTTTTTTTTTTTTTTTTTTTTGCTAGTTGAAGGGGAGATATATGTGTGAGTGTTCTCACACATATGTCCTTTAAAAGTTTATTTATTTATTCAAATTTAATATATAACAAAAAGGAGGGATTAATATAGATTATATAAAATAAATCTTTTTAAATTTATCTAATTCAATTAATTAATTATATAGAATTTCCAGTTTTATTTACAAATCAAAATTTGTGTTCTTTGTCCTTTATTGTTACAAACACATTACTCTCAGAATAAAATAAAGCAATTTTTATATCGGGGTTTTTGAAAAGTAGTTTTGTTTATACATTTCCCCGAACGGATTAAATCAATTTAGCTATAATTATTTATTTTTGTCAGGATAATTTAAAATTCGTTATCAGCATATTCCTAACATAAATAGCTATTAATAAAATAAAAAACAATCATTTCAGTTTATATTTATTACTCTCATATTTACATTAAAACCTATTATTATTTCAAGCAGGTCATTATAATTCTAAAAATAGATTTATAATCGTTTTCCCCCGTCATTATAATTCTAAAAATAGATTTATAATGGATTTTTCCCGACTAAGCGACGCCGTTTTGTGTACGTTGAGAGTTGAAGGACATTTGGCATTGCTTCTCAATGTCAAATCGATCTAACTTTATAACGACATTTCTATATTCAAAAATTTTTGTATTAATATGTTAGGAGGACAAAGAAACAGCTTGGCATTCTTTTGGCTGAATTTTAAGGATGCCAATTTTTGGGGTTGCAATTTTAAGTCCTATGTAGCTGGCAGATTTAAAAAAGCTTTTCGATTTTGACGTCTATTGATTAGGACGTTAGTTTTCGTGCTCCTCCTCTCCTCCCCGTCCCAATTTCCGTACGAGATTGATAAGTTCATCTGGTACTTCAATAAAGATGTAATTTGTGTTTGAAGATGATTGTTTTTACAAACTTGACAATAAAATTCCAGTTTAGTTAATTGTTTCTCCTTCCTTGATCTGCAAAGGATTGTTTAAGTCAATAGATTTTTAGCAACCTTGACACGGCAAATTTTGACATGAAACTGGGTTACTGCGGTGATGAAAATCTCCAGTATATCATCGTTAAGCTTTCTTCTTTTTAACCATTTATCCATTTTCGGACGGGTCTGTTAAACGTCGAATATCCACTTACAATCGCCAAGAACAAAGAATCCTGAGAACCTTCAACAACCGACGAAAAATCTGAATGATAGCAGGCACAGCATCTCTAAACGGCTGCGTATGATCTGCTTGCACCATCTGTTACTAAAAAGAGAAAATAAAACTATTCTCATACTTCTTTTTCACTTCCTTTATACATTATTTGATTGAGGGGTGGAGGTGGGGATACTGGAAACACTTGAAATTTCTTCAAATGGGGCAAATATTTCACTTTATGAAAAGTCACAGTTATCGAAGATAAAAACAGTTAAAATATGGTATTTAACTGTAAAAACAACAGTTTTCTTTTACAGTGTACTTTTCTTTAATTTAAACAAACTTTACTCGTAATGAAAAAAAACATAATTTTTACTAAATACATTTCTAAAATTTGGTGGCACCAAAAGTGCCGCAGCACAGTGGTTGAGAATCACTGTCTTAGTATATAATGCTGTAAAATTTGTCAATTAATGGTAAAGGTCAAATACATATACAGAATCCCTATATTGCCTGCAATTAAAAAAAATTCATATTCTTTGTACAAATCATACCAGTATTATGCCCAGCCATGTGGACAATTCAAGTTTCACTTATTTTCATCGTTAAATATCAATTATTGCAATTTCGGTCAACATGATATATGATTTCAAGAACACAATATTCTTTTAGACTTTTGGTGTAGATTCAAAGCTTTTTTTTTTTTTTCTTTCTTTTTTTCAAGTAAACCATTGTTTCTTTTTCATAAATATGTCTAGGAATTGTATTCTTTGATACTGAAAGTCCCGGAGACATTAGAACTCCCCAAATTGTCATTTGTTAGGTTCTCACTACCTTTTGAATCTCACAGTCTAAGTTTATTCGTCATATGCAACCTTCCAAATCTTTGCTTTGCTTTGCTTTATACTTGCAATCACTTAACCTTGATAAATATACTTCCTTGATGTGTTAATAATAGCCATAATTTCCAAAGCTAGTTTTCCTTTAGCTTTGAATTGCCAAATTTTTGTAACCTCTTTCGTTAGAATTTATTTAACTCATGGCCATCTTGAGTATCAGGTGTTATGGTTTGCAGACCATAAGTACTTAAGTTTGTCACATCATTTCTTTTAAATTTGCATATGCCAATAAAAATTCACAAAAACTTGTAATTATGCCTAAACATTTGTAACAAGCAAATTTCTATTTTTATCCAAAAAATTAAAAGTACAGTAAACCAAACAGTTGTGTTTTGACTGTAACATTTTAACAGAGTTTTTGAATATGTTTAAAGTTTTTTATAATTCTACTATCACAGTTCTAAATTTTAAAGCTGAATGACATCATAGTCTAAACTTTTGCATTGCAGTGTAAAATTATTTTGTTATTTTTATTATCCTGCAGATGTTCATAGTTTATAAATTAATAATTATATTTTTCAATTAGTTGATTATAGAATAAGGAAGAAATTACTTAAGACATAAAATCCTTGAAAGCTGCTTTATGCATGCAGAATGTATAACAGAGACTCATTAATGATATACCATATGGCTATTACTGAAAGTGTTTATTTATACCGATAAAATATAATATTTGGAGAGTTCTTAATGCATTCATTATAGAACAAATTAAACATTCAAAATGAGAAATTTCTACAAAATAATTTAACATGACATTAAAAGACAACAACATTTTTGAAAACCCGGAATTCAGAAGCAGCTCTTGACATTTTTGCCAAACTGCAATGCATTCCTTAACAGTGTTTTTCATTTTTTTTTTTTTTCTAGAATTGCTTAATTTTTTTTCCTTTTTTCAAAGTTATACTTTTGAGAAAAATGAACAAATTATTCTAAATTTATATTCATATGTATATTTTTAAAAAAGTTATTTGCATAAAAAAATAAAGAAAAAGAAAATTTAAGATAAAAAGTGACATGTTCAAAAAGTGGATTAAAAAAAAAAAAAAAAAAAACAAGATTAATAAAAGACATTGACTTTTAATGAGATATTCTTACAATATGCAGCAGCAAAAATCTCACAAGATTACACTGGAATCGAAAAAATAGAGAATACGACTGATGTACAGATTTAAAGTTAATTCCAAACAACTAACTACAAGCCCCTATGCTTGAATCTGGATTTTAACTCAGCATTAGGGAACTGAAAGTCTAATTGCTAACAATTCCACAATTAGATAGGTTAAATCAGAGGTCCCCTATTTGCAGCCCATGAGGAGACTAACAATATATAAATTTCAACAGCTTTGGTTAACACATTAAAAATTTATAAATATGTTCTAACTTTACGAAGTAAAAATGCCTGTTAATGATTACGGTAGTTAAAGAACCACACTGTTGTGATGAAATACTACTAGATTCATTATTCATTCTTTTTATTATAGTTCTTAATGTATTTCTATTGTTAATTTATGAATGAAAATAATTTAATGTTTTCTGCTATGAGTCTTCCCCCTCCCCTCAGAAAAGTATTACATACATGATTCATATACTCACAAACATATATACAGTGGGTGTTCAAATTATTAGATTTTTTTTTTTTTTTTTGGACATTTTTTCAATTATCTAAAAAAATACTTGACGAAATGGCTTAAAACTTCACACATGCAAAGAACATTTAAAAACTCATATTCTGTATTATCGATTTAGTCCAGAGTGCAATTAGGGGACCAACTGCAAATTGAAGAAGAGCAAAAATACTTTGGATCACCCTGTATCATAAAAAGCTACAAATGACGTGTAACATTAATGCATTGTTGCACATACTATATACAATATTTGTGTGATTTGGTGTAGGAATTGCACAATTATTTAGGCAGATGTAATTTTTTCTTCAAAAATTACTAATTTTTTTGACAAGTGTTTTGCTCATAACTAGAATGGATTTCCATAAAATTTTACAAAACTTGTTGAAAAATTGACAAAACATTAAAGAAACATTATTCTGAAACATAAAATTCTCACGTGTAATATTTGAGATATGAGCATTTTCAGTAAATATCTTTTAACTCTTTCACGACGGACGATAAAAAAGCTCTACTACCTTTAACTACTGACTCGGCCGGAACGGGCCGGTAGTTGAAAATAAAGGGGTGGAAGGAAGGAATACGGAGAAGAAAATTTCTTGCTCTCCGCAGGGGAGTGCTTTTACTTTGCCCGTCTTTGTCTGGATGGCATTGATGGATTGTCTCCACCACCCCACTCGTAATCCTTGTAAGTAGTTCGTGTTACTTCTCAGACACGTAAGATATTTATTTTAACATTTAAAAACATAAAAAATATAATGTTTAAATAACAATAATAATAAATTAAAATAATATGATAAATCTAATACAAAATTTAAGTTGAGAATTCCCCCCCCCCCCCTCCTCAGCTAAATTTTCCTCTTGCTGCAAATGTTCATGTTTTAGAATTTTCCAACTCTGTAGCCCTCAGAAGATATTTAACAGTTAGAATAATCCTTTCCCTCCCTACAAATCAAATTTATAGCCTTAAAAATACCGATAAGTGATAAAAATAAGGATCGTCCCTAAAAAATGGGGGTTGATAGGACAAAATTTGCTTCTTATTCGGTTTCAAGAAGTCATTTTACGTAAGAATTTGCAAAACTGGTTTTGGGGCCGATTTTCATGCCAAGCAGTCTAATTATAGATATTTCACACTAAAATTTGATATTATGGGTTACTAATCTTCCGCATTTACATTTCCTTCTCCGCATACAATAGTTTATTTTCACTCACATTCCGTTCTTCTAAAAGATCTTTTTGAAAAAATTGAAACGATGTCCTATCTATTTGTGAATATATTATTTTTTTTCCAACTGTCTTTGTTTCCTAGGCAATATTATCCCACACTGCATTTTTATTTTTAGGAATTAAAAAACTTAAAAAAAAAAAAAAAAAGTCTGTAAATATTCAAATTTGTGTTTTTTCTGTAAAAAAAAAAAAAAAAAAAAACTATAAATATTATAGTTCTCTTCTTTCTTTCTTTCTTTATTGTAATCCTTAACACATGTAACAAATAGAAAATAAATAAAGCAATATTTAATATTTTTTCCCCTCTCCGCAGAGAATAGTTTCTGCAATAAAAAACGGTTTTTTAAAATAATAATAATAATAATTAAACAAACTATTATGGTACAAAATTTATTTAAAAAAATACATATTTGAATAAAAGAATAGGTAAATTAACAATGTGCTTAAATTGTATAAATAAATTAAAATTTTGTATTAACTGAAATACACATTTTTGTGTTTATGGCAATCCTTCTTGCAGCACTGTTTCTCCATTCTTGTTTTCTCCTTTATATCAACAGTTTATTTTTGTCGTTCTAAAAAATATATTTATTTATCAAAAACTAAAAAACATTATTCAATTTGAAATTTTTAAAGACAATGATTTTTCAAATTTCATACATTTAGAAATTCTCCAAAAGAGATTCTAAGAAATTCACATTGTTAAAAAGGGGATAATGTTTTTAGAATATTTTTTAAGTGAAATAAAAGTAAATAAATAAATTGACAGTGTAATTCTTCGACAAATCAAAGTAAATTGCATGAAAAAAGTTTTATTAATGTAAGTTAAATAAGTAAAAAAAATCGCAAATATAATGCAGTTTATTGTTAATTTTACATAAATTATTTTGATTAAAAAAGGTAGGCACGAGAGTAGCATGAAAGTGGCAACACACCAGTTTCATTTTTTTTTTTTTTTCTATGTAAAGATCAATATTTAATCACAAAACAAACTGTAATAGCTTCACTTTAGTTCTGTGTATGCAAATGAGATACCAGAAAAATGGGAATTTTTCGAGATATTAATTTATTGAAAAGTGATTATTTCTATTCATAATGACTCGTTGAAATTCTGTTATTTATGTTAACTTTAACAATATTGAAAATTAGCATTAGGGAAGTGTTGTATTGAATTTTTGTAATGTTAACTGTGTAATACGTTAAAAAATTATAAAAATAAAAATAAATTATTAAGTATTGATTGTTTCTAAACTATCTGTCAACGAATCTATTATTTTTTCCAATAAAAGATCTGCTCCATTATTATTATTATTATTATTATTATTATTATTATTATTTATTATTGTTATTATTGTGTGTGTTCGATTTTGTTATAGGTAAAAATTAAAATTTACATTAAAATTTAAAAAAAAAAATAAAAACTGATATTTTCAAATTTAAATAAAACAGATTTTTTTTTCTTAATATTTTCTTTTAAATAACTTTTTATACTTCTATTAATTTACAAGCGGACTTCTCATATAAAATTTATAAATTAATAATTAAAAAAAAAAAAAAAAAAAAAAAGTCTATTAGGAGAAAAAAAGGGCAATGCATATATATATTCAAAAATAATGTTGACAGAAAATTGAAACATTTCCACATATATATTTTCCAAACAAGCGCGTGTTCTGTGCTCTCGTGGTGATCGTACAAGGATTATCTCGGGGGAATGCATCAAGATGACATTTCGGAAACGCCTATCTCCCCTCTCTTTCACCTGCAGGTAAATAAGATAATTGAGAGAGACAGTCGAGTCCACTTTCTGAGATTTCTCTTTTGAAAGTTCAGTATTTAAGTGACAAGCCAATATCGGCCGTAGTGGGCCGGATCCGTATTTATAGGGTTAACTGCACATGTACAAAAGATAGTATAAAAAAAATTATTGCATAGGTTTAAAACTAGATATATTGAGCAACTTTTGTCAAAAGCTCATTTGAACAGAGTAAAAATTAAGCAAATGGTCTGAAAAAGAAGGAGCTATATTTTAGGAATTTCCCAGAGTTGAAATTTCATAGTGGATTTTTCATGTGTTGTGTATTTTAATTTGAAGATCCAATTATTTCAACCACATTGTAAAAGTTCTTTTTTGTGATAAAGCACAAGCAAATTAAATACACAGCATGTGTAAAACCCCTTATGAAACTTCAACTCTGAAAAATACCTAAAAACAAGATCATTCTTTTGCCAACAATATGTTTAATTTTGACTCTATTCAAATAAACTTTTGACAAAAATTGCTCAGTATATCTAGCTTTCAACCTATGCAAAAAAAAAAAAAAAAAATCTGTCTTTATCGCATGCACAGTAATATATTTACTAAAAATGCTCATATCTCAACGAATATTACATGTGTGAATTTTAACTTTCAAAATAATGTTTCTCTAATGTTTTGTCAATTTTTCAGCAAGTTTTGTAAAATTTTATGGAAATCCGTTCTAGTTATATGCAAAAAAATTGTCAACAAATTTAGTAATTTTTGAAAAACAAAATATCTATATATCTGCCTAAATAATTACACAATTCCTGCACCAAATCATACAAATATTGTATATAGTATGTGCAACAATGTATTAAAGTTGCAAGTCATTTGTATCTTTTTGTGATATAGGGTGATCCAAAGTATTTTCGCTCTTCTGGAATTTGTGGTTAGTCCCTTAATTGCACTTTTGACTAAATCAATAATGGAAAATATGAGTTTTTAAATGTTCTTTGCACGTAAAGTTTCAGGTTATTTCGTCTAATATTTATTTAAATAACCGAAAATATGTAAAACAAAAAAAAAGAAAAAAATTCTTATAATTTGAACACCCACTGTACACATATACAGGGTGTCCCAAAAAGGTTGAAACACGCTTTTTTTCTTTACCCGTTACAGATAAATGGGCAATGTAAATTGAAAAAACATCCAAATTAAAGTAGGGAAGACAACTACATTAAGAAAAAAAACCCTCCCATTAATTTTAAAAAAGTTATATTTTTTTAATTTTTATACAGTCCTCCTATGCAAATTTTGTCAATTACAAAGTTTTTATTTTTCATTCAACAAGACCATTAGAAAAAACCACATATCTTTAAAACCAACGAAATTATACAGAAAAGAAGTGACTCATGCCATTTTCTGTATCATTTAAAAAGCTAGCTTTTCGGTGAAAATAGGGATAATTTACAAATTGATAACGTAAATGTTTAAATCAAAAACTTAATATGTCGAAATATTCTCAAAAGCATTTAAATTCTTAGAATTTTAAAATGTATTTTGAATTTAGCATCTTGTTTAATAATGACTTTGAAACATTAGAGAATGACAATTTTATTTTAAGTTTATTTAAAATAATAATTATAATAATAATAAAATGAACACAGATTTCACAAAGCGAATGAAAATTCTTAAAATCTTCAAATCTCGCTATGCAAGTTTCATTGCTACATAATTATACTTTTTTTCGTGTTGCCAATAATTAAATTTATTTAATAATTCATTGTTAAAAAATATTCAGATAAATACATTTGACATTACAATTAATAAAATTATCAGAGAATGCATAAAATATTAACACAGTTCACAAATTAATAATTATGTATTCAAATTTAATGTGTGTCATAGTTTATAATAATAGTCTAACATACTATGTATATCAGCAAAAATGGAAGAAGGGTCAACAAGATCACTTACATATTAAATTTTGGATCATAATGGATTTTTAATGAATATGATTGAAATAATGAAGCAAAAATCTTTAAATTTATTTGGAAAACAATTAAAAAAATGTATTTCACAAAGTATTCTCAAAATGTTTTTCATCAACTCCAGTGCATAACTGAACTCTTCTAATAATGTTTTTGTAAACATTTTGGAATTCTTCTCCAGAAATATTGTTGCAAGCAACAATTATCTGTTGCTTAAGGTCATTCAAGTTTACGGGTTAAGTATTATAAACTAATGATCTAAGATGACCCCAAAAATAAAAATCGAGTGGTGTTAGATCTGAAGAGGGGGGGGGGGGACAATCTGTGGGTCCTTTCAAACCAATCCACTGCTTATTAAAAAATTTTATCAGCCAATTCGTCACATTTCTAGCTGCGTATGCAGGTGCTCCATATTTGGTTGAAAATACATACTTTTTACTAATGATAATGGTGTTGTTTCCAAAATATCGGTTACTATACCATGTAAAATAAGCTACATATAATTTGTGGCTATAAGTGTCCCTTCATAAAACACAGGACCAATCAGTTTTCCATTCCAAATTCTGCACCACACTGACACAGAAAACTTTACTTGGTGATGAATCTCTTGCACAAAAAAGGGCTTTGTATTATTCCAGTAATGATCATTATGTGCATTTATTGACCCATTTTCTGTAAATAAACATTAATCTGTCCACATAATGTTCTTAACAAAATTTAAATCCTTGTCTTGTTCAATTAGCAACCAGTTGGAGAATGCTATACACCGGTGATAATCAGAAGGGCATAATGCTTGAATTCTATGAATACAATATGGATGCCAATTGTGATTTTCAAGTATTCTATTAATTGACATCCTAGGTATTCCTGTATGTGAGCTTACTTGCCAAATGCTTGATTGGGGATTCGCTGAAAAATATGTGATGACGTCAATTTCTTGGTAGAATCGATATCTCCCCTGGCCAGGTCTTGGATGAAATGAATCAGTAGTTCTCAATCTTTCATCATTCGATAAACAAATGTACGTGAAATTTCAGGCAAATTTGGATATCGCCGTATAAATTCCCGAGCAGTTTCTGCATTATTTTTTTTTGCATTAAGAATAAATCATTGTTAATGCAAACAGCTCATGATTTGTTAAAAATACCATAAAACACAAACAATTATACTATGTTCTTAATTTGACAATGTGAAACTCAATAACTCTAAATCTTTATTTTGATATGTAAAAAAAAAAAAAAATTCGGTTGAGTTGTATACAAATGAAATAATTCTGGGAATAAAATGTGAATTTAAAAAATATTGTCTGCATTTCCTTATGCATTTTTTAAAAATCATTTCACATAAATATTTAAAATGTCCATATTATAATTAAATGGAAGAAAAAAAATCGTCTGGGTACAAATAGACATTTATTAGAACATAGTTTTGAAAAAAAAAAAATATATATATATGTATTACAAATTTAAAGACAAATTATGTAGATGCGCATATTATTTCTTTATTTATTTTTAAATTAAAATAAAGGTCAGTTTAAACACATAAAAATTTTAGATTACGTGATTTGATCGTGAATCAATCTAACATACTCAAGAATAGTTTTAATGCAAATGCAATGATACATTTTATCTTTTCATAATATGTCACAAATTTACATTTCTATTTTGATTTATGGTCCATATAATCAGAGTTCAGTTTCCAATTAAGTATAATTCATAATTAATTAAATATAAAACCTTAATAAATACTTCATATTTCATCGTTAATATTTTTGGCTGGGCACCCAGCTCTTTTCAAACGATCTTCATCTGTGCTGGATCTCTTAGAGTTGTGGTCTTTTATAGACTTCACAAGTTGATTCCACATCTGGTGTTGTTGCTATTTCTATGGCTTCTCTAAACATCGTGCAATTATAATTATTGCACGATTTTATTTGCAACGTTTTTAACATTTAACAGATACTAAATGAAATAAATAGCTTAGATAATAACATAAAATTCACATATCTAAGCTATTTATTTCATTTAACAGATACTAAACAGATGTTAAACAGATATTAAATGAAATAAATAGCTTAGATAATAACATAAAATTCACATATGAAGAAGAAAATGACCGACAGATAAACTTCTTAGATGTTAAAATTAGTAGAACCGGAAACCAAATTAAAACTACTGTGTACCGTAAACAAACAAATAGCAATGAAATTATACATTATAAATCTAAAACCCCTTTCCGTTACAAAATTAACGCTGTTAGTTCATATATAAATTGTGCAATATTAATATATAATGACCCTATCAATCTAAATAATGAATTTAATTTAATTAAAGATTTCACTAAAAAAGCCGGTTATCTTAACAAAATCATTAAAAAACTAATTAAAACCAGATTAAAAGCCAGTAACTATATACCTAATTTTCAAAAAACCCTTTTAAAATTCACCTCTTCCATACCTTATGATCACAGAACATCGAATAAAATAAAAAACGTTGCAAATAAAATTGGCGTAAATATCCCTATAAAACCTAACTCGAATACTTTTCAATTAATACGTAATGATAAAGACCCCATCCCCCCTTTGGAAACTGCCGGAATTTACCAAATATCGTTTGTAAATAATCAAGACAATAAACCAGGTTCATACATAGGTGTAACAAAAAGAAAGATTAAAACCAGACTCAACGAACATAAAAACGATGTCAAAACAGGAAAAATAAATACAGCTTCAGCTAAAACTTTTGAAAATGAAGAAATTAAAATAAATTTTGAAAAAACTAAAAAGATAGCAAATTGCAATATTTATAATTGCATGATGTTTAGAGAAACCATAGAAATAGCAACAACCCCTGATGTGTGCGCGACGCAATGGCTCCTGACCGGATGTGGAATCAACTTGTGAAGTCTATAAAAGACCACAACTCTAAGAGATCCAACACAGATGAAGATCATTTGAAAAGAGCTGGGCGCCCAGCCGAAAATATTAACGATGAAATATGAAGTATTTATTAAGGTTTTTATATTTAATTAATTATGTGTAAAGAGCTTCATAATAATTATAATTTTATTTATTCGTTGAGTACAATTCATTCAGTTTTAAAGGTACAAGAATGTTATTTTTTGCAATGGTGTTGTTGCATTGAAAATAAAAACTTTCTAATTGACCAAATTTGTCTAGAAGGGTCGTATAAAAAATTTAAAAGTATATTTTTTTGGAAAATTAACAGGAAGATATTTTTATTAGCGTAGTTTTATTTCCTATTTTATTTTGCACACTTTTGCAATTTACATTATGCTCTCATCTCTAACAGGTAAAGAATTAAACCACGGACCTGGACTTTTATGCTTCAACGTGGAGTTTTTTACTCTTACCGGCAGTTAGTGGTCACATTTAATTAATGGTTTTAGTATAAAGTTATTATGTTTATACATTTTTACTTTTCGCTTTAAATAGTGTTTTTACCCCCGTTTAGTGGGTAGATTTTTTTTTGTTTTTGACTTTAACATTTTTCAATTTTTATTGAAATATTATCTTTATATATATTATTATTTACTTGTTTAAGGAATGTTTTCCTAATGTGATCTTAATGATCTTTTCTTTATGAATATAAATTATCCCTAAGGACTTTACTTTAGCAACCTAATGGCAATTAAAATTCAATAACTTTTTAACCTGTTGTCATTTCATAAATGTTTTTGTTGATACTTAAATTGTCAGAAAGCCCCCCTTGAACTTAAACAGAAATTTTCACAATTTTTTGGAGGTTTTTTCGATTATTTATTATGCATCTTTAATTTTATCTCTCATCTTTCCATATTTACCTCACATTAAAAATAGATAATAAAACCATTTTCTCAAAATCGAAGAAACTTAATAAAAAACATAATTAAATTAAAAGAGAGTATCAACTTTTTACAAAACTACCAAAATTTCAACGTTACACCTACAAGTTTTAAAATTCATAATAAAACACTTACTATACTTTTTCTGCGCAAGGTAAAATAATTCGAAAGAAGAGTACTCTCTAAAATGTTACGACATAAAAATCAGAATTCTATAATAATATTAAAGTAATTAACGATATTGATTATCAAATTAAAAATACACATGATAGAGCCATAAGCACTGATTTAAAGGAGGCAACAGGGGCGGTCACCTCTGCTATAATTTTTCACGGAGAAAAAGTATCTTTAGCCTCTGTGCTTCCAACAGGTAAAAACTTCAAACGCGAAAATAATATTTTCATCACAAACTTGAATTGGAATGAAAATTTTCACATCCTTCAAATGTTTTGTTTTCTTCTCTCCTTCTTTCTTTACTGACGACGGATTAGTAGAAAACAGGATGTATACTTTATACAATGCTTCTTTTGCACGAGAGAAGCTAAACGAGATTGGGAGAGCCCCTTTTCAGGGTCTCACCGCAAAATAGAGCAGGCGACAGGCTTTTAAATGTGAGTCTGTTACAGTTCGTTCAAGTTAAACATATACTAAAAGTAAACAATAACATATGTGATTTGATGCCCTGAAAAATTGCCAGCTATCTTCAACTTTCGTTAAGAATTTGTACCTTTCCTTTTGTTAACTTTGACTTTTTATAACTATGGGTTACCTTTTAACCTGTACTTTTAAAGTGCAAGTTTTTAAAACCCCAAAACACACAAAGAATGGGTGGGATAATTTTCAGTTTTTATATCTTTAACCAAGACAGGCCGGACAATGAGATCTTTGCTCTTTAGGATGAGGATTAACTAAAGTGTTAAACACATTAACGTCTTTTGAAATTGGAATAAATTCTGTAGATCAAAAAAGAAAATTACAATAATAGAATCGCCTGTATGTCTAGATTTTAGACAGTTAGGTACAATGACAGAAACACCCTGATGAGCGATTGCATACATCCGGAGAAATTGCCTAACAAAATTAGAAAAACGGTCAGCCAGCATCTTCTAGGAGCCATGAGCCTAAACAAAAGGTAGCTAAAAAACATCTATGAACCCCATTGGAAGTGCGAAAATAAACAAAGTCCCCCCCCCCCCTTCTCAATGAGCTTTGCTTGGAAAGAATGAAAAGAATTTAGTTGAGAAATTTTTACAGCTGAGGCTTGGTAATTTTTTTTATATTTTAGCTTATCCAAATTATTATCTGATGGAGACAAATTCAGACAAAGGTCCCTTTGAAATAATTTTCATTGTAAGTCTTAATCATTTAATCTTCATTCTACTTCTTCAACAAAAAGACAAACTTAAATTTAACTCTTCTTCCTAAGTAAAGAGAACTGTTTTTAAATTTCATCTAATGAATTGAAAAATGTTTATTTTCTTAGATTTACTTATTTACTGCTGAACCAAAAAATAGAGTTGCGAGTGCCTTCCTACTGCTTCGATAGTAAAGAAAAACTGGAGATTTAAATAAAATAAAGCTGAAAAACGAGGTAAGATTTTCAATGTTTATTTTGAGATTTGAGACTTCTAGAGGTAAGTATAGCAGTTTGTGCATTGTTTACATTTTTGAAAAAATTATTATTGCTTTTAAAGCTGTTAAAATTACAAAATTGATTAAAAATAAAGTAAATAAATTAAAAAAAAAAAAAAAAAAAAAAAAAAAATTTTTATTATATACATAAAAAAGTAGTGCATTATTATCAGCAGGTTAATTATCAAGGAAGATCATAGATGATATATTAAATTACTTATACACTTATTAATTATTAATCATTAATTTTATTATTATTATTTTCAGAAACAAAAAAATTTGAAGTATTTTGAAAATTAGGTTAAAGTATTTTGAAAATATTATTTAAGTATGTTGTTTTAAATTTAGAAACTTTGAGAATCAAAATTAAGTTAATCAATATAAATTAATATTGATTCCCCCCCCCCCCCACACACACACACACACATTTTGAAAATACTTTAATAAACTAAAACTGTTGAGTTATCAATGTGAATTGAAATAGAGAAAATTCTTTTCTCAAAATTTGAAATTTTGCTGCTGTTGTAAGAAATCTATGTTAGAGAGAAAACAATTTTAAGTTTGTCACATGTTTTATTTCCTTGCGTTCCATTTTTACTTTCTAATATATTCAATAGAAGAAAGTATTGGATTCGTAAAAATTTTTGACCTCGGGTTTTTGATGGATTTACACGTTTTGAGAGCTGTAGAACATGATTTGGCCATTTTTAGAAAATGTCTGTGTGTGTGTGTGTGTGTGACAAAATGTTGTGGCAACTGTATCTCAGGAACTACTCTGCAGAACTTCATACAAATTGGTATGTAGTTGCACCTTGACATAAATTAGTGCCTATCAACTTTTGGTAAAAATTGTCTTACAGGTTGCATTGCCATCCTGCTTTTTCTAAATTTTTAACACGGTGATATAGAACAAAATTTTGTATAAATGTGCATAAAGAGAAAGTAATCATTATGAAATTTACAAGAATTATTTATAATAGAGATATTCAACTGGGAAAATTTTTTTGTATGTGTAGGAGCCTTGACACCCCCCCTGGAGGGGAAGTCCCCCCTCAAGGGGAGTAAATTTTCAAGATGGGTATCTTTCGAAAGGTCTCGTCAGTACCTATAAAACGAATGGTTGAACTACAAATCTGTGATAAGTTAAAACAAAGTTATCGATTTTTTTTTTTTTTTTTTTTTTTACTTTTAACGAAAAAAAACTTCGATTTTTTTTTTTTTTTTTTTTTTTAACGAAATTTAACCAAACTTGGTATTTAGTTGGCCCCTGACATAAACTGGTGCTGATTACATTTGGGGATCAGTCACTCAGCAGGCGGCGCTGTGATCGTATTTTTTCTAAATTTTTAACATGGCAGTATAGGACAAAATTTCCTATAAATGTACATAATGAGAGTTATTCTTAACCTGTTATTGTAAAATTAATATGAATTATTGATAATAGTAGTAGTTAATTAGGAAAAAAAAATTGTACATGTGGGGGCATCGTTTCACCACCCCTGAGGGGGAAGTACTTCCGGAGGGGGATAAAATTTCAAGATTGGTATCTTTCGAAAGATCTCGTCAATACCTTTAAGACGAATGGTTGAACTATAAATCTGTGATAATTTAAAACAAAGTTATCATTTTTTTTTTTTTTTTTTTACTTTTTACAAAAAAAAAAAAAAAACTAAAAAAAATCGTATTTTTTTTTTTTTTTTTTTTTTTAATGTTACTGGGTGAATTTGTATAGGAAAATATAGAAGAAAGACTTGTGGTGGCCACAACATACTAGTTTTAAATGATGACTTTTGGTTGAAAACTCAAAATACCAGAAAATTTTCTATTCAATTTAAATTTTGAAGTCTGACATTTTTAAATTTTTTCTTTTTATATTAAGAATGGTAAAATTATCATATATAATCATGTATAAAATCATGTATCACATATCCGTAGAAAAATGCACAGAAATACTGGTGTTGAATAATGATCAATAGAAACACTGCACCCAAACACCAAAAAGTACAAACTTACACAATTATCGATTTGAATAGAAGGGATTAAGTATGATATTTCATCAGCTGAAAAGCAGCAATTCTTTCATGTTGCACCCATGCCTACCATTATTTATTTATTTATTTTAATGTATATATTTTTTTAATGAAGTGCAGTGCTTAATTATTTGAATCGAAAGAATCATTATATGAATTTGCAATTCTTGGTGCTTTCTCACAAGATTAGTATTCCTTAATTATAATAATTTATTCATTAATTAGAATGCTGTTGTGTGTAATATCAAATATTACACAAACAACAATTACTAAAATTGCTTTATTTAAGTATTAGTGGTTCATGTTTTATTACACAATGCTTATTCAAAAATATTTGCTTAAACTTGTCAGTTTTTTGATATAATATATTTCATAAAAAAAACTTGCAGTTTGCAATGCATATTTATTCTGCTACTGGCCATAACAAAATTCAGGTTAAACATTTTAGCATATACATTTTAATTTAGAATATTCAACTATAATGCAGCATATCATTAATATTAAGTGTTTTATCAGTGCATAATTGAGAGGGGGGGGGGGGACCCTGACATTTTCATAGATGTCTATTATAGTGGACGTTGGGACTTCAGCAGATGTTTACTATAATACTAGATAATTTTTGGTATACTGTAAGAAAATATAAATTTTGAATAGAATGCTTTAAAATTGTGTTAAAAATTTAAAAATACCTACAAAAATTTAAATTTATTTTTTGTATAACTAAATTTAAAGTTTTTTTTTTTTTTTTTTTTAATTAGTTTTAAAATAATAAATATTACTTCAAATATTATCCACTTTTTATTTTCTTTTACTCATTTATTGCTTAGTTTAAACCCTTTGAATAATATATTGTTGAGATTAAATAAAATTTGACATTTTGAATTACTGTATCTGAAATATAATTTCATATTCAATAAAAAACCATTTTAAAACTTTATTTAAAACTTTTTATAATGATAAATAACTAGTGTCTAATTAATTTAATAATTTGTATTTTAAATTCGCCATTATTTTGAAATATTATGAATTAAAATGAGTTTTAAATTCAGTATATAGTAAAATCTGTCTTTTCTGAGCTAAAAAATTGTTCTTTCTAGTGTAAAATAGTTGAAAGATAGTTAAACTTTTCTTGCGAAAGGAAAAAAAAATCTAATTTTTCAAACAGGTCATTTTTTTATATTGATATTTTGTGTAAGAAGTTACTGTTTTTGTTACATTTTACTTTGATGTATATCTTTGTTCTCATTTATTAACGCAAAATAAATAAATAATATGCTATGCGAGACAAAAAATAAAATTTTTTTAGGGTTACACTGAAATTTCTATATCCGTTATTACGCAAATCTGTAATAATGCTGACACTTTATTTTTTTAGAGCTATTATTATTATTTTTTTTTTCAATCCAGCCAAACCGAATATTCCTACCAAATATTACGTACACTAACTATATACAATACTAACCAAATATTTGGTGCGATTCTGGTATATAAATTATATGTATATTATTACATTATATTATTTTGCTTAAGAGGCTATCTTAAACTAAAGATTAAAATAAATTCATTATTTTATCGAATAATTCATACAAATTTCATAAAAATGACAGCATAATCTTACTTTTTATGTTAATTTATTTTGTTTGAAACTCTAAATAAAAGTTGCTCATTAAAAGTGTAATTTGTAAATTGTTAAGTTTTTTTTTTTTTTTTTTTTTTTTTTTTTATTTATTTATTTACTTCAATATAAAGTAGGGCATAAAAAAAAGGCATTTTTGCTTAAACCTTCTTTATACTTTTATGAAAAATAAATAGATAAATAAACTCAATTTATTTGTCATTACTTTCCTGTACAGAAAATGAGCATTAAAATAAAAATTAAATAAATAGTAACTCCTTGTATAAGTTTTTTCTTCTTGAAATCTTATAAATTGTTATTTTTATATGTCATTCTTCATTAGAACTTCATGACAAAAATAGAAAAGGGGACTAAAAAATTACTCATGATTTTCAAAGCTGCATATGTCGCAAACTTGCAGATATGAAAAAATAGACCTATGATAGTAGTAAATGTGTCACTGGTAAAATAATGAATGAATATAATATGTCCACAAGAAAATTTGTCATTATTTTTAAATAATTTATCATTATTCTAAATTATAAGTTTTATAATTTTTAAACAGACACCAAAGAGTAAATTTTAGAAATAACTTTAAATTAGAATAATGAAAGAAAACATTGTTATGCTAACATCAGTAATTGCAAAAACAAGCAACTATTGTTTCGAATCGAAATAATTAGAATTGACCTTTAATCAAGCTTCATAAAACAATAATCACAAGTTTTTTGGCAGATATTTTGTTTCTATTTTAAGGGGTTGAACACAATGTTCTAAATGTAATGCATTTACCCTCCTCGTTTCTATATCTTTTCGCCTGATGAAAAGTCGTACTCAGTATTCTAATTATTTCAGTTCAAAACGGTTATTACGACTTGTTGCAATTTTATAGTGATCACAATGATTTTATTTATTACCTTCTTGAACAGAATTTTGGTGCATTTTACTGCACTAAAAGTATATGATTGTCCCTGGACGTTTCAAAAGCAAAAGATCAGTGAAAATATTGATTTTTCATTTTTTCGCTAAAAAACACTAATTTAAATTTTCAAATACATTTTTAAATTGAAAATTTTAAAATTTATTTGATCTTTATAAATGTAGTAAAAATGCTTTTAAAGTTTTAAATTGTGTTTTCACAGTTTGCATTTTTTCATGCATTGATGATCTTCAAAATGCTGTAACTTCCATAGATATTTAAGAAAAGACTTAATATATACATATATATATATATCTGAATAATTAATAGAAGCTATTTAAAAGATTTAGGGATGGATTTTGTAATATTTTTACAAGAAAAAATATTAAAAATAAAACTTGTTTTTTCTTCAAATTTTTGCATAGACTGGTAGATATATACTTTTTATTTATTTTATTTTTTTCTCAAAATATTAGTAAATTTCAAAATCCCCTTCTACAGTTATAACACATATTCTTATGGGTAAAACAAAACAAAACAACAACAAAAAAAAAAAAAAAACATGACAAAGTACAGAAAACTGTAGAAAAAAAGAATTTAAAAATTCTTAAGTGAAAAAAATAAAAAAAAATGTGATTTTTGTTTTTTTCTGTAAAAATTACTTTGCTTGTTAATAACATTTCATAATATACCTATAATTAGGTGATTAATAAAAGTTTCTTAAAAAAAAAAAAAAAAAACTAGTTAATCCTAGAAGGGACAAAAGGAGACAGCATCTGTATATGATTTATTTTAATTTTTGAGTAGCAAGTAATTTACAGTAGTGCTGCAAATTTACAACTTAAGATTTATGCTGTAATTTTTTTTTTTTTTTTACTTAATTATCAACCTTCTTTATCAGCTTCGTAACTAAATTGCTAACCAATTTTCCCTTGCATTTCTAGCTTTCAGAAAATTTTTTGTCTAATCCATGTTTATATATAAACAAAATGTATAAAAAAAATTGCAGCAATATATTCCCAGCAGGAATTAAATCATTTTGGGGCATCATCATTTAATGCATTAGAATCCTTATTTCCGTCTCCTTTCCACCTATCTCCATAAAAGGAGAAATAAAGAATTTATTGAAATCTCACCAAAAAAATATATATAAATAAATAAAATAAAATAATCTCATAAAACAAATGTTGTTATTTTTTCTTATTAGGTCATTGCGCTGAGTGCACATGCTTAAATATTGCCCATTTATAAACATTAATTTTTTCCCTTGCGTATTTTATTAATAGATCATTATTATATCGTTTCAACAAAATATAATCGTAACTGAACCACGTTAGAGAAATATTATATAGATTACCAACTCAAACTTAATTATCTTGTTTTATCTTGTATTTCATTTTGCATGTGCGCTTTTTATTTTCTAATTCAAAATTATTTAAAAATAATAATAATAATGTCCATTTCGAAACTGATTACTATTAATTTTCTTTAACTTTCAAAAAATAAATAAATAAATAAAAATAATAAATAAAAGATGAAATTCTGGCAAAAGTGGAATTTAGCTAATACAGAGGACTATTAGTTTTATATTTTTCAAATTATAAGATCGTTTTCAAATTATTCAATTATATTTTCGATAAGTGTCCAACTATCGTAAAACTGGTATCGTAAAAATTCATAGATTGAGACTAATAGTCCTCAGTCCTAAAAAAAAAAAGCAGAAAAAATGCCGGGTCGCCTTAAACGTATGGAGCTAAGGTGTAATTACAATATATTAACTTGGTTTGCTCTAAATAATGATGTTCCTTGAAAGTAAAAGCAATTGTAAACAAATAAAAATTAATTACTATATAATTAAGTCATTGCCAATATTAATTTCTAGTAATGTGATTTTTTAATTAATCATTTTCGGAACTCCCCCCCTCCCCCCTTCAATCGGTTGTCAGCAATAAATCTTTACTCTGGGACTCAAAGTTAACTTGGGATTCAACCTCGAGAACCTCTAATTGGTCCTTTCTATTTTTAGTTGTTTCTAAAGCCTCTGCAGCATCTTGTTTGGTCATAAAGTTTATAGTAGCACTTTTATGTGTAGAGAAAACTTCTAACTGTATTTGCACAGCTTTGGGAAATAATGCAGCTATTTCACTAATTGTAGTCTTCAATGGAAGTGATGAAATGAGTAATTTCTTTAAATTTATACCGGCAGTCTCTTCTTTTGGGATATTCTGTCTTTTACAATTAATGGAATCCATCGTGAAAGGCTTTTTTCTTAATTTCTTTCTTTTAAGAAGTTTGGAATTTTCTTCAACTTTTCTCTTTAACTCCTTCAGCTCTTCTGCTAACTGCAAAACCGTTTCAAATAGTATTCATTTTTCGTCTTTTTTTTTGAAGAAGTGTTTTCTTGATTTTGCAATCTCATTTGGAAAATATTCATCTGACTTTGTTTCTTTCGTCGAGGCTCCTCCTCTTCCTCACTGTCATCATCTTCACTATTATCGTCCTTTAAAAGCATTTTCTTATCGTCATTCTCGTCGTCGTCATTATTTTCACTTACAGCTTTTTTGGAAGTTTCTAATGATGTTTGGGATAATATAACAGGTTGAGGGGTTTCATTTTTACACTTTTCAACACTTTTTAATGTTTCATTTATTTCTGGGGACTTCTCAGAAATTTCACTTTTACAGTTAATGGGAGCGTCAATAGCAATATTCGTCTTAATTTCATTTTTATATGCATTTACTGGAAGAACTGTTACTAAATTTACTTCAAGAGAACTAGATTTATTTTTCATAAAGATACCCTTTTCATTTATCATCGTCTCACTCAACATTAATACATTCATTCCGATTATTACGTCATAGGGTATTACATCATTGTTTACAACATAAAAAGTAACTTTGTGTTTAAAACTATCAATTTTCATATCTTCATCAAATGAGCCTAACGGCTTTACGGAACTTTTCCCAATCCCCTTCAAAGTGGTACTCATAGAATTTAATCTATTAACATTCAGTTTATTAAAAGTATTTTTATGCAGCAATGTTGCTTCACTCCCTGTATCGATAATACCGCTGAAATTTATATTATTTATTTGCATAGTTTTATTCAGGCTTTGATTTACTCCGATGCACAATGCCTCAACTTCGAGTTTCAAACCCGGACATTCTGAGCTCTTATGCCCAAAATGTTTGCATGAAAAACACTTAAAACCTTTCTCTCTATGGGGGCAGTCTCTAGACAAATGGTTTTTATCACCACAATTATAACAAAGTTTACTTATTTCCCTTTTAGGATTAAATTTTTCATGCACATTATATCTTATGGGTTTCAATTCTACTTTTTATGTTTACCTTTTTCACTATCTCTCAAACATTTCATACAATTTTATTTTCTCTTTGAAATCGTGAAGACTTTTTGCACCATACAAAATAACTTTATTTTCAGATTTATCATTAATTCCTTGGATCACATAGTGCATGATCGCGGCATCATCAATATGCCCGTTCTTACTGAACTCACGCATTTTAAAAAAATACTCCGTAGCAGATTCATCGCCTCTTATTTTCCTTTTACTTAATATGTCATGTAAAGAGGCGGAATTTATCTGTACTTTAAATTCCTCAATGAGCGCTTTTTTACATTTTTTATAAGTAAGTAGCGCTTTCTCAGATTTAATAAATGGTGAAGCGTTTCCGCTCAAAGATCGTTTACAAAAAATAATTTTTTGTAGTTCAGTCAAATTAAACATTTCCGCTATTTCTTCGAATTCGTTAAACCAAAAGTTTATATTTTCATGCAGCTCACCGCTAAATTTTGAAATGTTATTCTCAAAATCGTTAAATGAAATGGCTGCACCCTGTGTTCCAGAATTCTTAATATTAACACAATTATTGTAACATTTTTTACTTTTATTATAATCATCAATATCATTATCATTATGGCATTGCACCGAGGAATCAATTTTCGTGACGTCACTATTGCTGCTAGATTCATTTTCAGAATCACTATCCGAATCATTCTCTGAATTTTCTTTTAGTGATTCAATGTCACATAACTTCAATAATAACCTGTCTCTTAACTCTTCTTTGTTGCCATCGAAGGAAACATTTCATAAATTACTGATTATAATCAGCTTATTTAGCATAAAATTATCATCTATAAATTTTTGTTTTTTAATATAATCGTCATCATCAACGGCAAAATTAAATCCGGAGAATTTTTTTTATTCTGCATCTGTTTTTTCGATCACCTTCATTTTAAAAAATAAATCGATGCAGAATTTTAATCTTTTTCCTTTCCTAGTGCAATACCTATTTTAGGAATGTCTTCTAATGAAACCATCATGCAATAAAAATAAAAGTTGACGTACCTTTGCAGAACAGGAACAACAGATGCCTCGTTGTTTTAATTTAAGTAGATTTCATAGGTGCTTAGATTTCTGTCGATCATGAAGCATCACTACACACTTTAACATTTATTCATCCAATATGAATTTCAGATCAGGCATAATATTCTTTATTGTAACCACTATTCATAGCATGATTAAGCATGCGAAGAAATTTCAAAACAGTTTTTTTTTTTTTTTAAAGTCAATTAAAAGTTCAGTCCAGTCAATAAAGAGTTTATATTTTAAAAAGTTCAATGAATTAGAAAAATAGTTCTTTTTTCAACGTTCCATCAAAAATTTACGTTAAATCAAAATTCACATTCCATCCCACTTCTGACTTGTGGGATGGCCAACTTTCATGGGCGTTAAACAGAAAAACTAATACTTATTTATCATTAATTATAAATTTAATAAAAGGTTAAAGTATAATATACATATTTACAAGACGATAATATGAATTAAAAGAGTACTGCTGACCAACACAGTCATGTTTAAAAAAGTCAAAGTTTATGTTTAACAGTTTACTATAGCACAGTTTTTGTCAAAAGAAAACATAACATAGCTTTCGTTTTCGATTGCTTTAGAAAAGTACACGCTAAGATACAGAACATCATCTCGGCGAACTTTCGTCATCAGCAGATCAAAATCCGTACGTCCATACGTCTCAAAATTCACTCAGCTCCCGTCGATGAAGAAGCGTGCTCCGGAAGTGACGTCCGTCTGACATCACAGCTGTGTCATTCCGTTACATGCGAGTTCAACCTCGCGTCGAAGATACAGGCTGCGGCAAAGGAAACTGGGCAGTTTTGGAATCAAACGTTAGTGGAAGCATGGTGCCGACACTACATTAATATAAATGACAGTACTGCGAAGATCGAAACAGATATCAATAAAGTGCCCATGCAAAATAAAAACCATATCAGAAATATTGCCCATAATGGATGCTTCAAAGACCACAAAAATCCTCCCCCCCCAAATTTCGACACACTGTCAATAAAAGAGAAGGCCCTGCTTACCCATTAGTAAAATAAATGACTTAAATCTACCGGAAACTTTTACCACCATGTGATAACAGTCTAAATTAAACCAAAGATTTTATTAAAAGATTAAGAGAATTAAAAACTAGTAAAAATGATCAGTTTGTTAGTTTTGACCTAATAAATTTATACTCTCTATCGAAATCAATGACATCTCAAACGTAATTAATCAAGCTATAAAAGAAAAATATGAAACTCCTATAGCCGAAACATTAATAGCCACTAGTAACCTATTTTCCATTAAAGCTACTTTAAATTCAACGATATTATATATAAACAAAATATGGGAGTCCCAATGGGCTCACCCATATCAGGAATCGTTGCGGAATTTAAACTAAAATTACTTGAAGACATGAGCTCATTGAAAAATAAAATTAAATTCTGAGTCCAATACATAGACAACATTTTTGCTATAGTCCAAAATGACCAAGATGTCAATGAAATCCTTAATGAATTAAATGAATTAGATACAAATATAAAGTTTACTTTTGAATGCGAAAATAACAATGAAATAAACTACTTAGATGTACAGGTAAAATGAGAGAATGAACACATTAGAACCACAGTATACCTTAAACCCATGGCAAGTAACGAAATAATTAACAGAAGTAGAACCCCCTACCATTATAAAGTCAATGCCATTCACAGTTATATTAATCGAGCAATTCTCATATGTTCTGATAAATCCAATCTAAACAAAGAACTTAAATTCATTAATAAACTGACCATCGAAGCAGGGTATCCTAAAAATCTTTTTGAAAAATTTTATAAAAAAAGAATCAAACAACTAAATAAAATACCAAATTGGCAAAAATCCCCCCCCCCCCCCAAAAAAAAAAAAAAAAATTGTACCTATTCTATTCCTTATAACCAAGGAACATCAAGTAAAATAAAAAATGCTGCTAGTAAATTAAATATAAATATACCAATAAAACCTAATCCTAACATATACCAAATAATAAAAAGCAATAAAGATTCAATTCCTCCCACCAAAATGGCTGGTATTTATAAAATCTCTTTCAGAAATCAAAATAATGAAGAAGGTTGTTATGTAGGTGTAACCAGAAGAAATATAAAAACTCGTTTAAAGGAACACCAAAGTGATATAAAATATGATAAAAACACCACCGCTTTAGCTAGAAATTATTATGGGAACAATATCGACATCAATTTCAATAACATCATCAAAAATGCGAATTATAACAACACTACCTATGCGTTTTTTAAAGAAACAATTGAAATAGTTCATAACCGTAATGCCATAAATGACCACGAATCAGCCAGAATCAAAATAATGTGGCACCACCTATTTGAAAGTGAAGATCAAGAACAAGGTAGTCACTGTCCACTACAGCAAGATGCACTGAAGAAGCGGAGGATCCTGCGATGAAAAGCTTTTGCAAATGGAATTGAAGCAAATAAGTAAGGTTTCTATTAAGTAATTAAACTGTGTTTCAATCTTTTTGGGACACCCTGTATACATACAGTGCAGCTCACCTGAATAAAATAATTTCCATTATGACCCCCCAAGTGCTTTGGGTTAGACAGGCCTGGGTCAAATGATGCACAGTAATCAATGCATCCTTTAAAGTGAATAATTTTTATTTATGATATTTTAGTAAATAAAAATAAAAGACATAATTTGTATTAAGACTATATCTGTACTGATAAGTATAAAGGATTTAAGTCCATATTCTTGATTTTTCAGGAGACGAAAAATAAAGTTAAACTAACTAAAAACTAATCAGAAGAATCGATTGGGAAAAAGGGATTATGTTGGTTTATACGCTTTACACCCTTCAGTGATTGTCAATCTTCATTTAATAAAGGGAAAATTTGAATTAAATATATTATACCAAAGATGAATGCTAAATTTCTGACATGAATCTTTTTTTACCAATGGATTTTCTCAAAGACTAAATGACATGGATTTAAATACTTTATACCTATCGATAGAGAATATTTTTCTGAGTATGACTATGTACTTAACTCAAAACCGACATTTTTGGACTTAAATCCTTTATACTTATCAGTACAGATATATAATTGAAATTATTTTTAAAAAAGAAAAAACAACATTTGAATTTATTTCCAATTTGTTAAAAATTTGTGATTATGAAAATTTAAGAATGGGACAAATGAATAATAGAAGAAAAAAAAAGTGATAGAAAATATAACCAAATAAAGATTATAAATTAAAATCAAGCATTCTGAAACTAAAATTTATTTGATAAATACATCCACACCAAGATTTACAAGCATCCAAATTCATGTTTAAAATTAAGTTATATTTTATTTTCCTTTTTAGTGTATTAAAATTTAAAATATTGTTTACATTGAAATTAACAATTCAATTTATATTTATTACAGATTTACAAAATCTTATTACTTTCATAAAAAATACTGACAAATCAAAGTTACTTCAAAAAATGTGAAATAATGCGAGCCAGCAGAGCAGGTATGCTGTAATTTAAACATATCACAGACTTAAAATGTAAATCTTACATACATATACATTTCTAATTTTACAGTATTATATTTCACACTTTCAACTAGACACAGATCTTATTTATTTTTTCCAAATATTACAGACTGATTTAGAATTTTTTAAATGCATTATGAAATCAAACACCTTTAAAATTTTAACATATCACAGATTTAGAAATAGTCGACAATTTACAAAATTAAAAACATGATGCATAGTTTATTCAGAGTATTTATTTATTTATTTTTTCCATAGTTTATAATAATTGAGAGTTTATTTTTTAAAGTAAGTAATAAATTTGTAATTTAAATATAAATTAAGTGTAAGAAATTTAAGAATCAAAGTGTAATAATTAATGGAAAATAAATATATACTACTTGAGTCAAATAAAATCATTGAATAAAAATGAATTGAATTATAAAAATCTGTTTAAAAAAAAGTCATTAAAATCATAAAAATGAATAAATAATACATTAAAATTAATTAATAGACACACACATCAAATTTGCAACAGTCTGGGGCTGATTTAATTTATTTTGCCAGTTATTTTCATAATTAAATGATAAAAACATATAAAATCATAAATATAAATAAACAATTTTATTCATTAAAATCTATAAATAGAGTCAAACACCAAATTTCCAGCAGTCTAAGATGCTGATTTAATTCACCTTGTTAATTATTATCATAATTAGATAATAATAATATATGACTAGGTCTTTAAAATCATAAAAATAAATAATTTAATTAATTAAAATCAATAAATAGAGTAAAACACCAAATTTGAAGCAGTCTAAGGTGTGATTTAATTCTTCTTGTTAGTTATTGTCATAAAAAAAATCTATGAATAAGTCATTAAAATCTTAAAAATAAATAATTTAATTAATTATAATCAAGAGTAAAACACCAAATTTGAAGCAGTGTAAGATACTCATTTGATTTATTTTGACAGTTATTGTAGTGGTCATCACTACTTGGATAATAATATATATACATGGATCATAATGATTTAACAACAAATTATTTATGAACAACAATTTCTAAAACATTTCGTACCCAATTGCTCATGCTTTTGAGAATGCAAAAGTAAATAATCAAGTGATATCAAAAACAAAGTACAAGCATAATAATAAATTCTTTGAAATAATAGATACAAAAATTATAATCATATATATTTAATTTTTGCATTTTTGCACTATTTATAAATATATTTAAATAGCAGAAATAAAATAATGATTGTATAATTTTATTTAGACATTTATTTACATTGCTTTATTGTTACTATTATGTACATTATAACTCTCATTGTTATTCATAAATTAACTTTCTCAAAAGCATTAAAGAAATTATATAAGAAACTACACTAACAAAGAAAACATACATAATATTAACAATGTTTACAAAAATTATGCTCAATCATTTTTCTTAAAAGTTTATTTTTTACAAATATATAACTGCAAGTTCTTTAGAAATTACTACTGTAAATAAAATAATCGCAAAAAGTGTTAGCAATTGTCCCAATTTAAATAATAATAACACATTAAATAATGCTTTATAATTTTAATTAAAATAAATTATATTTACTTACACTAAACTGATTTAAAATTTGTTAATTAGTAGTACATAAAATGTAAATAAAAGTTGTATAGAAATTATATTTACTTATACTAAATTTTATTGAATTATAAAATTAGTAAAATTATTAATTAGCAACTTTTATTGTCCGTTCAGAATTGCTGATAACTATTGAAGTAGAAACAGAAAATAACATTTTATTTTCTATTCTGAAATGACGAAGAGGAGTTGAAATATGAAGAATTTGAGATTTTTTTTATAATGATATGGAATTTTGAGAATTCATTTTAAAATAGTGGCAAGCGAGGTGGACAAAGCCAGCTAGTATAAAATGAAAGTATATATAATTTCATCTAATTTTTCTTTCAAATTGAAAGTGAATTTATTAAAATAAAAATTCAATAAACGAAAATATTTATATAAAAGTAACACTTATCCATATCTTAATTATTAAAATAATTTTCCATAAGTAATAGACTTGTATATTTCTAGTGTAAAGTCAACAACTGTTACTCTGAAAATTGATTTAAATTTTAGTTATAAAACGGATATAATCGATTATTATTTTTTTTTCTTTCAGTCAAACATATGAATAAAATAGTAATAATGAGAATTTATTTTTTAGAATATAAAAGTAATAATGAATGCAAGATGAATATATGTTATTTCTCATCTGTACTCTCGAATAAAAATTTATTTGGAAATATATTAGGAATGTGTTTTTTCATTATTTATTTGCATGCCTATTATTATTATTTATTGTTTAAGGAACAAGCTATATTAACATCTACATCCTTTTTATGGTTTGTTGTGTACTATCTGGAGGGGGAAAAGTCACATAGGAGAATTTTATTCATAATTTAAATAAAATTATATAAAGAAAAATGAAAATTGATTAAAAATTAGATTAATCGATTGATGAACTACGATTAACCCAGTTAAAACTGTTAATCGATTCCCACCCCTAAAAACTGGATTGCCTTATTCATATTACATAAAATATTATGCATATTTATAATTTGATAGAAAAAATAAATTTTAATATTAAAAAGTAGTAACATACAAAGACATCTACCAGATATTTATCACATAATGAGAGAAATATATATATACTGTAAAATCCCTATTATAAGCCACCTATTTTTCAAATGCAAAACCAGAAAAAAAAAAAAATAATAAGGAGGGGCTTATAATAGAGATTATTAGAATTTTTTTTTTTTTTTTTTTTTTTTTTAAGTTGTGGTCGAACCATTTATTTCCAGAAAATGAAACTAGAAACTAATATATATTATATCTAATCCAGAATTGAATGTAACTTACAGAAATAAATTTTTAAATATTAATTCAAAATCTATTTTATTATTAACTAAAAATTAATTTTTTTTATATGGTTAATATGAAAGATAATATATATATATAGTTTGTTTTTGCTATTGTTAAGGTAAATCTTTAAGGTCATCAAATATTAATTAATTTGGAGTATATAAATTAATATGAGTGTATATTTAGGTAAATATGAAATGCATAAAACTCATTTCATATATTGTTGTTAAACATAACATTTTCTAAAAAAATGACATCAATCTTTTTAAGAATTAAAAGAAATAATTTAAATTAAAAGAAAAGATAGTAATTTTTTTTAAATGCAACCTTTGTTAAATAAATAAAAGAACTCTATTTGCTATTTAGTACGTGAAAAATGAATAAAGAAAAGTTTACTCATATGTTCAATTATTTTAATGAATACTGAAGAAGCTTATAAGAACATTTTCTGAAATTAAGACTGATGCTGCCATCTACCAGAAAATAGGTTTACAATTTTGATTTCAATATAAAGCTATAGTTATTTTATAGTTCTCATTCCCAGTTCATTGTTATTTTATTAAAACAAAAGAGGGGAATTAGTAATTTTTGCTGTAAAAAAATTATTTTAAAGAAAAAATTTATTTAAAATCATTAAAAATACATAAGATTTCGGAACTTAATTTTTTTACTCAAGATGGAAAAAAGGGAGGGAGAGGGCTTATTTTTAGGATTATGGAAAAAAATCTAAAAATGCCTAAAAGTGGGGAGGGGCTTATCTTCGAAGGGGGATTTATAATTGGAATTTTACGGTGTATATATATATATATATATATATATATAGCCACAAAATAATAAATTTAATATTTATAAAAAAAACTAAAGAAAAAAATGCAATTTTTTACTAATTGTTTTAAACACAGTTTGTTATTAAAGTCTTTTTTTTATTATTATTATTAGCTTATGCATAATTAGCATCAAATATCTAAATAATTTTACACAATTTAAGACTTTAACAGGATTTGGCACCTTTGATGCCAACATTGAAGTAGCTTTCATATAACGGCTTACATTTACATTTATAAACTGAACTATATTAGATTTATTCAATAAAATAAATATTTAGACAACAATTCTTATGGTTTTTGATATATTTTTTACAGATTTGAAAATTGTGCTTTCTCAGTTTGCAATTTTTCATGATCTTCAAAATGGTAGAACTTCTACAGATACTTAAAGAAAGACTTAATATATATATATTTGGATGTTTAAAAGAACTTATCTAAAAGAATCAAGGATGGATTTTTCAATATTTTACAAAGAAAAATTATTAAAAATAAAAATATAATAATAAAACACAATTTTTTTTCCAAATTTTTTCCTAGACATACTTTCTTTTTCAAAAACTAATTAATAAATTTTAAAATCCATCTTTAATTTCTTTAAGCAGGTTCAATTAAACACTACCCCCCCCCCCATCCCAAATATATACATATATATATAAAGTCTTTTCTTAAATATATGTAGAACTTTTAGCATTTTGAAGATATGAATTCATGAAAAAATACAATTTAAAGACTTCAAATCAGTAAAAAGTTTATCAAAAACCATAAGAATTGTTGCCCGGATATATATTTTATTGAACAAACCTAATATAGTTCAATTTAAAAATATTAAATGGAAATTAAGCTTTTCTATGAAACTTATTTCAGTGGTGCTGTCAACGGTGCCCAGTCCCTTTAAAAATACTAGTAAAATTGATTGTACAAAAATTTTATTAAATAATTAAATCAAGAAAGAAAAGGAACATACTTTAAATAAGCTAACACAATAAGCCTTAAGATTTGATACATACAATGACATTGTAATGTGTAATATAACAACCTAACCTAACCTATTAATTTATAATGAAAATGGAAAAGAGGCTTTACTTCAAGTTCAGTTAATTTTCTTCAAACAAAAGTACTAAGTACACTATGCTGCAAAAAAAAAAAAAAAAAAAAAAAAAAAAAAAAATTGCGAGCCCTGATACCATTCCTGCTGAGTCTTATGTAAAATGACCTCCTGAATCTGAATATGACCTCATTTTGCCTCATCACCCACCGTTTTCTCAGGACGTCACCTCCTCCCCCAATTTTTATCACTCTTCAGTAATTTTATGGTCATGAATGGAAAATAATGGAGAATGGAAAATAATTACTTTAATGCTTATATATATATATATATATATATATATATATAATGTATAATAAGTGATAATAATAACTGATTAATAAAATATAATAAATGTAACTTATAATTTCAGTGGCAAATTCCCCCCTCTAAATCTTTCCCTTGCTGCAAATGTCCATGTTATAGAATTTTCACATCCTAAAGCCCTCAGAAGATATTTAACAGTTAAAAGATTTCTTTTCTCCACAATAAATAAAATTTATAACCATAAAATTACCGAAAAGTGGTAAAAATAAGGAGGGCGTCCCCAAAAAATGGTGGGCAAAATGGCCGTCATATTCAGATTCAGGAGGTCATTTAACATAAGAATTCGCAAAAAAGGTGTTGGGGGCAATTTTCTTTCTGAGCAGTGATATTTTCTTTTCTTAACCCTCTGACCGCCTTGGAAAGGGACAATATTGTAATGTTCTTTTTACTATACAGTTTTTACAATATACTCAAATGCTAGTGATTTTTTCAAATATATATATATGATCTTCATACTTAAAAATCAAATTAAAAAATAATTATGTAAATTTGAATTGTGAGTAAGTAGTGGGAAAAAACAACAGCTGAACGCATAGATATATCTGGCAGTGGTAGTCAGAAGGTTAAAACTTCCCTTCATAGTTAAAATATTTTTGAAAATTATGGAAATACACATATATAAAAAAATACTTAATTTCCAACTTAATGGAATACTTAAAAGAGAAACAATGAATATCAATTTTACTTTTTTAAAATCTATACGATAAAACTGAATTATTTGGGCTCTGGGGGGTTTCCCTGAAACCAAAATGATAAAATGAATAAAGCTGCTCCTGACACTAATTTAGTGAAGTAATGGACATAATTTGTATCCTTTGTGAACAAACTATGAACTACATCTATTTCTTCAATAAATCGGTGACAGGGGTGATTTTAAACCATTTTTTCATATTGAGTTCAAGTAACCCTCCCAAGGTTCAAGTAACCCAGTTTTATGGCACTTAAGAAATTTGCATGATAGAACAACGTAAGCATAACAAATAATATCTTTTCGACGCAGAAAGTCTGTGAATATATTAGTAGAAAGAATTAAATATTCTACGATTGCAGTATAGTTTGTTGAAGTTTACTTATATTAATAAATATTAATTTGAATATTATTTATATCTGTACATACAAGGATGCTACTATGAAAATCAGTTTCATAGAAAGGTTTAAAAAATGTGTAACAAAAACAGGCAGATATCCGACTCTGATGCACAACTGCATCTAGATTTTTGCCGGTGGTAAGGAAGAACTCCAACATTAACTTTCAAAGTAATAAAACATTGTCACGCTAGATAGCTGTAAGTATCTTTATCAGTGCGCTCCAAGTATTCCTTTTCTATTAAAATATCTATACATTTCTGAAAATAAAAAGAGATGTGAGAAATACATACATATAATATATATATAAAAGCTATACATTATTTGTCTTAAAATAAATAATACTAGAAATTGACAACAGATGAAAGAAAGAAAGACAAGACTATGGATGAAATTCTGTCTATGGCAGAATTTAATTTAATACGACAAGACTAATGAAATTTGTGTTTTAACACCCTTAAAAAAAAAAAAAAAATAATAATAGAGGGTGTTCAGTAAAATTCCTAAACACATATTCAAATAGTATATTGATTTTTAATTCCAAATAAATTATTGGAATTTGAATGCATTGATTGTATAGTATCTTCCCCTAATTGTTTAATACTTACTTACTAAATATTTAAATTTTTTTAATAATCTTAAAAACAATTTCGCATTTATTGTTAATAATTAACAGTGTCAATTTCTACAGAACAAAACATAATATATATATATATATATATATATATATATATATATAAACTGATTATTCGATACTTAAATGATACTCAAAATTCATCACAGATTAATTAATATAATCCATTAACATTCAGCCAACACCCGTTGGCTATGTGGTCAGAGAACAGAACCACGAACCCGAAGACTGTGAGTTCAATCCTCACTGACAGTAAGTTGGAAAAAAAAAATATATATATATAAATGTTTTTACAGATTTCACAAAATATTTTAAGATAGAGTTCGTTTAAATTAGAGAAGTAAATAGTAAAATTAGAGAGAGAATATTAGGGCATTAGAGTAAGAGAGTAAGAGAGAAAATAGAGATAGAGTAAGAGTATTAGAGAATTAAATAATAAAATTGGGTATTAGCAGGCATTTTTGAAGTGGAACATTATAAATTGGTAACTACTCAAAATAGCAGATTGAAAGAAATAGCCTTGTACTAAAAACACTTGAAAACACTAATCTAAATATTCAGAAATATTTAGCCAAAAACCGTTGACTATGTGGTCAGAGTACAGAGCTACGCACCTGAAGGTTGTGTGTTCGATCCTCACCGATGGGAACAGAAAAAAAATACATATAGAGGTTTTTAAGGATTTCACAAAAAATTTTAAGATAGAGAAAGAAATTAAATGGTAGAACTGGATATTGGATGGCATTTTTGAAGTGGAACACTATAAATTGGTAACGACACAAAATGCCAGATTGAAAGAAATAGTCCTGTCATACTAATGAAAACACATGTTAATTATAATTAACATTTGGAAACATGAGCCAAAAATGAAAAAAAGAATATTTAAAAATTTGTGTTTTTTATTCAAATAATGGAATATGAGTAAAGAAAGGTATTGTTAAATTATTTATGAAAATTTGTTTCGGTATGAATTCCACAAACTTCTAGATGTGAAAAAAACTACTACATTTAATCACTCTCACTGGAAATTGAAATCTTGAAAATTGTAAGCAAGATTAAAATCAAAAACGAATTTACAATGGTACTTTAAAAACAGTAACTGCAACTTTGCGATTCAAAAATATGTGGTGAAATAGCGTGATGTTAGTAAAATCATATTCCCACCACTAAAAAAGTATTAGTTCAAATTGTGACTATAAATATCAACTTGCGCAAAATTACATAGGTATTTTCGAAGTGAAACACTATAAATTGGTAATGACGCAAAATGCCAGATTGAAAGAAATAGTCCTGTTGTACTAATTAAAAAAAAAAAAAAAAATGTTTAAATGTTATGTACAAATATGATATAGATGTCTGTATTTTAAAAGACTAATAGGACCATTTCTTAATATTTCTAAAAGAAAATGAAAACACCATAAAAAAACACACTATTTGTGATGTTCAAGAAAATCTACCTCTTTATGAAATCAACTAACTACCCTCTGAAATCATTAATCATTATTACCTTCATTACAATATAATTGCTAGAGTGTATCAATAGAATATTATATACTAGATTTACCTTTCTAGATTTTATTCTAATATTTGAATTAATTACATTGTCGAAATTCATATGTACAGTCAGTCAAAAAAAAAAAAAAAAAAAGGAAACACCCCCACCTATCTCATCAGTAAATTGTTGCAGAAAGACACCAAAGGTACCATTCGTCAGGGAATTTTGTTCTCTTTTAAGCTAATTGGAAAAAAATAGCTTAAGGGGTCGTCTCCATATTGAAATCGTGTCAAACTTTAATTTTTTCAATGGTATCATATATTTTTGATTTCGGATATCAATTCTACAGTCAATTTCATCCCCAGATATAAATTTGGAAGTCATATGGTGTATAAGTTTAGGAGTTATACACGTCTAAACTTTCAAGCTTCTAATGTTAAAGTCTGATTACACATTTATATTCATATCTCCTACATTTTTATTTTTTTTTACCTGGTTTTTTTTATGATGTTAATAATAGGTTTTCCAAACATATTTATGAGTTTCATTAAGATTTTAATATTTTTTATCAATAGAATAAAAATTATTAAATTAATATTTAAAATAAATATGTATTTTGACCTATAATTTTTCTAACAGATATCGATTTCTAGCACCTTAAAATACGCGTATGCAAATTTGCAGCTCATTGGGCCAAATAGTTCTCGAGATATTCCAGAAAAACAATCAAAGATCAAGTTTGGGGGCGATATAACGATTACAAAAACTGTATTTACAAGTAGCATTAGCAACAATCAGTTTTTAATTTTATTGCAGACGATATTAAGAAAAAAAAGTTTTAATTCACTTTCATATATTTTTAATTATTTCAACAATGTTTTTTTTTTTCTTTCAGCTGAAATAAATTGGAATTTAATTCTGAAATAAATTGTATTATAATATTAGACATGTGTGTAAATTGAAATACAAGAGCACATTGAAGAATTGCATGCAATTTAAAAATGTAGTTTAATATTTATTTATTTATTTATTTATTTATTTATTTTTATTTATTTATTTTTATTTATTTTTTTTTTTTAAATTTATATCTTTCCTTACTATATTATGTAATGTTTTCGTAATTTTCTTTAGAAGAATTGTGATTTCTAATTTCTATAGTCGCTATTATTAATAGTGTTGGAAATATAAAATAACCAATAAAAATAATATAATATTATTACAGAATAAATTATTTCTTTGAGTTGGACAGAACTTCATAGCTGAGAGATCAGATTTTTACTTTCCCAATATACGTATGTAAAGGAAGTATTGTAATTGTGACAAAAAATCCGACCTTTGAGATTATGGGATTTCTATACTTTTGAATTACACTGAATTCATTTTTACTAATTTTCAATTATGAATGGGTGTATGTGTGTGAGTGAATACGATAGCGCCTAAATCCTCTGTTCAAATAAGTTGAAATAGAGTAAGGATATTGTATGGCACCATAGCACGATCACTGTTCATTTTGGTGAATCTAGCACTTAAAAGTACTTTTTGCAGGCACAAAAAAGAAATATTCTTTATCGTTATAGGCTATAGGGCCAAGTTTTTCAAACTGCGATCGCATCTATACACCATTTTCTTTTGAGCTAATACGCGTGTTATAAATGTCCATCGCACAGTATATAGATTTTGCTGTATCTAGCATTTATAGTTTTTCACATGGTCACAACAAAATATTCTTTATCATTATTGTCTATGGATCCAAATAAAATAAAATGCGATAGCATTTAAACGCCTTATTTGTTTGAGTTAAAAAACTTTTATACATGTTAATAATCACCCTCGCACAAAGTGTATAGATTTTGATAAATCTAGCATGTATAGTTTTTTTTTTTTTCTTTTTACAAGGACAGAAAGAAAAATTGTCATTATGGTCTATGAGCCCAAACATTTTAAAATGCGATAGTATCTAAACACCTTATTCTATTAAACTGAAAATTTTTGCACATGTTATACATTACCGTCGCACGAATTGTATAGATTTTGGTAAAGATAGCCTTTATAGATTTTTACAGGAACACGACAAAACAGTATTATATCACTACGATTGTTTAAAATTATATGAAGTGCAATAGCGTAAAATTAAGGGGAGAAAATACTTGAACTCCTTGTACTATTTTACCATATTACCATGTTTTTATTAACTTTGATTCTTGTTTGTTTGTTTCTTTGGTTTTTGTTTGTTTGTTTGTCCAGTACAAATCTTGCAATCGATTTTTAACTAACTTCCCCACTAGCTAGATATTTGAAATTTTCAGGACAGCTCACAACACGGTGACAATACATTCTTCTAATAATTTTAGTCAACTATTTCAGGTCCCACTGCCTTCGGCAGCGCTCATATGATTTGACAGAAAATTTATTTAACTAACTTCCCGACTAGATAGACATTTGAAACTTTCAGAATAGTTCAGAACACGGTGAAAATGCATTTTTTAAATATCTTTAGATTCTTGTTTGTTTGTTTGTCCAGTACAAATCTTGCAATCAATTTTTAACTAACTTCCCGACTAGCTAGACATTTGAAACTTTCAGGATAGCTCAGAACACGGTGACAATACATTTTTTTATCACTTTTAGTCAATTGTTTCAGGTCCCTACTGCCTTCGGCAGCTTTTATATAATTCAACAGAAAATTTATTTAACTAACTTCCCGACAAGCTAGACATTTGAAACTTACAGAATAGTTCCGAACACAACGAAAATGCATTTTTAAAATACTTTTAGTCAACTGTTTCTGGTTCCTGCTGTCTTCGAGAGCGTTATCAGTACAAAGCATGCAATCGATTTTTAACTAACTTCCTGACTAGCACATTTGAAACTTTCATAATAGCTCAGAACACGGTGACAACACATTTTTTTAATACTTTTAGTCAACTGTTTCAGGTCCCTACTGCCTTTGGCTGTGTTTATATGATTCGACAGAAAATTTATTTAACTAACTTCCCTACTAGCTAGACATTTGAAACTTTCAGAATAGGTCAGAACACGGTGAACAGGTGATCAGAACATGGTGCATTTTTTAATCCTTTTAGCCAACTGTTCCTGATTCCTGCTGCCTTCGGCAGCGTTACCAGTACAAATCTTGCAATCGCTATTTATTTAAATTAACGACTAGCTAGGCATTTGAAAATATCACCTACTTTTATTTGAATTTGGGCATTTTCATTAAAAAAATATCTATAACTCCAATCATGGACTGGATCCTGCTTCCTTGTTCACTAAATACTTCAACACGCACAAATATCAGCTACCTTTGATTAAATTAAATCGTATTAAAAAATATATATATAAATAGAAAGAAAAGAAAGAAAACAGGATACACAATAAGTATACAGTTATAGACTTGAACCTGCCTTATTATTTACCAAATATTTCGATACACACAAATATTGCCTGAATCGATTTAACAGAATTTAACAAGGAGGAGGTTCCGCTTACTGCTCAAAGAGTGGTGTCAAGCGCTTCTAGCTATGCTAGGCCCCTACTCTGGAATGTTTATTTAAAAGCACACACACACACACACAAAAAAAAGAAAATTACAAGGTTTGCCAGAACAATATTCCCGCGCGACATAGGGCGAAGTATTACAAATATGTATTAATTATTAACAAACTTAAAAATAAAAATAAATAAAAAAATAAATACACTAAAGTAAGATTTGCCAGTACAGAGTACTCACGCAACGGGGGGGGGGGGGCGAGATAAAATAAATCTTGAAAACTCAAAAGTACAATGAGCTAGAATTGAACAGGAAGGAGGGAGAATTGTTTACAAGTAAATCAGTTCGCCACAACAAGGTTCCCACGCGACATGCCTGAATCGATTACATTTTCTTGTACTAAATTTAAACAAAATAACAAATGAAGTCATGAACTGGAACCCGAATCCTTTTTTACCATATATTTTGACAGCGAACGCTAATTTTTCTGTATATATCCAAACTTTCTGCATCTCCGAATACACTTAACCCCGAACTTTCATCAAAATCGATATATCCGTTTCCGAGTAAACCGAATTTGAGTGATATGTTGCAATTTGTCGATAAATGTTTAACTGATCACGCCATTTTTTTTCAAAAGATGAGAATAAGTCCAAACGTTTTTGCATTCCTAAAAACACTAACCACAAACTTTATTTGAAATCACTATATCCATTTCCGATTAAGCCTATTTCTAAATCTTGATGTAACTGGGCGATATACAGTAAACTGCAAACAATTTTTTTCTGAAGATGAGGATATGTCTAGTTCTTTAAGCACCCAGAAAGTTTTTAATCTCAAACTATCATCAAAATCCCTATATAAATTTCTAAATAAACCCAACTTCTGCTATAATTTGCAACTGGCCCATAAAATGTTAATTGAGAACGCGATTTTTTCTGAAGATAAGGATAAGTCCAATCATTTTTTCTCATCAAAAAGCCGTAACTCCAAACTTTCATAAAAATCGCTTTGCCCATTTCCGAATAAACTCAATTTCTACCGTATGTTGTAATGTGTCGATAAAGAGTTAACAACAAATGCGATTTTTTCTAAAGATGAGGATATTTCCAAAAGCCTTTTCTCATCAAAAAGTCCTAACTCTAAGCTTTTATGAAATTCGCTATGTCTGTTTCTGTGTAAACCGTATTTCTGGCAAACGTCGCAATAGACCTTTAAAGGTTTAACAGAGAACAACAAATTTTCTCAAGAATAAAATAATTTTAATCAATTATGCAACCTTAAATTCTCATCATAATTCTAATACCTATTTACAAGTAGACCCAATTTTTGTCGCATGTTGCAATTGGCCGATAAAGGGTTAATTGAGAACCTTATTTTTTTTTCTGAAGATGAGGGAAGACCGTTCGTTTTAGCAGTCTCCGAAAAAACTTAGTCCGAAATATTCATCAAAATCTCTATATCCATTTCCAGGTAAACTCAATTTCTGCTATGTGTTGCAGTTGGTCAGTAAAGGGTTAACTGTGAACGCTAATTTGTCTAAAGAAGAGATCCAATAGTCTTTTCTCATCAAAAAGCCCTAACTGCAACCTTTCACAAAAATCGTTTTCTCCATTCCCGTATAAAGACAATTTCTGACATACGTTGCATTTGGCTTTTAAATGATTAACAACGACAAGTAATATTTATGACAATGAGGATAATTTCTTCGTCTAAGCATCCCCGAAAGCACTTAATGGGAAACTTTCATCAAAATCCTTATATCAGTTTCCAAATAAACCCAATTTATTTCATTTGTTGCCATTGGCCGATAAGGGGTTAACGGCCAACGCAAATTTTTCTGAAGATGGTGGTAAGTCAAATATTCAGAAATCACTTAACATCAAACTTTCATCAAAATCGCTATAATCATTTTCGAGTGAACCCAAATTCTGCTATGTGTTGCTATTGGCCGGTAAAGGGTTAACTATAAACGCTAATTTATCTGAAAATGGAATCCAATTGTTTTTTCTCATGAAAAACTCTGACTTAAAATTTTCATAAAAATCGTTTAGTCCATATCCGTGTAAAGCCAATTTCTGACATATGTCGCAATTGTCCTTTAAAGGGTTAACATCGACAACGAAATTTTATGATGATGGGAATAATTTCATTCGTTTAAGCATCCTCAAAATCATTTAATGCAAAACTTTCATGAAATCCTTATATCAGTTTCTGAATAAACCCAATTTATTTCATTTGTTGCCATTTGCCGATAAGTGGTTAATAACCAACGCAATTATTCTGAAGATGGTGGCAAGTCTAATATTCCGAAAACACTTAACCTCAAACTTTCATCAAAATCCCTAGAATCATTTTCGAGTAAACCCAACTTCTGCTATGTGTTGCAATTGGCCGGTAAAGGGTTAACTATAAACGCTAATTTATCCGAAGAACAAATCCAATTGTTTTTTTCTGATGAAAAAGCCCTAACATCGAATTTTTATAAAAATCGCTTACTCCATTTCCGTAAAAAGCCGATTTCTGACATACGTGGCAATTGTGATATCTATCAATTGTCCTCACACATAAAAAATTGTTAATTTTATAAATATAAGTGCTTATTTTTCATTATATAACTGTTAACTTACCTTTTCTTTAAATTTAAAAGTTTTCTTTACTTAAATTTCGGTCAGCCATCTTTGCCTGCATCACGCCTTAACGATCGATGTTTTGTTTACATCATTGCCGTTGCCAATCTTGTTCTGCATAATTTTTCCTATTTTTACTGTTGCCACTTCTACTAAAATAGTTACAGTAAATTGTATTTTCGGCTGTGGCCGTTGAGTGGCAATAGTAATGTATTGTTTATATGTAGATTTTGACTTTTCAGTCAGTATAAAAAGATCGCAGCATGTGTGTTAAAACGCAGTTGTCGGCAGTTATCAGCAGTTGTCAGCAATGACCAGCTAGTCTTCAATTAGAAATGAAGTAGTAGTTTTGTGAATAGTTGAGCAGCTTTAAGCTGTTGTTGGCTAAGCACTGGAGTATGTGCTTCTAGTGTTATTACAGCTAAGCTAATTATGCTCTTTTGGCTATTGCATTTTTAGAAACGATGGCTGCCGTTGTTAATTTATATATGTTAAAATTATTAAGTTTTTGTTTGAATTTGTTCCTTCTTAAAGGATAAAGTTTTTTCGTCATTCGCGGGTGATGAGAACTCTTGAAATAAAAAATTGATAATCGACGTTTTTGAAATGAGGCTGTTAAATTTGTTTTTTGATTAATGTTATACATTGTTTAGCTGCTTTTTAAGCAGCAATTGTTAAGTTTGAAAAGATCTAAAGTTAATAAAAATGAAATTAAAATCTTCTAAATTAAATCGTATAATTAACAGTGTATGAGCATAATCTTCATCGTTGCTACTTTGTGTTAATACATCTCGTCTTACTTTCGCTGATAAACCTGGCGATCGCGGAAGTATAGTTTTCATCCTATTTTCCCGCTGATCAACCTGGCGATCGCGGATGCTTTATGATTGTTCTTAAAGTGCATTGTCATCGATATTTGATTGTGCTTATTGCTATGTCTGGTTCATCACCTGAAAAAGGTAATCATGTTCTTGTTATATTTTTGAAAGTTTAATATATATTTATACTTTGTTCAATAAAATTGTTTTGTTGTTAAAACTTTCGTATTTGATGTGTCATAACAGTTGAACACTGGTCAGGTTACTTTTATTGAAACCCTTAAAACTTAAAGATTAATGTTTCCACTGTATGTGACCTGCTTAATAAAAAAATTAATTAAAACATAGACCTTTAGTCTATGTCCTTTAAAGGGTTAACAACGACAACGAATTTTTATGATGATAGGGATAATTCCATTCGTTTAAGCATCCTCAAAATCACTTAATGCAAAACTTTCATGAAATCCTTACATTAATTTCCGAATAAACCCAATTTATTTCATTTGTTGCCATTGGCCGATAAGGGTTAACAGCCAACGCAATTTTTTCTGAAGATGGTGGTAAGTCTAATACTCGGAAATCACTTAACCCCAAACTTTCATCAAAATCCCTAGAATCATTTTCGAAAAAAAAAACAACTTTTGCTATGTATTGCAATTGGCCGGTAAAGGGTTAACTGTAAACGCTAATTTATCTGAAGATGAAATCCAGTTGTTTTTTCTCATGAAAAACCCTAACATCGAACTTTCATAAAATTTGCTTCGACCATTTCCGTGTAAAGCCGATTTCTGACAAACATTGCAATTGTCCTTTAAAGGGTTAACATCGACAATGAATTTTTATGACAATGGGGATAATTCCATTCGTTTAAGCATACTCAAAAGCAATTAACGCAAAATTTTCATCAAATCCTTATATCAGTTTCCGAATAAATCCAATTTATTTCATTTGTTACCATTGGCCGATAAGGGGTTAACAGTCAATTCAAATAATTCTGAAGATGGTGGTAAGTCTAATATTCCGAAAACACTTAACCCCAAACTTTCATCAAAATCCCTAGAATCATTTTTGAATAAACCCAACTTTTGCTATGTATTGCAATTGGCCGGTAAAGGGTTAACTGTAAACGCTAATTTATCTGAAGATGAAATCCAATTGTTTTTTCTTATGAAAAAGCCCTAACTTCAAACTTTCATAAAAATCGCTTAGTCCATATCCGTGTAAGCTGATTTCTGGCATACGTTGCAATTGTCCTTTAAAGGGTTAACAGCGACAACGAATTTTTATGACGACGGGGATAATTCCATCTGTTTAAGCATACTCAAAAGCACTTAACGGAAAATTTCCATCAAAATCCTTAGAATCATTTTTGAATAAACCCAACTTTTGCTATGTATTGCAATTCGCCGGTAAAGGGTTAACTGTAAACGCTAATTTATCTGAAGATGAAATCCAATTGCTTTTTCTCATGAAAAAGCCCTAACTTCAAACTTTCATAAAAATCTCTTAGTCCATATCCGTGTAAAGCCGATTTCTGGCACACGTTGCAATTGTCCTTTAAAGGGTTAACAGCGACAACGAATTTTTATGATGATGGGGATAATTCCATTCGTTTAAGCATACTCAAAAGCACTTAACGCAAAAACTTTCATCAAAATCCTTATATCAGTTTCCGAATAAACCTAATTTATTTCATTTGTTGCCATTGGCCGATAAGGGGTTAACAGCCAACGCAAATTTTTCTGAAGATGTTGGTAAGTCTAATCCGTACAATCATTTTCGAGTAAACCCAACTTCTGTACACACACACACTTCAGTAACTAGAGACTCGTTGGTTTATAGTGTGATACCTAGGGGGAAAAAGCATAACAGAAATCTAATTGCAGTAAAAATCTTCTGAAAATGCGATAATAAAACATCAATTTTGAATCCCGGTGCCCCTCCTTCCCCCCCCCCCCCCCTTCGCACACACAGGTGTTATCAGACCCTCCTGTGTTAACCTTTTTAAACAGAATATCTTTTATAGTTCGAAATTTCCACATGAATATGCTCATTGAAATTATGTTCCTTGTGATGTGTTTAGAGGTTTGTAGATGAATAAAACACATTGAATAATAGAAGAGAGCTCTAATAAATTCGTTGAATCTAACCTAAATGAAAAAAAAAATGAACTTGGAGATAACCCCTAAAGAAAATCCTTAAATATCTCAGGAACTAATGTTGGTATTTTCGTGCAAATTTATATCTAGGCTATTTTGATGCTCTAGAATCATTTTCTGTCGTCAAATTAGTGGGTTAACATTCGAATTTTCAAAGTTGAACCCATTTTTAATATGTAGACGACCCTCGATGTCATTTTTACCTATATACAATGAGAGTAGACATAAATTCCTGACGATTGGTGCCTACTGAATGTTTCTGCGATAATTAGGTAATGAGATAGGTGGGGGTGTTTCGGTTTTTTTTTTTTGACCGACTGTACATCTCTTTCATTCAGTAAGATTATCAGGTCAATAAATTTTTTTCTGTTCATCCTTGAGTGCTCATATGTCTTGTAAAGCTCATTTTGCAATTAGCATTTTCTCTCCAGTAACTGATAAATAACATCTCAGTGAAAAAACAATATTAACTACACCTTTTTAAAGCTTTTACTTAAATTTAAAGCAATCTAAGTAGAAATGCTCAATTCTGGATGATATATTTCTATAGTCAAGACATTAAAGGGAACTTGGTACCTTTGACAGCACCACTGAAGTAGGTTTCATATAAAAGCTGATATTTCCATTCATATCCAATTATTTCAACCACATTGCTAAAGTTCTTTTTTGTGAAAAAATCTCTTATAGTCTTGTAAGTTTAATGTATTTTCATTTATTTACTAAGATTTGTGAGTTCAAAAGGGGTTTTTCCACAAAAAAGGAACTTTTGAGATGTGACTACACATAATTGTATCTTCAAATTAAATATGCAGGATGTGTAAAAACCTCTTATAAATTTCAACTCTATAAAATACCTAAAATCTAGACCGTTATTTTGCCAACAATTTGCTTAATTTTTACTTTATTCAAATGAAATTTTGACAAAAGTTACTCAATATATCTAGCTTTTAATCTACACAAATTTTTTTCTATCTTTTGTGCATGCACAATAAAATAATAGTCACTAAAGATGTTCATAACTCAACGAATATTGCATGTGCAAATTTTATGTTTCAGGATAATGTTTTTTTTAATGTTTTGTCAGTTTTTCAGAAGTTTTGTAAAATTTCATGGAAATCCGCTCTAGTTATAAGCAAAACATTTGTAAAAAAAAAAAAAATAATAATAATAATCAGTAATTTTTGAAGAAAAAAATTATATCTGCCTAAATAATTGTGCAGTTCCTGCACCAAATCAAAATATTGTACATAGTATGAGCAACAATGTATTGAAGTTACAAGTCATTTGTAGCTTTTTATTATGCAGGGTGATCCAAAGTATTTTCACTTTTCTGCCATTTGTAGTTGGTCCCCTAATTGGACTCTGGACTAAGTTGATAGTGGAAACAATGAGTTTTTAAATGTTCTTTGCATAAGTAAAGTTTCAGGTCATTCCGTCTAGTATTTTTTTTTAGAAAATTAAAAAAAAAAAAAAATCTGATAATTTGAGATCACCCACTGTGTGTGTGTATATATATATATATATATACAGTACACTCTCAAAAATCCGCACAGCTTAAAACGAAGTGTTTTGCAGATTTCTGAATTTTGCAGATTTTAGAGTAATTTCTTTTATTTACATCTTAGAGTCTCATTTGAGTAGCAAATCTTTAAGATACAATTTATATGTTATATATGCAATGCTGAAATAAAGTGTGTCTAATAAATGTACAAATATTTCATGAAATTTTTATTTAAAGAACAATTTTTATGTACCACATTATAGTTACAAATTATCTAGATTTTTGAAAAGTCTGATCAATACTAGTTTAAGTAAGAATATTCATACATATTTATTTTTCTATAACCTGAAAAAAAGTCAGCAATTCTTGGTCAATCACATAAGTTTGTGCTATGAGAAAATTTGAGTATTTATCTTCATGAGAGAAAATCTTTCTTGAAAAATGTCTCCTTTTCCTCTAAATTATTATCATTTATTTTTTAATAATTATGTATAATTACACTTATCATTTCCTCCTCTGCAATATGTTGAGCGATTGGTGATTCATCAGCACCAGTTAAAAACTGATTTGTCTCTTAATACAGCTGAAATTTTGCAATCCACTAATCAAAAAATCAATTGTGACAATGTTTGTTTACATTGCAAATGATATGCGGATTTTAGAGAATTGCGGATTTTAGGGTTGCGGATTTTTGAGAGTTGACTGTGTATATATATATATATATATATATATTTTGGGGGGGGGGGGAGATACGTTTAATGAAACCTATTAAGAAGAATTAGGGATTGATTTTGAAATTTATTAATTAGTTTGGGGGGAAAATTAAAAAATGCATGTCTAGGCAAGAAATTGGGGAGAGGGAGGGGGGGGGGGGGGGAGAGGGGAACATGCTTTTTGTTATATTTTTACTTTAATAATTTTTCTTTTAAAGATATAATATAAAAATTCATTTTTAATTCTTTTAAGTAGGTACTATTAAACATCATATATATATATATATATATATATATATATATACACAGGGTGATCAATTTAAAAGAGTACCTGTTAGTTTTTCTTATCACTGTTAAATATGACATATGTGGTAACTATTCTAACACTGAACTATAATTGTTTGTGTTGTGTTTTGAGTGCTCGCGCAATTGAGTACTCGCGCATAAGCGGTGCACGTCTCGTCCATGCAGCGCATGTCAAGAGACTATAAAAAGAGAACGTTATATTTCATGTCATGGCAGTTGCGTGTCATTATGTTTTGCTTTTACCCTTCCTGAGTTGTTATATATTTTACTTACATTGCATTATGTGTTTTTCTTTTATCTTTTATCATGTTTCATTAAGTGCTATTTTCCGGAAATAAAGCATGTTTTCAAGTAGCTATAGTTCTAGCATTCATTGACATTAGCCACCTTCTAATCAAACCAGCCTTTACAATAGTTTGAACCTTGTTTAAATGTGGGAGACAATTTCCAACACTGTTACAATTTTATTTGTGAGGTAAAACAGAAATGGAGATGCACAATTGTTTCAATCCTGTAATAATTTTATCTATGAAAAACAAAATTTAATTAAAATTTTTTACAGTATCATTATCATTTCATAAGCTTTTCCAGAGAAGTCCTGCAAACATTGATGAATTAAAACAGATCATAACTGAAGAAATCTCGTCAATAACACCAACAGTGCTGCGAAGTGTGTTAAAAACATGGTTTGACGTGTTCATGTTTGCATTTTGTAACAGTCCAACAGTGTTAGAAATTGTCTCACAAATTTAAACAAGATTTAAACAATCATACTTCAATGTTAGAATAGTTGCCACATCCGTCAGATTTAAAGGTTATAAGAAAAACCCACTGGCACTCTTTTAAACTGATCACCCTGTCTATATATACAGTACACTCTCAAAAATCCGCACAGTTTAAAACGAAGTGTTTTGCGGATTTCTGGATTTTGCAGATTTTAGAATAATTTCTTTTATTTACATCTTAGAACCTTATTTGAGAAACAAATCTTTAAGAAACAATTTATATGTTATACATACAATGCTGAATTAAAGTATGCCTAATAAAAGTACAAATATTTTATGAAATTTTAATTTAAAGAACAAATTTTATACATCATATTATAGTTGCAAATTATCTAGATTTTTGAAAAGTCTGATCAATAGTAGTTTAAATAAGAATATTAATACATATTTATTTTCCTATAACCTGCAAAAAAGTCAGCAATTCTTGGTCAATCACATAAGTTTGTGCTATGAGAAAGTTTGAATATTTATCTTCATGAGAGAAAATCTTTCACAAACTGTCTTTCCCCTTCTTCCTCTAAATTAATGATTTTTTTTAATTATATATAATTACACTTATTATATCCTCCTCAATAACATGCTGAGTGATTGGTGATTCACCAGTACAAGTTATTAATTGATTTATCTCCTAATACAGCTGAATTTTTGCAATCCACTAATCAACAAATCAGTTGTGACAATGTTTACATTGCATATGATATGCGGATTTTAGAGAATTGCGGATTTTAGGGTTGCGGATTTTTGAGAGTTGACTGTATCTATCTATATATATAAAAATGAATTGCTGTTCGTTAGTCTCACTAAAACTCGAGAACGGCTGAACGGATTTATCTTATCTTAGTCTTGAAATGTTCGTGGAGGTCTAGGGAAGGTTTAAAAGGCGAGAAAAAATCGAATAATTTCCGGGAAAACCCTAAAAACAGCCCTTTTCTATTTCCCATACAAACGTTTTCTAGAGTCAATTTGAACTTTATTGCTATTCAATAAAGTTTAGGTGTGTTCCTAACGGCTGATGGCTGAGCTACAAAAATTTGCATGTTGATTCGTAATGACCTCCCCTGATGCACCTCGAAGCCGGATTTTCGAATTTTGTTTTAGTTTTCTTTTAATTAATTAAAATGTTAAAATAAAAACCTTCTAATAACTGATAAATTGGCCATTTAATTTTAATCCTTAATTTAATTGTTGCCAAAAAAAATTATTCTTTTTTGGACAGAAAAAAAGAAAAAAAAACGTGAACAATAAAAATTACATTTATTTAAAATATTTAATTTTATTCCTTAATTTAATTGTTGCCAAAAAAATTATCATTATTTTTTCGACGGAAAAAAAAAAACGTGAACAATAAAAATTACATGTATTTAAAATGAGGAAAGTAAATTAAAAAAATTAGAAATATCAGTCGTATCGTTACAAATAAGATACCAAATGAAAGATGTAATTTTTAAGGCGGTACTATGATCATGCTTACAAACCATGAATACTAATAACCACAAAAAATTAATTGTCTCATGCAACAGACGTAGCCGGTCATAGCATATTATAATATTTAGCGTGAAATTGTTATCATTTTTATGGTTGATCGGGGATAAACAAAATAAACATAGGAAATAACGTAAAAGCAAATATTATGTGCACCACGTATAGTGTTGTTCATGTGTAACTGGGATTCAAATATAAAGGGGATACTTCATTTTTTTTTTTTCGATACTATCTATTTCGAAACTGTTATCTAATAAGGACTTAATGCAAGCCTATTGGTAAACCATTGTCTCAGGTAATAGGGACAAGCGCCCGAGTTTTAGCGGATGACCAAATCGCTACCGAAGGCAGCAGGGATCCGAAGCGAGCTTTTGAGCAATTTTAGTATTTTATTTTATTTTTATAAAGCTATATAGAAAAGAGTTTCCTTTAAATTTAGTGACCAGCGAAGCGGGCAAAGCCTGCTAGTATATATATATAAAGTGAAGAATTTAATAACGTTAATTCAATTTAAATGTTAGCACATATTTTTGATTCATTTACAGTATCAATTAATAGATAAATTTATTTTAAATTACTAACCCTAATATTAGCAATTAGGGCCATTACACTAAGACCAACAAGGTGTTATTTTTATCGTGCGAAATTCAAGAAAGTGATCAAACGTAAACCAATAATTTTATAAAAATATTAAAAAGAAAAAAAAAAAAATAGAAATGATAATTGGAACAGGAAATGCTCAAAAATAGAAGGAATTATCCTTCAGGGAACATGCCCTTCTACAAGCTGAGAGATTGCTATTATATATAAAGCCTTCCTTTAAATAGCTGTAAAGTTCTAGCATTTTAAAGATCATAAATTTATGAAAAAACACAATTATCATAATTACTATGATTTTTGAGATTGGCATTGGAAGGTTGAAAGAAAAACAAACTTCCAGAAATATAATGTTAAGGTGATTCCTCATGGAGAACTCTTTTGCAATTGCTAACTGAGTTAATAAAATGTCAATAAGTCTGAATTGAACTATTTTTATTTATTTATTTATTTTTGAATGAACGAACTTTTCATGATGGACTCTTTAAAGGAATATCGAGAAAGAGAGGGGTGGGGAGAGAGGGTTACAGGGAAGAGAGAATATAGAAACTATCTTTTCCTATTTACGAAAAAATAATAATTTATACAGTTAATTATCAGATGATCCTATAGTATTAATTAATTCAGAAAAGTTGAAAGCACATTTTGTTTTATATATGGTTTAGGTGTTACGAGAAAAAAAAAAAAAAAAAACTGTTTCTTCACACCAATTTTTTATTTAACAGGAAATCTCAGTAAACAGAACATCTTACTACTATATAAATAGTTTTAAAACCACATTTGTCTAAATCAAAGAATGTATTGCAATATATTTATACTAATGCAAGAAATAACAGATTTTTATTTATTAATATAAAATTAACCGCATGAGAAAAATATATACAGTACAATTAATATATATACAGTCAACTCTCAAAAATCCGCAACCCTAAAATCCGCAATTCTCTAAAATCCGCATATCATTTGCAATGTAAACAAACATTGTCACAATTGATTTGTTGATTGCAAAAATTCAGCTGTATTAAGAGACAAATCAGTTTTTAACTGATGCTGATGAATCACCAATCACTCAACATATTGCAGAGGAGGAAATGATAAGTGTAGTTATACATAATTATAAAAAAATAAATGATAATCATTTAGAGGGAAAGGAGAAAGACAGTTTTCATGAAAGATTTTCTCTCATGCAGATAAATACTCAAATTTTCTCATAGCACAAACTTATGTGATTGACCAAGAATTGCTGACTTTTTTGCAGGTTATACGAAAATAAATATGTATGAATATTCTTACTTAAACTAGTATTGATCAGACTTTTGAAAAATCTAGGTAATTTGTAACTATAATGTGATATATAAAAATTGTTCTTTAAATTAAAATTTCATGAATATTTATACTTTTATTAGACACACTATATTTCAGCATTGTATATATAACATATAAATTGTATCTTAAAGATTTGCTACTCAAATGAGGTTCTAAGATGTAAATAAAAGAAATTACTCTAAAATCTGCAAAATTCAGAAATCCGCAAAACACTTCGTTTTAAGCTGTGCGGATTTTTGAGAGTGTACTGTATATATATACATATTTTCTCCTTTTACATTGTTTCCCATGTCACCATACCTAAAAAATAATTATACATGTTTAGAAATTTTTTCCCCCACTACAGTTAGTTCAGTAGAGCTGGTTACATTTTTAATTTCATGGGTTTTTTTTTCATTATACTTGTTAGTACTTTTAAATCTTTTTCTTTATTTCAAGTTGATAGTGTTTAAGTCTTTAGCTATTGATTTGGCCCCAGATTCCAGCCAAACACTTATGGCTTGCACCTGTGTTTTAACAGCAAAGTCGTGGACGAAAACGAATTTTCCTAGTCAAGTCAAACAAGCACAACATTCTTTTCTCGCAGATGCGATTGTCACGTGGCTCAATTTGTGGCCAGTAGAAAGCTATTGTAACACTCCTATAATGGCAGTAATTACAAACGTGTAAAATGTTTGGTAAATTATGTACTCTATGAGATTTCTATAAGTAGTATTGATTGAAAATAATTAATACTAATATTAAAACATTCGATGTTTCATCTGATTAAAAAAGAAAGAAAAAAAAGGTACATGTAAAGCCAGAAATACTCTTTTTCGCACTTGAAAAGAAAGATAAGTTCTGGTCATGAAACATAGTTAAATACAGGTATGTGAAATATTTTCAGTATTTTTTGTATCTTATGTTTTATTGTTATTAGTGTTTGCATAGCATATTTTCATGATAAGACAAATTTCAAAGTATTACATTCATGTACTTCACAGTAATGACTTATTACTAATTAAAGAAACAGCTTTTTGCTTTAAATCTACATCTATTACTTAAAACTATCTTTTGTTTATTTATTTTTATTAATTAATTAATTTATTTATTTTGTATTAATTTAGTTTTGTTCCCTCGAGAGTTCATTGAATATTTACATAATCATCTCCATATAGATGAATATTTCAAGTATAAGTTAAGCTAAGAAATTTAATCAGATCTATTTTGATTTTTCTTGAAACTTAGTTATAAAGCTTTTTTTGCCTTTTTCATTTTCTTCTTTGTGTGTGAAGAATTTTACTTTATTCTGAGAACTGATTTAAATTAATGCATTATTAATTATTTTTATTATTATTTTATTATTTTTTTTAAATTTAATTCTGAAATAGCAAGCAAAATGTTAAAAAAAAAAAAAAAAAAAAGTTGTTCATACCTTTTTTTAAATGCATGCATTCGAAAAACTATAATTAACTTTATAAAATAATAAAATCATTAATATACTTTTATAAGTTAATCACAATCTAAAGATTTTTTTTTTTTTTCTTATTTTTTGGTACCAGTTAAAAATATTATAGAAAAAAAGAATTAAAAAATCCTTCTCTTATTTATTTTTATTAATAATATCAGAATATGAATTACCCAAAAAATTTGGAGTAATGATTAAATAAATCAGAATTTCTATAATAATGAATTGATGTTAATAAAATTTGTCTTATCTTGAAAATTACTTTGCAAACTGTAAACAGAATAAAACATAATAAATACTGAAAACATTTTACAATACAGCTTTTATATTCTTTTTTTTTTTTTTTCCCCTTCAGATTAATGCTCTGCAAAAAATATTCATTTAATTAAAAAATAATCAACACAAGTACATATTAAATGTTAATGTTTCTTATTATAAATATTAATTTATAAAATGAAAAGTACACAAATTTTAGAAATACTATTTTTCTGCTTACAAATTTGTTTATTTCATTTATTTCTTTTCTTTTTTTTTTTGTTGTAGAACATAATAAAAGTACATACTCACAAATTGAAAATCTATAAATTATTTTACAATATGGTGAATATGGTTTCATTATATTGAAAATAAATTTCTGAGCTGAATCTGCAAATTGCATTTTAATTAAAAACTAAGCATTAGATATTTATTTAATTCGGAAAAGGGGGAGAAGGGGGGGGGGTTGTCTATTTTTAATTTACAAAAATAAAATAACAGCATTTCATCTGACAATACAGAGGCTGTTCGCACATTTTTTAGACGATTTTGATGGAGTGTATTTCACTCATATTTCGTGTTTTATTTGTTTAGTTTGATAGCCCTTGTTCTTAACTAACATTCTACATCATAATTTCTATGATAATAATGCTTTTTATAATATCGGAAGAGGTATATTTTTCTACTCCTCTTGAATGGCTTTCCAAAGTCCACAAAGTGTTGTAGGTCGGTGTTTGGATAATGTTGATTTTAAGAGTCGAAAAACACAAAAATTCAACAGTGATACATCAGAAGATTTAGCAGGAATGTCAGTGAAGGGTATGGTTTTAATTCCCATTTTTTGTTCCATTTTTTCCTAGAAAAGCAATTGCGGATTGTGATGTGTGGCTACTTGATTTGTCTTGATACAGTTCAACGGATTGATAGCATTGTGGATAAAGATCTGAATTTTCATTTTTAAAAATTGAAATTAAAATATGTTCTTGAGAGTATTTAGAGTTGATTTTGACATTTTTGTCACATTTTTTTGCTTTTATCTTGCGCTTGTATGAAAAACCAGTGGCAATCATAAATCCTTTAGAAAAACTTTCTTTTGATGCTTTGAGCTATGTAGCAATTTTTTTTCTCCACTTTTGTGATAATAAAGTGACCTTTTTTTTATTCCAACCACTTAAGTAGACCCAAGATTCATCTGTTGTTGCAACATTTTTCCATTTTTCTCTTGATAAATGCTTTTCATAAAGATTTCACTAAAAACTATCTTTGGAAAGAGCAGAAACCTATCCTTCCATCCACTGCCATTTTAAAAGCGCATTTTTGCATCTAAACAAAAATTCTAAATATCAGAAGACAAATAAACTTCCAAAAATATAACTGTTGTGAAAATAAAATTCTCCATGCAAACGATTTTTTCTTACTGCGAAATAAAATCGTCTAAAAAATGTGCGAACAGCCTCTGTATAAGTCTATAGTATTAACTGTTGGCTTTTGGCCCACTTTAAATATAGAATTGTACTTGACATCGTTTTTATTTCAAGTCTTTAATATACTTAATCTATTATAAATATAAGTTATTGTCTTTTAAATTCATTAAATCTTTATTAAAGTGTAAAATAATTGCATTACTTACGTTATTAACTTTAATGTGTAATTTTTCCGAAGTACCGCGTTGCAGTTACTTCGGGTTTGTTTACGTCGCCATCTTGGTTTAGTCCGTTGCGGCATTAACCCTTCGCTACTGAACTTTTAGTTTTCACCGTTTGGTGGCGCCTGTCTAAGTTTTGAACACTCACAATCAATCGTTCAACCACCTATTTTCTGATTGGTTAGTTCTGTGGGCGTTTCATGTGTACGGTGAACCGCACGGATAGTTTTTGGCAGACGATGAGTATAAATATGAAGTAATTTAATAGAATATTGCTTTTTCTCTTTTTGTTATGTTTTACTGCTGGTGGTAAAGCCTAATTATTGGCCATGATGTTTTTTCGTTTTCTTAAATTGACTTTTGAAATAGTAATAGGGAATGATAGTGTTTTTTTTGAAATAGTAAATAGTTTTTGAAAGGTTATTCTTTTAAGATAGCCTGGTGTTTGTCCAGAAGATGTGGACTTTTATTTTCTCGGCTCTACTGGTTCACTGGAAGAAAAATTAAACAGATGTAACATCAGTTCAGAAAAATAGTCAGTTTCTCTCCACATATATTTATACATTAAATTTAAATAGCAGTTTATTTTTCTCTCATGTTTAAAGTTTTTTCTAGTTGAGCATCAAATCTGTGATATATTAATGATGTTACTTTATTTTTACTTGTTATTAATATTTAATAAACGTTAGTTGTTTTATATAAATATCTTGTCTTTATTGCCTCTCACTGTCAACATGTTTTTCACTACCTTAGTTTCCAGTTGGCTTCCATTGCCATTTGCTATAACATGTATTAGTTTAGTTGCTGTAAGGTAGTAAGATTCCTTATTTAATATTGTGGACTGAACAGCAACAACTTTTAGCTAAAATATATTTTAGGCTTACATTTTTTGGTTATGGGCCAGTCCCATATTAAATTTAAAGGTTTCTTAATGCTGTGTTATTGGCTAATATAGTTATGTTGACAGTGAAGAAAGTTTTTTTGGCAATGTATAAATTTATTCCAGTAATAATTAAAACTTGAATTTGTTAAGTAAAAGTTAATATAATAAAGAAAAATAAATTTAAATATAGCAGTAAAATTAAAAATTTAAAGTAGAGAAAAATGTTTTTTTAAAGTTTTTTTTGGCACCCTCATTGATTAATGAGTGGGGGGGGCCATAAATTGAGTTTTTTCTCTATATGAAATTGAGTTTTTTTTTATAAAATTTTTGAGTCTTAAATAGACTTTAGTTATGGCTGCTAATGTATTTAGTGTGGAGAGACTGACTGCTACAAATTATGGAAACTGGTCAGCCGATGTCATGTATGTTCTGATGGAGCGTGGATGCTGGGGCATTGTTGATGGTAGTGAAAAGGCACCAGTCGTCGATGTGGAGAAAGGAATTACTTATCGAGACCTCCGTGATTTTAATCAGCGAGCAAGTGCTGCCATCTCGACCATATACCACAACATGTCGCCAGAGTACCGTAAAGTTATTGAAGGACTAACTGATGCAAAGGAGGCTTGGCAGAGACTGAAAACTTTCTTTGAACCTGATAACCGGAGCCGTCACATGCAGCTGGTAACAGAGTTGTTTTCCTGTAAGATTCTTCCGAATGAAAGCATCAGCTTGTTTTCAGCAAGGTTAATGAGGATCCAAGAGCAATTAAATGGAATTAAAAATCCAGTTAAAGAAGTATATGTGTCTTTTCAGCTGCTGCGATACCTCCCGGCACAGTATGATGGGATTGTACAGAGCATCTTGCGCTGGAGTGATGAGAAGTTTGTATATAAAGATATCCTTGTAGAACTTATTGCTGAAGAGTCTCGTTTACAATTACGGGAGCAAGACAAGCAGCTTGTATATGAAGTTGCTGCTCACAGCACACATTATCAACATAAACCTAGAAAGCAAGTAGTCTGTTACAGATGTAAGCAGCGTGGTCATATTCGTCCTCAGTGTCCAGAGTTGTCGCCTGCGTATGCCCTAAAGGAGTCCTCAACTAGTAATCCTAATCCTGCTCAAAGAACTTTGACGTCTACAAGAAGCTCCAGACCACGGACTTTGACTCCCACTAGAAGTTCTGGTCAGAGAGCATCATCAGCTTCGTCAAGAGGTTCCAGTCCAGGTGCCAATAACAGAAATCAAAGGACTCGGTTTTCTAGAAATAATGTTAATAAGAAGAGTTTGTGTAAACCTAATATAGCTGGTACAGGTAAAAATGCTTTTTATATTCAAGCTTGTATGAGTGATGTAAGCGAAGTGTCGAACACTTGGGTCTTCGACACGGCTGCTTCTCATCATTTCAGTGGTAATAAGGAAATTTTTGAAAAATTTACCCCTTTTTCTGATAAAATGTCAGTTGCTATAAAAGATCAGTTTTTTCCCATTGAAGGGAAGGGTCTTCTTAAGCTCAGATTTGGTCGATGTGATTTTTATTTTGCCGACGTTATGTATTCACCTTCTTTGAAACATAACCTTATTTCTGGTCCAAGGTTAGATAGAAAGGGTATAAAGTTGGAAGGTGGCGGAGGTGAAATAAGGGTGAAGCAAAATTCTAAAATTATTTTTCGTGCTAAATTAAAAGATGGCGTTTATGTTTTAAATCCTACAATGCCTAAAAAGAAAAAATCCAATGCTGGTGCATTAATTACTCAGAAAGTTGATGAATGTTTAATGCATCGTAGACTGGCACATGTAAGCCCAGCTGCAATTGAAGATACAATTCGTAAAAATGGCGTTGTAGGGTTGTCAGGGTTTAAAAAGTTTAAATTAAATTGTGAAGTTTGTAACTTAAATAAGCAAAGACGTGTCTCTTTTAAAGCTACTAATTTTATAAGATCTAAAAATCCTAATGATTTGATCTATATGGACGTCTGGGGTCCTACAAGAGATGTAGGCAGAAACGGGGAAAAATTCTTTTTGTCAATAATTGATGACTTCTCTAGGAAAACATCAGTCTTTCCTATACGTGAGAAGACTGAGGTGTTCAGGATTTTTGAGAACTATGTAGCACGTGCTGAACGTTTTACTGAGTGCAAAGTGAAAAACATTCGGACCGACAACGGTAGCGAATTTGTAAATGATAATTTTAATCGCTTTTGCACAGAGAGAGGTATAAAGCATGAAGTTACGAATACGTACTCTCCTGAGCAAAATGGTGTTGCTGAGAGGTTTAATGAAACTGCTTTGAATGGTACCCGTTGTCTGCTTGCTGATAGTAATCTTGGTAAGGAATTTTGGCCAGACGCACTTTTAACGTTTACATATGTTTGGAATAGAATTTGTCATAAGGGTCAAAGTAAAACACCTTTCGAGTTATATGGTGGTTACAAGCCATCCATAAACCATTTAAAACCTTTTGGTTCCGTAGCCTATGTTGGAGTCCCTCGTCAGTTAAGATCTAAACTTGATCCTAAAGCCCAAAAAGGCATAATGATAGGTTATGCGTTTCGTACAAAAGGGTACAGGATTTTCTTTCCAGATACTGGTAAAATTGTAGAAACAATAAACGTTAACTTTAAAGAAGAACCACTTGATGGACCAACACGCAGTGGAGCAGTGCTGGGTTACGAATCGGAGTCTAGTGGTCACGTCAGTGATACGAGTGTAGAGTCGACACATGATATTTATGTATCCTCCCCGTATTTCGCAGATGATGACTCAGATGATGATTTACGTTTAATCCACGAAGCCCGTGCTAGGAAAGCCAGTGGTTCAACTCAAACTTCCCAACTAAGATCTGTGAAATGGGAACGTAGAACTAAAACCAGAACTGATGACTCGCGTACGGACGTATATTACTACGAAATGGGCTCAAAAACTAGACTGAGATCTTTAAACGATGTGGAAACATACTGTAAGACTAATAACATAAACTTTGACCCGACACTTTTTGATTTTTCAGGCAAAAATAAGTATCAGGGAATTGTATCAGATCAAACACACGCGGCTTCTACAAGCTTAGCGACCTCATCTGAATGACTAGACATTCAAATCCCAAAGACTTATAATCAAGTTTTAAAATCCCCACAAAAGGACTTATGGCTAAACGCAATGAACGAGGAGATGAGTGTCATTGAACAACGTAAAGTGTGGAGTTTGTGCCCACTTCCCTCAAATCACACACCTGTTGGCTGTAGGTGGGTTTTTGCTTTAAAACGTGACGATAAAGGAGAAATCATAAGATATAAAGCCCGCCTTGTTGCGCAAGGCTTTAAACAAGTTAAAGGCATTTCGTATGACGAGACCTTCAGTCCGGTCATAAATTTTGGCCTTATTAGATTTTTCTTTTCCATCCTTGTAGTAAGCAAAAACTGGTCCCACTGCCAATGTGACGTTAAGGGTGCATATTTATATGCCCCTTTATCAAATGAAGTTTATATGACACAGCCTCCGGGTTTTGTTCAAGAGGGTAAAGAAAGTTTAGTATGCAAGTTGAATAAAGCTTTGTACGGCCTCCATCAAAGTGGCCGTGAGTGGTTTTTTGAAATACATGGGGTATTAATAACTTTGGGATTTGTTAAACTAGAATGGTGTAATTGTGCATACACGTATAAGAAAACCCTAGTGCTTTTATTGTATGTTGATGATATGGTCTTGTTTGGTGTTGACAAATCAACCATTAGTAAAGCAATTAAATTATTAGAAAGGCATTTCGATTTAAAAGTTTTGGGTAGAACCCGTAGACTGTTAGGGGTTGAGTTCGAGGAAGGTGAAAATGAAATAACTATCGGCCAACAGCTTTACATTAGTGAAGTTTGTAAACGCTTTGAGGGGTATCATTTTCCCATTTCTTCTCTCCCTATCAGTAAGGGAACTGTTTATTCTAAAACCCAGTGTCCTCAGACTGAGGAAGAAATTCTTGAAATGTCAACCTATCCATACCGTAGTTTAGTGGGTTGTTTGTCTTTTCTAGCCGGTCGAACAAGACCTGATATAAGTTATGCCATCAACTTGTTTAGTCAGTATCAGAGTAATCCTGGTAAAGCACACTGGGAAGGGTTATTAAAGTTGTTAGGGTATGTGCAATATACACATGAATATAAACTAAAATTAAAATGCAATGTTTCACAAATTTTTTCTTTTACTGATGCAGATTTTGCAACCAATAAAGATGATAGAACATCTATGGGGGGTCAAATAATTTTTATAGACAATGCACCAATAGCTTGGAGGTCATTTAAAGAGCGGTGTGTTTCACTTTCCACCATGGAGTCAGAATTTGTGGCATTAACTGAAACAACTAAAGAAACCCTGTGGTTTGATAGAGTTTTAGATGAATGTCATAATAGGGGGATTTTACTTGAAGTTAAACTTAAACCAGTAATATATGTTGATAATATGGCTTGTATCAATTTTGTAAAATCACCAATTGAAAACCATAGGACCAAGCACATTGATGTGAAACTTTTTTTTATTAGGGATTTAATTAATAAAGATGTTTTCAATATAGAATATATTAAAAGTAAATTGAATCTTGCAGACCCTTTCACGAAGCCACAGACCAAATATGACCTTAAGCAATTTTGTGATAAAATTTTTGTGACAAATTAAGTTTTTTTTTCATTGGTTAAAATTAGTATTACTACCAGTATGTTATATGTGTTTTTGTTAAGTTTTAATTGAATTTTGTTTCCTATATATATATATATTGGGAAAAAGTGGTTTTCCTTGCCTATTAGGTATAAGTAAATATAAGAAAGGAAAAGAAATAAGTTTTCGGGGTTCATCCTGCAAATATAATTATACACTAATTTAAATAGATTTAAATGTTCCTGCAAATATAATTATACGCTAATTTAAATGGATTTAAATGTTTTTGCAAATATAATTATACGCTAATTTGAATAGATTTAAATGTTTTTGCAAGTATAGTTATACACAATGTAATTGCATGGTATTTATACATTTATATTTCTAAAAGTTCTTGTGATATTTTTATATAATGTTGGAATTAGTGATTATACATACTTACATACTTTAGAATCTGTGATTATACTTAGTGCAATAATATCAGTGCTTATATGTATATCTAAAATTTTCCTGTGATATTTTCTTTACATAAATTTTCAATTATAAATTGTTAATGGCAAATGTGTTTATACAGTAATTAAATTATCCATTGCAAGTATCTGTGTAGTCTATCATTGCATGGGTGCCCATGCCAATTTATCATACATGCATATTAATGCATTTATGAAGTCATTGAATGTTGTGTTAAATGTTTTTCATACATAATCTCATTCTACTCATCTTTTCAAACATCATTTATGTTTCATATTCAAAATTTAAAATTGATAACTTTGGGGGGTGATTAAAATTTTTTTCATATTTGATATTCATATTTTTCATTGATAATTTCATATTTTTCATGATGTTTGTCTGAAATTGTTGATACTTGCGGTGCATAATTAGTAATATATTAAGAAACAAAAATAGATTCTCTTTCAGATCCTGTGAATATGAACTTTTCCTAGAAATTAATGATGAACTTTATCCTGAATTGAAATGTATTAGATGGGCAGGCTTTCTTGCATTGAAAGATGTGTTCTTTTCCCTTGTGTGTTATATATTTGAAATTAACCTATTAATTATTGTTATGTATTATCTGGTGAGCCAGTAGTAGTTTAGTTTTTTTGATGTCAAGTGGGGGGGCACATGTTGGCTTTTGGCCCACTTTAAATATAGAATTGTACTTGACATCGTTTTTATTTCAAGTCTTTAATATACTTAATCTATTATAAATATAAGTTATTGTCTTTTAAATTCATTAAATCTTTATTAAAGTGTAAAATAATTGCATTACTTACGTTATTAACTTTAATGTGTAATTTTTCCGAAGTACCGCGTTGCAGTTACTTCGGGTTTGTTTACGTCGCCATCTTGGTTTAGTCCGTTGCGGCATTAACCCTTCGTAACTGAACTTTTAGTTTTCACCGTTTGGTGGCGCCTGTCTAAGTTTTGAACACTCACAATCAATCGTTCAACCACCTATTTTCTGATTGGTTAGTTCTGTGGGCGTTTCATGTTTACGGTGAACCGCACGGATAGTTTTTGGCAGACGATGAGTATAAATATGAAGTAATTTAATAGAATATTGCTTTTTCTCTTTTTGTTATGTTTTACTGCTGGTGGTAAAGCCTAATTATTGGCCATGATGTTTTTTCGTTTTCTTAAATTGACTTTTGAAATAGTAATAGGGAATGATAGTGTTTTTTTTGAAATAGTAAATAGTTTTTGAAAGGTTATTCTTTTAAGATAGCCTGGTGTTTGTCCAGAAGATGTGGACTTTTATTTTCTCGGCTCTACTGGTTCACTGGAAGAAAAATTAAACAGATGTAACATCAGTTCAGAAAAATAGTCAGTTTCTCTCCACATATATTTATACATTAAATTTAAATAGCAGTTTATTTTTCTCTCATGTTTAAAGTTTTTTCTAGTTGAGCATCAAATCTGTGATATATTAATGATGTTACTTTATTTTTACTTGTTATTAATATTTAATAAACGTTAGTTGTTTTATATAAATATCTTGTCTTTATTGCCTCTCACTGTCAACATGTTTTTCACTACCTTAGTTTCCAGTTGGCTTCCATTGCCATTTGCTATAACATGTATTAGTTTAGTTGCTGTAAGGTAGTAAGATTCCTTATTTAATATTGTGGACTGAACAGCAACAACTTTTAGCTAAAATATATTTTAGGCTTACATTAACTTGTGTTATAAATGTATCATATCATCTCATTATGCCATAAAATTATAGAAATCGTAAATACAAATGGTTATTTAATGTTTATGCTTTTTTATATCCCCCCCCCCCCTTTTACATAAAATAATAAAATGAAAGAATATAGAAATCATACATACACATGGTTATTTAATGATTATGCTTTTTCTGTTTTTTTTTTTTTTTTTTTTTTTTTTTCCTTTTTTGTATAAAGAAAATAAAACTTATTGCTAATTATTATTTAATTGTTCTTCCTATTATAATTTTTTCGGGGATTAGTTACCACTTTCATGTTTATGATGTACACATCATTAATGAATGAAACGATAATAAGTTATGATAAAAACAAATACATAGAAGCATAATCCCTTTAAATCGGTCCCTTTAAATCTGTATACGGATTCTCATTGGTTAAAAAAGAACAACATCTGAATGAAATTCAAATATTTTCTTCAAATTTTCCCTTTCTTAGTTTCCTGATGTCAGCAGTTGCAGAAATCAGCTCTGTTTGGCTTGACTCACTAACATCAGTGCTTTCCCCCCCTTCTTTCTCAATCCCTCCCACTTTGTGAGCTGGTTTTCATAGCATTGTGGAGTTTGACCAGAATTCCTCCCATATTTTCTATTCCACCATAGTATTTTATAAACACATTGTTCATAGAGAAAAATAAAAAAAATGCTTTGATAAATTTTCCATATCGATTTTTTTTAACAGAAAAGCTTTGTTCAACAGTGGCTTGCTCATGTGAAAAAAATCAAAAGCATATTTATTATCCAAAAATCTGCACACTCATTCTTTTTTATATGTGATGCAAGAAATATACCTACTTTTGTACTTTGAAGTGAATATTCAAAAATATTGCGCTTCACATGATTATTTAGAATGTCATTAAATTGAAAATTAATTATTTCTCCTTTTCTATCTTCTAAATACTGAGCATCTAATTCACACAGCAAACTTTTCATACAGTAACAATAGTTATCAATGTTATGAGTCATCCTTTTCAGATCTAAGTATGAAAATAAATAAATAAATAAACCCAAACTCAACTTGAAAAAAAGTTTTTCAACAGATCAATATCCCACTCAAATCCAACAAACTTTCACACACACTATTTAAACCTAAACTACTGAATACTATATCCTCTTACATAACATATATATTCAGTGGCATCGCCAGAAAAAAATTCAGGGGGGGAGGGGGGGGGGGCACAACCTGAAAAAATATTTTTTTTTTTGTTTTTGTTTTATTATTATACATTATTAATCAGTCCAGGGCAGAAATTTTATTGCTAATCTGTATTATCATGCATAGCAGACTTGAAAAACAATCACAGAGGTTTTCTTATTATTCTTTCTTCTATGATAAACATTTTACATGTGGAATGAAAATAAATACTTTTGAAATTCTTTTATTATTTAGATTAATAGCCCAAATTATTATTTTACTAATTACACTGCTCTGCATAAAAATCAGCCCCAACACCATATTCTGAATCCGAATACGACAATCATTTTGCCCTATCACCCTTGATTTTTTAGGATCGCCCCCCCCCCTATTTTTTTATCACTTTTCGGTAATTTTATGGCTAAAAATTTGATTTGTAGAGGAGGTAAGGATTAATTTAAATGTTAAATATCTTCTAAGGGGATGCAGAAGTGAAAAATTCTAAAATATGAACATTTTCAGCAAAGGGAAAATTTAGAAGGGGGGGGGGATTTGCCACTGAAATTATCAATTACATTCATTATATTTTATTGATCAGTTATTATTTATTATACATTATATTTATTTGTTTTAAAGTGTTAAAATAATTCTTTTCCATTCTTCAATTCTAATTCATAGTCATAAAATTACCAAATAGTGATAGAAATTAGGGAAGGGGGGGGGGGGTGGCATCCCAAGAAATTGGTGGGCAGTTGGGCATAATGGGGGTTATATTCGAATTCAGGGGGTCATTTTACATGACAAAGAATGTTTGTTTCCGATTAAAGATTTAAATCTATCTCGTACTTTCAAATATCCTCTTCCTCTTGGCAGAAAGATATTCAATTATAATTCTGTATCTAAGTCTACCTCTTTTACTAACACTATAACATGTAAATGCAATGATCCTTCTTTCTCAAAATTTATTGACAGAGACCATGGACACATTATCACTGGTAATCTCAATATTATTGATAATTATCAATTTAAAAAATTCATGGAATTTGGCACCAAATTTAGACTTTCAGTTAAAACTAGCATTCCACAAATCTTTCAACAGTTTTCTTATGACCTAGATTTATTTATTTATAAAATGTCTATTACTCATAATAAACCTATTGCCTACTTCACTCAATGGAAAGTTTTAGTGTTACAAAAAATTAAAAATGCATTATTTATCAATTCTTCAAATCTGGTGTTTTTTAAAAAATCTGTACTTCTTAACTCTATCAAATCACTACAGGATGACTTTGTGATCACTTATGTTGACAAATCACCTAATAATTATGCCATTATTTGTAAATCCTACTATCTCTCTATTTTAAACTCTTCAGTCACTAATAGTAATATCTTCAGTTTAACTAATAACAACCTTATTATTAATAACCGAAAAATACATAATTACTATAAACTACTTCAACTTCCCTTCAATAACTTTAATTATCCTCATATAGTTCTCATACCTAAGTTTCACAAATCTCCAATTAAATTTCACACTGTCACTGTTGGGTGTAACACTTATAACAACAATGCTAATAAAGCTCTACTGGATAGTCTAAAACAAATTTACAATTGTACTTGCAAAGTTGATAATTTACACTGTCTTAAATATAGCTTTCAATTAATTCAATACATCAAATCGCTCGATTCAATAGACAATATTATGACTTTTGACTTTCAAAATCTTTTCAATAATAGAGTTATCAGATCTTAGTAATAGCATTTACAGTCTTTTTCAAGAATATAAAGCTCAAATTAATTTTCCTCACAATTTTAAAGCAGAAAAATATAAAACACTTCTTAACTTTGTTATCCATAATAATTATATCTTCCACAACAACATCTATTTGCAACAATTAGGCATCCCACAAGGAGGTTGTAGCTCCAGTATTTTGGCAGATCTCTATCTTTAATATTATAAAAAGGAAATTTGAAATGATGATGTTCGAATTTATCGTTACATCGATGATATTATTGTATTTTATCTCAACAAGCACTCACAAAATGATTTTTCCTTCAATGATCCACCTCATTTTAAAGCTAACTCAAAATACTCTAACTAATCAATCAATTAATTTTTTAGATCTCAAAATAATCATCGATGGTAATAAAATTTACACAGATATCTAAGACAAACGGCAAGATTTTAGTTTTAAAGTAAACTTATTTACACATTTTAATTCCTGTCTGCATCTTTCAGTATCTAGAAACATCATCATTAACCATTTATTTCGAATTAATAATTTATGCTCTGCGAAGTTTAAAAACAAGAATATTAATAAACTGATCACAGCCACTACTAAAATGGGTTTTCCTAAAAACTTTGTATTTTCTATTTTATATCCTTAACCATGTCTCTGTCAGTAAAAAAAAAAAAAAAAAAAGCTGTGTACACTTTTGTGTAGATTAACAAAAAAATTATAAAATAATAAAAGACAATAAAAAAGGTGGCGGTTGGGTGGGCAGATGTTTGATTACGGAGGTGGGGTGGTGTCGTAAGGCTGTATGGTTGGGTGGGTTTTTAAAATTAAATTAAAAAAAAAAAAAAAAATCGCAGAAAGCTTGTTGCATTTACTATGCAAACTTTCTTTTTCCAATAAAATTTCAGTTTCTTCCTTTTTGAGTTGTCAACTATATTTAAAATTCTGGTTACGCTATTTAACACAATGTAATCAATCGGTGAATTTCATTTTTGCTTCGTGGTTTCATTGTTATTCATCTGCTTTGGGGTTTTGCTTTTTTGAATCCATATGGCTCCTGTTCTGGTCGTGGCAGGCTGGGTGAGTGTTGCCGGCGTGAAACTAGTTTAACCCCACAGGCAAGTCACAAGTCTCGCCGCCTGCCTCCTTTCTTCCTATCTTGTGTTTCTTAGGTTATTTTTTCATTAATTTTGATAAGTTTATGGTTTTAAGTTAAGATTTGTTGTGTTACTTTATTGATTCGTTTGTTTTGCAGGCTGTTAATTAATTGATCTCGTTTCTTTACATTAGCGTATTTCAAAAAAAAATTTAAAATCTTATTGGTCATTGGTGTTTCAGTGATCTTGTATCTGTTGCTTGACTTCTACTATGCTTAATAGATCATCTTTATTATATATATATATATATATATATGTGTGTGTGTGTGTACATTTTTTCTTTTTCTCTTTTTAGAGATGTACTTTTAGACCACTCAGTTTATAAATTTTACTTAAATTGTAATAATAAATTTGTCAACAGAGAACACTCATCAACAAATCAATATCTCCTAGATTAAATTTTGATTAAGAGACAAATACAACTTCTTTATGATGTCACATTATTATAGGAATTAAATCCTGATTATGACTGTATGAAACCATAGGAAATATAGATTTTGGGGTCTCTTTTCAATCCATAATTCCATTCAATGATCAGTTTTATTGATTTCTATAATTTGGGGTTCTCTTAATCTTAGGGCTTTGAGTCACAGTTTGCTTTGCCAAGTAAAACACATATGAATTGGAGGAAGATGGCTAGAAGTGCCTAGCTGGTTGTCAGCCAGGGTAGCTCAGTGGTAGAGCATCCGCGCGTTAAGCGGAGGTGCCCGGGTTCGATTCCCGGCTCTGGTATTTTTCGCATAGTTGGTAATAAATAAAAATATAAACCTTAACACTCCAATTTGATTTAAAGAAATCTCCAATATTCATATAAATGTTTAAATGATCTCATCTCTGAGTCAACTCCCTCTAATCTGCATAGCCTGAGACCAAATGTTTTGTAAACTTTAGAATTTTGCAGATTATTGGTCATAATTTATTTAATTTTTTTTTTTTTTTCCTCAGATACAAATGAAGTCATAATAAGTCATTAATGCTTTAAGTGAATGATAAAATAAATGTATAATTATTTCAAATAAATCTTAAATAAAATTGAATTTAAACATTAGAAAATGTTACTAATTTTAATAAAAATAAATAAGGCAGAGAGAAATAAAAGCAGCGCACAGCGCTGACTGAGCACTTTCCTTCTTTGGTTATTCATCAACCATCAACGAGTAACGTAATCTATGATATTTTTATCCTACTAACTAATCATACAAGAAGAGCATTTTGTGAGAGATATTAAACAATTCTACTTCTTTATAGGTTCTAGAATTTAACTAAGTAAATTTAAAATGAACATTGGCATTTATTCTGTAGATGGAGAAAGATTGGAAATCACAAGATTTATGCAAAGTTTTTTAATTCTGATTGTTTGTGAGGGGAAGGGGGGGGGGCACAAAATATTGTATCAGTGAGTTAAAATTTAAACAATTTTACTTCTTTTTAAGTTCTATAATCTAATAAATAAGTTAAAAAAGAATGCTGATCTTTAAAATTTGGATGAAGAAAGAATTATGATTGGAAATCAAAAGGCTTCTATGTGTCGTTTAATCACAGATTGTTAGCAGGGAAAGGCGGAGGGAAGCACAAAATATTACATAAAGGAGAGATATTGAACAATTCTACATTTTTATAAGTTCTAAAGCCCAATAAAGCAAGTTTAAAATAAATATTGACATTTACACTGTGGGTTGAGAAAGATTGGAAATTGCAAAACTTCTCCAAAACGTTTGATTTCCTTTTTTTTTTTTTTTTTTTGGAGGGGGAGAGTGGGACACAATTGTCGAAAATTGTGGAATTTCTTTATGAAAACTCAAAACCAGGAGAAATTCACTCTAAGAAGGGAAGCGGGAGACAGGCTAAATATGAAAGTCCTGGAATCTCTGGAAATGGTATTTGATCATCAGTTTGAAATGGAGGGTGGAAGGGAACAAAAATGAAAACAATCGGAGTATTTATACAAAAGTTGGCAAATTGGAATATATAATAAAAATAGGAGAAACTTCAGAAAATCGGAGTACTTAGCTGCTGGCAGCTATGCAACTGGGATATAAGTCTACAAATTTTTGGCACCATTTTGAGTGATAATGGTATCATTCTGGACTCTTTGTAAACCTAGTATGGCAACCCACTTACCACTTATTTTTGATAATCTGATTGCCATTTAAAATTCTACACTTGTTGAAGTACAATTCCATACACCAGTTTGTATTTTTCCGTTTTAATAATATTATTATTTTAATAGTTTATTATTGATTTTGTTTAAGTATGGCTCTAGCAGTAGCAATTCAGTGAAAATGATTGAAAAATATGTTTGCTGAAAGAGAAAGTTAGAATGGCTGTAAGAAATGATAGGCCAACTTTTGAAAAAGGTGCTATATTCTGTAATTGTTGCTCTAAAAATTTTCACACATTTTCTGATTGATACGCAATGGACTAATGTATCTAGTGATGTTTTCTTTGATTTTCCTGAATGAAAAGCATTTTTATATATGCATTTAGTGATTTTTGTAGTACAGAATTTTATGCATTTCGAGGTTCATGCACAACAAATTAGCTATATCCAGTGATGGTTTTTTGATTTTTCATGTATAGGAAGTGCACACATACAGATTACTGACCACTGTAGTACAGCATTTCAAGATTCATGAGCGACGAGTTAGCTGTATGCAATGATTTTTGCTTTGTTTTTTCTAAGGTAAAGTATCTAAATTTTAAACATTTGTTTTATTAAACTTAAAAGAGACTTAACCTTTTCGCTACAGCGCAGTGAATCAGTCGTACCAGCAGAAAAATATTACTAGGGTACGACATTGGTTCGAACCAGTGTCTTTTACCCCTCTTTCAAAGCAACATCATTATTCATCTTCTGTCACATTCCCATTACTGAAAGAGAGAAGTATCCTTCCACAAAGAAAGGGGACACAATGGCGTTTTCTTGGAGGCCTTTGGCGATAGCTAGTTTCCGCATTCCAGGATTCCACTACTTTTTATCAGTTGAACTGAAGATAGTATGTTTTCTGTTTCTATATAGTATATCCCGATCTATTCATTTTTCTCTCTTGCTAAAAATTATTCAATCTTTATTTACATCTATTTGAACATATAAGTATTGTATCAAGAAATAATCATGTGTGTGTGTTAGCTTGATTGCTGAATTTTGACGTAAGTTGAAAGGACCTGGGTTTGAACCCTAACCTATTCATTTTTCTCTGTTATTAAAAATTATTCAATCTTTATTTACATCTATTTGAAAATATAAATATTGTTTCAAGGAATAATCATGTGTTTTTTTTTTTTTTTTTAAGTCTTATTTATTAATTTTGATCCATGAAAATTGGAATTTATAAAAAAAAAAAAATAATAATAATAAAGTAATTTAAAAGAAAGAGGATTTTCTGCTTTCATGTGATAAAGTAGTTACTATCAGATTTTAACCATATACTTTGCTAAACTTTGGCGTAAGTTGAAAGGACCCAGGTTCGAACCCCGATCTATTAATTTTTCTTTCTTATTAAAAATTATTCGATCTTTAATTACATTTATTTAAAGAAATAAATATTGTGTCAGGGAATGATCATGTGTGTGTGAGATTTTTTAACAAAGTCTTATATATTAATTTTGAACCATGAAAATTGGAATTTATAAAAAATAAATAAAAAATAAAGTAATTTAAAAGACAGAGGATTTTCTGGAAAAGATGAATATTTTCTATTTTTATGTAACAAAGTAGTTCCCATCAGATGTAATCGTGTAGCTCGATTGCTAAATTTTGGCGTAAGTTGAAAGGACCAGAGTTCGAACCCCGATCTATTTTTCTCACTTATTCGATCTTTATTTACATCTATTTGAAGATATAAATATTGTGTCAAGAAATGATCATGTGTGCGTGACATTTTTTTTTTTTTTTCTTTTAACTTATCTGTTAATTTTGATCCATGAAAATTTGAATTTATAAAAAATAGATAAAAAATAAAGTCATTTGAAAGACTGAGGATATTCTGATATTCTGGAACAGATGAATATTTTCAATTTTCATGTGACAAAATAGTTCCCATCAGATGTAATCGTGTAGCTCGATTGCTAAATTTTGGCGTAAGTTGAAAGGACCAGAGTTCGAACATCGATCTATTTTTCTCACTTACTAAAAATTATTCGATCTTTAATTGGATCTATTTGAAGATATAAGTATTGTGTCAAGGAATGATCATGCATGTGTGTGCATTTTTTTTTTTTTTTTTTTTTTTTTTTTTTTTAAACAATGTATAAATTAAACAAATTATCATGTGATAGTATATTTGCCTAAAAAGAAGAAATTAACTGTGTTTTACAAACTCTAACTTTCATATCTCGTTTTAATTTTATCTTATTTTTAACTATGTTTCTTTTCAGTATTGTTTTAATATTTAATAAAAGAAATTAATATCGTTCAATTATTTATCGATTATCCTTTATTTTTTATAGTCTTTTTCATATTTAATTAAGAAATTTATTATATTCGACATTGCAGCGTATGTGTATAGATATTTGTTGTTTGGAATTCAGGTTGGTTGACTACGTTTGGTCCTAGGCCTGGTGGACTGCACTCAATAGAGATTTTTAAGGAAACCTGACCTGTATTTATCTGAGTTTTTGAGAGAACCATGGAAAACATACAATGATTAGGTCAACAAGCACAATCTGAATTCGAGCCAGACACCTGCTATCTACCACTTTAGAGAGCAGAATATCTGTGCCATTTATGGGAATTGAGCATATATATTATAAAAAATGTATATTATTTTGGAGATTAAATTTAATAAAAATTATACTCTTAGTAATGTTTAATTTTAATATGTTAGTGTGCTGGCATAATAAAATAATTCATATTCAATTATGAAGTACTTTATATGAATTAAAATAATATCTCTCTCTTATTTCATTTGTATTTTATTTATTTGTTGTTATAAATACCCATGAGCATTTTGTTGCCATACTTTTTATTTTAAAATGAATAAATGCGTTGAAATATAAAAGATCTATATGACTTAAAAATTAATTCGTCTTATGATTATATTTTTTTGAATAAAAATTTATACCTTCTAATAAGTATTAAGATTCGTGATTCATTTTAGACTTTAGAGCATAAATACTTATATTACCATTTTTTTTTTTTACTCGTATATGTTCTTCATTCCTTCATTTAGCTGTTTTTTTTTTTTTTTTTTTTTAAACATTTAATTTGAAATTTTCTTTCTTCGTTAGATTATTCTAAATTTTTTTTTAAATAAATAAAATATTAATACATTTCATAACAATCCACACATTTTCTTCTTAGCAAAAGCTAAAATATATAACAAATTCATTTCACATGATATATATATATATATATATACAGTGGAGCACCGTTTATACGTTTTTCAAGGGACCGTTCCTAAAAAACGTATAACTGAAAAAAACGTACAACTGAAAATTCGTTTTAACATTAATACACAATAAAGTATCATATTAATAATAAAAGTCTAATCAATTTTCATGATTTCCTTTACATTTATTCGAATAAGATATATTTTAATTATATTTAAAATACTTTTAAAAGGTTGAATAAAAATTAAATAATAATTAAAAATATAGAAATTCAGAATTTTTTTTTTTTCAAGATTTCGATAAAGCCTTTTGTTCTCTAAATGAAGATGACATTTTTGCAAGCGATTAAAAGGAAGGAAAGAAAAATAAAAATGTTTCTCCAACCTTAATGTCAAATAAACAGGATAATCTTCTATGGAAGTGAGTAATAAATCTTCAAGTTTACAAAATGCCTATAAATTGTGGGCTTTTTTCCTGTCATACCCCATTCCTGGAATCAATTAAAAGAGAAAGTGGGAGGTCTTCAAGTGGTCACTGGCTACTTGGCTTATCTCTGAAAATTTCTCTTAACCCCCCTTCTCCCCAGGCTATCGATGCAAGTCGCACTTTGTTCTATAGCAGCACTTTGTACTATAGTTCTAAGAAAAAATAATAAGAAAAAAAAAAAAAAAAAAAAAAGAAGAATAAAACATAAAGAGCATTCTTTTTTTTTTTTTTTAAATCCTGGAATGAAACTCAAACTTGGGATTCTACAAGGAGGAAAAAAAACGTATAAGTGAAATTAAAAATTTACTTCTGTCGTATAAACGAAATATTTTAACATTAGAATTCAATGGAATGATTTGGGACCGAAGTCGAAAAACGTATAAATGAGAAAAACGTATAAATGAGAAACGTATAAAAGGTGCTCCACTGTATATATATATATATACATATATATATATATATACATACAGTGAAAAACGTTTAACACGAAACTGAGGGGACCAAAATAATTTTTCGTGTTAAAAGAATTTCATGTAAAAAGATTCGTAAAAAAAGTACTAAACTGGCCAATGTTTTCCATGTCATCAATTATTATTTCCATTTCCTGTAAAACTACTACTAACTTGCATCCATTAGGATAAAAATCAAGTACAAATATTATTGTTTTTTGAGGGAAAAAATCAGATATCTTTTACTGTCTTTTTAAGCACCATATTGTTCAAAAATTGATCGAGATCATACATTGTTTTATTCATCACTGAATTCAAATGTCCATCTCAATAACTGTGGATACTTATTATTTTCTTCATTTGTGAAGCAGACTGGACAGGAACTGTATTGCTGATTCAGTTGCCAGATTCGTCATCAATATCTACATAAGTGGAATCATTTTAATGATGAACGATGCTAAAAATCTCATTGTCTGTGCTGTAAAACACATGATCATCGACGACAACATATTGCAGCATAGTTGCCAACATTTTGATTTATTTCGGAGCATTTTTAGCCCCAACTTTAATTCGCACCACTTTCAATATATAACTATGATAAAATAAGAAAAAATTACTTTTAACAAAAGAGTGGTATGGAAATAAAGGCGGGTTTAAAAATGCTTCGGAATAAATTAAAATGTTGACATCTTTGTTGTAGCAAACCTGTCAGTAAGATCGAAAGTTAATTGTTTTCGTGTTAAAAGAAAAAAATATATATTAAATAGTATACTGTCCGGACCACTAAACCATTTCCTGTTAACCGATTTTTCATGTTAAGCATTTTCGTGTTAAACGTATTTCACAGTATATCAAAATATTTCGAAGATTTATCTTATTTTACTTTTTATTATATCTGAAAATAAATATGTAAAATGAAGCAATATTAAAACAATTGAAATAAATATTATTACAAGCATATGCTATTCTCCGATTCACTGTCCTTGTATAAGCCAAAATTTCATTCCCGAAATAAAAATGTTTGCAATATATATTATTTTGGATAACAAAATGCTGATAATAAAGATTACCAGTGGCGGCTCGTGCAAATTTTCACAGGTGGGGCCCGATCCATCGTATGATGCGTAATTTAACTTTAATGCTATTCATTATTCAAACATGAAAACAAACATTATTAAAATAGGATGCAAAATGAAATTTCGGATTTTTTTTTTTTTTTTTTTTTTTTTTTTTGTGATGGCGAATTTTAACACTATGGAAAACATTGCATAAAATTATCTCAAAAATAGTTTTATAAATACAATTGAAAAATTCTGCGATGTTCTGATCAATGGAATATCAAAATTTAAATATCTGGAAGCTAGTAGACGGAAATTTCCAAGTTCGATACCAGATCGCTTTCATCAACATATACATTTGGAGTTTACTATGGTTTTCTCCAAAACTCAAATAAAAAGGGATATGTAACACTTAGAAACACTTTCTCGGGTCTTGGACCCTCTTTTAGTCAACTGGCTTTAACCCTAACACTACACACCATTAAAATTTAAATTCAAATGTCTCAGAATGTAATATTATTTAGCTTACGCTAATTATATCCCTAAGTCTTTTAATTATAGAATTCCAAATGATATTCATGTTTCTTATCTATTGGAATTTAGAAAGTCATGATTAATGTAATGTGGATGCACATTAAAAAAAAAAAAAATAAATAAAATAAAGCATGTTTGTCACTTAATTTTAGATAATTTAAATTAACTTTCAATAAATAAAGAAATAAAACGGGCTACTATCTTTAAAAAAAAAAAAAAGAAAGAAAAAAGAAAATAAAGAAAAAAGAAACATATTGCGGATATTTCTGTTAAATCCCATTTAAAAGAAAAGTCCTTTGATAGTAATAATAAATCACAATTTTATGCAGCTATTTAATCCATTTATCCATGTAAATCCATTAATTATTTATCTAAAAATTTTACAATTTATTTACATAAAAGTTTTAATACACTATTCTGAAAGGAAAAAAAATCTCATATTATTTTATACTTTTCCCCCCTCATTTAAATTCAAAACACTTTAGTTAAAGAGGTCTTAAATTCTTATACAGGCTTTCATCTCAAAGGCTAGGCTAGAAAATATTTTTGACTATTACCAGATTTCTTTTTTTAAACACTAAAATTTTAAACTGTCATATATAATTCTAAAAAATTCGAACCGAAAAATCAATGAGGAAAAAAAAAATGAAAAACGTAATGCAGAAGTCGCCAAATATTACCCGGGGTTAACAGACAGTTTTTTCCCCTATAGTTTTGTTCCAAAGGGCCAGGACTCTGCTGGCCCAACGATGAGAAAATTACAGCGTGCTTAAACTGATAAAGCAATTAGTCGCCAAATATGTCAACCCGATCTTCTAGTAGAATAAACTGTACAAATAAACACGCCAATTTCGGGCCGGCTGAAAAAAGCCCTATTCTCTTAGATAAGGAAGGGGAGTCTTTAGTGATCTGTGACAGCTGAAAAAATAAATTGACAAATAAATGATAATGAAAGAAGAGTAAGAAAAAATTAGACAGACGTAGTTATTTTGTATATATGTTTTTGAACGGTTATAAAAAACAAAATTATTATCATCATTAATATTACTACTTTAATCGAGAAAAAATTTAGGTGGGGCCGTGCCCGCTGGCCCTTAATGTAGAACCCGCCACTGAAGATTACTGACAACCCCTTAAATATTTTGCAGCATATCACAGCAACCCTTGCTTCCAACACACGCCCAGCTTTTATCAGTGTAAAGAGAGGAAAGCTTCAAAGCAGTTCCGAATCTTGAACTAAGGAGGAAAAATTCTGAAAAGTTTCCCGTACTTAGGGGTCGCGTTTCTATTTTATATGTGCCGTTCTTAGAAGGTTAATGTATTTCTTTTCTGCCATGTTAACATTTTAGACCCATGACAACTATTTCCATAAACAGTATTTTGCTGTGGGTAAAAAAAAAAAAAAATGCCAATATCCTAATTATTCTTAAGATTTGTCAACTTCTAATACTATCTTCAGGCATTTATTTCAACAAATGCAATGTTCTTTGCTTTTTCTGCAGATAAACCCTGACTAATGGCAGGGAATGTGGGCTAGCTGCCCGGGGCCATCCTTTCTGAAAGGGTCCCTCATAGTCATGCACAGGAAATATGTTCAATAGGTGCCAAAAAGGAAAAAGTGGCAGCAGTTTTTTTTTTTTTTTTAAATAATTAGATGTTGAAGCCCTCTTCTCTCCCTTCTGCATATCTCCTAACTAATTTCGAACAATGATCTGTTTACTACTATTCGACTATTATTCATAAGATTTAGCTGTAAATTCTCTTAAATTTGTGACCATCTTTCTTGCAATACCATTTAAACAGTTATAAATAGTACTACACTCCTGCTCAAAAGTTTCGCAAAATTTGCAAACAATCAGTTTTTTTCAATTAAAAAAATTATCTCTCGATGAAATGTTTTGAAACATTAGGTATTTAAAGAACTGGGTCTTCCTCATGTTTTTAGTGAAGATTGGTTTAAGACAACATTTAGGGGTCTGGTAAAAAACTGAGCAAAATGAATAATGTTTATGATCATCCTGTATTGTAAAGTGAAAGAAATTATCTGTAACTTAAGGATATGTTAATATAGACCCAGTACAGCTTGTGGATGAATTTTTGTGATGATAGCATGTTAAATAACGTAGACAGCATTTATCTTAAAACTCCAAAAAATATCATGTTTTTTACTTATAATATACAAAGTTTTACATGAAAATTATTCCCACTTTTAGATAAATTGAAAAAACACTTTTGACACAACATACTACAATCAGAATACAAATACATCTTAAATATTGCATGAAATATGAGCATTTTTATGAAAAGCGTTTTCACTGTATATATGCAACATTTTTTATTGCACAGGTTGATTGCTAGATATATTGGGCAACTTTTGTCGGAAGTTCATTTGAATAGTATAAAAATTAAGCAAATTGTCAGCAAAAGAACAAGCTAGATTTCAGGATTTTTCCCAAATGTTCAAATTTCATAAGGGATTTTTCACATGCCGCATAATTAATTTGAAGATTCAATTATTTCAACCATGCTCCAAAAGTAATTTTTTGTGAAAAATCCCTTAAAAGCTAGTAACACTAACATATTTTTATTTATTTACTAAGATTTGTTAGATCATGTGGGGTTTTTCACAAAAAAGAACTTTTGCAAAGCGGTTGAAATAATTGGATCTTCAAATTAATTATGCAGGATGTGAAAAACCCCTTATGAAATTTGAACTCTCTGAAAATACCTAAAATCAAGCTTGTTCTTTTGCCAAAAATTTGCTTAATTTTTATTCTATTCAAATGAACTTTTGAGAAAAGTTGCCCAATATATCTAGTTTTCAAACTATGTAATAAAATTTTTTTCTATCTTTCACGACTGCACAGTGAGAACGCTTTTCATAAAAATGCTCATATTTCATGTGATATTTAAGATATTTTTATTATAATTGCAGTATATTGTTTCAAAAGTGTTTCTTCAATTTATCCAAAATTTGGAAAAAATTTTGTTTAAATATTATAAATAAAAAACACACTGATTATTTTTGGAGTTTCAGAATAAATGCTTATATCTCCGTTATTTGACATGCAGTCATCACACATATTCATCCACAAATTGTACTGGGTCCATATTAATATATCCTAAAGTTACACAGCATTTTGCTCACTTAACAATACAGGGTGATTACAAACATTAATGATTTTACTCAAGTTGTTACCGGCCCCCTAAATGTTGTCTTAAACCAATATTCACTGAAAAACATGAGGAAGACCCAGTTCTTTAAATACCGAATGTTTGAAAACATTTCACTGAGATGTAAGTTTTTAAATTGAAAAAAAAACTGATCATTGGCAAATCTCGCTAAACTTTTGAGCAGGAGTGTAGTAAAAAATTTATGTGTATGTAAAATAAATATTAAGTACCAGTGTTCTTTGTAGATTCTTTTTGCTTCTGGACTGGAGTATGTGTATAGTGGGCAGAGCATATGTGAATTAAAAATAATTTTATGCAGTCACTAATATAGAAGTGTACAAAATTAAAATTTCTAAAAATGAAATTAGTGACCAATACTTTTACACTGTCATCCCCTTTTTGATTTGAGAATATACATTATCCATTTCTTGAAAACATGAGTGCCCAGGAAAGGGATGTTTCATTGTAATTGAAGATAAATTAGAAAATAAATACAATAAATTTAGCTAATGACATCATATGATTTCTGTTTTGGAGAACACAGTTATCACTTCATGTTATGAAGTCAGTTATATTAGTATGCTTTTTAAAATTCCACACAAAAGCTTAAAAACAGCACTTGTAATATCATTGCCATTTAAATAAGAGAAGTCCTTAAATAAACAAAAGGGAAAATCATAACAGGTGTTTCAGTATCTCTCTATAATTTGTAGGTCATTTAATGGATTGTAATGCATCAAAAGTCTTTCATGCTCCATATAAAAGAACTATAAATGAGAAGCTTGCAATATCAAATGATTACATGTTTATTTATTTATTTAGTTAAACAATTTGACATTACTAAAGTGAACTTTAAATAGTTTGAGTTCATATACTGCATTGTATAAAAATTCTACTTTGTTTAAAATAGAAGTTTAAAAAATGAACATTTACAATTAATTTATATTAAATCAAAAAATACCTTTTTAGTTAATTTACCCTGAAGCTTTTCAACTCAACACAAGGTTATCATTAGAAGATGGACTTGCACTGTGCTTTATTCTCAACTGCTATTCCTTTTTATTTAGTATATGATGCCATCGGCTATCCAGATTTTGATTTGGCTCCATGTCATTGCCGCTGTTGAATTTGTTAGCATTTCAATTGTTTTACACATGACGGCATAATTACGGTTATAGTAGTTAGCTAATTTCTTAATACTATTGAAATTTATATTAATATGAGATTTTTGGTCAGTTTTGTTAACACCAGTTTTGGACACCAGTAAATGTAATAAAAAAAGTATTCAATGCACCGAAGACAGCTCTCTAAATGCTACTGAAACAGCTGTCTTTTATTCAATTTTTCTCTCTGGCATTCAAGACGTTGAAGATTTTATCTAGGTTTAAGATTAAAAATATTAGGAGGTTTTTTTTTTTTTAACCTTAATTTAAAATTTAAGAAAAACAATTTTTTCTTATCTCAGCTATTACTATTATGTCTTTTATTTTTTAATGTACAACTTGTTGATGCTTTCATATAATTCTTCCCTAAATTATCACTCTATGCTCTCTATTCATGGTTATACAGTTTTACTGATTTACTCTTATAAGAACTAAATACAATTTGAAGAATGAACTTGAATCACACAAGATCATAAAATATGTGAAACTTTCAATAAGCTATATGGGATTATGATTCTCTGTTGTGTAAAAAATGTTATTACATAGGAACTTACTTTAACAACAGGCACTCTAGGCTTAAATCTAGATGATAACTGATTTAAAACTTCAGCTAATAGGTTCTGATGTTTTAATATTTTCCTCATCTTCATTATTCTGACAATAGCAGCCTGAAAGAGAGATTTAAACCTATTAAAATATAAACATTTAAATTAATTAAAAAATATTAAAATAATATAAAATTTGGTAAAAGTTACGGTGAAATCAACATTTTAACGTAATTTAAACTAAATAAGAGATCAGATGTTATGACTGTGATAGCAAATAACCTGCATATTGATGACGATAATGAATTTTTATACACATTTAATTACAACCTAGCCCCATACATTATTATATACCTATTTATAATCCTTAACAAACATGTTGATACATTTTACAGTTAATGATTTTGATCATGGAAGTAATAGACATAATAGATAAGTTGGGTCAAAATTGCCACTTTCTTTTAGGAAGTAATGCTAGTACAATTATCAGGAAAAATACTAGTATGTATCCAAGGAAGATACAATAATTCTCTCCCACTTGAGAAGTACAGTGCTAAGTCAGCCATTAAGATAAAATATAATCTCGTAGGTATGCTTGTTGATGCCTCATCCTAACAGATCTTCAGATTGATGGTGAGGGAATCTGCAGTTGATCTGTGGTTGTATTTGTATTTAACTCGTTTCTTTAAGGATTGATAACTTGGTAATATATGCAGGGTCATGATTCATAATATGGAAGAATTTTTGGTGTGCGATTGACAGAGATGCTAAATTTCCCTTTTTAATTTTTCCCTTTTTTTTCTAGTTGGTTAATATAATGCGTCACTTAATTTTCCTGCCCTAGTCTAATTTTACCATGTAATGCATGTGTCCAAGTTTTTTAGTTATGATTCCTAGCTTCCATATGGTTCTATTGTTCACAAAAAATTTAGCTCTTACTCTCACTCTCACTTGAATTTTTCGAGTGTGAGGTCTGATCTTCTGTTACGATTTCTTTTGATGGTATGGAAATAATACTGCACCAAGTTTAATATGAATTTAGCAATTTAAATAGATTTCTGCTAGTAACTTTCCATTTGCCAAAGGAGTTGTTCAATAGCGAAAAAGAATCCTTTGAATTTTTAAGTAGATGGAATGATTTTCTGTAGCCACTGCTTTTAGTCGATCTTTCAGTGTTTGGACGTTATGTTCTGCAAGTCCATTGGTTGCTGGATGTCCTGGTGCAATAGATTTTTGCTTTACTTCATTCATATGACAGAAATTTTTAAATGTTTCATTCATAAAAATTGAGGCGTTATCAGAACTCATAACTAGTGGATATATATGAATTGCAAAAATTTTTTGAAGAAATTTCATGGTAATTTTGGCATTGGGAGCTTTCTATGATACTTTGATTTCTATCCAACACGATTTTACATTTACAACAAGTAGGTAATAAAATCCTTGGAAGGGACCTGCATAATCGATATAAATTCTATCTCAATTGTTAATTGGTAAATTGCAGTGTTAAACGGGTGCCTTCACAGGATTATGTCTAACTGAAGAGCAATCATGGTAAGACTTTAGCAAGTTTTCTATGTCCTTGTCGATATTCTTCCATATACAGTAACATCGAGCTAATTGTTTCATTTTTGTTATTCCAATAAATGTAGAATGTAACTCTTTTAGGACCTCTGGCTGTAGTTTTTTTGGTATAACAGTGTAATTATATTTATATAAAATGCTACTATCCAAAATGTAATCACTGTTAATGGAACTTGATTGAAGTACTTGTTTGATATGTGGCAACTCCTGATCTTTTTCTTCTTCTCATATGATTGCATCAGCAGTCAGAGTTTCAGTTGATATTTCAAAAACATTAAATGCACATATTTCATGAACTCCATCATTTATGTGTATGTTTGTAGATGGATAATTCTGGTTTACAGGAGATCTAGATAAACAATCTACATTTTGATTTTCTAATCCTTTTCGATTTGATGATGTAATCAAATCCAGCTAAATAAAAAGCATAGCACAGTAGTCGTGTTGATGTCATTTTTGGAAGACTTGCTTTTCAATGGAATATTCTGGATAACAGCTGATTATCAGTGCTGGGGACAAAATGTAAACCCTAAAGGCAATCGAAAAAATGAGAAAATCCAAACATGACTGCTTAAAACCAAAACTAAATTCAAAAACTGGCGTACAATCAATAGAAATATATTAAAACTTCTTCACACACCATAAATTTTAAGTCAGCACAACCGGTTTCGAAAGGACGTAGCCTTTCTTCATCAGGTGAAAAAGAAAAAAAAAAAAAAAAAAAAAAAAAAAAAAAAACACGTGCTACTGCCTTGGAGGCAAAAGCAAGACTGAAAGCAGGGCAAAATCCAGAGGTGTGTGAAGAAGTTTTAATATATTTCTATGACTGCTGAAGTATATCAATAAAGTTAAGAGTAATTTCTTTCAGCTTCTGTCAGGAAACAGGAAGTGACTGCAATTGACTTTTCTACATTAAAGATGATATGTGATAATATAGCAGCAACTCCGACCGGACTAGTACCTATCACCAGCATAACAGGTGATTCGGGATTGAAGGGTACTAACACTCTGTCACTGGATAGCTCTTCCTTAAGCTTAATGAAAGCTTGCTCATTTCCTTTATTCTAGCAAAATCACTGATGTTTGCACAGAAGTTTATGTAAAGAATAGGTAATGGTCGAAACATTTGGTATGAATAGAGAATAGTAAGTAACCATGCCTAAAAACTGGCACAGTTCTTGAACATTCTTTGGTCATGGCATGTGCGATGTAGCTTCAACTTTTGTAGCTAATCGTAGCTATCATGTTGTTTTCTATTACATGACATAAATATTCAATTTTTGTTTGAACCTAAATATTCAATTTTGTTTACAATTTCTTGCTATTCACATGTAAATCATAGTCATATAACCTTTCTAGACATGCAAGGAGGTTTTTGAGCATTCTTCTTTAGTTTTACCATGAAATGACATCATCGAAATAAGCGATAGTCTTTGGTAAACAATTCCTAATTTGATCAATTACCCAGTTAAGCTAAGTTGGTGCAGTTTTAATTTTCATAAGCTTAACTTCTACTCATCTTGTAATTCCTTCGACGTGCCAACACAGTTTAGATAATACTGCTCTCAGCACCCGTTTTTAACTGAAGATATGCTTTAAACAAATTAACTTGCAGAAATACTTTGAATTCCTAAGACTGTTCAATACTTTGATTTTCTTTATTGGATAATCATAAGTAGATCGTTAACTCCCACTTTGTTGTCAACACAAAGCCAAACTATTCCATTTGCTTTAGGAATTATAACAAATGGTGATCCCTAATCACTTGTAAATATCATTTAGATCTATTCTCAGCTGCGTCAAGATCATCACGTTCTTTTTTACCTTTTCTCATAAAGCATATGGTACATTTCATTCTAGGTTGACTAGGTTTTGCTCCATCACGTAACCTCAGTTTGATTATGAAATTTGGCACACAATCGATGCTCTATTCGAACATTTCCGGAAAATATTTGTAATCTTAGAGACATCGTTGATTGAAACAATTTTATTTTCAGGTTAATTTTTTGTGTCGATTTCATCTAGATTGATTCTGAAAGGTCTAAATCATAATCAGGGGCGTAGCTTGAGCGGGGGGGGAGTCTCCCCCCCCCCAATGTTTTAAAAAATAGGGCAGCATATTGAAGTTTCTGGGGGTGCTGTTTTGCGACTTAAAGTTCATTTGAAAGTGGATCATAATTTTGTTAATTATCGTTAGTTACCAAAATCACTTAAGAATTTTATGTATCACAAGCTGACCAACTGGTTCACCGACCAGCAAAAAAAATTAGCTTTTAAATGTCTGACTGTAGCAAACTCCCGTTAGGTGGCGCCTGCGGTGCCCTCTAAACTAATTAGACGCCTAAAAGTGACTGTTTTCCTACCGTGCAAACGACCCTTGAAAATTCTCATCGTATTCATGACGCTTAAAAAAATCTGATCATAACAAATTCCTGTTTTGGGGTGCATATGGCATGATTTCCCGTCTTGTTCACTTACAATAGACTGTTTGCTTACCGTACAAAAGACTGTTGAAAATTCTAATCGTGTTCGGGACCCTTTTAGAATAGGTTAGTAGCAAACTCCAGCTCAGTGGTGCCCTTCCCTGTTCAGGCACCTACAAAGGCATAATGAGGTTTTTGGGGGCGCTGTTTTGCACCTTGAAGTTCATTTGAAAGTGGATCATAATTTTGTTGATTATCGTTAGTTACCAAAAACACATAAGATTTTTATGCATCAGAAGCTGCCTTCGGCGACCAACTGGTTCACCGACCAGCAAAAACAGTTAGCAAAAGTTTGCTAATTTATCAGAAGATGAAATCCAGTTGTTTTTCTCATGAAAAAATCCTAACTTCAAACTTCCATAAAAATCGCTTAGTCCATTTCCGTGTAAAGCCAATTTCTGACGTACGTTGCATTTGGCTTTTAAAGGGTTAACAGCGACAATGAATTTTTATGACGATGGGGAAAATTCCATTTGTTTAAGTATCCTCAAAATCACTTAACACAAAATTTTCATCAAATTCTTATATTTTCCGAATAAACCCAATTTATTTCATTTGTTGCCATTGGCCGATAAGGGGTTAACAGCCAACGCAAATTTTTCTTAAGATGATGGTAAGTCTAACATCCCGGAAACACTTAACCTCAGACTTTTATCAAAATCCCTATAATCATTTTCGATTAAACCCAACTTCTTCTATGTGTTGCAATTGGCTGGTAAAGGGTTAAATATAAACGATAATTTATCTGAAAATGAAATTCAATCGTTTTTTCTCATGAAAAAGCATTGACTTCAAATTTTCATAAAAATTACGAGTCCATTTCCGTGTAAAGCCAATTTCTGACATACATTGCAATGGCCTTTAAAGGGTTAACATCGACAGCGAATTTTTTTTATGATGGGGATAATTCCATTCATTTAAGCATACTCAAAAGCACTTAACGTAACACTTTCATCAAAATATTTATATCAATTTCTGAATATACCCAATTTATTTCGTTTTTTGCCATTAGCCGATAAGTGGTTAACAGCCAACGCAAATTTTTCTGGAGATGGTGGTAAGTCTAATATCCCGAAAACACTTAAGCCCAAACTTTCATCAAAATCCCTATAATCATTTTCGAGTAAACCCAACTTCTGATATGTGTTGCAATTGACCGTTAAAGGGTTAACAGTAAACGTTAATTTATCAGAAGATGAAATCCAATCATTTTTTCTCATGAAAAAATCCTAATTTCAAACTTTCATAAAAATTGCTTAGTTCATTTCTGTGTAAAGCCAATTTCTAACATACGTTGCAATTGGCCTTTAAAGAGTTAACAGCGAAAATGAATTTTTATGACGATGGGGATAATTCCATTTGTTTAAGTATACTCAAAAGCACTTAATGCAAAACTTTCATCAAATCCTTATATCAGTTTCCAAATAAACCCAATTTAGAAATATTTAATCATGAATTCATCAACTGTGAATATTCATTTTAAGTAAATTGGAGTGTAAATGTAGATATATTTTTATTTACCAACTATGTGAAAAATACCAGAGCCGGGAATCGAACCCGGGCACTTCCGCTTAATGCACGGATGCTCTACCACTGAGCTACCCTGGCTGACAACCAGCTAGGCATTTCTCACATAATATTCGTTGGCCAAGTCACAGAGTCTGCAAACGCAGCTGTATCAAGTGACAATATTAATCACAGCACAACTCCATAGACCACGAAATTTCAATTTAGAAATATTTAATCATGAATTCATCAACCGTGAATATTCATTTTAAGTAAATTACGTATGTAGATAACCCCCAATGTCATTTTTTCCTACATACAATAAAAGTAGACATAAATTCCTGATGATTGGTGCCTACTGCATGTTTCTGCGATAATTAGTAATGAGATAGGTGGGGGTGTTTCATTTTTTTTTTTTTGACCGACTGTACATAGGTTTGTTATAACATCTAGTTATGCACTTCCCTTTTTGGAATTTATATGAAAGGTACAATTAAAATTTGTGAGATAGCTAATAAATAAAAACAGATTTGCTGATATACACATATAAATTATGATCAAAGGTTTGAAATTATAAAGTGTACATTAAATTATATAAAAATATGCTGTCCCAAAAGTATAGACAACTAAGTGTTTTTGGTTTTACATTTATAAAAGAAACTAAAAACTTACTTTTAATATTATATTGTATTGCCTCGACACTTTATAACATCAAATACACGTTGTTCCATAGAATTAATTAAGCACTGCATTACAGAAGGATATATTTCATACCACGCTTTGTCAATTGCAGTTTGTAAGTCCTTTACACATGTATATTGCTTTCCATTTTCATATATTTTACGAGATAAGATCCCCCATATGTTCTCCATGGGATTCAAATTCGGACTAAGTATTGGTCAGTCTAATAGTGTGATATTGTTTTGCATAAACCACGTTTTCGTTGATCTGGAGGTATGGATGGATGTCCCATCTTGTTGGAATACACGGTCCGGTCCTGCTAGCAAATCCATAATTGGCAGTAAATTGGCACATAAAATATCCTGATAATCTTCTGATTTCATTTTTCTGTCCATAAATCCTAGAAATGTTTGCCCAATGAAACAAAATCCTTCCCAGGTCATTACAGATCCTCTGCCTTGTTGCCTGCTGAAAAAGTTCTTCGGTTCTTTTCTTAGATCATACCAGTAAAATTTATAACCGTCAGGGCCATCCAAATTTCATTCCTTTTCATCACTGAAGATGACAGAAAGTCACTTTTCACCGTGTGACATATGCTTTCTAGCCCACTTTAGAAGTGCATCTTTATTTCTCTGCTTTAAGCAAGGTTTTGCTTTCATTCTCCTGTAAACAATGTGTATTGAAGCTTTAATTCTTCTGTGTACAGTGCTTTTTGAAATACTGGAAGTTGATGCAATTCCATGCACAGATAAATTATGAACTGAAGCCTTTTTTAATAACAGTCTATCATCACGTAACGTTGTTTTCTTTGGTCTTCCGACTCGTTTTCGACTATTCCATGTTCCACCTGATCTCAAAACTCTATAAATACTACTCAAGGATCTCTTTATTCTTCTCGATATTTGTACAGGATTTTGTCCTTACACTTTTAACTGTAAAATCTTAATAAATTTCATCTTTAGAAATTTCTTTAGAATATAGCATTTTTATCAGAATACGCAGGAAATGTCTTTTCCGAATCACAAACAAAACAATACATTGAACGCATTAAATTTTTATGCTAGAAATATAGAAAACGATATTTCAATTAAATGGAAAAAGTATTCTGCATTTATAGAAATAGACGACAATAAAAATATTTTATTCTGTGAACAAAAAGGTAAAAGGAAACATGTAATTCTGTATTGTGTCTATACTTTTGGGGCAGCACATTTTTATGTAATTTAATGTACAGTCTATAATTTCAATCCTTTGATCATAATTTATATGTGTATATCAGCAAATCTGTTTTTATTTATTACCTATCTCACAAATTTTAATTGTACCTTATTACTTTTTATGTTAATGCAAATTTTATTGATTGTCTAAACTTTTGGGACACGGTGTATTTCTCTCATTCAATGCGAATAGTTGATGAAAAGTTAATAGCAAATGCAATTTCACCTGAGGATGACGATAAGTCAAACCAATTAAAAAAAAAAAAAAAACTTTAAACATAAACTGTTATTAACATTGTTAAAAGTATGCCATATGTTTCAAATGATGAATGAATAGAACACAGAAATTTTCAAATTTTCTTGAAGATAAGAGTAAGTGCAATTTTTCACACCGAAAATTCCTTAATCTCACACTTTCATCAAAATCGTTTCAGCCGTTTCCAGTATATAACATGTTATATGTTTAATTAGTTTAATATAAATGTATGATAGAAGTTCAGATTTAGCTTTGCAGTTCTTGGAATAAACTGCAATCTAATTATCTTGCATGCTGATCAATATACATTCAAACTGAATCAGTATAGTGATTCATAATGACCGTACCCTATACAAATTTTCGGGCAACTGTATACATTAGAATATGAACTATAATTTTTCCATTCATGGGGCAAATTCATTTTCCATTCATTTTTCCAGCGTAGCATTAGACGATATGCATTAAAATCGAATCAAATATTTCATAATGACACTCTCACATATCAAGTTTGTTCGAAAATGCACTACTGTATCTGAGATATGGACTTTTCCTAAAGTAAATAATCACTAGATGACAGCGACATTTGCTGAAATATTTGCACAAATGTTGTTACGTACCGACTTACGTTACGATGCAATTACATAGGAATTTATATGGAATTCTGTACAGTTATTTCCTGAAAAACAATTGTCAAGAAATTTTTGTCTTACTCCTAATCAGGCAGAATGATATCTATTTTCTAATAAAGGTGGAACCTTCTTAAAAAAAAAAAAAATTTAAACATATAAATTTATAGAAAACCACAATCGAGCCTCGTTAACGTGAGCTCTATGAATGTGAACTACTTTTAATGTGAATTATTGTCACGATTCCCGTCAAAACGAAGTTTAGTTTAGTTACATGAAGATTAGTTACTGATAGCATGAACTATTGATAACATGAACAAAATTTTTATCCAATTTGAGCTTCACATTAACAAGGTTCGACTATATATAAGTTTTTTTTTTTTTCTTTTAGAAACACACCTTGTACATTTTCACCTGTTTTATCAGATAATTCACCGAGAATTATAGTAATAAATAAATAAGTTTTTTTTTTTTTTTAATTATACATCTCTTTTTCTCCTTGTCTCTCACACACACAAGACTAATTTATTTTATTAATTACTACATGAGACTAGATATATTGCATTAATTAAATTGTTCAACACACTTATCAGATTTCAAATGTGATTTATAGTAACTATAAAAAAGTAATTAATGAGGGAGGGGGAATGATTATTTATTCTAAAAGTATTTGTTGAATCAGCCAAATTAATTTTTACAACAGCAAAAAGTGAACAGCCCAGGATCTGAATGTTGCATCATTAAGTTACTTTCCCAACACTCTATCAAATGATCTAACGCTATCAAAAACTGATTTAAACAATTCAATCATATATAAGTCCTCTGTGGAGAAAAGAGTATTTTCAAGGGATTTTAGCCCAATGTACACAAGTTTTGATTAAAAAAAAAGTATGAAAAAGTTCTAAATGTTTAGGCCAGTGAGAATGACCTGGATCTGGATTCAATCCCAGAATCTTGGTTCTACCAGCTGTGACATCAGAATCTTTCAGCCATTGATAGGATCTTTATATCAACAATGTTTAATAATTTAGCAAATAAATTTTATACAAGAATGAACCTGGGATCTTTAAGGTAGGTGTTTAGTCACATAGCAAGTCTTAGAATGAAGCCCCAGTAAAAGACTCTTAAGTATTTTTTTTTATTTTTTAAACAGATTATTTATGTGTTTTCTGTGCTAAGCAAGATTGGTTAATATGCATTTAAATAATCAGGCACAAATCAAATCTTACATTAACATCTTCCTAGACATTTTCTGTTGTATTTACAGCCATGAAGCCTAAATTAAAGGAGTAATTATTACCAGACATTCTTAAAAAATATAGTTTATCAATCATAATATTCATTAGAAATGTTGGAGTGTAAGGATGAATTTTTATACCAACTACGTGAAAAATATCAGAGCCTGAAATCAAACCTGGGCACTCTGCTTACAGCACAGATGCTCTAATACTGAGTCATCCTGACTGATTACCCACTAGGCATTTTTCACACAATATCTACTGGCAAAATCACCATTTACGCACATGAAAATATAAAAGGTGAGTATATTAATCATCCCCCAGTAGCAGAAACAGTGCAGCATAGCAGCGAGCACTGCAGATTATTGAAAACTCTGCAGATTAATTTAACATCTCTGAAAACAAGTGTCGGGTTTAAAAATACAAATATAACTTACAGTGTGTCTCTAGATCACTGTACTTGATGTATATTCTTACTTATTTGCTTTGTAGATGTAAATTTTATGTATTTGATAAATTGCTGATAATACTTGTGATACAACACAAACTATGTCTCTCATTCCCGGCTCGTAGACAAATTTTGTTTTGCTGCAGTCTTATACAGAAAATTCTGCTATTGGGTTAATCATGGTAACTATGAAATTAATCATGGTAACCACATAAATTACTCAGAAAGTATTAATCAACTATGAATATTTCGCATAGTTGGTACAAAAATTCAACCTTACACTCCCAACATCTCTAATAACTATTCATGGTTGATAAACAACATTTTCTAAGTAATTTACATTGTGTATCAGAGTTGCCATAAGCAAGGAAATGCTACAAAATGTCAATCACATAAAACAGAAATATTTTTTTTAGATTCAATGGATGAAGCACAAACAGTGAAATCATCATGTTTATTTTCATTTCATTTCATATTTAATTTAAGTCGTATAAATTTTATAAAAAACAACTTAAATCCCTTAACCATATCCTAAACGCACAAAAAACTAAACCATCCTTTACTACCGCAATCCCTTATTGTAAAGGCACCTCCATCAAAATTCAAAATGAAGCAAAAAAATATAACGTTAACATTCCAATTAAACCTGATAAAAACATTTACCAACGAATTCGTAATGAGAAAGACCCTATTCCCTTCAATCAAACTGCTGGTGTTTATAAAATAAATTTTTAAGATCGCGATCAAAATAAAGCTAGCTATATTGGCATGACTAAAAGAAAAATTAAAGACAGAATATCCAAACACCTAGCTGACCTAAAATACAACAAAACATCTACAGCTTTCTCTAGGAATAACAACACTAACCCTATTAATATCGATTCAATTAACTTTCAAAAAGTTTCAAATTTCAACTCACACAAATACGCACTTAAAAGAGCAGCACTCGAAATCCTGACCACCCATGACGCAATAAACGATATTGAACATAGCATCATCCCACATGAATGGAAACAGATCAGAGAAACGAAGTGAAGAAATGACGAACGATGAAACTAAGAAAAGGGAGTGAACCACCAAGCTCTTTGTTTTGTCATCGGGCTCTGATGATGGCTCCGGCTGGAGCTGAAATATATTGGCCTCTATTTTAAAGGATTTTTATAAGGTAATTTAAAATATTTTTAATAAAGATTTCTAATAAAAATTCGCTACTTTGCTTACTTGAATTTACTTTAAATTAAAATATTTTAATATCATTATTAGAAAATTATTAATTAATTTTTTTTTACTTTATTATAATTAGTCAAAATAAATTTCTAGTAAAAATACTTTTAGAAATAGCCTCTTGAATTGTACCAATGGTGCATCACTTTACAAAAATATTTTTAAGGAAAGCAAATATGTTACCTGAATAAGCAATTTTCTATCTTCCTCAATATGCTTGTGAGTAGTTTCTTGTTCTATTTTCATTTCTGTTTTCATTGGAACATTAATATTAACTCTTAATTTTTTGTTTTTGTATCCAAAAAATAGCATCACTAGAGATGATGGATGTAACTCACATTCCTCATCTTCACTAGTTAAAAGTTTTGATTTTAGCAAAATCTGTAGAACTTGTATAAGAATATCCTGAAAAGTAATATATATGCTGATTAGATTTGTTTTGAAATTACACTGAAGACATAAATGATAAAAAAATAGTGGAAATATATATGATATTAGTATTTTTTACAGTAACTGATGACAAAGCCAAAACCATCCATTTAGCAATCAATCATCTGTTCAAAAGAATAAAGTTATGACTGAATACAAATATTGTATACATAGCATAATGAAATATATGTACATTATCGTTAAAGCTCGAAATCCGTTAATGTGCAGATTACCTAGCTAATCTGCAGATTAACTAAAATGACCCGTTAAAGTGCGGAATCAAGAGTTTTCCGCATTTTAACTAGGTAATCTGCACATTAGCGGTTTCAGTACTGTTAAAATTCAAATGTTTGTTTCGAGCCTTAGTTTTTTTTTTACATTCACTATGATATCAAACAGCCATGTGATACAGATACGCAAATGACCTTCAAACATGAACTAAAACTTTTACCCCTTCCCTTCCTCACTTTTGCTATGCTATGATGATAAACCAATAAACGGTAAACGCAAAATGTGGAAGATGGAAGCCATGATTAGGTTTATTATTATGACTAACACAAAATTTAAAGTAACAAGTAAGTTATAATTGTTTTAATTTTGATTTTATTTCTATCTTTTTTAATTCTGTCAATATAAGTTTGATAAGGGTCTGCATTTTATTAATGAAATCTAATCTTAATTAAAAGCTGTCTCTCATGAAACTCCATTTTGAATTATGAATATTAGATTTACATTACAGTAATTATTTCCTTCCGAACTAAAACTATTAAACCATAACTTTTTAAAACTAATTTATTTTAAAATTGATTTAAATTATTGTTACTTACTGAAAAAAAAAAAGATATATTAATTATTAACTTTGAAAAATACACTGATGGGAAAAAAAAATCCCAACACCAAGAAAAAATTATTGTACAGTAATGAAATTTCAGCAATACATTTGTCTAGGTAACATATTTAATTGATTAAAGTTTCAAGATCACAGGTAGAGCCATTTCAAATGTGAAATGTTGGTACATTAGTAACTGGTGTAACCGCCAGAATTTTGAATGCAAGCATGCAAACGTGCATGCATTGTGTCGTACAGGTGTCAGATATCAGTTTGTTGGATGGAGTTCCATGCCGGTTGCACTTGGGCGGTCAATGCAGTGACGGTTAATGCTGGTTGTGGATGCAATGGAGTTGTCGTCCAATGATGTCCCATATGTGCTCAATTGGAGAAAGATCTGGTGATCTAGCAGGCCAAGGCAACATGCTGACACTCTGTAGAGCATGTTGGGTTACAACAGCGGTATGAGGGCGAGCGTTATCCTGTTGGAAAACACCCCCTTGAATGCTGTTCATGAATGGCAGCACAACAGGTTGTATCACTAGACTGACATACAAATTTGCAGTCAGGGTGTGTGGGATAACCACGAGAGTGCTCCTGCTGTCATACGAAATTGCTCCCCAAACACCATAACTCCAGGAGTAGGCCCTGTGTGTCTAGGCTGCAGACAGGTCGCTAGCAGGCGTTCACCTGGCCTCCTTCTAACCAACACATGGCTATCACTGCAACCAAGGCAAAACCGGCTTTCATCAGAAAACACAACAGATCTCCACTCCGTCCTCCAATGAGCTCTAGCTTGACACCACTCACGTCACAAACGGCAGTGGTTTGGAGTCAGTGGAATGCACGCTACAGGGCGTCTGGCTCGGAGCTGTCCTTGAAGTAATCGATTTGTAACAGTTCGTTGTGTCACTGTGGTGCCAACTGCAGCTCGAATTTCAGCTGCAGATGCAGTACGATTAGCCCCAGCCATACACCGAACACGGCGGTCTTCCCTCTCAGTAGTGCCACGTGGCTGCCCGGAACCTGGTCTTCTTGAGGCAGTACCTTCCCTTGACCACTGCTGCCAACACTCATGCACAGTGGATACATTCCTGCCAAGTCTTTCTGCAATATCGCGGAAAGAAAACCCACTTTCTCGTAGCCCTACTACACGACCTCGTTCAAACTCAGTGAGCTGTTGATAATGGCTTCTTCGTCTTCTTAGAGGCATCCTTGACTAACATTAACCCACTACGTCAAATCTCAACTGTAAATAACGATCACGAACCTTACAGCGCTTATTTAAAGCAAACCTCATTTGCATGTTCATAGTGTCGCTACTAGCGCCACACTTATGCGCGTAGCTCGAAATTTGAATCGACGTCATCTTTCAGATGTATAAACATGCCTACCAAATTTCGTTTATCTAGCACAGCTCCTTCCTGGTGTTGGGATTTTTTTTTTCCATCAGTGTATTATGGCATTTAATAAATACTTAATATGAAATTTTTGTACATTTTTAGCATTACATTTTTTTTTTTTTTCTCTTTCAGTTTCAAGTTTCCTGTATATATTTTATATATCATGATTATATTTTTATTTTTTTAAATTTTGTTCGCTTTTTCAGATAATTTTGTTGTAGTTTATCACATAAAAAGTGTTTTTTTTTTTTTGTGAAATTAATATATTTGCTAAACTTGTACAGATATATGTATGCTGCAAAATATAGTTTAATAAAGCATTGAAAACTGTCATTTTAATTTTCATACATTCTAAAAAATGTTATAGCAGTTTTAATTATTTGAAGTACTTCTTAAATAATGCTTCTGATTTGCCTAATTTAATATTTCTTTAGTGAATTAAAAATTGGTGCATATATATATTTTTAAATAGTAATAGCAATATAAGTTGTTAATAGAACTTTTTTTTTTTAATTGTTAAATATTTTTATTTTGAAAAGAAATCATTACTGTATAACAATTCTAACATTCATTTATAAAATAGAACTTATTGAAAGCTATTAAAGATATATTTCATATTAAAAATGCATAACATCTTCAAACTTATATTTACAGAATAAAAAAGATGAAATAAATAAAAAATAAAACAAATATAATTTTAAAAGATATAAAAATTAAAACACATACAGATTAAAATAAGTAAAAAAAGAAATAGGAAAGAAAACTATTTTTTTTCCCGAATGAAAAAAACAAATACAACACAGCGTGCTGTAAAATTACAACACCAGATATCTTATTTTCCCTTTAACCCTTTCAGGGGCACTAAGTAAAAATGATTGAATTTCCTTTTAAATATATATATATCATAAAGTAAACATCCCCTACAAGTCATATTTGATGAAGAAAAAAATTCAGCATGTGTTGATTTTTTTGTGGGTGGTGGCTAGACGTTCTAGCCACTGCGCACATACGTCATGTACCTTAATTTTTGAATGGAAATAAATATTTATATATTTAAGGAATAAAAATTGAAACTATGCCTTGAAAATGTAATTATAATAATACAATGTAACAATAATTAATTATTACTTAAATTATAATGCTTCTTTATCCTTTTTTAATGTTTTATTATATATATATATACACACAGATATATGGGCTGTTTAAAATTTGTTTAGAAACCTTTATGCATTAGTAATAAGAAAAAAAATATTCAGTATTTAAGGAATAAAAGTTATAGTAATTCAATTATATCTATAGCTGGGCAAGCGTTTTATTCCCATAAGAAGATTTATAGCAATAAATCTTAAAACTTCTTCTATATCTATTGGAGTAAAAGATTTTTCTAACTGGGTAGCATGCAAGTTTGTTTGAAAAACTAAATCTTCCCAAAATGTCATTGCCATAAACATAAAAAAATATTCCGAGTGGTGTTGGATTATCAATATCAAGGACCTCCGGTGCAGGACCACTTTCTTCCATAAATTCTGGAACAGATTGGCGAACTTGAAAATTTTTGCTCCAATTTACTCGCCCTCTTGAGCTAGAAGGACCTATTTCACTGGATTGTTCATCTTCCGAACTTGAAACAATTTCTACTTCAGGTAAATGTGGAACATATTCCTCATTATCACTTTTTCCTGATACAGATACTGCAGAATCATCATCTGAGTGTAGCTCTTCAAACAGAACAATAGCTTCATCCAAAGATAAGCCTTTTCTATGCATTATTGTGATAAAAATTAAGATATATAAATTGAATTTAAGATTATTTAGAGAAATTAACTAAATTTAAAAGCTATGGAAATAAGAAATTATTTTTAAAAATCTCGATATAAGAGCAATAGAAAAAAGCAGCCTCTCTCTATACTGTAAACAGAAATACTGAATAGCTTTTTTGTAAGAACCCTCTCACGCTTATTTACATCTGTATTTACATTCTGCTATCCCTTACTGTTTATATTTATCACAGTTCACTAACCCCAAAAGACCCTCTTTATTTCAAAGGAAAAGAAATTGAGATTCTTTTCCCCAGCACAGCCTGTCTTATGGTATTTCCCCTGACATATGTGCGTGGTGGCTAGAGGGTCTATCCACCTAAAAGATGCTCCTAAAAATCAAACTAAAATTAATGATCTAAGATAATATGTAAATCTGTTGTATTTAAAAGGTGCATTACAGTATATTTACACTACCAAATACTTTTGAATAAAAAATTATTTTTCATAAAAATATATAATAGAAACTTCAAAATTTTTTTCCGCAACTTGTCCATTTAAAAAAGTCACAGGCACATCCTGCTTAAAGTTACTGTAGAGCTGCCATCTCTATTTCAATTTTAGAAGTACATATTAACTTTTCATAAAAGTGGATAGAAAAAGTAGCCACTGCACACCTAGAGAAAAATTTCTAATGTAGGTGGATAGACCCTCTAGCCACCGCCCCTGAAAGGGTTAACTAGTGCCTAGTAGGTAATGTGCAGATTATCTAGGTAATTTGAGAAATGAAACAATTTTCCTCACTTTAACGGATCACCCTAGTTAATGTGCAGATTACCTAGCTAATCTGCAGATTAACTGATTTCTGCACTTTAGCGGTAACATATATATGATTTAGATTAATAAAATAACTAGTTTATACTTTCTTAAAAAAGCAATACATCTTCGTAGTTAAAAAGAAAAGGGTGGCATAAATAAAGAAAAAGTGGTTAAAATGTGTGAAGCTAATTTAAAAATGAAAATTTAACAGCTTTATTTACCAATTTGCAAGAAATCTTCAAAACATTTTGACATATAGAAGATATTCCAATTATAAAACTCTAGCTGCCACCAGAATTTTTAAAAAGGAATCTGTCACATGTATTTTTGACGATTAAGTAAAATTCTATAAACTAAAAACCTTTATAAAACTTTCTGGTATGAAGTCTTAATTGAAAACAACAGAGATTTGGCACTTATGTAAAACTTATTGCAATATATAAAAGTCATTTAAATGCTTCTGTATACATATGAAAGTACTGTATAATTTGTTAATTTTTCTTCTAACAAATAATCAAAGTGCCAACAATAACTTAAAAATATGCAATTAGGGAAAGGGATGACAAAAAAGGAGAGGAAAAGAAAAAATTATTATTATTATTTTAAACCTAAATTGTTAGAAATTATAAAGTTTCTTATTTACAGCAGTTTAAAATTAATCACTTTTGGAATATGGCAGTTGAGAAGTTCTTCATTCAAGAATTTTCTCTTTATCCCCTATTATGTTTTGATAACTAATATTACAAATAACTAATATTACAATAACTAATATTACTATTTTTTTTTTAAGTGATGTGGATCAATTTTAGTAAATTTCTCTAAATATTATGCTCACATTTCTAAGACACATCATCCTATGAAACTTATTTGCACCATTAAACATTGATTCTGTAGACAAAACATGCAACAGTAGTTAAATACCTATATTCATGTGATGCTTTTTTTTGGGTGGTGGGGGGGGGGGGGGGGGTTAATCTAAAAGAAATTGATAAAGAATTTTCTTAAAAATATTTTTATTCAAATACTGGGTTTCTAGGTTTTTTAGAGACCAGATTTATCTTTGACTAACGCTTTATTGTAATTGTCCATATGCATATAGACAACATTTCCTTTTATTTCCATTATTATTTACAGATGCTACCCAGTATAATCTAAAGAGAAAAAAAAATTAAAGAAAAAATATCTAAAATTGTGTCCTTGTGTTCCTTGCTTTGTACTTCTCTGTAAACTCATCAAAATAGGTAAAAATGTGACATTTTGGGGTGTAACAAAAGCTAATTTAGAAAATTATAAAATAAATAAATAAAAACAAGCACAACTATATAGCAAATGACTTTTCTTTTAACTCTGTAAAAAAAAAGTAAAACGACAGTAATATAAAATATAAAATACAAGCAATATTAGAAAGGAATACTCTTCTCATTGGCTTTTATGACTTTGAATATTCTATGTTTCAGATGATGAAGCATCCAGCCACTATGGTGTTTTCAAACTGTAAATATTTATCAACACAAAGGACATAATTCTAAAGATCATGAAAAATATGTTGTTTTGGTGTCCATTGAAGGTCATAAACAGAAGTTTGAAGTAGATTCAGGTGCAGGGTTCACTTTTATTCCATGAGACAAATTTCACAAACTAAATATTAAAGCTGAATTTCTAGATTCAACTGTCGCTTTTTGATCAAATACTGATAATGTTTTTGTTCCAGACAGAAAAGATAATGTTCATGTAGAATATCAGGGTAGAACATCATACGAAGAACTTTGTGTAGTTCCGGAAGAATATGACAAACTCTTAGGACGAGTTTGGATACGACATCTCGGAATTAACCGTCAACATATCAATGCAGTACAGTGAAAATTTTCAAGTGTATCACAGATACAAACCATACACAGTATCAAGGATATTGTCACCAAATATCCAGAACTCTTCAACGATAAGGTTGTCTGTATTCCCGGTGTTAAGGTATCTTTACGCCTTCATGAAAAAAGCAAACCAATCTTTCATAAAGCTAGAAATGTTCCATATGCCCTTTGTGAGAAAGCTGATAAGGAATTAGACAATCTCGAATCACAGGGAATCATTTCAAAAACAGATACAAGCAACTGGAGGTGACCACTAGTTGTCATACCGAAAGCAGATGGAAATGTTCGACTTTGTGTCGATTACAAGATTGGTGTTAATGAATGTCTTTGTCAGTGTGCATTATCCAATTCGACGAATTTATGATATTCTTAATAGTCTACGAAATTCAAAATTCTTTTGTCGTCGCGACTTGTTTAAGGCGTACCTCCATGTTCCAGTAGATGAAGAGAGCAGTCAGTATCAAACACTAGCTACACACCAGGGAACCTATTGAATGAATAGATTATCTTTTGGTATTAAAACTGCTCCTAGCGAATTCAATCGAATTAGTGACCAAATTCTCCAAGGTTTACCAAAAACATTATCGTACTTTGATGATATTATTGTGCATGGATCAACAAAAGATGAATGTGAAAATAACGTTAACTTATGTCTTGAGAGACTGAAAAAATATTATCTCCACTTTAATCACAAAAAGTGCTCACTTTTTCAAGAACAAATTGAATATCTTGTACACATCGTGGAATTCAACAAAATTTCAAAGAGTCCAGAGAAAGTTCAAGCATTTGTAGACATGCCAAGACCCTCTGATATTGCAGATCTATGCCGGTTCCTAGGAATGGTTACATACTATTCACACTTCTGACCAAACAATTCTTTAATCACTTATCCCTTACGGCAGTTTCTAAGGAAAGATTCTAAATTCAAATGGACATCAGCATGTGAAGCCTCTTGCTCGAACTCCTGTTCCTTATGATCCTACTTTACTTCTTGTTCTGTTATGTGATGCTAGTTCAGTAGGAGTTGCATGTGTTCTAGCACACATCGTCGATGGGCAAAATCGTCCGATTGCATTTACCTCCTGATCACTAAGTGCAAGTGAGAAAAATTATTCACAGCTTGACTGGGAAGCTCTTCCCATAGCATTTTCAGTGAATCAATTTTTCAATTATCTTTTTGGAAGACATTTAAAATTGACAACCAACAATTGACTTTTGACAAGACTTTTCCATCTTACTGCAAAATTACCTCCAATGACTTCAGGCCGTTTGCTTCGATATGACCTTTCTTTCGGCTTTTGACTACAAAGTAGTTTTTAAGAAGGGTATCAAAAACGTAGATGCTGATTGTCTTTCCAGAGCTCCAATAATTCAGAAAACACTATCCAGCAATGTAGCAATCAACAATGAAATCAATCAAGTATGCTTGATTTCCATAAATGAAATATCAACAGAATTATTGAATGCTGATGCAATTAGAAAGGCTACAGACTCAGATGCAGAATTGTCAAAAATTAAGGAAAACATTCAAACTAATCAAGAACTTTCATATGAATATACTTTAGAAAATGGTATTTTATTCAAGGGACAGTGAGTAGTAATTCCAAAGGTCCTTCAAAAATCTGCTTTGGATGAACTTCACAAAACTCATATTGGTATAACCAAGATGAAACAACTCGCACGAAGATACATTTATTGGAAAGCAATCGACAAAGACATAGAAAGAATCTCCCAAATGTGTGAAGCATATGCTATAATCAAAACTAACCCATCAAAAGCTCAAGACTATCCATGGGATGAACCAAAAGAAAACTGGAACCATATACATATTGACTATGAAGGACCATTTCAAGATCATTTCTTCTTAATTGCCATAGATGCTAAATCAAAATGGACTGAAATAAAAATTTCTAAAAATGCACAGACATTCACTTCTATAATCAAACTGTTGACTATCAGTTTTCTCAGTTCACAGATACACACGTGTAATGGTGTTGGATAATGCATCTATTTTTAGTAGTAAAGAGTTTAAAGCATATTGCTCTAAAAATGGAATTTTCCAAAAATGTATTGCTCCAGGACATCCAGCTACAAATGGATTAGCGGAACGCTACATTCAAATATTAAAAAATCGACTGAAAACAATGGTCAACGAACCATTACCAATTCATGCTAAAGTTCAAGAAATCCTATTTCGATACCGAGCAACCTCATTGTCTAATAACAAAACACCAGCCGAAATGTACCTACATTGCAACATCCGTATTTGACTTGATGCAATTTGACCCATGGAACAGGACTTCAATATCAACCATGCCCTCAAATCTAGACAATTAAGCATGGAAAAAAGAGTACAAGCTCGATGTTTTATAAAAAATCAAGAAGTATGGAAACTAGGCACAGTTATTCAAAAATCTGAGACATTACCAAGTAAAGCATTACCAAGTAAAGCTAGATGATGGCTATATATTCAAGACATACAGTACGACGCAAAAGTTTGGATAATGACGTTATTCATTTTTAAAATTTAGAATTATGACGTCAGAATTACAAAAAGCTGTGTATATATATATATATATATATATATATATATTTAAAATATGTTTTAAAATGCTATAATAAAAAGACAGACGTTTAATTTCCTATAATTTTAATTTTTTTGATAAAAATTAAAATTTGCTTGTCGCAAACGTTTAGACACGATTATGAGTTTCTGTGAATATTTGCTGGCATATGCAAATTTAAAATCTATGATGTCACAGATTTTGAGTACTTAAGTTCTGCAAACGATACCGCTTCATAGTCGACATGCCACGAGCTAAATAAATTCAAGGGAATGAGGTTTCAATGATTTGACAGTTTAAAGCTGAAGGGAAGTGCAATTAAGAAATTTTGGCTATTATTAATAGATCTAAGAAATCTACTCATCGAGTTTTATCGTGTGGTTGTGAATATAAAGCAAAATGTAGATCTGGCAGGCCACGTATAAGAAATATACAAGAGGATCGCCTGATACAAAGACTAGCAAACACCCAACAAATGAGTGTACGTGGCGTTCAAAGGTCATCGGGACTCTCTATATCAAAGGATACGATTCATAGACGAATTGTGGAAAAAGGAACAGTTTATAGCAAAATGTAAAAGAAAGCAGCTCTGAAGCCACATCATAAGTTACAAAGAATGTTGTGGGCTCGAAAGCATATGTCATATGGACAGAAATGGCAATCAGTCATATTTAGCGATGAAAAAAAGTAGAATCTAGATGGTCCAGATGTCTGGTCATCGTATTGGCATGATTGCGGAAGGAACCTCTAGGTTTTTTCAGTCACAGACAAGGAGGGGGATCGGAGATGATTTGGGCAGCCATTTGCTATAATGGACAAGTATCTCTGACCTTTACCAGTGGTCGTCAAATATCACAGCATTATACAAAGACATTAGAAAAGAGTTTAATGCCATTTGCTGAACTTCTAGGTGGCCCTCAGTGGCGATTGGTATAAAGAATTTAAGTCCATATCATTTAGTCTTTGAGAAAATCCACTGGTAAAAAAGATTCAAGTCAGAAATTTAGCATTCATGTTTGATATAAAAGATTAAGTCCTGCAGGCATTTTTTCGAAACTTTATAAATCTGTTAAACATAAACAAACTTCAAAATTAAATGTATGTAGTTTATTCACAAAATTTTATATTGTGATAATATCCTGGTTAAAACTGTATTGAACGGATAAGTTTTTATACAGCATTGTTTGAACTTTATTTTTTGTCTCCTGAAAAATCAAGAATATGGACTTAAAACCTTTATACTTATCAGTACAGATATGTGGTAGCCTCTTAATCACACGCTACAACCAGAACAAATTTCAAGCATTAGTTTTTACAGAGTGATCCCTAACATTCTCATCCTTCTTCAAATTTTTATTGGTCCCTCTTTTGCTTTCAGGGCAAAACTTTCACCAAAATAAATGAAGAATCACATGTTCAGTAGATAATTGAAGTTTCAAGATGATTCATCCAGTACTGTTGAGAGAAATTTGACAAAATGCATAAAAGTGTCAGGTGGTCATGATAATTTAGTCATTCAGTGTATGACAGTAAGATCCTATGAAAAAGATGTTGGAAAAACAATACAAGAAAAGGAAATTCATGCAAATAAGAAACTAATTTTACAGGCAATAATACAAAATTACTGCACAATAGCAGTACATCAAGTCACGTATTTATGAATATAGTTTTAATAAATTAAGGAATAGGTATCCAGAATATATTATAGTATACAAAATACTGCATTTAAAAAGAGAAATAACATGTATCATGCCAAAAATCTACTCTATAGTAGCGTAATCATTAAGAATGAAAATATTGTGAAAACCTTTTCAAGCACTGCATAGGATAAAATGATATATAACAAATGGAAAAGTGCAAACAAACAAAAAAGAAAAGAAAAAAAAGGCATTAAATCATCTATTTTCTTGAATTCTACTGCTTTGTAAATATTATACATATATATATATATTTATATATACAGATATATATATATATATATATATATATGAATGAAGCCTGTCGGAAAAAATTTATAGTGGATGTTTTAGCATACAATTTTTTAATAAAAATTAACTACATAAATTGTATTTTGGTTGCAAACCATATTTAATTATTCCCTTTAGCAACTCATTTTTAGGATAAAAAATTGCATTAAATTTCAATTATGTAGAAATAAAAAACGAAGGTAATGATACTATTTCTGTGTATATATATATATACACCATGTCCCAAAAGTTTAGACAATCAATAAAATTTGCATTAACCTAAAAAGTAATAAGGTACAATTAAAATTTGTGAGATAGGTAATAAATAAAAACAGTTTTGCTGATGTACACATATAAATAATGATCAAAGGTTTGAAAGTATAAAATATACATTAAATTATATAAAAATGTGCTGTCCCAAAAGTATAGACACCTGTATGTGTTTTTGGTTTTACATTTATAAAAGTAACTAAAAACTTACTACTTTTAATATTTAATTGTATTGCCACAACACTTTATAATATCAAATACACGTTGTTCCATGGAATTAATTAAACATTGCATTACAGAAAAATATATTTCATACCATGCTTTGTCCATTTCAGTTTTTAAGTCATTTACACATGTATATTGCTTTCCATTTTCATATATATTTTACAAGATAAGATTCCCCCATATGTTCTCCATGGGATTCAAATCCGGACTAAGTGCTGGCTAGTCTAATAGTGTGATATTGTTTTGCATAAACACGTTTTCGTTGATCTGGAGGTATGGATGGATGCCCCATATTGTTGGAAAACACAGTCTGGTCCTGCTAGCAAATCCATAATAGGCAGTAAATTGTTATGTAAAATATCCTGATGATCCTCTGATATCCTTTTTCTGTCCATAAATCCTAGAAATGTTTGCCCATTGAAACAGAACCCTCTCCAGGTAATTACGGATCTTCCACCTTGTTGGCTGCTGAAACAGTACTTCGGTTCTTTTCTTAGGTCATACCACGAAAATGTATAATCGTCATGGCCGTCCAAATTCCATTTCTTTTCGTCACTGAAGATGACAGAAAGCCATTTTTCCCCGTATGACATAAGCTTTTTAGCCCACTTTAGACGTGTATCTTTATGTCTATGCTTTAAGCAAAAATTTGCTTTCATTCTCCTGTAAACATTGTGTTTTGAAGCTTTAATTCTTCTGTGTACAGTACTTTTTGAAATTCTGGAAGTTGATGCAATTGCACACACAGATAAATTATCAACTGAAGCCTTTTTTAGTAACATTCTATCATCACATAACATTGTTTTCTTTGGTTTTCCGACTCGCTTTCGAGTATTCCATGTTCCACCTGATCTGAAAACTCTATGAATACTGCTCAAGAATCTCTTTATTCTTTTTGATATTTATACAGGATTTTGTCCTTGCTTTTTTAAAAGTAAGATCTTAATAATTTCATCTTTAGAAATTTCTTTAGAACACGGCATTTTTATCAGAATATGCAGGAAACGTCTTTTCCGAATCACAAACAAAACAATACATTGAACTCATTAAATTATTATGCTAAAAATATAGCAGACGGTATTTCAATTAAAGAGAAAATTTATTCTGCATTTATAAAAGCAGACGACAACAAAAATATTTTATTCTGTGAACCAAAATGTAAAAGAAAACATGTAATGCTGTATTGTGTCTATACTTTTGGGACAGCACATTTTTATACAATTTAATGTACATTTTATAATTTCAAACCTTTGATCATAATTTATGTGTGCACATCAGCAAAACTGTTTTTATTTAATACCTATCTCACGAATTTTAATTGTACCTTATTACTTTTTATGTTAATGCAAATCTTAATGCTTTTCTAAACTTTTGAGATACGGTGTATATATATATATCTATATATATCTATGTGTGTGTGTGTGTATGTATATACATATGCATAGAAAGAGGAATGCATTATATAACCAAAAGAACAAATCTCAAAAAGTTATTTTTTACTGTGTGTTAAATGACACAATGCAAAAACTTGCAGCTTATATGATTAACAATTACTATAACTATCTTAACATATAGTTACCATTAAATTAAATAATACATAAAAATTAGTTTGTTTTTTATTAAACTACTTCAATGAAAATTAAGATACTACTCAATGAAACTTTTATAAAGCTTACCATTTTAATTTGTGTGCTTTCATGTAGTTGTTGTACAGTAAAATAATCACCAACATTAAATTGTAGTAACACAGCCATTTGAAAAGTTGATGCCTATAACAAAATGAAAATAATTAAAACATAAGTATTAAGTAACAAACAACTTTTGAAATATGATTTACAAGTTCAAATAAAAATTAAAACAATTGTTTTGAAAATCATTGAGTGAATAATAAAAAGTTTTAATAAGATTGATATCATGAACTTCTTTTTAAATTTTATTTTACCTGTAAAAAACAATAGAGGAAAAAAAAAATAATCAGTACGAAAATTCACTAAATAAGTATTAATATAATAGAAGCAGGTTTTGGACACTTGGCTGGTATGGTATATTTAAATGGATTTAAAAAAAAAAATAATAATAATAAATAACCATTATTTTTACATGACTTTATAAATAAAAAATTAAAAAGTTCCATTGAAATTGTTCAAAACCTCATTCTGGGCAATCACACATAATTTTGGACTTACAAATTTCTCTAACCTGTGCTGCTGGCTGCATTTTGCAGTCTGACTACTTCATTAGGCAATTGGTGCTGCTGTAGGCAGACATTTTTTAGCAGTACATTGTGCCGCTTACATTGCATTCACTTTAGATTTTAAGTTGATATCTTTTTAACTAATTGGAATAATTTTATTTAAACAGTCAACTCGGAATCCATAAGTTACATTGCATCTTTTGATATCTTTGGCATTCAACAGTTTGTGAGAAGATAGCCAGCCATATATATTGCTTGACAAAGTACTAAACCTGGGCCATATGATTTGAAAGTAGAGAGTTTAATGTATTTGCTATAATACAGTATATGGTTAAAAAAAAAGGAAAGTCTTTCTCCTGGTTTTGCATCCTTTTTGAAGTAGGAATGAAAAGTATCTGAACAAGTTTCATTATTATCATTATTGTTTTTAATTCAACATCTAAATATTATTTAAATTTTGCTCAGAAAAAATTGTTGTTTCTTGTTCTTTATGTATATATTCAAGCTAATAAGATAAGTTCTGATAATTGTATATTTTATTAATATGCATTTTCTCTTTTAATTTTCAAAGATACTTTAGTATTTAATTTTAAAATGTGTAGAACAAAAACATAATTTCAAGTAGGAATATATAGTAGAGAGTCAGAAAACTGCCAAGTTAAAATTCACCAAAGTACAAAATCTGCACAGCTTGTCAGATATAAATAATGAAATTCACTATTAATAAGTTACAAAACTGCAAATCAGAATTTTTGAAAATGATCTTGAATGCATATTCTGTACTTATATTTTATGATTACAAAATAATTAATATAAAAGATTACCAGAACCAAGTTCCTGAAAATTATTGACAGTATAATAAATTCATCAGAGTGAGATATACAATAAAAAAATTATTATTTTAAAAATGCTATCTGATGAAGACATAACTGTAAGGCAGTGGTGTAGCGAGCATAACTGGCGCTCGGGGCAGGATTACTTTTCGGTGAACCCCCTCCTTCCCCATCCATGATTTTTTATTTTATTTATTTATTTTATGAATTTCTCTTTACAATTTTTGAGTTTAATGCAGTTAGTATTTGTAGAATAACACAATTTTTTTCTTTTAACTTTGACTTACGAAATATGATAGAGAAGCACATAGTTTTTAAATAAAATTTTGGAAATTGAGTTTTTGTGATATTTGCACAATTTGAGGTCCCTCCAAATTCTAAAAACAGGCCTTTAGTTAGCAGTTGGTCTGTATGTGTGTCTGTTATCGTGACTTGGGTTTGAATTTGGATTCCGTAGTACTATTGGTATCCGCTGCAGTTTTCACACTGGTTTATTTTAAGAGTAATTCTCTCCAAATGTAATTAAGATTAAATAAGTAAATCCATATTCATGCTAGTTTCGGGAAAAAAACATGAAAAATTCAGAATGGCTAGGTTAGATCAAAGAGTGTGACTTGGGTTTGAACCCGGGACCTTCCGTCTATCATATATCTGCCAATATCCTAATAATATTCCTTAGTACTATTTATACTCCATTTTTTTCACACCACACCATTTTATATTTAGAGTAATCCTTTCCAAATATAATTAAGATTAAATAAGAAAATCCATAGTCACAATAGTTTCTGGGAAAATCTCGAAAAAGTCTGATTGGCTAGGTTAGATTGAGGAGTATGAACTGGGTTTGAACTCGGGACCTTCCGTCTGTCACATAGCTACCAACACCATAATTAATATTCCGTAGTACAATTAGTATCCGCCGCTTTTTCCACACTGGTTTATTTTTAGAGTAATTCTCTCCAAATGTAATTAAAATTAAACAAGAAAATCTATATTCGTGCAAAAAGGATTCTGAATCAGGAGAAGTGCTTGTATATATAGGAGAAGGGCCGGATTTAGTTCAACCAATAGGATTATGGGAAAGGTGGAGAGAGTGGCCAATAGGAATTTAGGAAAGTTAGCTGTGTAAACAGTAGAAAAATTAAGAAAATGTGGACTGAATATAAAATTCCCAACGGTGTGTTACACATTAGTGTGTTTCATCCACTGATAATTTTTATTTATTTATTTTTTAATCTTATTGGTCATTGGTGTTTCAGTGATCTTGTATCTGTTGCTTGGCTTTTACTATGCTTAATAGATCATCTTTATTATATATATATATTAATTATTATTCACCTGAAAATATAATTATTTTTATGTAAAAAAAAAAAAAAATTAAATTGTAAACTTTTTTGGCAACAATTAAATTTAAAGCTAATGTTTAAATGGCTAATTTTAAAACTATTATAAAAAAAAAAAAAAAAAAAAAAAGAGAAAGAAAGAATATCTAATGAAAAATTCAAAAAATGGGCTTCAAGGTGCATCAGAAGACGTTAATATGAACCTCCATGCAAATTTGTGTAGCTCTGGAATCAGCTGTTTTCCTAAAAAGTTCCAGATACATATACACACACACATCTTGTTTTATTATACACTAGTAGGCTTTGCCCACTTCACTGGGCCCTAAAAAGAATTGCTCATTTTTAATATTTTTTACTTAAAAAAAAAAAAAAAAAAAAACAGAATTACTCTTTTTTTAAATGCTTTATAAATAAAAGGAAAAAAGAAAATCAACTGAAATTTCTGAAAAGCCCGTCTCGTGTCGTCGCTGGGCAGCGTCTTTCTCAGACTCTATTGGGTACATATCCCTATTGCTTGTGGCAATGCTCTACCCATGGGCATTGCCACAAGCAACAGAGATATCTGATAAACATTTAGATGCTTACTGGATGACAATTTTGAAATGTATAGCATCTAAAAAGTTGAAATAACGCTTTCATATTTGAATCCCAATTACATATGAACAACACTAAGCATACTATACATAATCTTTACTTTGACATTATTTCCTATATTTTATTTGATTTATCCACTCAACCATAAAATTACAACATTTTCATGCCAAATATAATATTACAATATGCTATGAGCTCTACTTCTTATGAGACAACTAACTTTTTTTTATATTTTCCATTTTAAATACTTTATGGTTAATTAATAGCGGTTGGTTTATAGAAATAATAATAATAAATCTGTAAACATCATCATGGTACCTTTATTATAGCTCCCCTTGGCAACTTTTTCATTTTCAATAAAATAAAAGGGATCTCATAAACATGGCGGAAAAAATTTAAAAGTCACCATTGGAGTCCTTTATTAAAGCTGTCTTGTCAGGGAAAATATGAAAACTAAGTCGTCAAACATGAATTTTTATTTTGAAACTTTTCTTTGAATGATTTAGTTTAAGTATCATTAGCATTTCATCCCACAAAAACTAATAATGATTTGGCTCTGGTGAATTAAAATTTTAATTGGATGGTGATATTGGTATAAGACTTAAGTTTAAAATTTTAAAGGTAAATAAAAAAATAAAATAAACTGCAAAAATTTCGCATGGGTTTGCTACTCTAAAAGTATATTATTTATTATTATTTTTATTTTAAAATCATAACATCATTTTTTCATGTGCATAAGCAAATCTAATTTTTGATAACTTTTTATTAATCACGTGAAAATAATGTCGAAAAAAAAAAAATGAAACTGAAAACTTTTTTGGCAACAATTAAACTTAAAACAAATATTTAAATGGCCAATATTTAATTGATATAGGTTGACATTTTAATTAATATCTCCACAACTAATTAAAATTTTTAAATTCTGTTTTCAGGAGCCCCTCATGAAGGCTCCTGAGCAACCGTATGTCATTTTTTGTAATTCTGCGCTCAATAGTGGCTGAACGTACAGAAGAACAGACAGACAAACCTTTCCTTTTATTATTATAGATATAGACGTAGATATGTAAAGAATATACATTTATTTCTTAATTCATCAACAGTTTGAGGAGAGGGGATACCTACCCAATTAGTGGTAGGCTGGCACTGCTAATATTCACATTCTGCAATTTTTTAGATGGCTATGTCTTCTCATGCATTGGTAATAATTGCACTAAATTGCACAATGTAAAAACTTCCTGTTTGAAGCTATGTGGATTAAAATTCTACATAACTTGTAAATAGCCTCAGCATATTAGTGTTAACATTAAGGACATTTAATCATCTGTCATCTGATATGCAAACCAAATTAAATCAGTATTATTTTTCTTAATATCTATCTCAAATAGCATATTTGGTGAAATTATATATCATAGAAGCTAAAATATTGCAGTATCAAAAACTGGACAATATGAACTTAAATTGAACTAACATGGTTTCTCATCACTGCAATCCTGTTTTGTACAACTATGCACTACAGAAAGTAAGATATAGATTTATTTTAAATATAGGAATTTGCAGCATAGCACGGTTACCTGCCAGGTGATATATTTTGAAATCAAATAAAAATAATACTGATTTAGCCATTACTGATTTATTAAAATAGAAAATCTAGTAGTAAAGAATCACACAACAGCTGGACAGAAACAACAGACTGAGAAACAATTACAGATGAATTCTTGCTATGTACTTAAAATAATAATTGAATGAAAATTTATTTATAAAATTTATTTATGAAATTTCATTGTATTTTAAATACCTAGGCAAGGAGGACAGTCTAACTTTATCTGCCACAATTAAAATTATAGAAAATGAAAAAAAAAAAAATTGTAACTGTAATATTAGTCTATTTAGCAAGAAGGGAAAAATCACCCTTAATAATTATTTTTGAGCGAAAACTATCTTAAAAGAAAGTTTTCATTTGCTCTGAATAACTCAAGAAAGAGACCATAATTTTAAATTTTTGCTAAGAGTGTTATTTAAGTAAGTTGTTTCTTAAGCTTTCTTGTTCTTCTTCTATTTATTGTCTTATTTTTCTGTTGAGAATGATTACTAGCTCCTGCATTAATGGCATTTTTGTTTTCTTATATTTGAGAAAATATGTATGCAAAATTATTGCTATTCATAAAGACCTAGATCACTAGTTTACAGCAATTATGAAAAATAAATCACTTCTGCTATATATACATAACTTGTACTTCCTTATATAAAATCTATTGATAAAAAAGATTGTACATAACTGAAAAATTGTCGGTTGTTTCACGTTGCAAATTTATATTTGCAATTATAATAATATCTAATTGTAAACCTCTAATTTCAGTCAACATATAACTTCACATTTAGAAATATCTGCAATTTTATAAGATTTATCATGGTATCTAAGTGAATGTATCTTGCATCACTAAAAAACAGTTGGATGTAGAACGTTGCAAATTTGTATTAAGTTTGTATGCATTTTCCTTTTTGATCAATAAGTTTTTCCCTTTCTTAAAAAGTAAAAAAAAAAAAAAAAATTCATTATATAAATCTTTTTTAAAGGCTTCATCAGAACTCAATATTAATAAAACTCCTTTCTTTTATCAGAGCTCTTATTGGAGTGAGAATACATGTAAAGCCACAAGAAACATAATAGTAGTCTACTGACTTCAGGAGATGAACTGGGTATCTTGATGACATTGACGAACAGGATAAAATTTAGGTAACCCTATAGTGTTCAGTTCAATCAGGTAATTGGTTCAAAGATATTAAAAATAAACCACATTTTAACTTTAAAATTATTAAAGAAAAAAAAATTTCTGATGCCAAAAATAAATAAGTAAATATGCTTCTTTTTATGTCAAAAAAAAAAAAAAAAAAGATAAAAGTCATGATAAAGAAATGGAACAGATTCACAATAGAACCCCTCGGCAAAATTTTAAATTTGGTACCAAAGCAGCTTGGACGTTTCTCATCAAGATCTTTACTTACACAACTTAATTCTTTGAGAAAAAATTACCACAAAAATTTAAAAGCCACCAAACGCTTTTCAATTCCTATGCTAAAGCTATACCAAATAAATTTTAAAAAATGAATATAGTAATCAATGCTAGGGAATGAAACACAGTTACTGTATACCTTTATAAGGAAAAATAGATTAAAGTATGTCCTGTCATACTAAATTAAATTCTGTTTTGAACAGAATTTTATATCTATTACTTAAAAAGCAAAAATAGGTTTTTATTTCATTTATTTATTTATTTTATTTTTCATTATTTATTTATTTTTTTGGGGGGGGGGGGGGAGTAGTACAGAAAGAGTGCATCTGCTTTTAAGTGGATATCATATAACTCTAAGTTGTGCTTGTTAATGAGATATTGTGGTATAAGGTGTTGATTACTGTTTCTAAACAAGTAATATTAATATTCTGTTTGGGAATATTCATCAAGCAGAATCTGCCTGTTTATTTAAGAACCATTTGCTACATACAAAAATATCAGTGCTTTTGTAACACTAGAATTAATGGAAAATTAAATTTGAAACTGGTGTACAATCAATATTTAAACTTCAAAACTTCTTCGCACACCATAAAATTTAAGCCAGCACAACCGGTTTCGAAAAGACGGGGATTTTCTTCTTCAGGTGCAAAAACACATGCTACTGCCTTGGAGGCAAAAGCAAAACTAAAAGCAGGGCGAAAACCAGAGAGGGTAGAGCAACACAACTATCTAATACGAAGCAACGAGCAAGGGCAATCAGAGAGGGATAAAACAAAACAAACAGAAAAAAAAAAAAAAAGAAAGAGAGAGAGAGAGAGAGAGGGGGGGGGGATTAATTTTAATTTAAATTATTATTTTATTATATTTTTAATTTTATACATATATTTATTTTATTCATTTTATTTTTTATCAGTTTTGTTCCCTTTTTATTTATATTGTTGTTATTAATATATTAACGAAACTATTTAATTGAACTAAACAAATTTTTCCAAGCTGTAGACAGCAAAGTGGAATCAGATTTTTCAATGACAGTTTTATCACGATTAGGGTAAATAGCTAAATTTTCCAAAAAAATCCAGTTCAGTAATGCGTTTGGCATAAAAGATAATTTTGGCACGCTGAAAATTAAAACTATGATGAAATTCCCAACTATGCTTCGCGATAGAACATTTAGATATTTCTTGTTTAATAACATACCAAGAATGTTCTTGTAAACGGCATTCAAGATTTCTTTTTGTTTGACCAATGTAAGATAAATCGCAATTATTACAAGGGACATTACAAATACCTCATTTTTTAAGTTCAGCAATAGGGGATTTAGTTGAAGGGAATTGACATTTATTGACAGGTTTAAAAATAACATGAAAATTAAAATGCTTCAAAACTTTGGCTAATTTAAAACATAAAAGGGGGATAAAAAGGCAAGACAGACAAAAATCAGGCTATTGATTTGCAATTTTGTACACATGTTTTCGAGCCCATATGGGAACTTTGCCTACCCAGCCCGGTATAAAGTAAAAAAATTCGGCCTGGGCCCAGCCCAGCCCAGACCGGCCCATTTATTTTTAACCGTGTATGGCCTGGCCTGGCCCGGACAAAAACCGATAAAATCAGGCCCGGCCCGGCCCGATTCAAAAATATGTAAAAAAAAAAAAAATGCATGCCTTTCTATGAAAAAGATTTTTAGTATGTGTTTTGCAAGGGTTTTATATAAACAAACAATAGTATGTTCTCTTTAACAAAACTGCTGAACTTTTACAAGATAATTATATATAAACAGAAATTCATTATTATAGACAAGGCACAAAGAGAAACAGAAAGTCAAATCGAAAATATTAGCATTCATCAAACAATACAGGAAAGTATTTAAAATGGTTAATACAACTAAAAATGCACTTTTCTCTTATATACCGTAACGTATTCGAATCTTTCATGCGATCCGGTAAACAAACTTTAATGTTAATCCAACCATATTGAACAGAAAAATTCTTTTTGACCATGATAAGAATGATGCTATTTTCATCCACTGGAGAAAAGAAAAAGGAGCCTTAGAGAAAAAGTTACAACCGAAGGATTTTTATAGCTTTCATACCATCTAAACTCAGCAGATCGTAGGAAACAAAACCTTATACACAGTAATGTATCTAATTTATTTTGTTATGTACATGTACGTAAACTGGTAGTGACATGCATACTATTTTGAATAGGAATCCATTTAATATTACTTTAAATAAAATATATTAATTTCGAAGCATGCTAAAAATATTTGCGAATAATCAGATTTTGAACAGACAGACTGATAGACAATTAAATTGAAGTTACAGACATTTTTTAAGAAAATAGAACTTTATCTGACATACGATCCTGTAAAATTATGTAAAATAAATGACTGAAAAAATACTTTTATCATTTTTTTTTTTTTTTTCCGTTGATTAATGAGGAAACCAGAAAAAAATTCGGCCCAACACGGCCCGGAAAAAATTTCATTCTGGCCCGGCCTGGCCCGAGTACACACAAAAAAAACTAAGCCCAAGCCTGAAAAATTTTTTTAAGTTCATGCCCAGCCCAGCCCGAGAACAAATTTTAAAATTCGGCTTGAACCCGGGCCGGGCTCGGGCCGTAGGCTCGGTCCACGCAGACCTCTAGTTCCGACACTATCGCGTAAGCATACAAATTATGTCAAATTTCGAACAATTATTCATGGAAAACGTAGAATATGTTGAATAGTTTTTACTGATGTATACAATGTTTACAGATTGTTTACAGAGACGCACAAAAGAATTTCATGACATTATTGCCTACAGTAAAAAAAAAAAAAAAAAAAAAAGCGCATTTTAAAACGTTTATGCTGCATTCAACATAGTGGAATTAACATACATTATAAAGATATATAAAACCATGTTTACTCTAATAAAAGGGATATGTATAGACTAAATGATTTATTTGTGGGATCACACAAATGAATTCGGACGACATCCTGTAATCATCCAAATGATTCAAATTACATTAAAATATTCATGAGTTATAATTAATTAAATAGGTGTATTCCAATTTTTTCAGTGTATATAATTACTGTGGCTGCTTTTCCGAGTTACATAAAATAATTTTGTTCTATTACGGTCTATAGTCCATATTTCAACACTGGTATTGTATTTTAACACGGTTACACCCCACGAAATATAACGAAATTTTATTAGAATTTTAAAAGCATATTTTTCTGTGGGAAAATGTGGGCATAGAATTGGTATTTAATTTACAGGGTTGCACAAAATTATTCTAGTATGTTATGTAATCAATTTGCATGAAATTTGGTAGAAATACTTATGAATTACAGGGAATTAGTACAAGTACAAGACAGTCAGTTATTAGGAATACATATATACACAGACAGTTATAGAAAAATAAAAGCACAGGGGGTTGAGGGGGGCTGCCACCCCCCTTTAATTTCTGTTTATATAAAAAGTCAATAGAATCAATATATATCTATCTCTATCTATCTCTCTATATATATATATTATACAATAAGGAATAAATAAAAATAATCTGTTGAATAATGCGTGATGCAAATAGGACGGTGAGGTTTCTGATCTGCATATCCACTAGTTATATATAGAACTTGTTATCTTACTCGTCAATCTGCAATCTATCTTAATAGAGTTTTAATTTTAGGTAAGAGAAGTTGTATGGGTGCTATACCAGATTATTTCCTTTAAATTCTATTATTGAAAATCTGTTTGATTCAACTAAATATTTTTTACGAATAGCTAAAATAGATGTTCGTATATTGCCACTCATTGCATTATGAGTACAATATCAGATTTATTGTGCAAACAGTATTATGTGCAACGAAAAATATTTAAAATGAAATACGATCATATATTTCATATTAATAACTCTTTAAACGATTGTCTTCTAAATCTATATGTTACTCAGACTCACATCCGTAATACAAAAAGAAAGAAAAAAAAAACTATAATAATAAAAGAAGTAAAGATATAAAAACCACGATGATATATCTTCATCATAAAAATATAAACATCTGTTTGTCAAAACGCAAAAACATCTGTCTGAGAAGTGGAGCCGAATAAAGAGTGTGTCAAATGAAAAAATTGGAACATTTTACTCCAATTTTTGCAATTTCTTTGCAATTTTAATTAATTTAAAATTTTATTAAAATATAAGACTTTTACGTAAATTTCATTAAACTCTCTGAAATTGACGCAACTTTTTAAATTATTTTTTAGCAAATTAAGCGAATAATTTATAAGCCATTTAATGCATCAACCCAAATATTGCAATAAAACAGCTTTTTTAAAAAACAACTATTATTTTTTCATAAAATCTACAAAAGGTGCATCAGTTTACGAAATGAGAGTAATCCAATAAAAAAAAAAAAAAAAAAAAACGTGTCTCAATCAATTAATATGTCACTGTTTTAAGTGCAAAGAAAGTTTTCCATAGATTAACATTGTCTTTTAGAAAAGCAAATGGTGAGTGAAGCAGGCCCTTAATCATCTGAGATTTCTTCAAAAATGTAAATATAACAAAGTTATTCCTAATTTTATTAAATTGCAGTGTTCTGTTCTTGTAACTGGTAGAGTTTCTAAAGCCTTATTTCCTGCCAAATTTTCTCTTAAATGCTTGTATTCAGGATTTTCGACAATGTACTGCCAAAATTGAGGAAGAGCTTTATGAGCTTCATCTCTTCCTTGGTAAAAACTTCAATGATTTTGCTGTTTTGGAAAATGAGAATTATTTATTCTTACATTCACTTAATTCTGCTCATCAAGGTTATTTGGATTCCAAGTTTTCTGTTTCCTGTGAAAACCAAAAAAGTTCTTGTGAAATTAACAAAGTTCTTAAAGAAAATTGCATTGTTAATCTGTCTTCAAATGAATTAACTGCCCAAAAAAATAAAGTGTTAGAACTTTGTTTAAATACTTCCAAATCTTGTAAAACTTCAATTTCTAAATTAATTGCCCCATTGAGGCTTCAGTAAAATATCTACTTCTCAAAAAGAATCTTTGTGCCATATTCTTGCTGACTGTATTTCGTCTAATAATTCCAATTATAAATCTAATCTTTCTAAATCTGAGAAAGTTGCTCTTAAAGAACTTAAATCTAATCAAAACCTTGTTATTACTAAAGCAGATGAAGGTGGCCAGATTGTTCTCATGGTCAGAATCGATTATGTTAATAAAGTTAATTCCCTTGTATCTGAAGGTCCTTATACAGAAATTAAAAAAGATCAAACTAAATCTCTTCTAAGCTTTGTCCAAAAAACCGTTAAAAATTCAATTGTTCGGAATGATCATACTAAATCCTTGGTTTCTCCTTCAACAATTTGTGCTCGTTTTTATGCTTTACCTGAAGTTCATAAAAATAATGTTCCCCTCAGACCTATTGTTTCGAATATTCATACTGCTCACCTCTCTAAATTTTTATCTTTATTTTTTTCTCCTTTATGTAGCACTGATAGTCATACTATATAAAACTCATATGAGTTTGTTAATAAGCTCAATAATCTGAATCCTGGAAACTGCTCAATGTTATCTCCGGATGTAAAGTCTTTATTTACTAATGTCCTCACTGAACATATGCTTAATTGTTTAGAAAAAAGGTTACGTGAATTTCATTATTCTGACATTGAAATCAAAGAATTTATTAATCTAAGTAAACTTTGTGTTTCTCAAACTACTTAATTTAATAACAAATTTTATAAATAGTGTGATGGTTTAAGTATGGGCAATCCTTTATCTCCTATTCTTGACGTTATCCATATGCATTATTTTGAGGAAAATTTATTACAGGTGTTAAATATAAAATGGTGGTTACGTTACGTAGATGACACATTTATTCTTGTTCAAAATCCTTTTGATATTTCTGCCATTCTTCAAATTACGAATTCTATTGATGCCCATATTCAGTTTACCTTCGAGTTAGAAAATTGCAATCAACTTCCTTTTCCTGATGATTTAGTTACTAGGTGTGATGCCTCTTTTAAAACCCCTGTGTATAGGAAATCTTTCTCTGTTTCCAACCCTCCCCATGCTCTCTCTAATCATCCAGCTAAGCAAAAAAATCAGTACCTTTTACACTTATGTATATTGAGCCCTTAAATTTGCTGCTATCAAAAGAGGTTTTAGCCTCTCTGTTATTGATAAAGCTACTAAAATATTCAGTAGACCAACTTATAATTCTACTCTTTCCAGTGAGAATAAAATTAAACCTGATAACCTTGTTGTCTTGCCTTTTTATCCCCCCTTATGTTTTAAATTAGCTAAAGTTTTGAAGCGTTTTAATTTTCCTGTTATTTTTAAACCTGTCAATAAATTTAAATTGTCTTTAACTAAATCCCCTGTTCCTGAACTTAAAAAGTGGGGTATTTATAATATCCCTTGTAGTAATTATGATTTATCTTACATTTGTCAAACAAAAAGAAATCTTGAATGCCGTTTACAAGGACATTCTCAGTATGTTATTAAACAAGAAATATCTAAATCTATTAGTTGGAAATTCGATCATAGTTTTAATTTTCAGCGTACCAAAATTATCTTTTATGCCAAACACATTGCTGAACTGGATTTTTTAGAAAATTTAGTTATTTACCTTAATCATGATAAAATAGTCAATGAAAAATCTGATTCCATTTTGCTGTCTACAGCTTGGAAAAATTTGTTTAGTTCAATTAAATAGTTTCCTTAATATATTAATAACAACAATATAAATAAAAGTGGAACAAAACTGATAAAAAAAAAAATAATAATAATTAAATAGTAATAAATATATAATAAGAAAAAATAAAATAAATATATAAAATTTAAAATATAATAAAATAATAAATAAAATTAAATAACAATTATTCCTTCTCTCTTACTTTGTTTGTTTGTTTGTTTGTTTGGTTTTTCTGTTTGTTTGGATCCCTCTCTGATTGAACTTGCTGCTTGCTTCCTATTGGTTAGTTGTGTTGCTCCACCTCCTCTGGTTTTCGCCCTGCTTTTGCCTCCAAGGCAGTAGCATGTGTTTTTGCATCTGAAGAAGAAAGGCCTTGTCCTTTCGAAACCAGCTGTACTGGCTTAATTTTTATGGTGTGTGAAGAAGTTTTGAATTTTAAAAAGAATTAAATGGGTATACAATGAAATCATGTGGTAACCAAATCAGACTTTTATTTTCTTATTTTCCTACAATTTTGAAGTAATATATCAATTGTATATTTAGTTTTATAAATAATTAGATGTTATTTATATGTTTATTATTAAAAAAAAAAAAAATCTATTTAATTGGATTTTAATTATCTTTATGCTTAAAATCATCACTGATTTCCCCCCCCCCCTATATTCCATACTACTTTGCATTTGTCATGATTAACAAATATAGGTTACATTTATATTATATTTTATACCTATCATTGGCCTAAAAAACAATCAGGCAAATCCTTCTGTTATACTATTTCATAAGAAATACTAAAAGGCTATGCCTATTTTGTGGTCACAACATTTTAATGAAGTTTCAGAAAAACTGAATTACTACTTTTTACATGACTTTATTAATATATATATTGAAACTGTCTCAAAATATCATATCGAGAGACTACATTTAAGGTTTCTCTATACATATCCTGCTGTCACTGATTATATCCATACATACAATCAGATTTTAATAGTATAATTTAGGCTTTTACTTTGTCATACGTATTATTTTCTCAGGTCTTGATTTTTCTTGATCTTTTTTTTTTTTTTTTTTTTTTTAAGTTTCTTCAGTTATTATTAGCATTGTTACTGTTAAACAGTCAGGGAAAAATCAGTGTTTAAAAAAAAAAAAAAAAAAAAAAATACTGAACCCTAGCTAAAAATCCAAACAAATATTGGTCAAACCCAAATTAATTTTATCTCAGACACCACATATCACGCATAGTTTATAAATGTCAAATATTTTCATTTTTGGTTATATTTTGGACTCATAAATCTAGCAGAGAAATAAGCAGGGATCAATAATCCATTTTTGTGTTCATTGTCCAGATGAGCTAAATACAAAATGCTCATATCATCTTGAAAGAATAGTTAGAATTTAAAAAATTATGATATCTCATTAAGTGGAAAAAATACTCATTCACCCCCCCCCCTTTTTTTTTCATAAATTTTTAGATTTATCATACTTGAAAAACATCACATATGGAAATTGTTTCTGTGAAAAACATTACATGGCATAAACACTTAACTGTAGTCAATTTTATATAAATAATAAAGTCTCATTATTATTTCAAAGAGCCCTGTAAATGCATTACATGCACATACATTCACTAAAAAGAGAAAAAATCAGGAGTGGCTCAATGTCTTTCCAAACATTTTGTAGTTACCCTCAGCTGAAAAAAAAATTTAAATCAAAGAATAAGTCAGTAAATAAACACAAAGGAAGTCATAATAGTGAATTTGAGTATTTTTCCTCCACTTTCTATGTTTGTACAGTGGATATTTTGTGCATCCGTGTAAAAGTACTATAAATAGTAAGAATGCAATTTCCAGTAATGACCATGTTGTATCAAACTCTGTTTTATTCTCTTAGGGGAATTTAAAAGTTATATAAATATTAACACAACATTAAAGACGACAGTGTAAAATTTTTAAGCGCAGACTGTAGTTTTCGTAGCGTAAAGCTGCTAAAACTGCAGTCTGTGCTTAAAAATTTTACACTGGTGTCTTTAACATTAATATTTCTGTTCTACATCAAGTCTGGTTATGTATTTAAAAGTTCTAGCAGTTTAAAGAAGAAAGAAAACAAGCAAACAGAGACATCTAGAATGCATTTATTCAACAAAATAATTACCATCAGCATCAATGGCCTTTTTGCATTTCTCAGACAACAAATTAATGCCTCTGTGACAGAAGGAGACTTGTTTTGAGCTAAAGAATTTGGTTATGAAATTTCTTCACTTCTTCATCATTCCTGAACCTCTGTTGTTCAAAGAAACGTTGCATCGACCTGAAAAGGTAGAAGTCAGAAGGGGTGAAGTCAGGGGGAATAAGCTGGGTGAGGGAAAACCTCCCACTTTAATTGTTCAAGGGTTGCTTTTGTGGTGGCAGCGACATGTCGTCTGGTGTTATGTAACAGGATAACAGGACGGTGCTCCTTTCCAGTACATGGGAGCTTTTGCTCAATTTCTGTGTTCAATTTCATCAACTGAGCACTGTACTGCTGTGCAGTGATTATTTCACTGGATTTCAAAAGTTTGAAACAAAGGACACCATGGACGTCCCACCGCGCACACAGGAGCATCTTTCTCCCATGAATATCCTTTTTAACTGTGGATGTGGTTGGCTGGACAGGATTGACCCAAATTCTCTTAGATGGAAGGTTGTTTAAATACACCCACTTCTCATCTCCAAGTGGCCACTTTCAACAAGAAATTCTTCTGTTCAAACCACTGCAGTAACGCTTTGCATATGCCTATCATTGGCTCATATTATGATCTGTTAAGGTATGTGGAATCCATCTGTCAATCATTTAGATCTTTGCCAAAGCATGTAAGTGACGTACCATTGTTGATTGAGCAATTCTAGCCAATGTCTAAATGTCTAGCCAATTGTGTGGTCAACTACACAAAATGGGTATTTACCTGGGTATTTATTTTTCAATAAACTATATTTGAATAAAATACATACATTTGTGTATATGATATTGCTATGTATGTATATATATATATATATATATATATATATATATATATATATATGGGAAATCATCTATTTCTTAGCCATTCTCTTTTCTCTGTTGTGTGACATTACTGCTTACGCAGTTATGACATTTTCATTGAGCCACTACATATTGTGTCCTCTTTTCTCTGTATGCGTGCACACCTGTTTTCTCTTTTTTTTTCGACGACGAGTGATTGTAGGGAGAAGACAGTCTCTCCGTTCATAAGATATGTGTGTTTTATAGTAATGGCCCCCGTCCATGTTTTTATATTAATAAATGTTATTTGTTAATATTCTCATGGCTTGCAGTCCTTTCCCATATTTTAGGGGCCCGGGTCTATTCGAAAAAAAAAAAAAATGCATGCCCCTAGCAGACAAGTCACTACTTCTGTTTTTATAAAACCGTAGCATGAAGACGGGTGATTTATTATTATATTTTTTAATTAAACGATTGGACACTGAATACTATATTCGACGTGATGTTTTGCTGCTAATACTGCGTATATTATATGGATGCTATTCATGGTTCATGGACTTTTACTCTGAATTTTCATCATTCGACATTGTGATATATATATTTTATTCTTTTGACATTCTGGATGCCATTTAATCTTCATGTACTAGATTTTTCCTCTATTTTGGACGAAGCTACTTTTCTATTTTCCATGCTTATTGAATTGCAATTCTTTTAATTTGATGAAAGATATAGAAGATTTTCAACATGAAAAAACAGCATTGGAAGTGATATTGTTTATAGTATGAATTTCTTCTCTACAATTAGATTCCAAAAGAATACTACACATTGTTGGTTCTGCTGAATGGACTGCCCCAATTGTCAGGTAGGGTGCATGTTTTTTTTTTTTTTTTTGCATGATAATATTTAAAAAATTCAGTTGTGAAATTTACCTTTTGTTTTAATTTAATTAATTTAGTGCAGTTTTATGCCCTTTTACAAATTATTTATTTGTTTATTTTCTAAAATTAACGTATTTTGTTCCCTCCTCAATTTTTATTTATTTCGATTAACAGTTTTAACTGGGTTAGTCACAGTTTATTAATTGATTAATCTGTCGATTAATTGATTTTTAATCAATTTTCATTTTTATTTATATAATTTTACTTGAATGATGAATAAAACTTTCCTTTTAATTCTTTTTCAGATAGTACACAACAAACCATAAAAATGATATAGATGTTAATTTAACTATATCCTGAAAATTTATTTTTCCAACTGAGTGAAAATAATGCCTGGACGGGGAGTCGAACCCCAGATCTTTGACTTACAATGTCAACGCTCTACTAATTGAGCTATCCAGGCAGACAACCGGTGGGCATTACTCACTCAGACAACCTTTAGGCAGAACAACTGGTCTATCATGTAGATAGCGCGACAGAATAAGCTGCAGGTAATGGAAAACACCATTAAACAATGGCAGGAAGAAATACATTTATTAATATCACACAATCAGCAGATTGGGAAAAAAATCATATATCTTGAAATTTTATTTTTCCAAATGAGTGAAAATAATGCCCGGACAATTTATTTAACTAGTTCCTTAAACAATAAATAATAATAAACATGCAAATAAATAATGAAAAATATATTCTTAATATATTTCTAACTAAAATTTTTATTGGGGAATACAGCTGAGAAATAACTTATATTCACTATTACTTTTATATTCTAAAAAATAAATTCTCTATAATATTATTTTATTCATAAGTTTGACTGGTAAAAAAAAAAAAGTTTTTTTTTAAATTATTTTTGTTTAACCGATTATATCAATTTTAGAACTGAAATTTAAATCAATTTTCAGAGTAATAGTTGGTGATTTTAAGTGTTAATTTTATAGTACATTTCAGTTTATTTTGAAAGAAAAATTAGACAAATTTACACATACTTTTATTTTATACTAGCATGCTTTGTCCACCAGAAAAGTTGGGAGAGAAAGTAGTAGCTTCCTAAAGACACTACCAATTTATCTTGCACCATTCTGTTAGAATAAACATGTATTTTCTGTCTAACAAGTTATAAGAATTAAAGTACCCAATATATCTTTCTCCCCCCCCCCCCACACACACACAGTTTGAAACAATTTAAAATTACTGAAAAAACTTGCAAGTAATTTGAGTCCTTAGACTATAATGTATAAGAATTCTACTTTGTATTCCTGTAAAAGATCTATAAATTTCCATGCTGATGAAAATCTGTTCAGTTCTTGTGATGATGACCTACTATAATATATTGATCTTATATAATATAGAGCATATGCATTAGCACACTTAAAAAGATTGAGTCTAGGTTGTAATCCGTAAGAAGTATTCTGTATGCCCCTATAAAATAACTACAAATCTCACACATATAAAAATCCATGTAGTTCATATGATGATGACCTATAACATAACTACCCAATACACAATTTTGAGCTTAACTAAATAAAACCTTTTTAATTATATTGTGTTCACTCACACACATACAAACATTGACATACAGTTAGCAAAAATGAAATTGGGAGACCTAAAAATATACATCAAAATCTTACAGTCTGATGTTTTCATGATTACAATACTTTTCTTTGATAGTATATGTTCAAAAGCAATAATAAAATACACAGAGAAAAATGTAAATTTTATTTTCAGCACAAATACAATAAATTGTACAGAATATAAATATGTTTCATAAATTTTCAATCTGAAAACATTAATCTTCTTGAATCATAAAATATTAAACATTGTTAAATATTGATTAAAAAGGGAAGAAAAAAAAAAAGAAATGTGCAACCGGACTATGTGATGAAATGTGCAACAACACCACAACCGGATATATCCGTTCATTGAGCTGTTTTTTCTGCTTGTATTAAAGTGTAAAAGTCACATAATATAATAGTTTTAATATTTACCTTCTTATACATATTCATTTTTTTACTATCCAGGTGGTATACCCTTTGTTTTAGTACATTATAAAACAGTATAGACGAAAACAGCATTATAATTTTGACCTTTTTCAAACAGTCAGGGTGATTAAGGTCAAAATTTTACTACTACAAAAATATAATTCTACCATTCAGATTTTTCAATTAGAACTTGATAAAATCTAAACATATTATATCTTTAATAGATGTACAGTAAAGCACTGTTTACATGCCTCTCATTTATGTGTCTTTCACATTTATACGTCCTTTTACTGAAGTTCTTATTCATTCCTATTAATTTTAATGCAAAAATATTTTGTTTATACGTTGCTCAATATTGGTTATACGTATACTGACCAAACATCCCCATTTTCTGGAGACAAATGGGGACGCCCTTTTTTTTAAGGCATTTTTCTAAGTTTTAAATAATTGTAGAAACTAATTTATTAATCAGTAACACTTTATTTTTAGTCCTTATTTATTAGGAATGAAAAAATGCATCCATAATTTGATAATTGTAGCAATTTTTTATACTTGTCTATTATAAAGGTACTTTGATCTGGTCAGCCTAGTTATACGTCTTCTCCCATTTTTTTAAATTCGCAAAATTTCTCAACCAGTCATTATTTTTCCGTTCTAAATAAGCAGAGCTTTTTCAAGAATCCGAAATATAGAAACACAGAAATGATTGAAATTGATGATCTTTAATAGATCCTAAATACAGGGAACGAAATATGGAAGGATCAGTTCAGGCAGTTAACCAGATTAATAAGTAAAGAAATTCTCGAATTCTAGTTTTCGGATAAACAACCTTTTTCTTAATAGTTGTTCTTTTCCATTTGTTATTTAAAATCTTACATTGTCTTGAAAGCTTAAAGCACTTTCATTAAAAGATAAGATGAAATTTTAAAAGAAATTTATAAGAGTACGGGTTTAAGAAAAGTAGAACTGACAAAAAAGAAAATAAGAATATACTATATATTCTATATATAATTAATATTCAAGAAATGTTCATACAGTATTCAAGATATGTAATACAATATTCAAGATATGAGATATATAATTAGTACAATCAGTACTCAAGTCATGCATTAATGGTATGACTTTTCTCACAACTTTATTGTATTTTCAAATAAATTTTGCTTCAGTACCATTAAATTTGTAGTAATCAAAGTTTTATTTTTTTCATTTGATTATATGTCTTTTTGTTTATACGTCCTGTTACATCAGTCCCTTGAAAGACATATAAACATTTTTTTACTGTATCTTTGCTCTTAACCAAAAATTTACTTTGCTAATTTCAATTTTACTATAACTGAAAATAAACCCATTTTAACTTTTTAGGCATTTTTAGTACAGTGTTTCAGAGAACAAAAAGAATAATCCAAAGAGAAAATTTAAATACTAACCTGTAGAGAATAGCGATTTTTAAAACAATTAGTAACAAGCTCTCCTTTTGACATATTATATAACCAATGAAGCTTTCTACCACTATGTTGACTACTGTAAAACATTGTAAACCTTTGAACACTACGCTCCAACTGAAACAGAAATAAAAGAATATCTAATCTTAATACTAGTTACTGACCTAATGATTAAGAAATTAGTACTGAAATGTATTTATTTCAATGAGTTATTTTATTTTTTACATCATGCTATCCAAACTGCAAATAAAAATTTCACTTTTTTTTTTTTTTTTTTTTTTTTTTTTTAAACACACTATCTATTTGCATACATTTTCAATTAATTTGGATAAGATGACACAAAGTAAATATTTCCATAAATTTTACTTACAGTTTTGGATAGTGTGATGCAAAAGATAAAATAATTCATTGAAATAAATATATTTCAGTACATAATAAAAGCTTAATGAAAGTGATATATTTGACAGCGTATTTGAAAATTAAAAGCAACATTTCAATGTGCAAATATACTTTAATATGCAAAACAAAATAATTGCAGTGGAATTTAAAAACAAATCATTTAATATAACACCACTGTGTTGCTGGAATTTCCTATCATTTCATGTAAAACAACATATTTTGATGATATAAAAGATGTGAATGAAAAGGTATCGGTGAGTAAACGTTATATTTTATTTTATGTTGAAAATAACATTTACACTGTAAATATAAATAGAAGTAAAAAACAAATTCAAATAAGAAAATCTATGTATTTTTTAATTAACAGCAAAGCGTCACTAAAAAATTTGATATCATTATTTACCCGTGTTTTTAATACTTATAGCCATAAAGTACAGTGCTGCGTCACAAACTTTTAATCCTTTAAGCGTTTTTCTGTATTGATATCAATACTTTTTAGGGGGTTAATGATCAAAATGTAAAATTAAAGGAGCATGGTAATGAGTTCATAACACCGTATAAAAAGTGTAATTTCATTGGTCATACTCAACAAAATAACAAACTAAATGAAATTTTAAAATTTTTGTGAAAAGTGATAAATAAACTTTAAGAATATTTTTTGAGGGATGGAAACACACAACATGACAAAGGCATAATAAAGTACATTTTAAAAATGGCAAACAATTTCTACAAATACAAATAAATAAATAAAGTAATAAAAAGATATTTTATTTTATTCAATATTCAATTTCTTAAATAGTTCAACAAAACATTTAAAATAAATGTTTAAAAAAATAATTTATGTACAAAAGTTTTTGTAAAAAAGTGTTATGAATAAGTTTCTAAAGAGCTCCATTCACCACATAGATTTTGGTTAGATAAGAAAAATTAAAGAAAAATTTTTAAATGGTCAATAGATTGAACAAAAGATTAATACTATATTATTTTTAAATTGGAGATGCATAAAGTAAAATGTTGTAAGGATTTGACAGTAATTTTCCAAAATACCTAGCACCATAGATTCTCAGATCCCCCTTTGGAAACTCTGATAATTCTAAAAAAGATGCTTAATCAATTTGAGGGAGATTTTGTTTCGTTTAAAATAAATTCAGCCAGGAAAATTGGAGGGGGGCAAACATTTAGAGAACTTTGAAATTTTAATTGGGAAAACGCCTTTTAGAAAATGTTTTGTTGCATCTAGTTTTATTCTATCTGATTAAATATACTGTACATAGTCCCCACATTCTTTTTAGTACTATTTTGGAATCCCGTTAGAATTCCTGAAAATTTTCTAAAATGTAGTGAAGGAATTTTGGACTTTGCCTATTTTTTTAAAATTAGGTTATGGGGGTAAAAAGTGTACATAAGAGATCTAACTTTAAAATTTTAAATGATACGGATTTTTTAGCACTTTGAGAAATCTTCTACATACAATCACTTAAAATGTTTCCAGCAATACTTTTTTTAAGGTTGGTTGGTTGTAGGTTTTAAGGCCAATTGACTACATTAGGGTCCTAGGCCTATATGTAGAATGCTCTCCATGAGGTCTTTCTAAGGGGTCGAACCCCATATTTACGCGAGTTTTGGAGAAAAATACAGAAGGAACGGCTAGGTCGAAGAGTGCGGGATGGGACAGAATCTGGTTCTTCCCATCCACCAGCTTTGAGCGCAGAACTGCTCGGCCGCTGGTGGGGCATTTTTTAAAAGGCTTATAATTTTTTTTCTATAAGTCCCATCTTCCTCTGCAAATCTATCGGAAACTTCTTGGAAGTTTTGAAAATTGTAAAAAACGTGCATATTAAATATGAGTCTGTAAGTAGAACTTTAAATAAGCTCTTAATCCCCCAAATCACCCTCCCATTTGAAATTTTAATGTTTGCCTTCTAAGTTTCCCCTATTTCAATACAGCTTCAATTTCTTTCATTCTTTTTATTTTTATAAAACAAATGAGATCAAAGGTTGTGATCCTGAAATAGGAACATAAGGGAGACTATTTTCACTATAATAATAATAAAGAAAATGGCAAACAAAACATAATTATTATTATTATTATTATTATTATTATTACTTTGTTTATAGAAGACATTTTCGACAAACTGAAAAAAAGAACTTCATTTGTTTAAAATTTCAAAAGATGTACCTTTCACTGCCCCCTGTTTTTACAGTTCTAATTTCCACACAAAACAAATATCCTTCAAACTGAATAAGCTCCCCCCCCACACACACACACAGACACTTTTTTTTTTTTTTACAGTTTTTAGAATTTTCAAGGTGTTTTCGAGAAACAGAGGGGAAGACTTCAAATGAAAAACTTTCTTTTATATTTTCCTAGCGAATAATTATAGATAAAAATATTTTGTGTTAAAATGTTGTTTTGAAAAGGTCTTGCCATGAAACTATTAGAAGATCCCCCCCCCCCCCCCAATTCTCACATTTACAAAATTAAATTTTGTCCATCGCTAAATCCTTGTGCCTTCCCCCACCATACACATTTCTTAACTAAACAAAATCCTATAAAAATTGTCGAAGACGTGTTTTACAGTTTTTAGAAATTACAAAAATTACTGGATTAGAAAAGAAAAAAAAAAAAAAAAAAAAAAAATTGAATAATTCGTATTTGACACTGTTTGGCAAGATTTTGTATGAACTTTGGAAACACACTTTTTAAAAATCAAATTACATCAATAAAAAAATCCTACAGAACAACTTGATTAGTTTTTTATATAATACAAAATGAGTTTAAATCAAACAACTTGTTTCTTTAGAATTTTTATAATCTAATACAAACACAAGTCCCTGTAGCAATGTCTGTATTATCAGTAATTATTAAGTCAACGCAAAATCATTTAATTTAGTATAAGTATTAATCATTATTATTGTTGATTTGGCCACACAACTTTTTTTTTATTTTTAAACTGATAGATAGTTTAGTTTTACAAAATGAAAACGATTATTTATTGTAATTTTACTTAATTTCTTCTGTTTTAATTAAAAAATTAAAATTGCCTCAATTTACCATCAGTAGTTTACCTCGTAACACTTTTAATGTTTTATGGATATTGTATAGGAAGGCTATATTCAAAAACAAATAAGAACTAACACAACTTTCAGGAAAATATATTGTACTAAATAATGACTAACAGAGGTTTTAAAAAAAATACGTGATAGTTAAAAAAAAAAAAAAAAAAAAAAAAAAAAAAAAAAAAAAACCTCATTTATAATAAAAATAAACATTCTTGAATCTCATTTGAACTTCTATGTCATTTAATAGTTTGAATAATATCATTCACCGAAAAATTTTTCCTGAAAATTGTATGACATATTTTTTAGAGTATTAGACACAATATTTACAATGTTATTATTAATTTCTAATTTAAAGGTTGCAGATGCATGGTAATTTCATTTTTTTATCAATATTACATCAAAGAAATAAGACTATACAAGCTAAGGAGGTTTTTTTTTTTTTTTTTTTTTTTTTTTTTTTTTTTTCCTCTCCCTAGAGTAGCTTTTATTGTTATATTCATGCCTCCTCCCTACTGTTAAATTTAAGAAAGAAAGGAAAAAATGTGAATTACTTTTTAGGTATAGATTTGATTTAAAAGAGAAAAATAAATAGCAATAGAAAAATCTTTAAAAAGTGAAACTTTTATACTAGTAAATATTTAAGTAGTATAGTTTATTACTAGAAATTTAATGAACAAAATAATTTATAAATAATAAACTATGTAATTCTTAATTATTTTACCAGTATATTTTGCTGAAATATATTATTTTGTTAAAATTAAGTATTATAATGCAAAATAATAATAATAATAATAATATTTAAAAAAATATATTATGGGTTTAAATCAAAGTCAAATAAAAATGTTAATTATTTTATTACTTATTTTATGAATTTTAATTCTGTTTTCAGAGTTTTTCCAATACATTTATGGTAAGCGAGCCATTTCTGTTTTAAATATATATATATTAACCCCTTCCGCTCCAGGCCACCTGTAGTATGAATATGTGAAATACCAGATTATAATTTTGAAATAATGCAATACATAACGAAGTAACAATGGAAAGCTGGATGTAGGGAATCAAAGTCCGTTTTCAGTTCAGGCAGTTGCTCAGGACGTGCATCGGCAAAAGGGTCCGACATAAATTTCCAGTCACCTGCTGTAAGTGGTTCATCATCACTGTCATCGCTTTTGCCGTCTTCACTTTGTTGCAAAGTTATCATTGGAATCTTCAAGTTCGTTATAATCGGGGATATATTCACTATCCGAATCACTAGAATCAGACATTATTCATAGTTTCAAACACCGGCAAAACACACAAAATCGAGGAGCGAAAATTACACACAACTGCAGCCGGGAGAAATCACGAAACAACTAGCGTAGCCAAAATTAATAGGTCACCGAGACTACTAACGCCATTTAGTTATCAGTAATGAAAATACAATTTCAAAATACAATATGACAAATAAAATTACTCTCTCTGATGCCACTACCATGTTGGGCTTATTGTATCGTATACTTTCTTTGGACGTATGCACGTACGTCCATGGTATTAATGACCATTAACACTAGACGTACGCACGTACGTCCCTGGAGTGGAAGGGGTTAATTTTACTTCAATATTATTTTATAAAAGTAAAAAAAAAAAAAAAAAAAAAAAAGATATGGATTTGATATATTATAAGTATTATAATCTTTGTAAAATATTTCATTTATATACAGTAGAAGATCTTTATAACGCAATTCTATATAATGCAATTCTCTATATAACGCAAAATTTCTTGGATATAAACAATAAATTTTACAGTTAAGAAATACTTTCTAAAAAACTGTTACTTTGTTGAGAAGTAAGTGTGATACATTTGTTTTTCTTTATCTGCTTAATTCAGAGATTTTTAATGAAAAAATTGCTATAATTAATTTTTTTTTAAGTGAGCAATGTAATGAATGATTTTGTACAGGCATATATGGACTATCTTTTTAAAGTAAATTTTAGAATGAAAGTTATTATCCACCCAATTTTTTGCTCCAAGAAATGTAACTTTAAAATGTCCTACTCTGTTTTGATATGTTTCAGACATATTTGGCCATGTTTACAAGGTAAGTTTGACGATGTGTGAAATGTGATCTATATAATGCAAAATTCTATATAACGCAAAACCTTGTGTTTTTAGCTTTGCGTTATAAAGATCTTCTACTGTACTATATTATATGAATTTAACTTAAAAAAAATCATAATCTATTGAAAATTTTATTATAGCTTAACATTTTGTAATATATATATATAGTAGAAACTGAATGAGCAAACTAATTAATTAATTATTATTATTTTTTTTTTTTTAATCTGTTTTCAGGTTTTTTCCAATCTATAGTTTAAGAGATTTATCACCTAGTTTTAAAATAATTACAAATATTTGCACATGATTATGATATTATATGTCATTTTTATGAAAGTAAAGAAAAAAAATTTCTTGTTCTTGTAATCACTTTTTAAAATAAAACCAATTTTGAAAGTTAACAACGTATAAACTTGAAAACAAAATGTGAATTCAATGAATTTTTTTGATAAACAAGTATTATATAAAATATAAATACCTAAATAAATAACTCATTTAATATGTATATTAAAGAAAGAAAGTTTTTTTTTTTTTTTTTGTAAGTTTATTTTTGACACAAATTCCCTGTAGATGGAGCCAAAACGATTATTTGAGATTGAATATTTCAGATGAAAGTGAAGTCTGTATGCGTCCACGAACATGCCGACCTGATTACACTCTCTTAGAGATAAGAAAGAAATAATCCGTGAGTGTAATACGGTTCCATTTTTAAAGTGATATATATATATATATATATATATAAAACAAGAGTTTTTTGGGAAAAACAGGACATGTCATGCTTCTCAGACAAAAGAAATTAATATCATATATCAATTTTTAAAAAATTTCCCAAGCCGTTTTCGAGAAAAAAAAATTCACTCCATTACTCCTGTTCCTTTCATGTTAAGTTAGCTGTATATATAGTGTCACAGCTAACCTTCGTTTGAGCTTTGCTGTGTCACAGAGACACGGCTGCATCTCATGACACTTTCTATACCACTCACAAACTCAAAAACCTTGGTTTTTCTCTTCTTTGAACCCAATAAATAGAAATCTAATAGTTTTAGCAAAAGCTAAGAGATGTGGCAGCTAAGGAATTGAAAAATAATCATTCTCATTCACTCATGGCACGTCTTGCCTTGCAACAATTTTTAAAACATTCAAGATACAACATACAAATATAATAAAATAATTTTCCAATTATATTCCATATTAATACTTAACAAAAACAGTGCCCTTCTCAGCAATAAATAGCTTTATTGCTAAGATTTTAAAGGTAAAAGGCATAACTTGAAGATTTTCCCCCCCTTTAATATTTATTTAAAACCATTTGATTTTAATTACATATATTTATCCTCCTTACCTAGTCAAATTTTATTAATTATGCTCAAGCACAATTAAAATGGTGATAACAGATATGTCAATCTTTATAGAGCACTCTCAGGAAAAAGGTGATTGAGATTTGATTGGTTGATCATTAGAATTTTTGAACAAAACTTTATAATAACTATTTAATGTGAAAATAAGATATTTATTACTAATTCTGATAAAACTACTTCAGAATCTTATCAAATGATACAGCTTTGGATCATTCTTGATGAAATCTAGTGTTTAAGAAAAATCACAAGGAGGATAAAACAGATTTCTACAAGAATTCATGCAGACAGGAATGTTTAGTTGAGATGTAGTTTTAGTCTATACCATCAACATTCACCGACTCTTACATTAAAATAGTTCAAAAACATTTTGGAACAAGTGCACATTTGCAATTTGTTTACTTATAACAGTAATTATATTTAGAATGATACGATTAAGTTATATACCAATGTAAAGACAAGATAATTTAACCTAAAACGCAATGAAGTAAAAGTTATTTCTGTTATTTTTATCAAAAATAATAACCAGAAACAAGAACAAAAAATCATGCAGTATGCATTGATTATTAACACTTTCCAACTGCACGTATTTGTTGTATCATATCTTTCAATATTTTTTGCCTACGTTACCACACAACAGATAGAGAGAAAGAAATACTGAAAAGTATACAGACAGACTAATTGAATTTAAAATCACTCTTAGACATAGTTGGAAAGTGTTAAAAAGGCTTAACACAAAAGAAAATGCAGTCGTTAGATTATAATTGCAACCCTTAATGTATCTGAATACGTTAGTGTAGCCCTGTAAAACTGAAGGTTAATCATATTACAAAATATTATGTTACAATATTAACAATACATAAGATTTTTACAGTAGAAAGTTCTTTAAATGTGATTTTTAAAAATGTATCTCTTAAAATGCAATGTATTGGCTTTTTTTTTTTTTTTTTTTTTTTTTTGGTTGTTCCTGTGCATAAACTAGTTGTATAGGACATATTAATGCCAGTTTAGATAGGAAAAATACAGACAGATAAAAAGATAAACAATCAGACAGATAAATACACAAATTGAAATCATTTTCACACATAAAAATTGTTCAAAAGTGCTAAAAATGTTTAATGTAAAGGAAAATGCAATTCCTGGAAATTTTTATTAGTAGCTATCAATATAACTGAATATTTTTATGTGGCCCTGTAAGATTAATACTTATCATAACATATTCTATAGAAAGCATTCTTTTGTGCATATGAATAACATATTTCATATAGTATTTACTCCATTTTACATAGGAAACACCTAATAATGAACTTTAATAACATATTTCAGTTTCATTAAGATTTATGTAAAGTTATTAAAATATGATTTATAGAAATACCTCTCATAGAAGCAATGCTTTGGAATACTTTCAGGTGTCCCTATGCACAAACCAGTTGAAGTATATTCACTCCATTTTCAATAGGGAACATCTGATAATGAATATATATCAGTTTCAAGATACTCCAGAAATATATTTATGGAAGTTAAAGCATGGACAGACAGACAGACACACAAATTTCAATCATTTTCACACTTAAAAATTATCAGAAAGTGTTAAAAATGCTTAATGCAAACGAAAGTGCAATTCCAGCAAATTTTTATTAATATCTCTTAAAGAAACTAAATATTTTTGTGTGTCCGTGTAAATCTAATGCTCATCATACAATGTTCTATAGCAAGCATTCTTTTGTGCATATGAATAACATATTTCAATTTCATTAAGCTTTGTGAAAAGTAAAGTTATTATTAAAATTTGGCTTATAGAAATACTTCTCATAGAACGCAATGCTTTGGAATACTTTCGAGTATCCTTGTACATAAACCAGTGCAGGTATTTACGCCATTTTATATAAGAAACATTCGATAGTGAACTGGAATAACATATTTCAATTTTATTAAGATTTGTCTACAGTAAAGGTATTAAAATATGGTTTATAGAAATACCTTTCTCAGAACACAATGCTCTGGAAAACTATTGGGTGTCCCTGTACAAAAACCAGCAGAGGTATTCACTCCATTTTTAATAGGGAACATACGGTAGTAAACTTGAATAACATATATCAGTTTCAAAAAGTATTTAAGGGAGTTAGACTGTGGACATACAGACAGATGAACGGGCAGATGAACAGACAGACACATACACAAATTGAAATCATATTCAAACTTTAAAATTGTTAGAAAGTGTTAAAAATACTTAATATAAAAAGTGCAATTCCAGCAAACTTTATTAATATTTCTTAAAGTAACTGAATATTTTTGTGTGTCCCTGTAAATTTAATACTAATCATACTACATTCTATAGAAAGCAATCTTGTGCATATGAATAACAGATTTCAATTTCATTAAGCTTTGTGCAAAGTAAAGTTAATAAAATTTGGTTTATAGAAATACTTCTCATAGAAAGCAATGCTTTGGAATACTTTCGGGTGTCCCTGTACACAAGTGCTGGTATTTACTCCATTTTACATAAGAAACATTCGATAGTGAACTTGAATAACATATTTCAATTTAATTTGTCCTTGAACTAAAATTAGATTAGTGCATGAATCCCGCGGCCCATACGTTGGTTTTTATGGTAATCCAAAACTTACATTTAATTGCAAATAACTGCTGATGGATGATAAAATAATTTTTTATTTATTTGAAATAGGCTATTATTTTATCACTAAATAATAAAATTCATGCATTATTTCAAAGCTGATTCCTGAAATATGTAATTTTTTCCATCAGTTACTAAAATAAGCGATTGTGCAGTCATTAATTATAAAAAATTATGTTTTCTAATAAATGATTAGAAAACTATTGAATGACCCGTTGGCAGTAGCACATCCAGAAATTTTATGTTCAAAAACTAAAAAAACATAAGGTATAAAAAATGTCATTATAAAACCTATTATTATGTATATACAGTAAATGGGGGGGTGATACTCGTAACTACTTTCCATTTTTCCTTTAGTTAATTTGAATTTCAGTTTCCATTACAGTTTAAAGTACTTCTAAAATAGAAAACTAACATAAAACTGCAAAAATGTTTATGATTCATAAGAAATGATGGAGAAAAATGTAAGATTTCGCTTACTTAATCCATGATACCACACCTAAGTTACTTCATTTGGGGACATCCAAAATTGTGATGCCCAAGGCCTGGGCTTTGTGGGTCTAGGACAAAATCAATCCATTCATACACTAATAAAATTTAACTATTATATCAGTCATTTCTAAATTTAAAATAAATATTTTTTTTTTTTTTTTTTTAAATGTAGTTTTACAATTCCTATCAGATTAGAATATTTTCTTATTTCTACAGCTATATAAATGTAATTGTTACATGTTCGAACATAGAAACATTTAAATTTAAAAATTTATATGTTTCGGCTTTAACAATACCTTATTTATAAAAAAAAAAAAAAAAAAAAATGGTGAAACTTCAATGATTTTGTCAACATACAACAAAGCCAACGTGCTTTAGTTTTTTTTTTTTTTTTCCAAGTGGTACTTCTTAAGTAATTTTTACACGAAAGTAAAGTGTCAAAAATGATCTTGCATCTGAACATGTTTACTGTTACTGGAAATATTGTCATGATCGGTAATTTTTTTTTTTTTTTTTTTTTTTTACAGAGAGGTATAGAGATCATTATATAAAAATATTTCACTACTTGTAAAACAGTTTTAGGATAATTACATTATTTTAATTATAAACAATATTTTACTGCTTCTAAAACATTTTTAGGATAATTACATTATTTTAATTATATTATAATTATTTCACAATTTATTTTTGATTTTAAAATACCACATGCAAAACCACATTAAAAAAGAAAAAAGTTTTATTAAGATTATTGCATTAAATATAATTAAAATCTTCAGATATTTGGAAATTATAATTATTTTCTTATTTATTTTTCGATACTTTGAAGATCAAATAATACATTTTGAACAAAATCCTCTGAATATATCAATATTATACTCTCAGGATGAACAATTTAAAAGAGTACTCTTTTATTTAATTATTTATCATTATTATTTTGTGTTATCCATATTACTAATGTACATTAAAATTTTCAGTAACATAACTTATTAAATATGTTTGTATTTAATGCATTGGTGTCATTTATTTAAATTTCTTAAAGTGAAAACTAGTTCTTTAAACATTTGTTCACATGAATACAGGTATTAAAAATTTAATTCAAATTTATTATGTGATTCAATTAAGTGATCTTTTTTTTTCCCCAACAATTTTATATATTTGTTTACTTATTTTTGCATTTGAATTTGGAGAATTTGAAAAACTAATAATGATCTTCATGTGAACTTATGCATTTAATTTGTTTATACGCACATTTTAATATACAGATAAACTAATATATTATGATATTTTAATGTGTCTACATTTATATAGAAAAATTAGACAATAATTGGTGTTTAAAGTTTTGCTGCATACATTAGAGATATGAATAATACAAAAAACAAATGCTCTTTTAAACTGATTACCCTATGTAATATAGCAAAACAGAAAAATAATTTTCTCTTTTCAAAATGCTTAATTTACAGGAGAAAATTAAAGGGCCTGTTATACAAGGAATTCATTTAAAAGTTAAGAGAAGACTTTTCTGGACACTAGATGGAAATTTCAACCTTGATCCTAATGCTTAATGCCCTAAACATATTCAACGCAGTAAACCTCGCCCAACATTTTTTTTTTTTTTTTTTTTATTGAGGGTAGCATCTTGATAATGTTTACAACAGGGATATGGTATTTTTAAAAATAAAAAATATTCACACAATGAAATCAAATTAACATAAGTTTGAATAGCATTTTCCCACTAAAATTCATAAGAAAAGAATTTCACTCAACTCATGTTTACAATAATAAGCAAAAATTCAATTCAAAACACAAAAGTTTTGAACCAAATTGAGGAGCATGTTCTTGCACATCATTTATGTAATAGATTCATGACACTGAATCTTTGTCATATCTTGTATTATCAATTTCTTCCAACACAGAAATAATAGCTTAAGTAGAATATAATAGAATATCTCTGTGCCTTGAAGATACCTTTCGAGACATCTGCTTCAGCTTGGAAAATTTCTCATTCATATAGCTGTTCAACAGAACCTGCTGTTTTCGGGCTTAAAAAAATTCTTACTTTTTACTGATTATCTCAATATACTTTCTAACAAGAAGGCAATGAACATGTATCAGAAATTACTATGTTTGAAGAGTGTAAGCTGCAATATACATACAGCTCTTTCAAAGATCTCATATTTATATAGTCTTGGACCACTTTAAATTAACTTTTCATAACAGATGCCCCATTATAACTTTGATCAATTAGCCAATTTATATTTATTCCTGAGAATGTCAAAATAAATAATTTTGCTGACAATTTGTCTTCTATATCAAGTCATTACTGGCAAAGGGGTGAATTGATTCTTCTCAGGACTCTATTTTTCCTGATTCCCTATTGTCTTTAGAAAGATGTATCTATCCTATGCTTGAAATGTCTTATTTTTCATAAGCTAAGATGCTAAAATATCTTGTGCTACTGATTCTGTGCATAAGCTTTTAATAAATAAATGCTCCAAAAATAGAAATAATACCTTTTTGCTTTCTTCAGCTTATGTAGTTTACATTATGTATACTTAATATCAGGTATCAATCCACAAGTATCGAGATGCTGCTTAAATCCCTATCCTCAGCATCTAATCTAATACTAAGATGAGCATGAGAATTTTCATCCTTTTCATGATTACGAATAAATACTAATGTTTGAATTAAGAATACCAAATTCTCGAAGGCCACGAAATGATAAATATTTTACAAACTGGCCAGAAAAGTAACATAACTAAAAAAAACAATTGTGAGTTTATGTTACTGAAAAATGCATTCCAAGTGCCTCAATGTACACAAAAAGTATCACATTTCTATCACAAAAAATTATCCATTTGAGAGACAGTTGTATCATTTCACAACGTATCACTTTTAGGTTCTACTCATCTATTATATTTTACTCATCTATTATATACTCATCTATTATATACCTCTATCATATATACCTCTATCATATATTATATACCTCTATCATCTATTATATATCTATACTCATCTATTATATTTTATGCTCAGAAGAATTTAGGTAAACACTAAAGTGTTTATTTCATTTTATTCTGTGATGCTAAAATGTATATTGATTTTTGATAACCTGTAAATATTTTTATACACTAATTTTTATAAAAAAAAATAATAATTATTTTTTGTTCATTAACTTATTTAAAACTTATCTTTAAACTAATTCAACATAATGAACAGGGGTGTAGCTTTAGGGGGGGGGGGCAATGTTTTAAAAAATAGGGTGGCATATTGAAGTTTCTGGGAGTGCTGTTTTGCACCTTAAAGTTCATTTGAAAGTGGATCTTAATTTTGTTAATTGTCGCTAGTTACCAAAAATACTTAAGAATTTTATGTATCACAAGCCAACCAACTGGTTCACTGACCAGCAAAAAAAGTTTGCGTTAAAATTTTTTTACTGTAGCAAACTTCTATTCTTATATTTCCTGTGGCACCCTCTTAACTAATTAGACACCTAAAACAGCCTTTTTAAACGTGTATAACAGCCTGTTTTCCTACCGTGCAAACAACCCTTGAAAATCCTCATCGTATTCATGACACTTAAAAAAATCTGATTGTAACAAATTCCTGTTTGGGGGCACCTATGGCATGATTTCCTCGTTTATACACTTGCAATGGTCTGTTTGCTTACCATACAAAAGACTGTTGAAAATTCTTATTGCATTTGGGACCCTTTAAGAATAAGTTAGTAGCAAACTCCAGCTGAGTGGCGCTCTTCCCTGTTCAGGCACCTAAAGCGCGTCCGCGATAAGAATGAGAAACTTGATTCTCATTTATTTTCAACAAAATATTACTTACATGAATGCTACTTGCATGAAATTGACAAACAAACATTTTTAATCACTTTTGATACTTTAAATTGAAGAATATACACCTTTAAGTCCCATTTTGCGAAGATTGCTTCTAGTCGTCGTCATGGCGTTTTGTACAGTTTCTTTGGTTACTGATTTAAGGAGACGATGATAACCCTCTTGAAATGGGCCAAGTTTTTGGGCTCCTTTTTCTTGTAGAAATACAGTGGAACCTGTCTAAAGTGACCACCCTAGGGACTGGCTAAAATGGTCACTATACACAGGTGGTCACTTTATAAAGGGTCTTTAAAATTGGAAAAGGGTCGCTTTAGTCAAGAAAATGGTCACTTTAGTCAGGTGGTCACTTTTACAGGTTCCACTGTATTTACATTTCATAATTCCCCAGAATTATTCTATCCCTCTTGCTTGTGGGACGTTAGGCGCATTTTCCAATATGGGTATGAAATCAATCTTCTGGTCCCTCAGATATTCGATCACTTCTTTTGTGTAATGACTGGTTGCCATATCAGGCCAGAACAAAATATATCTTCCTTCCGATGATGCTGGAGGATGAAGGGTAACAGTACTCTCTTTATACATTGTTGCAAGTAAATTCTACCATTCACAGTTCCCTCAAAGAACACCGGTTTAGACACATTCCCATCCTCATCCATGGCGTGCAACACCATCACTTTTCTGGCGAATTTCTCCTTAGGTTTGATTCTATATTTTACAGGAACAGAATCTGGTGAGGCAGAATGGTAGTAGTTACTACCACCAGCAGCATTGGGATCATACATGAAATAACTCTCGTCATCAATGACGAGTTTCAGTCCTGATCCAGATGAAATCAATTTCCGATAAATTTTTAAGCAGTTCTTCTTTGCTTGTTGTTTTTGATCTTTTATGTATTTTGGAATTTTTTTTTCTTAAAAGCTTTTAAATTCAAATCCTTTTTTAAGATTTTGTGCACATAAGATTTAGATATCTTCAATTTCCGGGCGATTTGGCGCACTGAAATATCAGGTTTCTTTTCCACGATTTTCTTAATCTTCGTTGCAAGAGTTGAATTCTTCTTCCGGATTCCTTTTCCGAAATTTCCCGAAACTTCAATGTTTCCTTATTCGTCATACTGTTTTAAAAGACGAAATATTGTTGCTTTTGAAATTTTCAGCTTTTTAAAATGCTTAAAGACTACATTCTTGCATTTTCCGCCATCAAAATTATAGAATTGTACAATATCTTTTCGAACAGTGTTTGATAAATGAGCTGGCATGGTGAATCTTGCAGCAGTAACAATCAGTCTTACCTTATTTTAAAGTGTGCGTGACCTACTTTCTGCTGATAGTGTGAAAATTTGCATGTTAATTTCTCGCGATAGCTTAGCCAATCAAATTGTTTCATTCTTATCGTGGACGTGCTTTACAAAGGCATAATGAAGTTTCTGGGGGCGCCGTTTTGTACCTTGAAGATCATTTGAAAGTGGATCAGAATTTTGTTAATTATCGTTAGTTACCAAAAGCACTTAAGATTTTTATGTATCAGAAGTTGCCTTCAGCGACCAACTGGTTCACCGATCAGCAAAAAAAGTTCGCATTAAAATGTCTGACTGTAACAAACTCCCATTAGGTGGCGCCTGCAGCGCCCTCTTAACTAACTAGATGCCTAAAACAGTCTGTTTTCCTACCCTGCAAACGACCCTTGAAAGTTCTCATCATATTCACGACCCTTAAAAAAATCTGATCATAACAAATTCCTGTTTGTGGGCACCTATGGCATGATTTTCCATTTTGAACACTAAGAATAGTCTGTTCGCTTACCGTACCAAAGACTGTTGAAAATTCTGATCTTATTTTGGACCCTTTAAGAATAAATTAGCAGCAAACTCTAGCTGAGCAGCACCCTTCCACCATGTTCAGACACCTACAACAGCATGTTTGCTTACCACGCAACAATCCTTGAAAATTCTTACCTTAGCAAATTCACACTCTGTGGCGACTGTGGCACCCTTCTCCTATTTCAGACACTTACAACTGACTCATAAGTATGCATAGTTGCTTTCTCACCTCCAAAAACTTTAAATTACGATTTTTCAAGACCTTAGCTTGAAAAAAAAAAAGCAGTTTATTGTATGTTATGGCTATTATATAAAGACGAAATTAGATAAGGTTTGTTAAAACTCGAATAAATGACTACGTCAGAAACGCCAAAGAAAAATATTGGAAATGCATACAGCTGTTTCGGCAGCTTTAAGCGTGCCGTCATCAGTGCAAAAAGGATTCTGAATCTCCAGAAGTGCTCGTATATATAGGAGTGGGGCCAAATTTAGTTCAACCAATAAAATTACGGGAAAGGTGGGGAGACTGGCCAATAGGAATTTATTAAAGTTAGCTGTGTAAACAGTAGAAAAATTAAGAAAATGTGGACTGAATATTACTCCTATATATACGAGCACTTCTGAAGATTCAGAATCCTTTTTGCACTGATGACGGCACGCTTAAAGCTGCCGAAACAGTTGTATGCATTTCCAATATTTTTCTTTGGCGTTTCTGACGTAGTCATTTATTCGAGTTTTAATATTCCAACGCCAAGTCTCCTGTTATTAGATAAGGTTTGATTTGGTTATAACAATTTCTCACTAACAATTTTTCATTCTAAGTGATCCTTTAAGAATTTTTTTTATTTTAGTTACATCGCTAACAGGTTTAGAAATACTTATAAGTCAAGCCATCACAATTTTTATCCTGTGCAGAAGGGATGGCTCCCCCGGTTTAGTATCCCTCAGAGGTATTACTTGCACGGAGCATGGAGGACATTGCAGCCACGACAGATTTTATGTTCACCAGAGACGAATGTTCATGATGGTCTTCAACTGGCTCGATTATTGACTCTGCAATCTCTCTATTGCGAGATCCACGTCCTACCAACCAGGCTACCACAACAATACAAAATAGCTTATACATGGAGTAGTTGAAAAGAGCATTGACTCTTAGAGAGGGATGTGGGAAATACCGATCCATTGATGTAAGAAAAAAATTGTCATTGAGCCTGTAGCTAAAAATTATCGATTACAAACATTGGGCTTATGAAAGGTGTTTTTTCAAAACGGTTGCACTGTAATCACTAAATTTGACATGAGTAATTAAGAAACTAAACTTATTAGTAGCAGACAAATGGGTGCCGTAATAAGTATGTGCTAGTAAGCATTTAAATAATAAATGCAAAAATTCAAAATTTCCGTGTAAAAAACTTTCAGGGTAATTGCTATTATAGTTTTCAAAAAGAAAAAAATCGCTATCAGCAATTTTATTTATATGATGAAGCATGTCTCTAAGAACTTCTCTATCTTATTTGCCTCTCAATTCAACCAATCAATCTTTTTCTGGGCATTTGGATAGTAAAGAATACTATATATATCGAAACAATATGTCAACAGATGAAAAAAATAAAATTACCCTTACTTCTCTTGCTAGACAAATAAAGAAAACAATGAAAAATAAATCTAGAAAATAAGCAAAATCACCAGTCACTGAATTGCATTTTAAAAAATTGCACATGAAGATAACTTTTTTTAATACAAATTGTAATTTTAAATACAAAAGATAGGTGTAAAAAATTAAATAGTGTATTTAATAAAAAAAAAAAAAAAAAAAAATCGCAGCTTATTTTTTGTTTTTAAGTAAGATATAGCCCACCAGTGGCCGAGTAGTTCTGTGCTCAAAGTTGGTAGACGTGAGGTGCCGGGTTCGATCCCAGGTCGCGCTAATCGGTCTAGCTATTCAGAATTTCCGTACTTTTCTCCAAAACTTTCATAACTCTAGGACCCTAAAGCAGTCAATTGGCTTTTTTCCCAAAGACCGACACCAACACTTAAGTAAGATATAAATTTCTGTACAAAAAAGATTTAATTTAAGACAACGTGACTTTTTTTAAAGTTTGTTCTTCCACATAAAGGCATGCGGCAATTGTGTCATGTTCCTTAGTAGCAATGGCTACTACATTTCTTAAATTATTTTTCCCACGATATGGGAAAAAAGAAAAACATTTTTTAATTGGTTTAAATATACAAAATAATAATAATAATAAATAAATTACTGATTTTTTTTTCTTTAAAAGTGAACAATATCTAATCTCATCATAACAAAACACCACAGAACTGGAGTTTAAAAGCAATAATTACAAAACTTTAAATAAACACCATAAACCGCAATAAACTTGCAATAATTGTTTTGGGTCAAAAGAACACATAACCCTTCGTCAGGCGAACAAATTACGCACAAGTGCTGCAGTCAAAGCACCAATATACAAAACCGTTTTAAGTGAAGAGCAAATATATAAAAAAGAATGAAAACATAAATACTGGCGTGAGCAGAATTATGAAATAAAGAAGAAAATAAATAAATAATATTAAAAAATGTAACAAAATCTAAAAATTTAAAAAATATCAAAGTTAAACGAAAATCAAACTTATCTGAGTAATTTCCTAGCATCAGACATGAACAAAGTGGAACAAATTTCATTAACAAGATTTTTCGAATTTTTAAATATGTAAAAAGCTTCATGGATATTCAAATGGTAAGAGAAGACAGGCGATGAAATTATGTTAGTTTTAGAAAAATCAAAACGATGACCATGAGCTTAGCAGTGGGAAGCAATAGAAGATTTAGAGATCTCTTCATTAAGAACATTTCGATGGTGCTCATTTATCCTCTTCGCTCCAGAGATCCACATATGTGGACATTTATTCTTTTCTTCATAAAATCTATACCATTTAATGTTTTTATATTTTGACTAAACTAATAAAAAGCTGAATAAATTGGCTTTAAAAAGATACCAATACATGGCAGCATGAAATTAAATTTATTTCTGAAATATATTATTTTGTCTACTTTCGTAAAACGACTTCAACACATTGTGGTCGAAGAAAAGACGTAATTTACATAATTACTTAAAGTACTTAGACACTTTACCAGAATAAAATGAAAAACTGACATAGATTGGTTTATTTAACGGCATCGATTTTTAAATTGTGTTACAGTTAGGTAGATTTAAGTAACTTAGTAATTTAGAGTTTAATTGTTTTAAGTTCATATACTTGCAACATATATTACTAGCCCCCTGACTTACAAATTTAAGAAAAATACACATTTTTGTAATGTACAATGTAAATGTATGTGTCAAAAATCCTTGAAATGTTATTTATATTGTTATTATAGCTTCAGGTGCGAAGAGGTTAAACTATATTTCAAACGCCTTCTAGTTTGACCAATATAACCTAAATTGCACAACGAACATAGGATTAAATAAATGCCAGAACGTTTTTCAGTAGGAATAGGACCTTTAAGAGAAGATAATTTAATTTTGTTGACAGGTTTGTAAATTACTTTAAAACCTAACGGTGAGAGAATTTTAGAAATTTTAAAAGAAAGTGATAAATAAAAAGATAAAATAACTGGGATGAGACTGTGATCGTTCAATTTGGTATCAGAACGTTTAGGATTCTTGAATTTATATATAAAGCTTTATTAATAATAGAGGGATTATAGCCTCGAGAAAGAGCAAAAGATTTTAAATAATTAATTTCTTTCGGAAGACTAGATGGATCAGGACAATTGTGTACGGCTTATGTTTTTCTTACTCATTTTCCAAAAATTGATAAACTTTTAATATTTCATTTTGCGTCGAAAGGAAGAAAGAGAAAGAGAAAAATGCACATATTGAAAATTCAGATTTTTGAACTTAAAATTACATTAAAAAAATCAAATTTTGGGAAAAAAATTAATGATTGTAAATTTTCTCAATGTGAAAACAGAATTTAATAATATTATATTTTTAAAAAATTAAAGAACACGCTTTTATTGAAATGTGAACTAAAAAGCACAAAATATCTATATTTATAGTATTAAAATGCAGAGTAAGAAAAAATCGTGTGAGTGACACAACACAATATCTACATCTTTAACAAAAAAAAATTAATTGATTAATTGTTGCCACTCAACGTTATACAAATACGGCCAAATCCTGTGCCACATACAATAAAGTTTAATATATATGTAGATTTTTTTGTTTGCCCCTGACGGGATAGGAGCCTGGAAACACTTGTATGTAGTATTGTCATTGACTATGAAGTCGTGTGCAAAATTTCAGGATAATCAAACGAACAGAAGTGGTCGAAAATTGAATTCCAAGATTCTGTTACATACATAAATAGTTACATCATATCAAGTTAATAAAAGCATGTTAAAAATAACATAATGAAGGAATGAGAAATAAATAATTTAGAATTAAACAAAAACCATTTTTAAAAAATCTCCCCTGACTGGGCTTGAACGTTAGACCTTCAGGTTCGTAGCCCAGAGATTTACCTCACAGCGACAGTGTTCATGTAGGAAAAGTCTTTTTTACAATATAGATTTTTTGTTTGCTCCCAGAGCGGTTACAAACATACATACAGGTGAAGCTAATAAAAGCATGTTAAAAAATACATTATGTGATGAGTAATCATGAAATCAAACTTTCCCATAGAATAATATGGGTCATGGCTGTCGGCGAGATTAGGTATTGTCCACTCTAAAAATATGAAGTTGCTTCCCTTAGCAACAGTTACCACTTTCATTTCTTAAAATTTATTTTGAAAGTTTTATGTTTTACCTCAATTATAATGTAATATCATTTAACTTGTTGGAAAACGGGAAAAAAAATCTTTTTCAATTGTTCTACTTTATCTCAAACCAATACTCTGGTTGTCCTAAGAAAGATACTTTTGTTTAGTCTCATATGAGAATATATATGTATATATTTCTACAAAGCACATTAGCCATTTCTTTCGAATGATACTACTTGTAAGCCATTCCTTTTATTGAAAGTAGGCTAAAACTGTAAAAGAAATTTCATGTCTGCACATTAATATATAGATTCTCTGAAAAAAATTAGAATGCTCCAAAGATGTAAAAAAAAAAAAAAAAAGAGCTGCTAAATGGAGGGAAAAAAAGATTTTTTTTCTTTCTTGGCAGATTTTAGAAATATGCCCCGAAGGGTGTGAGGGGGCGTATTAACCAACGAGAAGGCCTGTGCCCTCGATCCCAAAGATGGCAACACCTTTGAAAGTATGCAGGTAGGTGGCATTTTTAGATGAGGAATACGAAAGGGCGCCAAAATTCGAGTCCCCCCCCCCCCCCCCCCCCCAAAATCAAATTTTCATGCTACGCCCCTGATAATGACATTAAAAAAAATAGTTTCATAAAAAAAATAAATGGAAATGGAAAAAAAGAATTTTCAATCTTGCTATAGTTTTGGCCAGTTGTGTAAGATTCTGTTTTTGGTATGAGCATTGATGAAATTTAAGGCTTTGAGTATGCTTCCAATCATGTATTTTAACATACAAGTTTATCAAGGCCCACCAGCTCCAGTTGGTTGAAATAATACAGAATATTCACAAATTATTCCATTTACAGAAAATGAAGAACAATTCGAATTTTCAGTGTTTCAGTTTCAACTACAGAGATTTACTTTAAGAAATAAAACTTTCTGCATGGTAGAGGATGGAGCATTTGATTTTCTTTGTTAATGTTGATACATTTTAAGTTTTCCTTGCAGGCCAAGGCGAGAAAAAGCAATCAAAACTGAACTTGTCTCATGCATTGGATACTCACCATTGTTGCACCACTGACTGTTAATCTGTAAAATTCACGCATTATTTCAAAGCTGCTTCTTAAAATATATAGTATTTTTATTGACAATTGCAAAATGCATTATTATCTTGCCATCGGTTAACACAGTCGAACCTCGTTAATATGAACACTGTTAACATGAATTACTTTTAACATGAACTGCTTCCACAATCCCTGTCAAAATGAAGAATAATTAAGCTATATGAAGAATAGTTACTGACAGTATGAACTATAGATAAAATGAACAATTTTTTTATAGAGGAAGATAACTTGTTCAGGTGTTCTTCATTGAATGAAGAAAGCCTATACAGTCGTTATTGGCGGGCCAGAGAACTGATGCAGTTGACTTCCAGTGACTAAATCTTTTTTTATATCTATGTAATCTTATGTCATTTTATTATACCCTTTTTAAGTACTTCTTGTTAATTGTTATGAGGTTTATACTGTTTTTTCCTTTTGCAATCTCATTTTAATGTTTTTTTTAATGCTCCATCATTATGCATCTTTAATACATGCGAGGAGTCAATGATGTAAAATCAAGTGCCTTTGCAATTAAAAAAAAAACCTCTGACTGTCAAAACACACGAAATTATTGCAGCAGAATATCAAACTGTGGTATTATTTCGCTGCTTGTTAAAATGAATGTTTAATTTCAGTTAATTCCCCTTTTATTTCCCCTAATGTTTAATTCCCCTTTTCGGCATAATTCGACTTTAGCTCAACATAGCACCGGATGTAATAGGCCTAACAACTTATTTTTTTTTGTGGTTCATTCTCTTATATGTTGTTACTGTACCTATGGCAACCTCTAACCAAATTGGCAAATGATGAATTAAAAAACAAAATTATTTTGGGTGGTCATCGGGGTGGCCCACTTGCCCCGCAAGGTAGGGTAAGTGGGCCACCCCCTGAATATATTTTTACACATAACTGGTAGAGATTTGGTGGGACAATCTACATGATTTTCTGAATCTTTGAAAAAAAATCACTGAAGTATCTCCATTAGTTCATCCATAGCAACTTTTTCTGGCACACAAGCCTGCTAAAAGAAAAAAATGTCAAATTTTCAACTTTTTACTTTTGCATGTAGTGTAACCTAAAAGTTAGGCCTTCAAAGTTTAAACTAGCCTATGACAGTGTTACATGCTAGTGAATATTTTATCTTGATAAATCGTTGGTAAACATGTATTTTGAAAATCTCTTGGAAAGTGTTGGTTCATTTAGTTTCAGCACAATATCTTGTAGGAATACATCATGAGTATCATTAGCTTCAGGAAAAATTTATTACGCATAGTTGTGTCTTTGTGCATGTACTACATGACAACTGTATCTTCATCGTTTGGACTGTCATTTAATACCAAGCCAACATAATATTTCTTTTTTGTTTTGCCTTTAAACTGGACAAGGGAATAATCCCCATTTTTAAGTTCTGTGGTAGTGGGTGATAACTTATAGTTCATCTTTGGGACTTGAATCACTACTAGTGGAGTCATCCAGAGGTAAACCCTATAAATCAGTGCATATGATTATTTTTTAACTGTATTAAAGAGTTGGGGTGGGTGGCCCACTTACCCCACCATTGTGGTGACCCACTTACCCAAAACGTGGGGCAAGTGGGCCCCCCAATTTTTTTTCAACCTTATTAACATCATGAGTACACGATACTGCAAAAAGATTCTGTGTTTTATACACTTTCAAAATAAATAAAGTTTAGTTTTGTATCATGAACGGTTTGGAAGAAAAAAAATAATTAGTACGATGGCGCAAAATACGATAGGACTGCAAATTTAAAAATCGTTAGAAAAAGGCTTGTAACTTATCACACACATAAATGAAAACGATGCCATAATGTTTTCTACATCTATTGGGGTAGGTACTTAAAAATATTATAACAGATTTTTTTTGAGTCAATAACTGGGGAAATGCCAGGGGGGGGGGGGGGCCCACTTACCCCACCTTACCCTACAAGGAACAATATGGCGATTTTTCTCCTTTGGAGATTAATACCATTTTAAGTATAAAGTTATAATTTTATTAAAATACATTATTAGTGGATCTTTCTAACATAATAGTGATATCTACTCAAATCCTTGAATCCAGAATAATAAATTTAGAATGCAAATATTAAAAATGACAAAAAAGCAAATTTCTTGAGATTTTTTTTTTTAAATGTTATCAACTAAAATATATAAAAATTACTCCTGCTGCATATACTTCAGCTAAACAACCTTTCAAAAAAAAAAAAAAAAAAAAAAAAAAAAAAAAATCTGTAAACAAAAATTAACTATAGTATGTTGTGGCCACCACAAGACTTTCTTCTATATTTTCATACACAAATTCACTAAGTGCTAATAATTTATTAAAATTATTTTCCATGATGAATGCAAATTATTTTCATCTTAGAGAAAACTAACACTAAATATCCAAAGAAAGACAGTTTTAGTGTCTATAAGTAACATCTCAAAAAATGTGGTTTTATAATGGTTATCTCGCATATGAAGTTTCTCACAACTATACACCATAGAAGTTGCGATATAGCCTTCCCGTTATCGAGGAATTTTACAGTATAGCAGTGCTACCTATTGGCTGATAAGCATTCAAATTGAATTAGCATAATGTCTCATAATTGCCTTTTCACATATCAAGTTTTGTTTGATTATTTATAATAGAATCTAAAATATAGCCATCCCCTAAACTGTGGAAATGGCTGTGTAGTGTAGCGGTGCCACCTGTTGAGCAGGTGACACTAAAAGTTGACAGGCACTAATTTATCTCAAGGTATATCTATATATAAATTTATATGCAATTCTGTGCAGTAGTTCCTGAGATAGCCTTTCCTTAAATTGCAGAAATAGTTGTATAGCAGTGCCACCTGTTGGCCGATAATAATTCAAATTGAACAAACATAATATCACATAATGCCTTCTCACATATAAAGTTTTGTTTAATTATACGCAATAGAGCCTGAGATATAGCCTCCCCTTAAATTGCGGAAATCATTTAGCAGCACCACAATTCTGAGCAGTAGTTCTGAAGATACAGTCGCCATAAAATTTTTGTTACACACACAGGCAGACATTTTCTAAAAATGATCAAATTGTGTTCTAGACCTCTCAAAATATGTAAATTCGTCGAAAACCGGAAGTCGGAAATTTTTATGAATCCAATACTTTAATCAATTAAATATAGAAGAATGTAAAAACATACTTACTTATTTGCAGGGCTCGTGAAATATGGTCGCCTGGTCATTATTAGAGACCAATATATTTTAACTGACGACTATGTTTTCAACTTTAAAGAAACTCAACATTTTTACTTTCTTCTATATTCAACAGAAGAAAGCATTGGATTCGTAAACAGTTTCGACTTTCAGTTTTCAACAGTTTACACGTTTTGACAGTTCTAGAACACGATTTTACCATTTTTAGAAGATGTCTGTCTGTCCGTATTTGTGTGTGTGTGACAAACATTTTGTGGCAACTGTATCTCCGGAACTACTGCTCATAATTGTATATAAATTTATATATAGGTACTACTTGACCCAAATTAGTGCCTATCAACTTCTGGTGTCAACTGCTCAAAAGGTGATGCTGCTATACAGCAATTTAGGCAATTTAAAGGGAGCCTATATCTCAGGTTCTATTGTGTATAATCAAACAAAACTTTATGTATAAGAAAGTCATTATGACACATTATGCTGATTCAATTTGAATACTTAACGGCCAACAGGTGGCGCTGCTATGCAGCGATTTCCACAATTTAAGGGAAAGCTATATCTCGGGAACTACTGCACAGAATTGCACATAAATTCATATGTAGATACACCTTGACATAAATTGGTATCTGTCAACTTTTGGTGCCGACCACTCAACAGGTGGCGCTGCTACACAGTGGATTCTGAAATTTAAAGAAAGGCTATATTTCAGGTTCTATTGCGTATAATCACACAAAACTTGATATGTGAGAAGGCAATTATCAGACATTTTGCTGATTCATGTTGGATGTTTATAGGCCAAAAGATGGCACTGCTATATTGATGATTTCCTTGACAACAGGATGGCTATGTCTCAACTTATATGGCATATAAGTGTACGAAACTTGATATGCGAGATAACCATTATAAAATTGCAATATTTTCGCTAAATGCAAATATAACTGCATGCTACCGATACTTGCATTCTAAACGTTTACTAAGGCTAACTAAATCCGAGACACGCACTGCAATGCAGATACACGGGGGTGACGTACACATGGGGCGACACATTTTTTAAGATGTTATTTATAGACAATAAAACTGTCTTTCTTTGGATATTTAGTGTTAGTTTTCTCTAAGATGAAAATCATTTGAATTCATCATGTTAGATAATTTTAATAAATAACAGTTTTAATAAATTATTTGCCCTTAGTGAATTAGAAATGGTGACCAATTTCTTTGGAATTTCTGGAGCCCCGCTTATTTGTATTAAAGTATGTTTAAAATATACTAATAATCATGAAACAGAAAAGAAACAAATATTTAAGCTCACTAAAATTAGGTTTTTTAAGCTTTGAAAAGATAAATAAATTATAAATGAAAATAATGAAAATTAGGTGGGCTGTAAGAGCAAATTATTGGGTGGGCTCGAGCCCCACGGGCCCATATAAGTTGGCGCCACTGTATTTATAGAATATCATAGAATTTTTAGTCAAGTCAATATTTAATATCTTCCCCATTTAAATTAAATATAAATTTCTAAACATAATATAAAAATTAGTTTAACTTTATTTAATGGTAGCTTTCTTTATAATTTAAAGTATAAGAGTAATTGAATTCCTCTACTCACTTAAATCTGTTTTAGATTAAAGCAAAACGACTTCTGTTTATTTAGTTTTTGTTTACCTTTTATTTTTGCATCCTTCCCCTAGTACAGCTAAATCTGCTACTGACCTGACTTCGTTTTTCACTGTTAGGTGGTGCATCGCACTTCCGGTGACATCAAATGACGCATTTTCCGTCAATGTTGTGCGATCTCGACCTGTGCCATTGTCTGATTGGATAAATATGTGGATGTTGGCTAGTCATTCATTTCGCGATTAATATAAAAGCAGTGTTTTAGTGGAAGAAATTGTTTTTTCTTTTCTTTCTTGTGTTTGTTTGTCAGCCAGGTCGGCTGTCCGAATATCGTGGGCAATATTAAAAATACGTTATGTTATGATAGTTTATTAGTGTTTAAAATGAAAGAAATATTGTTACAGCTATTTTTACTTTTAAAATAAGTTCAAGATTAAGTTTCTTAGTCCTCTAGTCTTTACTGTCCAAAGTGGTATGTTTAAAGTTAGTTTTTTTTTTATGACTTGAGTACGGTATGGTTTTTCAAATTTGAACTGATAATTGTTAAATAATTAATCTCAATTTAAATTCCGGTGTATTAAATTTATAATTTTTTTGTTAAGTTTCTCTTTGCTTTTCTTTGTTATTGTTATACATATTTAATAAATGTTTAAGTTTAAAATATAAATCTTTGGTCATTCTTGTCTTTTACACATGCACATATATTGGTTTTCTATTCTCCATAGACAAGTTTATTTAGATAGTGTCCTCTAGTTTAGAACTCTGCTAATAATAGAATATCGTTTTGCCATTACTTGATCCAACATAGCATGTTAAATAACAGAGATATAAGTATTTGCTTTAAAACTCCAAAAAAAAAAAAGCATATTTTTTATTTATAACACACAGAGTTTTAAAATGAAAATTATTCTCACTTTCAGATAAATTGAAAAAACACTTTTGAAAAAATATACTACAATTGGAATACAAATATCTTAAATATCTCTTGAAATATGAGTATTTTTATAAAAAACAGTTTCATTGTGCTTACCTGAAAGATAGAAAATTTTTATTACATAGGTTGAAAGCTATATATATCATGACACTTTTGTCAAAAGTTCAGATGAATAGAGTAAAAATTAAGCAATTGTTAGCAAAAGAACAAGCTCAATTTAGGTATTTTCCAAGTTCATTTGCTTGATTTCAAGAAAGCATACACTGAAATAATCCACATTTTCTCTATAGAGAAGTTTCATATGATGTCAGCGTGATGCAGATGGAGGACAATCAACTCCACGTGAAAATAAATAGAAGCCATTTTTAGCACAGTAAGCAAATGGCAGTTGAAAACAGCTCATAGGACCATGGCAACGACGCATGACAACTAATGTCGGAGGACAAGCTATCCACATTGCCATGCTGTTATCAGCTGCTCTATTCTACAGCCTTCAAAAAATTAAGAAGCACTTGGAAAAACATATCATTTTGAATTGCAGGGTTGTTCAGTTCTTTCCATAATGAAAAAAACCTGGTTAAAATGCCATGTTGTCCACATTTGACCACTATTAATTATTTACGAGTAGTAAATTAAAAATTACTCTTTCCATACATATAAAACAATTCTTTATTAATACGTGTATGTGTATATAATCAATTTAAATATTTCAAAACAGACGTGAATGAAATTGACATGCAAAATTAACAATATTTAATAAATAAATATACAGGGTTCCCACTCAATTTCAAAAATAAAATTCCCTGACTTTTCCAGGACTATTTTTAGAAAATTTCAGTTACAAAATTTGGTTTGCGACATAAAAAATAGCTCACGGTATAAAACAACACATAGTTTGCGACATAAAAGACAACATTGTAACGTGACTTGCGATATAAATTGAATGCTCAAAAAGCCTATTCCAGGTTTATATCATCATTTTTCCAGGTTTTTGAGCAATATTTACAATTTTCCCTGATGTTTCCCTGACTTTTTTCAATAATTTCAAATTCCCTGACTTTTCCAGGTTTTCCCTGTTCTCCCTGACCCGTGGGAACCCTGAATATACCTGTATTTTTCTAAAGGTGGATTGGATGCAAAATTGATATTTTATAGTTTCAATTTTAAATTATTTTTACTTTCTTTTATCTATAAAAGAGAGAAAGTATTGTTTTTCGGTCAAATTTTTTAAATTCAGTTTTTGTTATATTTACACATTTTGAGGTCCCCTGAATCCAAAAATCAAAGGCAAATTATAGCAGAAAGTTTACACTTGGTATTATAAATGTGTATCAATGGGAATGATACACTAAACTTTTCGTTGAGATCAAGCAAATGGTTTGTACCAAGAGAACACCCAAGAGAATTCAAATACATTATATTCCTCCCATAAGTAGAGTTTAACATCTATAGACTGCCCTAAAACAAATGAAACGAATATTTATTTTTTATATGTGTAAAAAGACATATGCCGGAGTTCCGGATCCGTATCAGCGAGAAAAAAATATCCGGATCCAGATTTAATCTGATACGGATGATTTGTAGAAAATTTCAGAAAATCAGGAAGAAACTGTTATAACTTACTATAAACTCTCTTTAATGGATAACTAAAAGATATACAGTATAGCCTCACTTTTACATTCTCGGAATTTACTTTTTATCTGTAATTTACAATTTTTCTTTAAAATCCCTTCAATATTCCTATGTATGCAATGAGCTCCCATCTTCACTTTTACATAATGAAATTTTGAATTTGCCGCCGTTTGCACTTAATATATACAATGTTTATAAAGGAAATACATGCTGTGATTTAATTAAATATATAAAATAAAAACATTTGAGAGACTGATTCAGTAAGGCAGATATTGTTCTTTAACAAATCAATAATGCACCAAAACCGATATCGGGTAGATATTTATACTCAAGTGACAGTTTGAAAGCAGGTGTTTAATTGTGAATAATGTGAATCATTAGAAATGAAACATTTATTTTTATAAGATCAATCATGTATTATCTCTGAGACAGTAAATTTTAAGAAAAAGAAATTAATTATAAAAAGTAATATATATATTTTACATAATGTATAATTTTCTTTTAATGTAATAATTAAAAAATAAACATATAAAAATAGAAATGTATAAATAATAAATAGTTTCGTAAAATAATAAATATCTACATAATCCCATCTTTTTTTCAGTAAAATTCACATAGATTATATAACTTTTATTTAATAAAATGTTATTGGTTCATTGAAAATGTGTTTAAACGAAATTTATTGGAACAATTTTTTACTATCACTTATATATTTAAAAAAATAAAAAATAAATAAATAAAAAAGAAGGCTTGTTGCATTTACTTTGTATTACTTTGCAAACTTTCCTTTTCCATTAAAATTTCAATTTCTTCTTTTTTGAGTTGTCAACTATTCTTAAAATTCTAATCATACTATTAAACACATTGTAATCAATCAATAAATTTCATTGTTGCTTCGTAGTTACATTATTATTCATCTGCTATGAAATTTTGCTTTTTTAAATCCATATAACTCCTATTCTGGTCTTAGCAGGCTGGAGGAGTGTTGCCGGCATGAAATTAGATTAACCCTACAGGCAAGTCACAAGTCTTGCCGCTTGCCTCCTTCCTTCCTTCCTTTATTAATTTTCTTAAATTAGTTTTTCATAAATTTCGATATAGTTTATGTTTTTAAGTTAAGATTTGTTGTGTTAGTTTATTGTTTCATTTGTTTTGCAGGCTGTTAATTAATAAATCTGGTTTCTTTAAGTATGTGTATTTCCTTCCCTGACGAACTTTTTTCATTTTTCTAAACTTCTCCTAAAGAAGTTTTTAATCTTCATGGTCATCGGTGTTTCACTGATCTTGTATCTGTTGCTTGGCTTCTACTATGCTTAATAGGTCATCATTATTATATATATATATAAAAATGGCAGAGAAAATATTGTTTTTGAATCAAATTCTCAAAACTGAGTTTATGTTATATTTACATGTTTTGAGGTCCCATGAATCAGAAAATTATGTTTTTAGTGGTTGAATTTTGTGTATTATTAGAATATCTCATGAGAAAATAGTAACAGGCAGTCACAACTCTGTATTCTAAATCTGTATCATCAAGTGATTCCACACTAAACTTTTGTTAAGATCAAGTAAATGGTTTCGTGTACAGCGATATCCAAGAGAATTGAAATATTATATATTTTACGTCTATGGGGAAAATTTTTGTAAGTACAGTGTAACATCTATAAGTTGCCCTAAACAAAATGGAAAAAAACATTTTTTTTATATGCATAAATACATGCTTTGTGAATGGCTTTGGGGAATGGAAATCATTTATTATTCGTTTACAGGGCGACTTAAAGTATTTCGATATATTGGGACTATATTTGGAAATTGCTGAAAATTTATTTCTTTTTGTGTTAGGTGTTTTTCATATAAAACTAAATTTAACAATACTATGCAAAGTGTATATAATTTATAGACATTATATAGAGCTACTTAAAATTAAGCTAACGTTCTTTTCTATCGAACGTAATTTATGAAAGTATTCTGCTATACTTTACTATGTTCACGAACACTGTCTATCAATTTTCCTGAGGAAATCGACTAACACAAGCAAACAGATATCTGAAAGGGGCTTTATATAGCAACATTGCAAAAAAAAAAAAAAAATGTATTACAGCTTTGTTTAAGATGCAGATTTGTCTTTTTCTGGTTTTTCTTGTCCCATTTCCAGTTTTTTTTCTTTCTTTTTTTAAATTTTCACCAAAAGTTAAAATTTGAAGTATACATATACAGTTATGTCATTCTATCTTTAGATTTAGAAGATGTATCAATTGTTGTCAGAAGATACACGCCCACCCTCTAACACACACTTATACATACATACACAATGAATAATTTCCAAAAAACCACTTTTTTAGACCTTAAAAGATGCAAATCAGGTGAAAAATTGTTAGCGAAACCGAATACGCTACTTCCATTACGTACGGCAAACGAAAGCAAAAATTTTTACATATGTACTTAGTTATTATAGATTTTTCAAAGATCTGTAGCCATAGATCTTAAAATAAAAGATCCGTATCTGTGAATAAAGAAAAACTGATATCCGTATTCATATCCATATCTGCAGATCACAGTTTCTGATGATCCGGCACATCCCTAGTAAAAACAAGTTTTATGTAGAATATTGTATAGAAATCATTCACTATTCATTTACAGGACTACATAAAAGAACTAGATTATAATGTGACAATACTTGAAAATTGATGGAAGTGTACTTTAGGTTCTGCTGTGTGTTATTAATATAGGATTACATTTATGTGCACCATGTGATGTGTACATAACTTTCAGAAGATATACAGGACTGCCAAAATTTAAACCATAACATTCTTTTTTTATTTGTCAGTGGAAGTGCTTTACAGTAATATTTTACCATCTCCAAGAAACCTGCTCAGGAATTGAAATTAATTCCTTTTAGTCATATGGTAAATATTTTTTAAGTCAGACATTCATCGCTTGGTTTTTTGCATATTTACACGTTTTGAGGCTTCCTGAATATTAAAGTCAAGTTTTATAGTTTAATCTGTGTCTGTGAGAGCAAATTAAGAAAAAATAATTTCAGGCGATTTAAATGATGTATTTTGAAGTTATTACATTTGTTACTGGAAAAGTTTGTTCAAGATTGATAAGTTTCAAGGAATTATGTCAAAGAAAAATATTTGAGATGCAATATTTGCATCTCAAATATTTTTCTTTGGTGTTTCTGACGTAGTAGTTTATTTGGGTTTTAATATTCCAACGCCAAGTCTCCTGTTATTATAGGTTTACATAACAGTACTTGTTATCTTAACCCTTAATCTCCAATCTGTACATATAATATTTAATTTCAGGGTAAGAGAAAGTCGTGTGAGTGACACACAAGATTATTAAGATTATGATCGAAATCATCTATGTAATAATCAATCACACTGATCGTGAAAAACTCTAATATTGAAAATAGTCTCTTTCGAGAGGATACGGGTGTTAGGGGTTCACGTTATTCTTCATTTGTAACTGTCAATATTATGTACTGAAGATAACTCAACATCATGTATGAAACCTTTTTCTGGCTATGCACTATGGCCTTGTCTATTTCTATTTTTTTTTTTTTTTTTTAAGATTTAAGCATAGCATTAAATTACTTAATTTTTTTTTCTACTCTCAATATCCAATATGATAATATAATAACAGTCCACAACAGATTTACTTTGTGACATTTGCAAACTATACATAACTAATGTAATCAGCATCTTCTTCATGATTTTATTTTTTTACTGATCGTGATTAAAATTGAATTACACTTTTCATTAATCAAATTATTAATTTTTAATAAACTATTCATATTGCTAAAATTGCTAATTCAAAGTTAAAAGCACAATTTAATGCTTAAGAAGAATAATTCTATTCATTGAGCATGTACAGTTCAATGGATTTTATTTTGTCCAGTTTTTTTTTTCCCAGTTTTGTCTAGGTTTTTTCCAGTTTTGTCCAGTGTCCCTGACTTTTCCCAAAAAAGTGGACAAAATAACAACCCTGTTGAATTGCAACCTGTTATGAAAGAAGATGCTATAAGAAATAAAAATTAAGTTTTTATTTTCATTATTTTTAGTAATTATGAAAACTTTATCATCACCCCATATAGTCTAAAAATAAGTTGTTAATAGCAATGTTGATTTGTTATAGTGTGAAAGTTATAAAATAAATACATGTTTATGCAGTTTTTATCAGTCAGCAAAATTCGTGAGAAAAAATATTGTATGCCAATTTAAGTTTTTTTTTCTAATTTCAAATTTCTTGTAAATTAAGATAATAGATCGCTGGATGCATTCCATATTATTTCTTAATACAGCAAAAGTTCTAACAAAGTAAATAAACGTTTAATTTATAAAATAAATGCACCCCTGAAGGTCACACTGAAGTTTAATTTTTTAGGCGCCTTAAGTGTCTGGCAATCTTTATTAATAGAAAATGATATAATTAATGGGCATAAATTAAGGTTAAAATAGAAAACTTAGCAGTAAAAAATTTACACATGATCTATATATATATGAAAAATATTACACTGAGTAATATTTATGATATTAGCATTAGTATTTAGCAGGATTTATATTTTTGCTTCTTTTCAAGGTATTTTCCCCCACTTTTATTTTTATTTATTTATTTAAGTAGTTACCATTTAATATAAAAATGTTTGATAAGTCCAATAATAAGTACACTTTTCATCGATAAAATGGCAAGGAGTTTATTAACAAAAGTTAATGCATTTAGTAAATTATGTTTTTCCATTGTTTAATATCAATATACAAAATCTCATCACTATACAACAAAACTTTTGAATTGCATCTGCATATTTTATCACATAAATCACATTCTAAAAATGTCTACTTTTGAGTGAACAATTTTTTACAGTTCAGAAATGACGACAGAAAATTATAATTCACAGGATAACAAACATGTATACATAACACAATACACAAAATTATTCCTTGTGCCTTATTTCCTTGCCCTTGGAGTTTATGATTTTTAAATATTTAAAAACAAAATGAAAAAGAATATATTATTTAAAACATCTAAATATAACTCATCTGTCTTAAAACTTAAGGAAAAAATTAGAAAGCATAAGTTTGGTTTCATTTCAAAATTACAGTTACATAAACACACAAGAAGAAAAAAGAATTAGACAAATCACAGTTATATATAGCACAAATTTTAAAACAAATTTATGCATACCTCTTGGGGAAGAGCAAAAGTAAATGACTGTTGAAAAGGCCATGAACCTGAGCTTAAAACTTGAATACTAAAATCTACTAAATAAACAAGTTATAAAATTAAAAACTGAAATTTTTAAAAACATTAATATTAGAAATGAATGTTTTTATTTGCTAATAACAAAATATTTACTTATAAAAATATGATAAATTTTAAACTGCAAGATTTGCATATATATAATACAGGGGTGCATAGCTTGAAAAACCCTGAAAACTGTTCCTTACATGCAGATAGGGGACATTTATTAGTGATATATCATATGGCTACCTATATTAAGTGACATTTACTGACTTTGCAATACATTATAAGGCAAATTAAACAATGGAAAATTTCTGTAAAAACAAAGTAATTTAACATGAAATTCAAAGACAGCAAAAATTTCAAAAACCCAGAATTCAGGGGTAGCCCCTGAAAAGTTTCACCCCTGATAATATTAACCAAAATTATGAAAACATTTAAAAAGAAAAAAGAGAGAGAGAGAGAGAAAGAAAGAACATTTTTTAATTTGGTGGCTTGTAATCAGCATATTCATATAATACACTTAAATTTATACAGTCAAACCTTGTTAACATGAATCTCATGGGGAATGAAAAATGTGTTCATTTTATCAGTAGTCCATGCTATCCGTAACTAATTTTCATATAACTAATCTAATCTCCACTTTGAACGGGACTGTGGAAAGAGTTCATGTTAAAAGTAATCCATGTTAAGCGTGTCAAATTAATGAGGTTCGACTGTATATAGCTGGAAAGATAATTTAACTAAAAATATAGTGCAGCAATGTTTGCTAAATTACATTCATTATATTAAAACTTACAGTTACAGCCAAATAACTGTAAAAAAAAAAAAAAAATAAGCATGCTTAATTTCACATGATATAGCTCCCCCCCTCCCCCCCTTAATTTGAATGTCACCACTGAGTATGGATATTTAAACAGAATGAGTAATTACAGAACTGTCACAACTGTTATTTGTTTTTGAAAAATAGCCAATAAGCCCTAGAGGATGTTATTCATCAGCAATTTTTTTTTTATGATTGCTGCAAAAATAGTCACTTAAAAAAAAATGCACCATTTACTGAGTTTTACAAGATAGAAAAAAATAGTACAAATAGCTAATTCCTCCCCCACTCCCCACCTAAAAAAAATACAAGTATTACTATTACGTTGATGAAGCTTTAGTTATGAGAAAAGTAGGAAAGAAATTTATAAAAGCATAACTTAAGGCAACATTTCTAAACTTTAAAGAAGTATAAGGAAATACTGTTACTACAAAAGCAAGAAAACACAAATATCAAGTGATAAGAAAGGCAGAAGACTTTATATATAACAGATATATATAAAACTAAATAGAGTAATGCAATGTGAAATGGAGCATAAGGACTGCTTGAAACATATTCTGGGATTCTTGTCCAAATATAAGAAACTAGCCTTTATTAAAACTAAAAAAAAAAAAAAAAAAAGGTTTGTAAAGATTAAACTGGGTTGAAACACATATTAACTGAAACAGAATAATGGGACAGTGTTATTTTGAATAACAAGACCAAAGTATCCTGTTTGATAATAATGGCATAAAATATGTAAGATTTCTATACTGATTGTATTATATATCACCATTAAATACCTATTTGGAGGGTCATATAAAAAAGTATGGACGGAATTTACATAATTAATAAGATTATAAAAATGTTTAAAAAAAAACCCATAAATGATACAAAAAATACACTTATACCTAACAGATGTCTTCAAGTTATAATTCAGCTATTTAAAGTATCAAGGGTAAGAAATGAATCAAGGGGAATTAATAACACAGGAAAAATATTTTTCCGTTATTTCCCTAGTTCATCCTTACACAATGTGACTACTGAGTATTTGATAGTCAATTTGGTGAATTTTGGGAGACTTTTTAGGGACTTCCTGTAAAAAATTTCTGACCAGTGATGCCAGATGTGCTACAGCCTATAAAATATGCTGTTAAAAAAATGGTGGGGGTGGGGGTGCAAATGTACTGTATGATATAAATTTTCAGAAATTTCACAGTGTGTACTATAACAAAAACAGCAAGAATTTCTACAGAAAAACAATTTTGTGCATTGAATGTGGAAATTTTCATTTTTTTGATGAACCATATTTTGATTTAGTTACTTTTTAGGGAGTTTAGGAACTTATGTGACCAGTAGGTAATAGTAACTTTTAAAAAGTTTTTATGGAGACTTAGTATTTTTATTTTCATTAACTTAATCCAATTTTCAATTTTATAGTTTATTTTTTGGGGACCATAAATTACAATCAAACTTTCAGTAATAAAATCTTTTTGTAAAAAAATAGAACCGACTCCAAAAAGTAACTACTATTTAAAAAAAAAAAAAAAAAAAAAAAAAAAGTATGAAATGAAACTAAATTGCGCCTAAAAGTATAAAATAATTTCCTTCGCCAAACAACCTATAACACTACAATTAATCATAACTTTTGAAGTCGGCGCAAAATTAAATAAAATTTAATTAGTTTTTAAAAAGGTTTGGTTTTAGATCGGTAGCAACAAATGCTGTCGTCTTGAATGATCCATTTTCATGTTTCCCTTATTATTTTATCACTCTGTACAATTGGTCCATTGGTAGCATCTACACAGAACAGTGAACGTTCTTCCCAATGCGGTATTTATGTTTCTACGAAGTTAAAGAGTTTCCTTTGCAAATTTGTTTATAACTTTGATAATTATCATCCTTGGTGGCTTTTGGATTTGGCGTTCAAAACGTATTGCAAAAATATGCACACAAGATGTATATTTTCATAATATATTTTGTAAGAAGTATTGTTTCATATTCTTGATTACTCTCTTAATATACCTTATCAAATTAATCATGATATCCCAAAGAAATTAAATATGTTTGCCAGATAATTTTGCAATTTTTCTTTCACCAAGGACGTCAGATACCAGCATCTTCGCCAATTTTGCTGCTTGCGTGTTTTCTTGAATCAAAATAGTTTTCGGCTGCGTTTTCCAGGTGACAATGTGAGATGTGTATTTTGAATATGATTTGATTTTTGTATTGAATAAAGGTATCAATTTTTATTTAACTTTGCGCTGACTTCAAAAGTTATGATTAATTGTAGTGTTATAGGTTGTTTGGCGAAGGAAATTATTTTATACTTTTAGGCGCAATTTAGTTTCATTTCATACATTTTTTTTTTTTTTTTTTTTTTTTTTTTTTTTTTTTTAATAGTAGTTACTTTTTGGAGTCGGTTCTATTTTTTTTACAAAAATATTTTATTTTTCTCTTTTCAGTGAAAACTTATTCATATAGCAGAACATCAAAAGACGTTCGACGGCAGTTTCACAAATCACAATGTCCAAGAAAAGTGACATAACTAAAAAAATGGTTTATGTCACTGAAAAATACATGAAATGCACCCAATGAGAACGAAGAAGTTAAATCTCCATCTAGAAAGTTATCCACTCGATAGACAGTTGTGCCAGCTTTATTCTAGTCAAGTTATTTTTAAATTGATTTTTCTCAAATGCTGCATTTTTAAGTTGTGTCACTTTTCTTGCCTTAATCGGATATGAGCAAAAAACTATCTATTGAATGAACATACGTTAAATTAAAAAGTCTTTAGAAATGTAAAGAACGGATACGCTGAATTCGTAACCAAAAATTCTGTTAGGCATGTATATTGAACTTTAAAGTGAATAAGTGTCACTCGCTGCGCTGAAAATTGCGCAGCTTAAAGTTTAAACAAAAATAATAGAGTAAACTATGCATTGCAGCTGACGGACAGAAGTTTCAACATCGATACTTACATACTGCTTTTACCAGTGTAGCTGCATGCGTTCAGCAGTTAAAGTGAGAACAGACTTTTGTGAGTATCCTGTAATTTGTTTATATCTTAATAAAATCATAATGAAGCCTATTTCAGGACAAGATCATTACGACAACAAAAGAAGTATTAAAATTAAAACATCTCTTACAAAGTTATAAGCTAACAAATTTCAACAACAAAACAACAACAATGAGAAACATGGTTTGTATTGAGAACCTTGTCCTTTATGAAGTCGGTTTAAAATGTCTATGCGTTAATCGATATGACCGCTTAAAATAACCATACTTTGAATTTAACATAGCATAAATGTCACCCGCTATGCTACAACATATGCAATGTCGTTCAAGTGTGCACAAAATAGGAGATTGTGAACAAACAAATGCACGTTTTAAGCATTCTGAATTTTGCACCAATGTCTAAACTATATTTTCGTACTAAATCGATGATGCCCTGCAATTTTATAATTCACTTTTTCTCCCTGTCTTGAACCGTTTCCGAGATAGGAACGTTAGCATGAATGTCTAAACTATCTTTTTGTACTAAATCGATGATACTTTTTAACTTTTTAATTCACTATTTTCTCTAGAACCGTTTACGAGATAGTAACACTAACTCCGCTATTTTCCACCAGGTGGCGCTGCAAGCGGTTTAACCTTGTACTGCATGGCCACTTTGCTATACTTACATACCATTTTTGAAACTATAGCTGCAGCCGTTTAGCAGTTAAATGAGTTGGGACTAATTTTTTTGGGCACCCTGTATTTTCTTTAGATTGTAAAGATATTACAATGGGACCTATTTCAGACCAAGACCTTTTCAACAAAACAAAAAGTGTCAAAATCAGAGCATCCGTTCAGAAGTTATGAGCTAACAAACATAAAAAAAACATACGGTTTGAATTGAGAACCTTCCTTCTTTTTTGAAGTCGGTTAATAAAATAGATATGAAAGTACTTATGTTATGACTAAAAAAAAAAAAATTGTTACTTCGCAGTTGGAACACTTTAAAGGATTTTGAAAAAGTCAAGAGTCATTTCAGAACAAGAAATTATATTTTTGTATAATTTACAGGATTTTTTACATTTTATTTATCACATTTATTACATTTCCAAACATAAGTATAAAATAGTAAAAAAAAGCAATAACTTCAATGTTCCAAAAAAATTAAAAGCAATACTAATTGATGAATACATAATAATTAACTAAAACTTCAGTGGCGTATCCAGAGTGGGGGGCTGATGGGCTGCAGCCCTTCCCAAAATTTTATAGAAAGTTTTGAAAAATAAAGATTAAAAGAAATATCAGGCATGAAAGCACAGAAAATTTAAAAAAGAGGAAACACGCATGTTCATAAAATAATTTTCAAATGAAAAATAATGTGAATAAATAATGCCTTCAATTATCCACCTAATTTAAAGCTAACTCAAAATACTCTAACTAATCAATCAATTAACTTTTTAGGTCTCAAAATAATCAGTGATGGTAATAAAATTTACACAGATATCTATGACAAATACCAAGATTTTAATTTTAAAGTAAACTTATTTACACATTTTAATTCATGTCTGCATCTTTTGGTATTTAGAAACATCATCATTAACCATTTATTTCGAATTAATAATTTATGCTCTGCAAAGTATAAAAACAAGAATATTAATAAACTGATCACAGCCACTGCTAAAATGGGTTTTCTTAAAAACTTTGTATTTTCTATTTAATATCCTTAACCATGTCTCTGTCAGTACATTATAATAATTAAAAAAAAAAAAAAAATGTGTATATTAACAAAAAAATTATAAAATAATAAAAGACAATAAAAAAGGTGGCGGTTGGGTGGGCAGATGTTTATTACGGAGGTGGGGTGGTGTTGTAAGGCTGGATGGTTGGGTGGGTTTGTGAAATTAAAAAAAAACTTTGTATTACTAAGCAAACTTTCTTTTTCCAGTAAAATTTCAGTTTCTTCCTTCTTGAGTTGTCAACTATTCTTAAAATTCTAATTATACTATTAAACACAATGTAATCAATCAGTGAATTTCATTGTTGCTTCGTGGTTTCATTGTTATTCATCTGCTTTGGGATTTTGCTTTTTCGATCCATACAACTCCTATTCTGGTCGTGGCAGGCTGGGTGAGTGTTGTCGGCGTGAAACTAGTTTAACCCCACAGGTAAGTCACAAGTCTTGCCGCCTGCCTCCTTCCTTCCTATCGTATGTTTCTTAAATTATTTTTTCATAAATTTTGATAGTTTATGGGTTTTAGTTAAGATTTGTTGTGTTACTTTATTGTTTTGCAGGCTGTTAATTAATAAATCCAGTTTCTTTACATTAGTGTATTTCATCTGCTGATAATTTTTTTTTTTTTTAATCTTATTGGTCATTGGTGTTTCAGTGATCTTGTATCTGTTGCTTGGCTTCTACTATGCTTAATAGATCATCACTATTACACACACACATATATATATATATATTGTTTTAAAAAAAAATGAAAAACAACTAGGTTTTAGTTGAGGAAAAGATTCAATTAATTAGAACAGAAGAAAATTGTTTGAGTATATTGAAAAAGCTTTTTTCCTTATCTGTACTTATGCTGATGTCATGCAACAGGTAGAAAACCTCTCACACTTTTTCTTAGGATGAGCCAGCCCTTTCTCTCTTGCTCTAGTCTTATATAAAATGTACCTTTTTCCAAATCCATTTTATCTCAGAAATTCCAATATGGAATCAAAAATAAGTTGATGCAAAGTTTCACTTGTAGATGAAAGATAAGTTTAGAAAAGACCTAAGTAACTTTTAATAGACCGAAGAAAAGTTCAACTATTGCATTAACCATCGGACAGCTTGTGAAAAAGGCAAAATTGTAATGTTTTCACTGCATAGTTTTTTTTTTTTTTCAATATACTAAAATATTTATTTCAAATTGAGATTAAAAATATAACTGTGCACATGATTATAATCCTTATAACTATTATTGAAGACCTTCAAATTAAAAAGACAAGCTAAAATTCCATAAGCATGTAATTTTGAATTATAAGTGTATTGTGAGAAAAAGACCAGCTCAGTGACAGGATACATCCGTCAACGTCTGTCAGGTGGTTAGTATCTGGACGTTATTCCCAATTGATTGGTACAGTTATTACAATAACTTACGGTCAAATTAGTTAGGAGATGGCGCTTATGACTATAATTTTGTTGAAAATTTTATGTATCTCTTCAAGTTGTTTTCGAAAATCACCTGACTTTTCCAGTTTTTATGCTAAAATAGAAATCTTACTTGACTTTTCTCTGACTTTTCCAGGTCCTATAGGTCAGTATAAACACTGTTGAAAGAATGTTTTGTTATTTATAAAAAATATATATATATTGGATTAGCTGTAATACAATTAACTGTGTAATTTAATTATTCAGCAATCTTGCAGACACACTTTAGAAAGGGATAACTAACTATTGATAGAGTTGTTTTCATTCAACTGTTTTGAGCTTCTCTCATAAGCATTTGCAATGTTTTGTAAAATATAATTAACAGTATATTATCTTTTTTAAATATGAAACAGCTTTGATTTTTTTTCTTAATGTTTGACTCTTCACTGATTGTTATACAGCTTCATTCTATTAATTATAAAACTACTTCAGAAAAATTAGGTTTTCCTTCTTTTAGCTCAGCATTCTGTATCATCTTGTCTGTATGAAAACAGATGTTTATAAGCAGAATTAATATCTTTGAAAGTAACTACATCTTTTTTTTTTTTTTTTTTTTTCAGTATTAATTTCTTATTTAAAGTACAGATACTAGGGGAGAACAGCATTAAAGCATGTAGTCATCTAGCTAACCACCTTGCTACAAAATTACAAAACAAAAGATATTGATACCAGCTTATTGTATTTTATTTGGATTTTTAAAGACACATTTTACATATGCTTTATGACAAAACTTTGCTTCCCCTAACACCCTATCCAGGAATAGGTCACAAATAGTAATACAGTCAACTCTCAAAAATCCGCAACCCTAAAATCCGCAATTCTCTAAAATCTGCATATCATTTGCAATGTAAACAAACATTGTCACAATTGATTTGTTGATTAGTGGATTGCGAAAATTCAGCTGTATTAAGAGACAAATCAGTTTTTAACTGATGCTGATGAATTACCAATCACTCAACATATTGCAGAGGAGGAAATGATAAGTGTAATTATACATAATTATTAAAAAATAAATGATAATCATTTAGAGGAAAAGGAGAAAGACAGTTTTCATGAAAGATTTTCTCTCATGCAGATAAATACTCAAATTTTCTCATAGCACAAACTTATGTGATTGACCAAGAATTGCTGACTTTTTGCAGGTTATACAAAAATAAATATGCATTAATATTCTTACTTAAACTAGTATTGACCAGACTTTTCAAAAATCTAGGTAATTTGTAGCTATAATTTGATATATAAAAATTGTTCTTTAAAATTTCATGAATATTTGTACTTTTATTAGACACACTATATTTCAGCATTGTATATATAACATATAAATTGTATCTTAAAGATTTGCTACTCAAATGAGGTTCTAAGATGTAAATAAAAGAAATTACTCTAAAATCTGCAAAATTCAGAAATCCGCAAAACACTTCGTTTTAAGCTGTGCGGATTTTTGAGAGTGTACTGTAGTAACAATAATAAAATTGTAACACAAAGCCATTTTCTAATATACAACTAAATATAGATGATTAATATTAGCCACTTTCAATAACATGAAATTTGATAAAGCAGTAATCACTGTACCCTAAGAAATTCAGAATTTTAATGCTTAAAAATACTAGAAATAAAATAAAATGTATTATATACTTACAATCTAATGGTTCATTAGAATTAATTAGATGCTTTCGAAATTGTTCATTAAGATCTTTGCTAACACCTATGTCTTGAAACATTCTCTGTAATTTAGAAGTATATTCAAACCCACAAGCTTGCTGAAAAAATATATTTAAATGAGAGAGAATTTTATAATTACATTTATTTATATCTTGGGTTATTTTATTAATTAAAACTAAAGTTCCATAAATTTAAATCAAGAAAATATTATATTCACTAAGGATATAATTTACCAATATAACTTTTTAACATTACAAAAATATAGAATAATAATTTTTCTCAAAACTGTCACAAATTTACAAAACACCAAGAATGAGTTACTGACATTAATGTGAATAATGACTATCATAAAAAATGAGCAACTAAAAAAGTCAAAGTGTATGGAAATTTGATACTCCAAATAACAACAGCTCATATTTAACTAGGGCAACGTACATTTTCTGCCATAAGAAATACATATGGTCTGCCCCCTCCTTTTTTTTTCCCTTTTGTAATTATAAATAGAATTTTCATTCTGTACCTATTAGCATCTATCTGTATAATTTATACTTATTTATGTTTATAGTCAATCCCAAACCAAAATGTCTTGAATTTTGACTATAAACTTCAGATTATGGCAGAGGTTCTAAACCTCTGTAATTGTTACCCAATGACAAGTACTAGGCTGATAAATGATAACAACTGTTCAGTATGACCAACATTATCAGAGACTCCAACCTTCCAGGAAGTTTGTCAGTAGTACCTATGTACAGTATACACGACATTTTACGTCGTTCAGTAATATACGCACTAAATCTTCGCATAAAAAAATGTAGTCGCAAAAGCACTGTAATAAAATTAAACCAACTTAAAATTGAGCAAAAATACTTACTTTTGTTATTAAAAAATCGTCTTTTCAATAAAGTAAAAAAATAATAAACTATTTAGACAGGTCTCAAGCAGTTCTAAATAAACACAATAATTTAAGTGATTTAACTAAAAACAAAAATTAGTTATGCAAAAATGTGTTACTTAATTATTCTTAACTAAAAGAAATATACTACAAATTATTACTCAATGACTAACAAAAATTTATTTTGTTGCTTAAGACAAAGACTATACAAAATAACTTTGAGAGAATAAGCTAAAATGCCCAAAATTGCTTTTTTACATATAAAATATATTTTTAAACAGGTTTTAGTTAAAAAAATTAGTTAACTATTGATGCTGGTAACTAAAATATATTTATAAAATTAGTGAGCAACATATATTTTAAAATCAAAATATATGTATTTATCAGTTTGAAAAGGTGTAATGAAAAAGTGATTCAATTCACTATGGTATAAAAAAAAAAAAAAAAAAAAAAAAAGGATTTCTTATTTAGGTTCAGGTTTATTCATTAACTTTGAATTCACTTTTAGAGTTGCCTGTTTAGCAGCCTTGAGTTCATTGTGGGTAAATTGCTTTGAATAGCACATTTCATTTGAAGAAAACATCTTTGATTTCTCTATGAAAAGAGATTAAAGAGTTGCAGTACCCAAATTTGGTCTAAATTCAGTTTGATTTTTAGCAATAACATCGGAAAAATCAGAACACATTTTTAAAAAAATCAGAACAATATTGAATAATAATAATAAAAAGAATTTTTACTCAGAGAAAAAGAAAATAAATGTTTTATAAAAAAAAAAAAAATAAAAATAAAATAAAACTTAATCAGTTAACTAATAATTAATTTGACATTTCTTGAGAGCCAATCACATAGAAATTTATTTATTTTTTCGTCTTTTATCAATATCAAGGAATCTAGCATTATCGGAAATTATGTTCGCTTTCTAACAAAATTAAGTTTAAAATAAATGAGATAATAAATAAATAAGCTACATTAAAAAAAGAAAGAAAAAATCGACGAGAATTTCGAAGCGCAAGTGTAAACTAAACAAACAGCAAATCATTTCCTTCTCTCACGGGCCGGGCCGCCTGCCGGTTAGAATGCAGTATGTATGATGATCTCCGATGCCCGATAATGATTCACCCTCTCCTCACTCTAGCTTTTCCATTCAAAAAGTTCCCTTCGCATCCAAGCATGGCGTGATGCGCAACAAATACCGAGCGCCGATTAAAAACCTCCCGTGATTAAAGAAAGAGAAAGCTGACCGCTTCTTTTCCCTCCCCTCACCCCCTCCTGTCAAGAGACAGCCGCGGCCGCGAAAGCCCAGACTTTGGAATGAGCGGTAAGAAAACAGAACCACTGCTCTTATCAGTTGTGTTCGTTTCCGGCTTTGAAGCGCAGACAAACGGCGTTCGCTAATAATGTATTGCACAAATAGAAACCAAAACTGAATAGTAAGCAATTTTTTTGCGATTGCCATCCGCAGAAAATTTTACGTGAACACCGTTCGCGCTGGCGGCATTCCGGGAGGCGAAATCTGCAGTAAAAAATGCTGAGAATCGGTAAAAAAAAATTAAAAAGCTTTTTTGAAAAGTTTTCCGTAATTTTTGGAACAGTTTCCGTAATCCGTAGTTGAACATCAAAATCCGTAGAAACTACGGAGAATCCGTAGTACTTGGAGTCTCTGCATTATGTATTAGCTACATAATGTCAGGGGGATCATTCAGCCAGACAAATGCTACAAGTGCCATTGTTTTGAGACAATCCAATGCCATGTTCAGAGATGAATCCAAATTCAACAAGCAAAGTAAAACAGCTGCAAAGATGTCTACATCTTTGACAAGGATCAATACATAATGTTTCACATCACTGAACTGTTCTATTCAAGGCCTATCAACTCTTCTGATATTCTTAAGGGCAGACATAGCTGTCGACCTTGTAACTTTTAAATCAGATTTATCACCACTATTTTTAAAAAGGAATGTCCAATATTTTCGATGATTAAATAAACTGAAAATAATTATAAAAAATTTCCGGTTTGAAGTCTCGCTTGAAGAATAGAAGACTTGACACCTATGGACATATGTTCGACATAATGTAGTGAGAGCAATGTCAGGCAACTTCTTAATCCTTTGAGGCATGAAGCAATAATGCTCATTTAATATTGACAGCCACCATGCTTCAAAGAGTTAACAATATTAGATTAGATTACTCTGTGTCTTGCACTGTATCCTACTGTACTGAAAGATAAATTATATTATGCAATAGTCACATCTGTTACTCACATGATGCTAAGGATTACATATTGTAAGTATTGTGATTTCTTTGTACTATCATGTATTCAGAATTCTTTTGTATTAAAAAAATAAATAAAATTATACATTCTTGTATAGGTGCAAACGTCTTTTCAACATTTTTGCCTTATTAAATAATGTTCATCATGCTGTTTGCCTCTTGGTCTATCACAACATGTAGACTTTTGTTTACATGATCTTTTTCCACTAGTATAAAATCTATTATATTAAAAGTAGGCCTAAAATTTACAAATTAAGCATTTTTGTCTTTTAAAACTCAATAAATTTCCCTGATATTTAATTGTTCATAATTATTTAATAATAAAATTATTAAAGCTTCTTGGATAGTGCTTACCAATTTGTGTTAAATATTATCAATATAATTATAAAATAAAATAACAGACCTTACTTAGGCTTCATCTTCTGCAAGAAGCTTTTCTGGGGAGGATCCTCCCTCTTTATCAATTGCAAACTGTGCTTGTGGGCCCTGGCTATTTATAGCTTTACTTCGTTCTTGTAACAGGTAGCGCCACTGCGGATCTATTTTGGCAGATTCGTGGTCATTAATGGCACTGCTATCGCTGACGATCTCAATGCTCTCCCAGTAAAACGCGTAAGTATGATTATTATAATTGGCCTATATAAGTATGATTATTATCATACTTACGCGTTTTACCGGGAGAGCATTGAGATCGTCAGCGATAGCAGCGCCATTAATGACCACGAATCTGCCAAAATAGATCCGCAGTGGCGCTACCTGTTACAAGAACGAAGTAAAGCTATAAATAGCCAGGGCCCACAAGCACAGTTTGCAATTGATAAAGGGGGAGGATCCTCCCCAGAAAAGCTTCTTGCAGAAGATGAAGCCTAAGTAAGGTCTGTTATTTTATTTTATAATTATGTTGTGCTTCGTTTAAAATTCAAATAAGTTATTATCAATATATTTTGAAATATGCAGTAGAACGTACGAACACTATATAAACTCATAATTCAGAAAAAATGGTACTCCTCTCTTTTTCTTCTATACATCACACAAAATGATTTGTCTCTTCAACTTTAGACACATTTTAAATTCAAAATTGAATTTATTATTAATTACTATGCTACAGGAGCAGCAGAATAAGATTTATAGAGGAAACTTATTGTTTTATTTTCAATGAATATTTAAACTGTGTGTCCATTAAGAAGTTAACTACTTATATTTTACATATTTTATTTTATTATATTAACCATATTATTTGTGTATAATTTTATTTCTTTACTAACACTTTTCTCATTTTAAGTGATTTTTACATAAAAATAACTTTTTGTAATTTTTAATATGCAGTTATAATGTATAAATATATTTTAATTTTTGAAATATTTGTTGAAAAAGGGGGAAATGTAAAATTTCAATGCATGTTTCTTCATATCTATCTTTCCTAACTAGCACACCTGTTCATCGTGATGTCAGATGTGACGTATCTGTATTACGTAATCAACAGAAGAGAGAGCTCCATCGCTCCTCAGAGTTTGTATCTGTCTGTACTATGTGTGTGGCAAGATCTGCCGGCTATAGTAATTCTTCTTTTCTTTTTATTAAATGTTATTATGAATGTTCAAAAGGACTCTGCTTACCCTGTGGTCCCATTTAAACCAACAGTAGAGTTATTTTTGAAACACCCATTTTCAAGATCTAAAACTGACCTACCGGAGCAGGATGAATGGATTTATATAATAATTTAAAGAAAATCCTTAGAGCCGTTTTTGAGATACCAACTTTTTTCAAAACTCAATTAATGACCGGAAAAGAATAATTACACAGAAAAGGATATTTAAAAGTGAGTTAATATGGCAAGATTGAAAGAAATCCATACAGCCATTTTTAAAGAATCGCACTTGCGAGACCTGAAATCGAGCTATTTATACAGGACATCTATCAATTTTCCTGAAGTAACCAACTATATCATTCAAAAGGACATCTAATAGAGTGTTTATATAGCAAATTTGAAGAAAATCGTTAAGAGCCGTTTCTGAGATATGGACTTATGGTCCCACTTCCAGTTTCTTATGTCCCACTTCCAGTTTTTATATTTTCACCAAAATTTGGAAAAATCATCGGTACACCAGACCTGTCTCAATTCTGAAGTTTTGTAGTTCTGTATTTATTAGTTTCGGAGATATGATAGCCAGAAGATTCCATACATACATACACACACACTGACCAATTGGACTTTTTTGGACTCAGGGGACCTTAAAACGTGTAAATCTGTTGAAATCTCGATATTGAATTTTTGGACTGAATACAATACTTCCATTACATACGGTAGTAGGGTAATGGAAGTAAAAATAGAATCAAACAAAAAAATAATGGAAATAATCTATTATGCTAAATAAAAACAAAGGAAAATTAAACTTTAATATATTACCTTTAGTTTTGATATCATACTAGCTTCAGCATCATCACTAGCAGACATGTGTTGAACCAACCTTTTAGCAAGCATTTTGCTATAAAACTTCTGGAAAACATCCTTGTCTTCTATATATTTAAAAACTATCATCTTAAAAAACATAAAATAAATATAAAATTAGCTTTTTAAGTGAAATATGATTTTTTTTTTTTTTTTATTAAAGAGTGAAATTAGACAATTTAAACTATTGTAATTTGTTCATTAACCATAAATCTGAGATCGCTGTAACCGGGCATATCATGGTGAGCCTTTTTACAAATAATAGCATCTCACAATATTTTGCTTTCCTTTAATAGCAGTATGATTTTTCTGGATTTTACCATATAAAATAATTAAATTTACTAATCATGCAAAAATAAACTAGAATGTTTCACAATACATAAGCCATGCTACTGATATAAATTATTTAGCATTTCATTTCTTGTGAAAAACAAAATGTAATTGAAAACATAATATAGCAAATTAGCATCACAATTATGTCTGGAACCTAATACATATAGAATACTAAAAATGTATTCTTAAATTGCCGCAAGATATTTTATTGAAAAACAAAAAAGAAAAAGAAAAAAAAACAACAATTTATTTTATTTTTATTTATTTATTTATTTTCAGTGATCATCTCTAGAGGCAGTAATAGACACAATACCTAATGTTTAATTTCTAACCCCAGAAGCAGGATTTTGTTTTTTAACAATCAAGAACACACATTAAAAAATTTAAAAAAATGTCTGTGAAGTAAACTAGCACAAATCATGATTAATGACAATATTTATATTAAATAAGTACCAACATTAAATAATGCTTAAAAATAAAATGCTAATCTTGAAAATAACAAGACATATGATAATAAATTTTAAAATGAAATGATACATTTTGACAGGTTGCAGTTGTTTTTATTTGAAACGTGGCAAACAATAGGATGAATTCAGCAAAATTCTTGAAACAACCTTTAATGTTATACATTTCCAATTAACAGCAGATGTTGAAATGTATTTAAAATATTTCTAGTATCATATTTTTCAATTAAGGATGATTTAAAAATCTCTGAATATTTTTGTAACTGTGGTGAACCATTAAGCTTGATATATGTTGGTTCTAGTGATATATTTTGTCTTATCACTTTGTACAATATAACTTGGGAATAGTTTATGTATATGAAGTATAAGTTTATTTAGAATGTACATTAAAGTTTAAATAGTATAAAGTTTAAAACATTTAATTAATTGAAGTCAAGTAACTTCATTTATTTTCTTTTATTAAATGTATTTTACTTACCACACTTTAGCTGACAGCTTTATTTGTTTGTTTGCTAATATGAAAATACACCGTTTTTCTTTAACTGTGCTGTCACATATCACTGCAGCTTGTTGGTAAATACAAATTAATGTTTACTTTATCGCTCACCAGGCAGCATCAAATTTCGCGGATGAATTCGTCATGCTAATTTGACGCCATGGTGATTGTGTCATTCTAACCACAATCCTCTCTGAATAGTATAAAAGGTGTTTGAGGAACAATGATAGTGGCTTGCTCACTCATTTTTCTTTTGCTTGTTTGTTTTTATGTTTAGTTAATTATCATGCTTCAGTTTAGCCATCTGTTTTTGTAATAGGATATTTAAATTACTGGCAGTTGTTTTTACAAGTAAAAGAATCTACAGTAATAGGAGAATGGTTTATCTAGAGTAATTGTTTTTATTTTATCTTTGTTTATGTGATAGAAAGCTCTATTTGTCTAGTAATGAATAAAAATTGTTTCTTATAAAAAAAATATATTTAAAACTTATTTACTGGTCAGACTTATATTTCGTTTTTAAACTTTCTCTGTTTTATTTACAAGTTTATATTTTAAGTTATTTAATTCACAGCTTATAAAGTATTTTTTTAGATGAGAAAGCTATTTTAAATCAGTAATACTTTCCTCCTTAGACTCTGTCAATTAAACTGATAACATATTTAATTTTTTTTTTTTTTTTTTTTTTTTTTTTACTGTTCATGCTTTCTTAGTAAAAGATTGGAGGCTGCTGGAATTATGAAACTCTCATCCAGCAGTTACTCATTTGCATTCCAACATATTTTAGGTTATGGGCAGAGTAATTACAGTAAACAAACACTAGACTTTGTTTTTCTTTTCCTTTATCAGTAAAAAGGGACATCTGGTTTCTGAAAGTAAAGGGGGGGGGGGGGGAGAGAAATCTTTCTATTAACTTGTTTATTAGTTTTGAAGAGGGTGAAAGTAAGTCAGTGTGTCAACTGATAACTTTTTTTTTTTTCCCCTTTACTCCCGGCAAGTGAAAAAGGGGTTAATGAACTTTGCCTACTGGATTATGAGAAGGTTTGCTTTTCTAGAGTTTAAAATTATGACACTCCTCTTGTTATGTATTAGATAGTTTTTGACGGGGGGCATTCAATTAAATTTCTTTATTGATTAGTATGTTCCATTTTTCCCCCTTGTTTTTATGTATATACAGTAGAAGATCTTTATAACGCAAAGCTAAAGACACAAGGTTTTGCGTTATATAGAATTTTGCATTATATAGATCACATTTCACACATCGTCAAACTTACCTTGTAAACATGGCCAAATATGTCTGAAACATATCAAAACAGAGTAGGACATTTTAAAGTTACATTTCTTGGAGCAAAAAATTGGGTGGATAACAACTTTCATTCTAAAATTTACTTTAAAAAGATAGTCCATATATGCCTGTACAAAATCATTCATTACATTGCTCACTTAAAAAAAAAATTAATTATAGCAATTTTTTCATTAAAAATCTCTGAATTAAGCAGATAAAGAAAAACAAATGTATCACACTTACTTCTCAACAAAGTAACAGTTTTTTAGAAAGTATTTCTTAACTGTAAAATTCATTGTTTATATCCAAGAAATTTTGCGTTATATAGAGAATTGCATTATATAGAATTGCGTTATAAAGATCTTCTACTGTATATTAATAGAACTTGGTTTTTTAAGAAATTGTCAGTAATAGAATTTTTTTTTTTTTTTTTTTTATGAAATTTTTCCCCTTACTTATTGACTAATTTAATTAAATTTAAATTAAATTTAAAAAAAAAAAACTTTTGACTATGGCCAGTAATTACACTATAGAGAAATTAGCTGAATCGAACTATGAAAGCTGGAGAAATGATATCAAATATTTACTTATGGAAAGGCAAGTATGGGAAGTAGTGGATGGTTCTGATCCTACACCCATAGCATCTCCAGACAAACCTGATGATCCGCTCTATTTAAGCAGTTTGAAAAAGTGGAAGCTAAAAGCAAATACTGCTTTATCGATGATATGTTTAAACATTTATGAGCAGTTCCAAAAAATTATAGAAAATACTGATGATGCAACTGAAGCTTGGGAAAAATTAAAATTATTTTATAGACCAGATTCTAGAGCCTACCACATTTCTGTGTTCAGTGAACTGTGTGCTACAAAAATTAAAGAAGGTGAATCTATCAAAATATTTGCTTAAGACTGTCTCGAACTTTCCAAAAATTTAAATCTCTAGACAAGAACTTTGAGGAAAAATATCTTTGCTTTCAACTTACCAGGTTTTTACTGGACAAATTTAATTCCATTGTTCAAATTATTCTCAGAAGTGAAGATGCAGTCTTAATTATAAAGAAGCCGACTCTGGTTTTAATAGAATAACAGTTTCAGCAGTACAAACATCTACTTCTAGTGCTGCTAATCTAAGAGTTTGTTTCCGGTGCCACAAGCCTGGTCACTATGCCAACAGATGCTGGAAGAAACTAGGAAAACAGGAGCCTACCACACACACCTGTCCAGCCTATTCTGATCCTTCCGAGTCCAGTTCCCACACAGACACCATTCCATTTAAGCCCAGATTCAGACAAACTAGGAGACAGACACAGTCCAGACAGAGACTGTCCTGTGACTCTTCTAGACAGAAACGTCCTTCATCTCCCTATACTGGTAGAGGCAGATGACAGCAACGGAGCCCTTGACGACAACGACTTGTGTCACCTTCATTTTTCCAACCAAACTAAGTCTTTTACAAACTATTTTATTTCCTGTAATTATTTAAATGAATCTGACTGTTAGAAGAATGGATTTTTAACATGGCTGCCAGTCACCATTTCTGCAAAGACAAGAACTTGTTTTATGAATGTAATTCTGTGACTGATACTAATATGAATGTAGCTGTAGATGGTGGTAATTTTCTAATCAAGGGGATAGGATCAACTAAACTTAGTTTTGGATTGAGGTGTTTAAATTTATTTAATGTAATGTATAAATCCAAATTAAGGTGGAACTTGATTTCAGGTCCTAAATTTGACCTTGGAGGGGCAGAATTTGTTGGTGGAGATGGCTGTGTAAAAATTTTTGAATATGGTAAATTATTGTTTAAAGCAGTTACAGTGCGTCCCAAAAGTTTAAAGACAACAGTTTTTTCTTTATTTTACCATTGAAAAAAAAATGAATAAAGATTTCAAAATCATTTTTAATTATAAGTAACATCAAGACAATAATAATAATTATACAAAAATATTATATTACAATCACAGACATTGTGATAGAAACTAAAACTGAAAATTTAATGTCCCAAAAGTTTATAGACAACTCATTATTTTTTGTTTAACATTCACATTTTTGAGTTATTTTTCTTTGAAAACTTGATCAGGCATACTCAAAACAATAGTTTGAAGAATTTCTGGCTTCAGAGAAAACCAACTTCTTTCAATTTGCAGCATTCGATCTTGAAACTATATTTTGCAGCATACATATATCTGTACAAGTTATCAAATATATTAATTTTACAATTAAAAAAAAAAAAAAAAAAAGCCAATTTTCAAATATATGCAATATTTTCACAGGAAATTGCCGAAAATCTTTTTTTGCCACCGATATCAGACATATGTGACTATTACTCATTACTTCGGAAAAATTCAACATTTTTTTAACGTTTGTGTCTAGTTATCAAGCTATTAACACATTTTATGTGATAAACTACAACGAAATTATCTGAAAAATCGAACAAAATAATAAAAATATAATCATGATACATAAAATATACAAAGAAAACTTGAAATTCAAAGAAACAAAACAAAAAAAAAAAAAAAAAAAAAAAAAAAAATTGTAATGAAATGTTAAATAATGCATAAAAATTTCATATTAAGTATTTATTAAATAATGCCATAATATTGAATGCCATATTTTTCAGAGTTAAAAATTAATACATCTTTTTTTTTTTCAGCAAGTAATAGTAATTTCAATCAATTTTAAAATAAATTAGTTTTAAAAGTTGTGGTTTAATAATTTTATTTCGGGAGGAAATAATTACTGTGTTGTAAATTTAATATTCATAATTCAAAATAAAGTTTCACGAGAGAGAGCTTTTAATTAAGATTAGATTTCATTAATAAAATGCAGACCCTTATCAAACTTATATTGACAGAATTAAAAAAGAGAAGAAATAAAATCAAAATTAAAGCAATTATAACTTACTTGTTACTTTAAATTTTGTGTTGGTCATAATTAGAAAACTAATCATGGCTTCGATGCTGCACGTTTTGCATTTATCAATATCATAGCGAACAGAAGGCGGAAGGGATAAAAGTTTCAGTTTGTGTTTGAAGGTCATTTGCGTATCTGTATCACATGACTGTTTGATGTCATAGTGAATGTAAAAAAAAAACTAAGGCTTGAAACAAACATTTGATTTTTAACGACACAGAAGCCACTAATGTGCAGATTACCTAGTTAAAATGCGGAAAACTCTTGATTCCGCACTTTATCGGGTAATTTTAGTTAATCTGCAGATTAGCTAGGTAATCTGCACATTAACGGATTTTGAGCTTTAACAGTAACATATATATATATATATATTCCCTTGAGCACAATTTACGTAATTGGCAGCTTTAAAGGCCAATGTCAATATCTCAAGTTTATTGCTTTAAAAATATATAATTCATTAATGTCAAGAAATATTTAATACTTTAATGACTACCACGGCAAAAAAAAAAAATATTAATTCACAAAACAAGAAATAAAACACACTTATGATGATAAATATAGTGAACACACGTTGCACGAAAAATAAATATAAATGGAACGGAACCAGATCCTACAGAAATCATTGCCAATCCTACAGAAACAAAGTCTCTACATAAACTCCTTTCCCCTTCTAAAAAGCTAAACGAAATCCGGTTGGAACTACTTTAGCCTTTCACTGAACGATGGGATTTCATTTATTTCTGGTCAAGTTATAGTTCTGAATATGCAGAAAAGATTAATACCGTGCAGACTATGCGCAACAATGCAAGAGAAACTGACCGACGTTAACAAGTGGGCGGTTCTTCATCCCACGGAGCGATGCTACGTAGACGTCGTCTACTACACGGAATGGAAATGAAACTTGCATGTTGCGATTGGAAAAAGCCGGAGATTTTCATTAGAAATCCGGAGCTCAAAATAAAGCACAGAAATCTGGAGTCTCCAGCCAAAATCTGGAGACTTGGCAAGTCTGCTTAATAATGAGTTCTGAGAGGTAAGGATATTTGATATTCCCATCTAGTGAGTTAAATTAGAATAAATTTTTAGCAAATGTTTTGTGAAGGTATGAATTTCTGCATTTTAGGGCAGTGTCTACCAGTAGCAGGGCTGCCAACCTCTGGGATCGCTAAAGTGTAGTTAACAAACAAGAAAAAGTGTAGTTTTAAGGTACAAAGTGTAGCCGCTAAAAAATAAGAAAATGCTTAAAATAAATAAGCATAAAATCTTTTGTTTACATTAAGACTTACTTTCTGAAATTTATTGACTTTAACAATCAAACATACAAAATATCACTGCATTCTTTTAAAAATAACATTGCGCACAAAATTTTTTCTGGAAATTATCGAAATACCTAACAACAATTAGATACAGTTTAACAGCATTTTGATCAGTGCTTTCATCAGTTGCCATCGAAAACGGCAAATGTTTCAAATCGCCAACGATATCAGAACAGGATATTTTTGCAATGCATTTGAATAGGGCCGCCGTCTTTGTTCTACCGCTAGGACACTGTCTGGCGATTTTTGAATCCGGGAACATAGCTCTAAATAAATTTCCAGCATGATTTGCTGTAGAAATTGGAACATTATGTCACTTAGAAATGATGTAAAGAGCATTTCTGTTTTGGTAGTCTTTGATGCTGCATCACTTTTCACATAAAAACTGGATGGCAAAGGCTTTATCGTTGCTTTTATTTTACTTAAACGCTTGTGTCAGCTTGTTGCAATATGACGCGAACAATCATAAAGTCCACGATGATTTACGCGAAAATTGCTATTACATATTGCACAATATGCCTCATGGGATGAATCTACAGAATGCAAACACGGCCACAGAATATACAGAATTTGCAATCTACAGATTGTAGCAGAATACTCCGATAGAGATTTTTGATCAGGAATTTTTTTTTCTTCTTTGTATTATCATCATCATCGCACATTTTAACTAAAAATACTATTAAATAAAAAACTAAATAAATTTGTACACTCTTAAGCAAAAAATAAGAATAAATAAATACAGAAAAGCAAGTCTAGCCAACAACAAACGAACAACACCGAAAATCGAAAGTAAACAGATTAGACAAGCTCTAGCGATAGAAAAGGACTTCTCCAAACATCCAATCACCATGCGTACACAGTCACGCTATCGTCACAGTTTATGAGGAGGAAATGAAACAACCTCCGGAGTTTTCAAGCTACTTCATTCATAACAGCGATTTGGAAATACAGTGTGAAATCGTAGTTCGCTCGTTGTAAACAAGATTATGGTGGGGAAAGGAAAAGTGTAGCTTTAAGTATACGATGTGTAGAGTGTAGTAGAAGCAGGCTAAAGTGTAGTTACTACACCAAATGTGTAGTTGTTGGCAGCCCTGCAGTAGATGAAAATATATATATAGGAAATATAGCAATTAGTGTGAAAATATAGGAGAATATCTGCCAAATTGAGGAAATATAGGAGGACTATGAGGTCTGCTAAGGAAGCTCAGTTCACTCACTTCAGAAGGAAAACTGATGCGATAAAATATTTTTAAAATGTGAATGTAACAATGAGTAAAAGAAAAAATAAATGCAATAACAATAATAATTTTTAAGTGTATCAACATGCTTCTAAAGACAATTCTAATGCATAAATCTAAACCAATTGCAGAAAAATATCCATTAATATTACCATCTAAAATGTAAATACTATTTCTTTTTTAAATATTCAGAGCTGTACAAGCAATTCAGAGAAATAATTAAAAAATATATTCATAATGTGGAGTAAATTAGTTAAAAATTAATTTTCACAAAATAATAAAACAAGTATAGTAGTACCTTCTTTAAAACAAATAAATTAAATCATAATAAAATACAATGAAAGAAAATTAATTTAAAAATGCTAAAAAGAGAAGGGAGGAGAATAGAAGATTTAACTTTTTTCCCCTTTTAATCCTAATTTTCTATTTTATCACAATAATATTCATTGGCTAATCAGGATTTGAAGCATTAGGATCAGGTCACAATCTTTTTTATATTATTATTTTTTTCACCAAAGGTTATTAAATTTCCAAAAAATTCTTCTATTATATTTCAAATTCTCGTTAATAGCATAATCTTGTTAATAATCTCCTTTTTATGAAAATTGAAAATTATTTTAAAATTTTATTTTCTGCATTTTTAATGAAAAGTTTAAATTTATATAATTTAAATATTAATTAATATTTATTTTAAATCAGACACAAATGCAGAATCATATGCACTCTAAGAGTCTGATTAATAGGTCTTGCTTCAAGAAGTTGGATAATTGGTTTCTTACAGTAATATATATATTTACTACATATAATAACAACATAACATTTAAAGTGGCAAATCTAAGAAGCCTGTACTGAGCCTGTACTACAGTTATATATAGCTCTATACTTAAAGCTACAGCAATTCATGTGTATAATAATAATAATAATAATTAAAAAAAAAAAAAAAGGAAATACTTACAACTTGATTAAGTGTATCTTCTAATTCAGATTCTTCAGGATTTTTTGAACTAAAATATAAATGTACATAAAATTAAAAAAAGAAACGAAAAAAAAAAAAAAAAAAAAAAAAATATATTATACTACATATAAATTACAAAAAAAAAAAAAAAATACTGAATAACGTCATACCAAGAAAATGGGTAATAAAATCATTGTTTTATAGGGGAGACCGGGGTTAATTGTGCCAGGGGACAAGTAGAGCCATAGAGCTTTCAGAATGAGCAGATAGGTTGCAGAACCTGCCACGTCATGTAAGTGAACAGGTTGATTATTGTAGTGTGCTGTGTATGTTTGGAAGTATAGCGTTGCGTTGTTTTCGAGATAAAATTATTTATAGTGTTTCTATTGCAAAAGTAAATTTTGTGACTTACGTTGGAATCGTCATAGCCACGAGGGATCGTGAGGTATGTAAACTTTCCTAACATTATTTGAATATTTACATTTTGAGCTATATTCTATGTATTTCATTTGTTTATCAAGACAAGTTTTTGGAAACTAATGAATTAAGTTCAAAACGACGCAACGTGAGGCTAGTTGTGACAAAATGTAGGAGGCACGGTATGACAGTGTCACTACTTGCCCCGGCATGACTTTTAATACAGGTTTTTATATTTCAGAAAAAAATGGTGCAAAATTACAAAAGGCATACTGAAAGAGCTAAAGGTGCTTTAGAAGATTATGAGAGGGCTGCAACAAAAGTAAATTCCAGAAGGCGCAGTTTAAGGAAAGCCCAAGAATTGTTTAATGTAAACACAATGTCGCTTCTTAGATATATGAAGAAAAGGAAGCATATACTGAAATGGAATATAAGAAACCACGTACAATATTCACATTACAAGAAAAGGCCAAAAAAGGCATTACAAAGAAGAAAAAAAACTACGTTATTAAAATAAAAATGAAGTAGCAAGAATCAGGCAGATGACGAAAATTGCTTATGTCTAGTTTGCTTGAGTAATATAAAATTTCCAGACCAAGAGAAAACTGTGTGCAATGCATGACATATAAAAGATGGGCTTATGTGAAATGTACCAAAAATGAACCTTACAGGATTCACAGCATGAAAGACAAAAATAGTTGCTTTAGTAGCCTTTGGAGGACAAAATAGTTAATAGTAGCCAAAATAGTAGCGTTAAGAGTACAAAATATTTGCTAAAATAGTAACCTTTAGAGTACCAAACAGTAATTCAATAGCCTCTAGAGTAAAATATACTACACAATATAAAAACTTAAAATTAAACAAATCTTTAAATAAAATAAAGTTTTCTTGCCTTATATTTTGCTTCTTTATGATGCAAATAAAATTTTTTACTCTTTTATAACACTTAAAATAGATTTTTTTTTTTTTTTAAGTAGGCTTCAAATAGTAGAAATTTAAAATATTTTCATTATGCCTATTTTTGTAAGTACAATTACCTAATTTGTTACTTTTAATAAAACTGTCTATTGACTGACAAAACAGATCACTTTACATAGAGTTTTTAAATAACAATGCTAAATTAAGCTATGCTTAAAAAAAAAAAAAAAAAAAAAACCTGAAAACAGTCATTATTCATAATTCAAAATCACAACTGAATTTAACACGTTGGGCGCCATGTTAGCCATTCTAGATTCTAGACATTTTGTCATATATCTCTAAGTACTGAAGGAATCATCTTGAAACTATAGGAGTGTGCAGAACATGTTATACTTCAAACATTTCAGTGTAAGTTTTATCCCAAAAGTAAAAGTAGTACCAATAAAAAATTAAAAACTTTGAGCGCCCTGTCAGCCATCGGTAGTTGACAGTGTCAAATATGATATAAAGCGGCGTCAACCATCGGTAGCAGATATAAAATAGGATATAAAACTAAAAATATTACATTTAATGATTGAAAATTTATTAAAAACTCTGTTCTGTCTAAAACTGAACTGCACCCAATTATTCCACAGCAACAAAATTGCATTTATATCAGAAAATAAAACAGTATATTTCTTATTTTCATGAAATAAAATAAATTCTTATATTTATTTAAAAGAGATAATTTTCTTAATTAATAATTTTGTTTTTTTAAGCAAGGATAAAGATCTGAGCCTAAAGGTTAATGCCCTCCGTAGGTTCTTGCCAAGGGGACCTAGCCCATATTCACGCGAGGTTTGGAGAAAACCCGGAAAAACTTTGAATGGCTAGGTTCACGAGTGCAAGTTTGGGTTTGATCCTTTAACTTTCTGTCAACCAGCTTTGAGCGCAGAACCGTTTGAGTTCTTCAGTTCAAGTAAGAGTTTACTTATAATATCCACATTAATTAAAAAAACACACATGTAATTTAATATTTTTAATTATTTTGTATTGCAAAAGTTAAATATTTTATATACTTTATTACCTTATCATATAAAGAATGCATATTTTTTAACATGTAAGATATATGCCTACTTTTTCCAATGCTAAATGCATGTTAAAATGATTTTTAAAATTCTTAAAGTATTACTGGGACAGTAAATTTGTCATGCAATATAAAGGTTAAACAAATCAAAAAACATTTACATATACATTTATTTATATATAAAATTTAATTATTAATTCAATAAAAATTATATTCCCCCCCCCCTTTTTTTTTTGAAGTAACAAATTAATGACACTATCATAAATTTATCGTATTTGATTAGTGACTTTACTAAAATTAAGTGCACTCCACTCTTTTTCTTTTTTTTTACTTTCTTCTATATTCAATAGAAGAAAGTATTGGATTCATAAAAATTTTTGACTTCCATTTTTGATGGATTTGCACATTTTGAGAGAGCTAGAACACGATTATACCAATTTAGAAAATGCCTGCCTGCCTGCCTGTGTCTGTGTGTAGTATGACAAAAAGTTTGTGATGATTGTATCTTTAGAACTACTGCTCAGAATTGTATATAAATTTATATGTAGATTCACCTTGACCGAAATTAGTGCATATCAACTTTTGGTGTCAACTGCTCAACATGCGGCGCTGCTATACACATACAGCAATTTCCACAGTTTAAGGGGAGGTTATATCTTAGATTTTTTTGCTTATAATCAAACAAAACTTGATATATAAGAAGGTCATTATAAGACATTATGCTGATTCAAGTTGGATGCTTATAAGCCAATAGATGGCGCTGCTATACTGAAAACTTCCTCGATAACGGGAAGGCTATATCTCAACTTGTATGGCATATAAATGTAATGTGAGATAACCATTATAAAAATGCATTTTTCAAGATGTTATTTATAGACAATAAAACTGTCTTTCTTTGGATATTTAGTGTAAATTTTCTCTAAGATGAAAATCATTTACATTCACCATGTTATATAATTTTAATGAATAATATTTTAATAATTTGTTTGCCCTTATTGAATTTGTATAGAAAAATACAGAAGAAAGTCTTGTGATGGCCACAACATACTAGTTTTTTAAATATATTACATAAAGACAATTTTTTGTTCATTTCACACATATATATATTTAGCCTACCCATGGAAATTTTGTTAGCTTCGCCACTGATATATATGTTACTGCTAAAGTGCAGAAATAAGTTAATCTGCAGATTAGCTAGGTAATCTGCACATTAACTAGGGCGATCCGTTAAAATGAGGAAAATTGTTTTATTTCTCAAATTACCTATGTAATCTGAGAATTACCTAGATAATCTGCACATTACTTACTAGGCACTCGTTAAAGTGAAAATAAGATATCTGGTTTTGTAATTTTACAGCGCGCTGTGTTTTTTTTTTTCACCCATTCGGGCAAAAAAAAAAAAAAAAATTCTTTTCTTTCTTTCTTTACTTATTTTAATCTGTATGTGTTTTAATTTTAATGTCTTTTAAAGGTATATTTGTTTTATTTTTTTATTTATTTCATCTTATTTATTCTGTCAATATAAGTTTGAAGATACTACGCATTTTTAATATGAAATATAACTTTCAATAAATTCTATTTTATAAATGAATGTTAGAATTGTAATACAGTAACGATTTCTTTTCAAAATAAAAATATTTAACCATTTAAATTTTAAAAAATATTTTATTAACAACTTATATTGCTAATACTATTTTTTTTAAAAAGTTATGCACCAATTTTTAGAATGCATGAAAATTAAAATGATTGTTTTCCAATGCTTTATTAAACTATATTTTGCAGCATACATATATCTGTACAAGTTTAGCAAATATATTAATTTTACAATTAAAAAAAAAAGAAAAAAACTTTATTAAAACATTTTATGTGATAAACTACAACGAAATTATCTGAAAAAGCGAACAAAATAAAAATAAAAATATAATCATGATATATAAAATATATAAAGGAAACTTGAAATTGAAAGAAACAACAACAACAAAAATGTAATGAATTGCTGAAATGCATAAAAATTTCATATTAAGTATTTATTAAAGAAAGTCATAATATTGAATGCCATATTTTTAACAGTCAAAAATTAATACATCTTTTTTTTTTTTTCCCCAGTAAGTAATAGTAATTTAAATCAATTTTTAAATAAATTAGTTTTAAAAAGTTGTGTTTTAATAGTTTTATTTCAGGAAGAAATAATTACTGTGTTGTAAATTTTAATATTCATAATTCAAAATGAAATTAAACGAGATAGAGCTTTTAATTAAGATTAGATTTCAATAATAAAATGCAGTGCAGACCCTTATCAAACTTATATTGACAGAATTAAAAAAGGAGAAGAAATAAAATCAAAATTAAAACAATTATAACTTACTTGTTACTTTAAGTTTTGTGTTGGTCATAATAAGAAACCTATAATATTCATGTCTTCGATGCTCCACGTTCTGCGTTTACCAATTATCATAGCGGAAGCGGAGCGGAAAGAATAAAGATGGTCATTCGCGTATCTGTATCACATGACTGCTTGACGTCATAGTGAATGTAAAAAAACTAAGGCTCAAAACAAACATTTGAACTTTAACGACACAGAAGACGCTAATGTGCAGATTACCTAGTGAAAATGTGGAAAACTCTTGATTCTGCACTTTAACGGGTCATTTTAGCTAATCTGCAGATTAGCTAGGTAATCTGCACATTAACGGATTTCAAGCTTTAATGGTAACATATGTATATATAATAATGATGATCTATTAAGCATAGTAGAAGCCAAGCAACAGATACAATATCACTGAAACACCAATGACCAATAAGATTAAAAATTTCTTTGAGAAGTTCAGAAAAATGAAAAAAAAAAATTATCAGTGGATGAAATACACAAATTTCGAGAAACCAGATTTATTAATTAAGAAGTGCAAAACAAACGAATCAATAAACTATTACAACAAATCTTAACGTAAAACCATAAACTATATCAAAATTTATGAAAAGCAACTTAAGTTAGGTAGGATGGAGACAGGCGGCAAAACTTGTGACTTGCCTGTGGGGTTAAACTAGTTTCACGCCGACAACACTCTCCCAGCCTGCTAAGACAATATATATTAATTGCTTATCCACTTCATTGTGAGTTAATGTATAATAAAATGCTGTTATTTATATTTGATATTTTTTCTATTTATAATCAATAATTTTAATAAAATTTTCATTATTATTATTTTTTTTAACTCAATAATTAAGCGATATTTGACTGAAATAAGCTGAAGACTGAATGTTTGATTTGCGGAATGATTACGCATAGAAGTGTAAAAATGGCATTTCTATGTAATATTATTACATTAATTCATCTTTCGAAATATATTTTAATAATTTAAAATTTATCACTTTTGAAGAAAAAAAAAAATAAATAAAATCACTGAGATATCGTGTTTCAATATTAATGATATTTAAATAAAATTAAGCCAATAAATTGCAGTAAAATAATAAAATATGGTCTTAACATATAAAATATACAATATAAAATTTTATTTCAGTGACACATAGAAACTGAAAACTATAACATAAAAACATTTGAAATATATTAAATAAAAAATGTTGTACTTACTTATCGATATTCCATATTATTGAAAATCTGGCATACAGACACGTGCAAAATGCTCCTTAAACACAAACACCACTTCAGCTAACTAGAGCACAATAACAAAATGAAGAGGAGAGACAAAGAATATTCACTCTTTTTCTCTTCAAGATCTAATTAATTATTATAGATACATGACGCAAAATATGTGTGGTAAGAAAGTATTCACGATTAGCTTGCAACATTATGGAAGCTCCAACCATCTTTCCAAGCCTTTGTGCTCCAAAGCAGCGTGGCACTGCACACGACATGGATCAGCGGAAAAAATTGAGAACAAAAATTTTCAGTTCAAAATAATCGCCATTTTTCTGAAAATAGTAGCTTTTGAGCCACTTTTGCATAAAAATAGTTGCGATAGTCACCTGGGATTGATTTTAGTAGCAAATAGTCGCTTTTCAGTCACCACTGGGTACGCTGACCTTTGTTACGTATGGCAACAATATCTTTAGTTTAATACTTCTTGTTAACTTAAATCTATATATATGTAAATATAAACTTTATTTCTTGTTTAAATAACTTTTTAAAACTTACCTTCATCAATTTAATTATTTAAAATAAATCTTTAAAAGTAGTTCATAACTGTCATGTAATATCCTCGTTTGCTTACACTTCAAAGTTAATCACGCTTCTCAGAGCTATACTTTAGCCTGGAATGCTTAGTTGCTGGAAGTTTTGGCAGAAAGCGGGCTCGTTCCAGAGCTCCGCATATCGTCTCTCGCCACATACGATCATTGATGCCCATATTTAGGCGTTGCCTCTGCCAGTCACATGTTCTTGCAGCTCTCACGTAAATAAAGCTTATGATGGATGTATCTTTGCTCTCTTTTAACTTTAGTGCTTTGTTTTACGTCAGCACTTACACAATGTGGATTATTTTTAAATGTCATCATTTTTTTAAATTTATTTAGTGAAGATGACATGAAACAAGTTTACTTTGCCGATGTTTATTTTATTTATTTTTTAAGTTAAAAAGTCTTCTAAATCCTTCCTCAGTAGTATGTTTTCCCTTCTTGTTTTCTTGGCCATAATCTAAAATGATATTTAACTTTTTCAATGAAATACTTGAGCTGGGTTTGTTATATCATAACTTAATATATTGTTTATTTTTATTAACTTTGCCACTGTTGTTGTTAAGTTTATATTCTGTTTAAAGTTTTTAATAAAACTGATATTATAATGTAAATTTATCTTGTTTTCAATTGAGTCATACACTTTACTCTTTAATCCAAGTCATATTCACTTTTCACGTAATAATATTAATAGTAGTTTTATGAATATACTACACAAGGTTTACTCTATGGTATGGTATACATTATGTTTCATTTCAGTTCAAATCTTACAGGTAATATCAAAAATGACAAAAACGTCACTACTAACTCTGGTCTCCCTTAAACAAAATTTTGTGATTACACATTCATTTTTTTTTTCTTTTTAAATAATAATAATAATGCAAAAAATAATAATGAATTTAATTTATTAAAAAATTTGTTAAGATTAATTGTTGATTGAAGTATATTGTGGTTAATTATTCATTAAAATTTCTTAAGAAATTTGTAAGCAAATTATCATATATTATACATCAAATAAACTAACTTTTCTACTTATCTAAGTTCCACAGAAACATTTTTGCAACATTATAAAAATTAGAAAACAATCACAGAATAGATATATAAATTAAAGACATCAATACATTTTTAAATAAAAATTTTAACTTTGAAACTATATTTAAATATACCTAATTAAAGATTTAGTCAGCCCTTAAAAATTTCATAATTATCATAAAATGCATAAACCAAACTTTTGCTAAAAGCCACTGATGAAATCTGATTAATTACAAACCCCTCCTCCCCTAGAGAAACTAGAAATTCATAATAATGCATTGTCAGCAATGAAAAGTTTAATAAAAGGAAATACATTGACCATAAAAAATTTTCCTTACAATTAAAAAGAAAAGTGTGAAAAATTTATTGCTCTGAAATCGATATTTCATAATTCATTCATATTTTCTAATTATAGCTTAGCCATCATATCAAATGTAATATTTTTAAAAATCGTAACTGTTGTCAATTATGCTGAATTCATGAGCTCTGATAGATGATGAATTATTATTTTATTCATTTAAAGAGGAAAAGGTGGGAAATAATGCAATATAAATTAGAGTAGTTTGAATGCCTAAACAGATTTTTAAAAAAATAAGACAGCATTAGTCATCATATGAAAAAGAGTTAATTTCTAAGAGAGTGAGAGTCCTCATTTTTACATGCACAAATAATTAAAAAAAAAAAAAAAAAAAAAAAAAAAGAAATTAAATGTCTCACCTTTTTTTAAGTAATAAATCACAATATTTTGCTAATAGCTCTGGTGATTTACTTGAGGAGTTTGCCATTCTAGTGACAGCATTGTTATTAATGAATTTTCCACAAGCCTAAAAACAAAACAGTTAAAATAAATATGTTGATGTGTTTTTTAAAAATATTTATGCAGGGAGTGAAAAATTACAGATAAATATTAATAAATATAAACAAAAAAGATAACAGATTACAATTTAAAATTAAAAAAATTATTTGAAAAACAAAAATTTACTCTTATGTTATTAGTTTTTAAACTTAATTTCTTCCCCCCCCCCCCCATCCACACACACACATCTAAACAGTAATAGACATGACAGGCATTTTTTTTTTCTTTCTTTTTTTAAAGGAGCCATTAAGAAAAAAAAAAACTCATTTATTTTTTTGTTAATCAAGTTGTTGTCTTGCACATTTAACTGCTCTCCAATTTCCAGTATGCTTCCAGAAAATCTGGCCTCTAATAGAAGTACAAATATTGTTGTATTCTACTAAAACACCTTCAGAGAAGGTTCTCATCTAAGACTAATGCTTAAAATTATAGGTTAATGACTTTTTGCTTAAGACTATGAATACGGATTCTAGATAGCCATAAGCAGAGGTACCATGTTTCAGTAAGAGATACCAATAATCAGATTTGTATATTTATGCAACATGGAGACATGAACCATGACACAGAATAATTTTTATTCACAAGCCCGCATATAATAATGAATTACACCATTTTTGTAAACAAACACACAATATATTAATTGAAAAATCAGAAAACTTTCTAAACAAAACTAAATATATATATACATTCTGATAAAATATAAGGTATACTTACAGAAGTCCATATTTATAATAATGTTCTAAATTACATAAAGTTTAATTATATTCTGAATAATTTGTACAAAATATTAGCTTTTCAGACATTAAATAAAATATCTTTAAATATAGACACTAATTAAAACTTAAATAAACTACTACGTCAGAAACGCCAAAAGAAAAAATTTTGCGACGCATACAGCTGTTTCAGTAGCCTTAAGTGTACCGTCTTCAGTGCAAAAAAGAATTCTGAATCTGGAGAAGTGCTAGTATATATAGGAGAGGGACCGAATTTAGTTCAACCAATAGGATTACGGGAAAGGTGAAGTGTAGGGCCAATAGGAATTTAGGAATGTTAGCTGTGTAAAAAGTTTTAAAAATGTGGACTGAATGTAAAATTTCCTACAATCAGACAAATAGGGAACAGCAAAATCACAATTTACATGGTTTTTAAAATTTTTATAAATATGAAAAGCTTCAAAGAAATAGAGTTCATGAATGGATTTAGGTCAGCAAATTATTTTAGCAGAATTAAATTTAAAATTATGACTTTCCTCCCACCAATGTTTAGAAATAGCCGATTTATTGGTTTCTTGTTTGCGGACGTAATTCATATCTTCTTTTAGACGAAATTTAAGACTGTGTTTAGTTTGGCCAATATATGATAAACCACACTGACAGGAAATATTATAAATACCCCAAGAATTATGCGTATCAATGGGATCTTTTAACTGAGAAAAGGTGAGTTTATTGGAAGGCGAAAATATTATTTTAAAATCATATTGTTTGAGAATTTTAGCTATGGTTTGACAAGATTTAGGAAAATAGGGTAAAACAATACTGATATTAGAAGACACTGATTTAGTAGATGAAATACATGGGAGCTGTAATTTTTGGATGGCTTTGTCTATAATGGAAGGGTCATTACCTCTGTCAATTGCAATGGCTCTCAGGTATTTAATTTCAGATTTTAATAAAATAGGATTTGAACAAATATTAAGGACACGGTTTACAAAAGTATAGAAAGCAGCAATTTTTTGGTTAGGTGGGTGACATGAACGTGCATGGGGAGGAAGGGAGACTGCAAAATTTTTACGAGTGCTAAAAGCAAAGCGACAATGCACCAAAGGATGCGTTGCTGAATTATGTTTTTACCTGTTAAAAAAAATTATTTAGAAAGATAATCTCAAGTCAACCCGACTTGAAAAAAAATTCAATCAACTCAAGCCGAACTGCAAGTGAAAAAAATTGTTCTTCCAACCGGTGAAATTGGGTTACCTGAACCAATATGTGACTCAAACCGACATTTGAATTTCATGACCTGATCTTGACTTTCATGACCTACTGCTAAATTTCATGACTCATGACCCATTGTTGATTTTCATGACCTTTTCATGACTTCCATGACCTAGTAGACACCCTGTGTGGGTGCTTGATTGAAAAATTAAAAATTCTGCAAAAAATTTCAGCTATTTTCCCATTTAGTCAATACATGAAAATGAACATCATATGTAAAATAAAATACACTTTGAAAATTTTCAGCAGAAAAGAGTGAGGGAAATTTCTTAAACTTGCATCACCATATATACAAAAGAAAAGCTAAAATGTAAGTAAGCATCAAATTTTCAGTTACTATTTGGTATAATGAATATTCATTATTCAGTAATAATATCTGTTGATGAATGCAAAGAGTTTGTACCTGCTGCAAAAGAAAAAAGATGGCAGCACCAAACAATGACTAGAACTTGAGTTTATTCAAACACAACACAAAACTGTTTAATTCCTGTAATCCACTACATAAGTTTTAGATGGAGTCGTAATTGAACATTCAAAAAGAGAGGTTATTGTTGCTTCTAGTCCTTTAATTGAAATTTCATATTTATTTTATATATAATGTTAATCAAATCATTGTTACCTGCATATGTGTAAATCTCATAAGTTCATAGAATCGAGTTCTATAAAATCAAGAATAAATTTTATATGTTCATTTATGCCAGTTCTGTAATGAACAAGAATAAATAATATTCGTTGATTTACAATTCGTCCACGGAATTTCTGTGTCCATCTGAATTAATTCTTACCTGGGATTCTGGCAGATGGGTGAGTAATATAAATTTCATTTTAATTGAACCTAAATGAGAAATTTCTTTGACTTAATTTTTATTTGTAGTAGTTTTAATAATTTAAATCGTTTAAATTGAATCGAAGTAATATTTAGAAAATATGCTATCTAAAAATTGAATCGCTGAAATTAGAAAAAAATCTTTAGTCATTTAATCTTCCTTTAGTTTCAAAGCCAATATTCATTATTCAGTACCATAATCAAACACTTAGTGCATGCTTATTCAAAAGAAACTTGTTTAATTACAAGAAATAGACAAATGATATGAAAATGATTTGAATGCTATACTTCAACTTCATATAAAAATTGGATTTTTTTACCAAAATCTTAAATTTTTGGAATAATAATAAGAAAATCAAAATAATAGGCATTTTTAATCATTACGATATTGGAGAATATAATAAAACTGAATTTACGAAAAAATATTCATTGCTATTCAGGATTGAAATTGTACAACATTAAATTCAATTTCAGTGCAAACTGACAGTCATGCACTTTTCTGAAACATTTTTTTCGTTTTTAAGATTATTGCTAAATATACTTCAAAAATCAGGGGTTCTTTTTAGTGGAAAAAAAAAAAATGAACTGCATTCATATAGAAAAAAGGTTGATTTTTGAAAGTATCAAAATATTACACACATATAGTATGTAATAACAATACTATCGCTTATTCAACTGCTCATTCCAAAATCTGCTCTGTGTGAATTCCATTACTGCAGCAGCAAGGAGACAAACAACCTTGATGACAGATGATGAAATGTGATGCAGCTATTAGGTCAGAACATGTTAGCTGGTGTGAAGTAGATCCAAGGCTAAGTAAATTAGCAGAGGAGCTATTCTAGACTTATAAACACTAGCTAAACAACATTTAAAGTTAGCTTAAAAAGTCCTAGAAAAAGTGAAAGCTAGTAAATATGCTGAAAAATAAATATATAAAAGTGTATAAATGATGACCATAAAAGTTTTATAATTAAATCATATTTTATTTGAAACTATAAATTCAACATAAATTTTCTTTTTAAACATAACTTGAAAACAACAATAAGACAATTTAAGTAGATAAAATTTTCATGAACATATAAAAAATTAACATAAAAAACATACAAAGGATAACCATTGCTGGATGAAACAAAAGTGTAGACATAGACAAAGCCACTTAACGTTTTTACACTTGATGAAAAAAAGAACGGTCTATTAAATTAATTGCAGTAGTGGTTAATGAATTTCCTTGGAAAACAGTAGAATGTCAACAATACGGCTTGCAGGGGAAAATGATATCTTTGATCTTTAATGTTGCATCATAAGCAGAAATACACATGGTAATTAAATTTTTGAAACTATATTTAATTTATAAATAGAGGTCAAGACTCACGGTCGCCACTCGCTACGTGGCGACTTAATTTGAAAAAGTGGCGATCAAAAAAAATTGGTGTGGTCACCACTTTTTTCCACGAATTCGCAAAAATATTTCTTCCGTTTAAAAAAAAATCATGATTATCGTTTGTTAAAAAAAAAAAAAAAAAGAAATCCCATTAACGATCGGCGATTGTTCATGGGATTTCGATGACAATCGCACCTTCCGATTTTCAATCTTTCTCCATCCACAACATAACTGTCAATATTCATTTAAAACTTGCTTTATGAGATTCTAGAACCTAGAAAGAAATAGAATTGTTAAATATTTCTTGTTCGTGTAATTATTTTTTGCCTCTCTCCCCCTTTTCTTATTTCCAACTAGCGATCGCCAATCAAATGTTCTGCAGTTGTTTCTCAGTCTTTCTTCATCCATAATATAAATGGCAATATTCATTTTAAACATGCTTTATTAGATTCTAGAAGTAGAATTGATAATTTGATATTTCTTATTCATGTAATTATTTTTTAACCCCCACCCCCCACCCTTTCCCCATTTCTAGATAGTAATAAATGATCAGTTCTAGAAACAATAAAGCTATAAAAGTGCTCAATATTTCTCACATATGTAATTATTTTTAGACTTTACTTGATGAATATATTTATTTTTTTCTAATTAAATTATATATTTATATTTCATATCTATACCAAATGTGTAAACAGGGGGGTGGGGGATGAAAAATAGATTTTTAGGTACAAAATTTTTTTCTAAATTAGTTTAAGAAAATTAATGCTCAGTTGATTTCATACATGTTTAAAACTGATAATTAAATACTATATATACATATATATATATATATTAATGTTTGAGTAATGTACATATTACATAAAAATTTTATTGTATATATGTTCGAAAAATTTGTTTTTCTGATGGTATGAAATTTTTACAAGGTTTTATGTGGATATAAAAGTAACTACAGTTATATTAAAGAATTTTTTTGTGTTAATGAAATAATCCTGAAAATGTTTAAAGTAGATAAAAGCTATATATAACTGTGGTAGTCAATTTATTGAAAGTGATGCTAATAATGTCCAACCAATCATGTTTACAGAAAATTTTCAGCAAATTTCTAATTTTAGCAATCATATGCCAGTTAATAAAAATGAACCTCTGATAATAAGTTAGTACAGATTCTTTGCCTCCCCACCCCTCCTCAGACTCAAAGTAATTTTATTTTCCTCTAATTCTGATCATAATTATTTTCCTTTTGCCGATGGAAGTACCAGAGTAGATGAAATTTATTAAATGAATCAAATTTTTATATTTATTTTGGAATGGGACATAAAATAAATATTCTTGTAATACACAAATTGTGTATGAGAAATCACATTATCAGATCATATCATCATTATAGCCTGCTGTTTTCCCATAGCAAAATGCATGTATTAATATTTATCTATGAAAGTCCATATATTTTTCCTCATTACTAAAACTTTGAATTTTAAAGTCTTCTTTCCAAGTACTATAGTTATTAATAGCATTTAAAAAAAGCTGGATTACATGCTATTATAACTACATGCTTATAGAACTCACTCTTAAAACGCTAACAAGAATAAAATCATAAGCATTCAGTGGAAGTTCAAACAAGGTCATATCTTCCCTCAAAAACCGAATCACTTTTCAATGATTCAATTACTCAATCTATTTTGTTTTCCTCCTACCTCCTTTCATTTCAGATATTGAAAAGTTTAAACTAGAGAAGTGCGTAAGTTTAATTTCCCCCCCAAATAATACCTATTTTTTTTTTTTTTTTTTTATTAGCAGAAATACACACATATTATATATACATGTTTATTGTATTATTAAATGATTAATAATACAATAGTCATTTAATAATAGTGCCTATTGTATTATTATTAAAACACAATAAAGAGCACTATTTCTTAATTTAATTTTCCGGCCATATCATTTGTGTTTTTATGCTTTTATGCACACACGCATATATATCATATATATATATATGTATATACACACACACATATATATATGTATAATGTGTATGAATCCAATGTATAACCACGACGACTCATGAGTGGCCACTTCTAAAAATTTTAAGTCTTGACCTCTATTTATAAATCAAACTCATAAAAGATTAATATGAACAACAATTTAACTAATGATAAAAAGAATCTTTATTTGCACATTTTAAATAAAAATAAACACCACTTATTACGTCAAACTACCATGGAGCCAAGAGACAGTGAAAAAGCAGAGGCAAGCCACGACTACAATTGCAGTCTGTTATTTATAATTCAGCTGGAGAAAAAGGAGGGATCTTCCCAGTTGATCATCAGGCACGTGCCTAAGTCGCACGTGTGTATTTTTCGGCTATCGTCGTTCTCCGATGTTTCATGCAAATTTGAATTGAGGCTCAATCGAACTCCCAGTAAGTTTGATATTGTTTACATTCGCTTTTTGAAAAATTAAGATGGATAATTTAAATTTAAAAACTATTTAATATAAATTTTTATTAAACGATGTATTTATTTCCTGGTATGTAGAACATAAAAATTAGGAATTTTAAAAGTGTTTAATTTTTCACTAACTTTTTCCCTTTAAACTTTATATTAAGACTGATTAATGTTTGATATATTTAATTAGCATAATGATAGGAAAAATGGAAAACTTTAGGTTTACTATTACCATGCCCCCCACCCTTATCGTTTGCACTTTTATATTTAAAAAGTTTTAAAAAAACATCCAGCAAAGCTTTATACAAATTATATAATCATATCAATGTAACAAACTTAACAATTCATTTAAAACTTGAAAAACAATTATGATTTTCAGTTGCACAGCAACAGAAATCAATATCTTGAGAGAGGTGATCTACAAAAAAGTTCTATTTTCTGAAAAGCAATATAACATATACCTTATTTCATTCCACTTTCTCAATTTTCCATTTTTGGTTTTGAAAATTTTTGACATGCTTTTAAAAATAACTGTAGAAAAATTCATAAAATGGATTACTTATATAATTGATTTAACAAAAAAGTATAACAAGTGTATAACCACATTCAATACTATAAATATATGCATAAGCACAATTCTTTCCTACAATATTTAAATATAAATTACATGCAAATATACAACAAAATAAATATAGAATGGATTATTTCAGGAATGGAGAGGAGAAAGATTTACTATTATTTCTGTGAGCATTTGAGTGAAAGAAAATTTGTCTTACTGTCAAAAGAGTATGAGAATTGAGATTCTCAAAATAATAATAATAATAATAATTACCAGGAAAGATTTTAACCTGGAAAGATTTTGCTCAACTTGCAAAATTTGAAATTTTTGAATTCAAGAAAACATTTGAATTCATAGAAAAAGTTTAAATTTTTGAATTCTTAAAGAAATTTAATTTTGAATTCATTAAGAGTTTGAATGAAAAAAAAAAAAAAAACTTTATAAATTCATATAAAAATTTGAAATTGAGAATTTAAGATTCTCATTTGAAAAATTGTTAAAAGAAAAGATTTTTCACAAATTTTTGTAATTCGAATTTAGTTTGTGGCTTTGTAAAAACGTCAGCCAGATTTAATTTACTATGAATGAAGGCCAATTCAACATTTTTAATAACAAGATCCCTAATAAAATATAGTTTAAATTCTACATGTTTACTTCTATTATTTTCGATAGGGGATTTAATAAAGTTCATAGCAGTCATGTTGTCAATCAGTAATTTTGAAGTTTTCTTACTTTTTATAATCTTTACGTTCTGGCATTCTTCTAGAATTCGATCTAGCCAGACAATTTCTTTTACTGCTTCTGTAGCGGCAATGAACTCTGTTTCCATCGTGGACAAACTAACAGCCTTCTCTTTAAAGGTCCTCCAACTGATGGGGCTACTGTTTAGAAATATTATTTGTTCACCCATAGATGTTCGGTCATCACGATTTGAAGCAAAGTCGGCATCGGTGTAGGCTATGATCTGTGAATTAGCACATGAAAGTTTCAATTTTAATTGGCTAGTTTTCTTCATATATCCTAGTAATTTGAGCAATCCATGCCAGTGACAAATTCCTGGATTCGATTGAAATTGGCTATAAATATTGACGGTATATGCTATATCGGGTCATGTTCTGTTACATAAATATGATAGACATCCCAAAATATTGTGATATGGATACCTGGCCATTTCTTTGGTTTCTTCTTTAATTTGAGGACACCTTGATTTTGAGTAAATACAGACTCTGCTGATTGGTAAGGATGAAATTGGAGGGTTAAAATTATTAAAATGACTGCATATTTCTCAGATATAGCTTTCTTGATGAGGTGAATAGCTCTGAGTCAGTTTCAACAAATTCTACTCCAAGTAGTTTCTTTGTCCTTCCCAAAATTTTTAATTTGAAATTTTGCTTTAAAACATCAATAGCTTCCTCTAAAAACTTTTTACTTTTACCGAATAAAACCATGTCATCAATGTGTAAAAATAGGATGAGTTGAAATTTAAATGTATAAACACAGATGCAAGAAGTAAATTTAATAAAACCAATATCTGATAAAACACTGTCAATCTCGTAAAACCATGCTCGTCCACTTTGGTGAATGCCATAAAGAGCTTTGTCGAGCCTGCAAACTAAATTCTCTTTTCCTTATTTAATAAAACCAGGTGGTTGCTGCATGTATACTTCATCTTCTAGCGGAGCATATAAGTATGCGCCAGTGACATCACATTGTACGTGATCCCACTTGTGCTGTACTACCAAAAGTGAAAAGAAAAAACGAATTAGATCAAAATTTATAACAGGACTAAAAGTCTCTTCATAACTTTCGTTTTTTACTTTAGCGTAACCTTGAGCTATGAGCCTTGCCTTGAATTTAGCAATTCTTCATTCTTCATCTCATTTTATTAGATACACCCAGCGACAACCAATTATTTGCTTGTTTTGAGGAGGTTTTATACAAGATGCCAAACTTTTCGTTCTTGGATGATTTCTACTTCTGTTTGCATTGTTTCTAGCCATTCTAGAAACTGGTCTGATTTTTGGACTTGTTTGAAAGTTCTTGGAATAGTTAATTCTAGTCAGGAGAAATTATGACAAAAATTGGCACTTGCGTCTGAATCAGATTCTTCTGCTATTGGTGTGAATAAAAATTTAGTGGGATCATACTTAATTTTGTTTTCTTAGCAATACTTTCAAACATCTCTATGGGATCTTAGTCTTGTTCTTGTATTTTCTGTATAGTAGTACACGTCTGTTCTAGATTTATCACTTCTTAAAACTTGAATTTCAAACTTTATGTTCTTTAATTGAGATGACTGAGCAGGTTTTTCATCATCTGAGGATACCTCAGTGTCAGATAATTCAGACGGTTCGCTGGACTCTCTTTCAGGAGCTTCGTCAACAGCCTCTTCATCAGAATCATCTTCACTATCTTTTTCATAGATATCTTGGATTGTGTAATGCTGGTTGATGGTGTCCAGCACTACTCCACTCACTTCTGTTTTAAACAAACGGTCTTCTTTAAAAATTACATTTAAGGATTCTACTATTTTATCTTGCTCAGGGATCCAAATATGGTATCCTCTTGTATGGTATGCATACCCAACTAGATAACCTTTTACAGCTTTTGGGTCAAATTTCTGTCTTCTTTGTTTTGGCAGTCTCACGTAAGCTACACATCCAAATGGTTTAAGGTGTCTGATTGATGGCTTTCTTCCACCGCACAATTCAAAGGGTGATTTTTCAAAATTTTTATGGCATAGTCGGTTCCAGGCATAATTAAAATGCAAAACTGCTTCTGGCCAAAAACTAAGTCTAAACCACTTTTATGTAAGGATGTACGGGCTCCGTTAATGACAGTTTGATAAAATGCTCGATAGCACCTTTCTGTTCTGGAGTGAATGTATTTGTTAGTTCATGTATGATGCCTTTTTCCTGACAAAAAGTTGAAAATTCTTTGTTGACAAACTCTGTTCCATTATCTGAACGAATAGCTATTAAAGGTTTACCAATAAATCTTTCTGACCTTTTGATTTGATTAATTAAGGTTTCAGCCACTTCAGATTTTTGGACTACAGGATAAATGAATATTTTACGGGAATAATCGTCCATGATTGATAGAAAGTAACATTCTCCATGTTTGTCTCTTACTTGACATGATCCCTCTAAACACCGGTGTGTAGCAGTTCTAAGGGTCTCTTGGATCGAACGAAGTTTCTGTATTTAAATGAAGTGCGTTTAAACTTATTGAACCTGCAATCTTACCAAAAAAATTCTGTATGTCCCTTTAGCACTGGTAATCCTTTTGCTCCCCTCTTATTACTTGTATGCATTAAAGTTTGAGGATTTACATGAGCGCATATTTTATGCCATTGGTTTAGAATTTCCTGTTCTCATGAAGAGGTTGTGGAGGCTTCAAAACTTACATGTTGTTTTATAGATATTGGGACTTTTGCTTGGACACGATAAACAGGGTCCAGTTAAGCTTTGAAGCTAGGGAAAGCTCAGCATCATTTCAGGGCCTCCTTTCATTTCAGAAAATCTTGTTTTCCTGTTACATATTGTAATATAAAAATGCTATAGATCAAAAAATAGTGTGTGCTTATTATTATTATTATTTTTTTTTTTTTTCATACATCTGGGTGGTTTCTACACAGAACATTAAAATCATACAACATTTTAATTAAGAACATTCAGATTTTTGAGGTTAAATAATAGATTTTTCCCGAAATAGTGAGTGTTTTGTCTTGTTTTAGGTAACCCTTCTCAGAAAAAATTCAATTTCAGTGTAAAAATATTAAACAAAAAATTCAAGACCATGTCTTTAATTCTTATGGGGCCCTCTCTTAAATTTTAGAGGGGAAGCTTGTGCTTCCTGAGCCTTTTGGATAATCAGGCCCTTACGATAAACCCCACTTTTTAATTCTGCTTTGAACATTATATTATTATTTTAAGTAATTTTGACTTCGCCTTTCCCCCAAATAAACTGCAGACCTTCTTTGGCAAGTTGTGACCCTGATATAAGGTTTCTTCTAAGTTTTGATGAATACATCACTCCCTTTAAGATAAAATTTCTTTGACCTAAACGTAACTTAATATCACCTTTCCCTTCAATTGGCAAAGTGATACCTTCCATGGCAACAGCCATTTCTTCATTCTGTTGAGGTTTAAATGAGGTGAAAAGTTCACAGTCTTTGCTGAAAAGATGTGATGCAGCAGAGTCAAAACTACAATCTGATTCATTTGTTTGCTGAGCTAAACTGGCCTCAGTAATGTAGTAAGATGAATTTGAATCCCTACTACTATTACAGGTTTTTGAATTTGATCTAAATTGATATGAATTTTTTTTTTTTTTTTGGCTTTGCCTACCTCTTGAGTGCAAGGATTTCTTAGGACTCAAATTCTGAGAAAGTAAGTTTTGGTTTTGGAAAGGGGGGTTTAAAGTCAGCATTTTTACTTGTATTAAGAGAAAAAGAATTTTGCCTAGTATGGCCGTTCTTTTTAAAAACTTTTTTTTTTATATATAAACATTAAAAATAAGTAATATATATTTTTTTTTCCATTATCAATTAGATAATTTTAATTCTCCCACCATACCAATTTCTTTTTGTGTGCCAGGCAATCTACTTTATTTATTTTTTTAACCTGATCTTGAAATGGAAGTTCTTATATAAAAAAAAATAAGAAATTTAAGGATTTTTAATCCTTATCCGGCCACATTCACTGAAATTAAAATGAAAATGTACAAAATTTGCAGTTATTGTTATTAAAATATTTACAAATAAAATGGCCTTCTTTAAATAATTTTCTCTAAAATATTACATTTGGGGTGTTCCTTGATTAATGAAAGTATCTCACATGCTACTCCATTGCAAATATCAAAAGGTCCCTTTTAATAGTTTTATAAAAATTCTTTTGCTTTAACTCAAGAATGGAAAATATTATTCATTTTTTTAGTACCTGAATTATTTTTATGAAAAAATTTTGTGTATTTAGAATTTAAATGAGAAAATAAGTTTAAAAGCCTTTATATAATACAAAAGTAATATTAAAAAAAAAAAAAAAAAAGAAGAAGCAGTTTAAGAAGAATATTTTTCATTTATACAGAAATCTTATTTCCTTTTATAGCTGTAATAAAAGCTGAGGAATGATGACAGGGCCCCATAAACAACCCTTAGGACAACCAGGGTAGTGCCTTGGGGACCCCTGAGTCTAGTGTTCCCAAGTAAGACGACAGAAATTTACCTTTTTTACATTGATGATTTTATTTTTAAAATTTAAAAATCCAACTTAGCTAAAGATAGTTAATTATAAAAATGAATAAATGAAAAGAAGTCTGGCCTAGATTATATTATAACTTAAAGATAAATCAAGTCTGAACCACAGAGTAGCGTAATCCAGAGCAGACCAGAATACTAGAAAGTACGACTATTTTCATTTTCGACAAAATTTTGTTAAAAAAAAAAAAAAAAAAAAAAAGAATGAGTAAAGAAAAATAAATAATTTGATTTCATGAACAGTTAGAAGTCAAAGATGTTTTATCTATGAGTTATGTAGCATGCAAAATTTATATGGGATGTTACCGAATTCAAATGGGAAATTTGCGAATTAGGAGCACTGCGATATAGAAAAAGAAACCTTCTCGCATAAATTTTTTTATAGGAAGAATGGAAAATAAAGTCTGAAGGGCAATTGTGGGCATTGTAGAATTTGTAGGCATTAAACATCATTCGGAAGCAACATGCCATACTACACAAACGAGGAATATGCTGATATGCAGGTCACCATAGAGGCCTAGAACAGACAATGATAAGAGCAAATATCAGGAGTCATTAAGCACACCATATCATCTTAACATACATCTATCAACAGCTGAGAAAGACTGGATTCTTTCAAATAATGAGTGCAATTCAGGGCAAGAATGCATTGTTCACCCACTTGAGTCAAAGAACCGAGTCTTGCAAAGATTTACAGATTCTATGTAGGTAAGTAATTACTTATAGATGAACTGGGTATTCAATGAAAAAATGTATGGAATATTCTGCGTGCTGATAAGATGCAGCCCTTCCACGTGCAAAAGGTCCAACTCCTAGTCGATGCTCATTACTTCTGGTAGAGTTCTTCACTGTATATTTTATACCATGCAGAATTATTTGCAGTTTTCTGCTAGTGTTTTATTTGCAGTTGAAGCCTGATTTAAAAGAAAAAGCATGATCAATATGCATATATGGTTATCCAAAAAATTCTTAGAGCACTGCCTCATTGAAAGTACTACAGAGTTTCAGTATTAACTTCTGTACAAGGATTCTTAGAGATCATCTCTTGGGACTGTACCTTCTGTCCAAACTCCTTAAAATTGTGCAAAGTACTTTGTTTCCCTACAGCACGCCCTCCCGGATTATGCAGGGAATACTGGACACTATTTGCCAGAACATGTGGTTCATGCATGAGGGTACAACAGCATTTTTCAAGTGCAGTGTGTAACAACTTCAATGTTATATATTCTGAGAGGGAAAGCAGATGGGGCAGCCCTATTACTTGGACACCGCACTGTGCTCTTCGGACCTCAATACCTTGGATTTCTTCTTCTGAGGTCACCCAGAATTGTTTATCAGATACCTGTGCCAGTGGATACAATGCAGAATCTCACAGCATGGATTGTTGTCGCTTCAGCAGATATCAGTCACATACTGAATATGTTTGAACATGTCAGCAATTCTCTGTCTGTTGTTGTCGTCTGTGCAATGACTTTCACCGACACAACTTTGAATAATTTTTTTAAAAATTTCTCGTTGTCTCCTTTCTAACGTTGAACTGCGATGCATCATTTTATTGTAATTTTGCTTTCTGTCAAACAAATGCTTTTCGACATATTAAAGGTCTTTTCTGTTCTACTTGACAACACACAATTTTTTTTTTTTTTTCCTGAGTTCTCCCACTAAAGAGGGTTTGTGTCCCTATGTTCTATAGTAATTTTTCATCTTTTTGATGCCTACTATCACCTCTTTCTATTTGTCGGTTGTACTCGTTAGCATCATGTATAAATGCTGCAGTGTCACTGAAGGGCTTCCTATTGAGACACAAAGTCTTGCTTTTTGTATTTCAAATAATGATCAAATGTCGTAATAAATAGCCAATAATTGATGGGGAGGGGGGGGGGGGGATGATTATCTAAAGTTTAACTTTTTTTTTAAATCAAAACAATGGAGTGAATGCAATTTAAATTGAATTATTTATTAAAATTAACTTTAGTGCAAATTCATAAAAATTGTCCAAGTTCATTTTTAGAAAGAATAATACCTAATCTTACATCATTTTTTTTTTTTTTTTTTTTACTCAACCTGAATCCAATCTTGATAACAGGAAAGTACCATATTTTCTTTTGGCTTAAATTTATTGTTATTTATACTATTTTTAATATTATTAAATTATTCATTATAATCATTTTAACTATTATTTATACTATTATTAAATTATTTATTATAATCATTTTAACTATTTTTTTTACGTTTTCCTCTTATATAGCTAAGCGTTTTGACCATAATTCAGTGTTTCCGCAATGCTGGCATTTTTCGCAAAATGCTAAAAGACTTATCCAAAATGTGAAAATAAAATAACATGTTTTCATTTTTTGCTAAAGCATTTTACTAAATACAAAATGAAAAAAAAAAAAAATCTTCAAATATTATAACGAATCTTTCATGGAAAAAATATTGCAACATTGATCAAGAAAAATCCATCGTTTCATGCATATAAGGAAAATCAAATGCTGAACAATGACGCATAAGAATCACATACAGGAAATCAATTTGTAAATAAACATGAGGCATTTGTAAAGTGGTCTAATATGAAAGAGAAAAAAAATTATAAATTGTAAACCAAAAAGCTTTCAATAGTAATAAACAAATTTCACTTATATTATTTTCTTTTTTTTTGTAAGTTATGTTTTTATTTTCAGATACAGTATAAGCTTAATGTAGTTTTACATGCTATATAGCCATATCTCCAGAAAAAGAATGTAAGTCGTATCTAAGATGTTCATATTGCTTTAAAAAAGTTTACAATATAAAGTAATCATCTAAAAAGTTTAATATTTTTCATGTCTGCCAATAAATGTGTTAAAATATATGCTTGTACTATATTTGAAATGATCTGGTTACAGAGGTAAGTACAATTATTAATTACTTTTTGTTTTGTATTTCAAATTTAAAAAAAATTTACCTTCTGTGTATAACTCTTTAAAGACCTGATTAGAAACTTTTAAGTTTAATTTATAAATGAAAATCAAACATATTGAGGCGTTTAGAATAATGCATAAACTGATATTCATCTTTTTCTACTGCTTCTGGCATTTTAGCATTTTGCTAAAGCTTTTTTTTTTTTTTTCTGATTTTAGCTTTTTTGCTAAAGAAAATTTTTACTCAGCTTAAACCCTGCCATAACTTGGCAGTTTATAGAAGTGGCTGAGGATGAAAACTGCCAATTCACAGTTGTTACACAGAATTACATCTATTATTTAAATTATCTTTTATTCTTAATTTATTTGTTTTAAATCTCAGGTAATTTTTTTTTTCTAAATGCATTATTGCAATTGTGATGTCATTTTCTTTCTGCTAAATTATCCTTCCCTCATTATTTTATTTATTCCTCCAAACCAAGAATAAAATATTTTCTTTCTTTCAATACATTTTTGTAACTATTACGTTAGTTTCTAACGTTGTCACTGAGAAAATTGAGCTTATGTTATTAAGAAGATATTAAATAATCATCAATCATACTGTGTAAATTTTTATGTGTAGGGTTTGTGCTTGAAATGCCCGTTTGATAATCAAGCTCTAGCATTAGTCACTTTACTATATCTAGACACCATATTTAAGGCAATTAGCTATCTCCATCCTTAAGTTAGGTTGTGAGAATAAAACGTTAATGGGTACCTTGTATTCTGTTCATATCTCTAACTACCAGGAAAGTATCAGGAGTTGGGGAACCTGTAATGCAATATACACTTAGGGCCCCATGACTCAATTCCAACATAGCCCTCGTTAATGCTAAACACTAAAAAAAGCCATTTTTTTCATCCTTTACATTAAGTTATCTGATTACACTCACTTTTACTTATTCTCGCAGGACTTAGGCGAATAATAGAGAAAAAATATGATATAGTAACGTACATCAATGAAACAGTTTTTTTTTTTTTTTTTTTTTTTCTTTTTTTTTGGGGGGGGGGGGGGGGGATTAAGGTGTTAAGCACTTTTAACATAATAATAAAAGTCTAAGCATGCACACTATTTTAGTTATGTTTTCGTAGCTAAAATAATGTATTGATATAAAGAAAGTAAAATTTTATCCAAGACTTCCATACATGCATTTCAGCTGAATAGAATAATGAAAAAGGATAATTTAATGGACAAACTTACACCATAATCGGAACTATGTTGCAAGATAAAGAAAAGAAAATTTTGCCCATGGTTTACACGTTTTTGTAAGTTTTGTTTGTTGATTCGAATAATAAATTAAACATACAAAATTCTAATAAATTAAATATGTAGAAATCAAGTACATCATAAGAAAATAATAATATAAAAAATAAATAGACATGCGATTTTAAAATTTGAATTAAAGAATTATGATGTTATTCTTAGTTGTTTGGAGGCAAATATAAGTATTACGATGTAAAAGATGAAGCCAATTGTTTTAAATATCATGTAAACCAATGTCTAATAATTTGAACTGGCAAGGAAAATAAATTGAAAATAAATGTGTACAAATCGAGTGCTTGGCGGGCACAGATCAACTAATTATTGAAGAAATTATCAAACATAACTTGAATAAAAATTGTAAGTTTGGGAGAAATAATAAAGGTGGGGGACCCATTATCATATATTGCCCCAGGGCCCCCAAGTTTCTAGTTATGACTCTGAATGATGATATATTAGTAATAAATTATTAGTATTTATATCATTATATTAGCATGATATATTCTTTGAGTAATTTTCAAATCACAACTGAAAAACATTCTAAAACAATAAATGTATGAGTTTTTGCACGTTACTAATACTAATAGATTGCTCATAAACACATAATCCATTTTATAATAATGGCACATTAAACTTACTTTATCTAATGCAGCTACAAAACCTGCTTCATTGCTAAAAGCTGTCATAACTAAGGCATTATATTTTCGATGTACTTCTAAAATGGTATTAACATAAAGTTTTGGATCATTTAATGCTGCTTCTCCACAATTTTCTATTGCTGATAAACCTTGATAATGAATGTGACTTTCTAATCTTGTCCTCAGCTCCCCTAGCCCATCAAAAATTCGAGATACAAGTTGAAACATTCTACCTAAATCTGTAAAGGAAATATTTCATAAGACTTATATATTGTATAATATTTTCTTTCTGATATTGCTGTCCTACAACCAGCAATAAAAGAATTAAAATTATTTTAGGAACACACATTTTAAAAACTGGGCAAAATTGTTTTGCATACATGAGATGACAAACAAAATACATGACCAATAAAAATTATAAATTTATTTAAGCTTAGGAATTATATTTATTTTTATTAAACTTAATAATCATCAATAAACTTGTGTTTTAAGTTTGGAGATTCAATATAAAACTAAATAAATAATTTCTGCCTAATAATAAGCTTTAGAATTTTAAATAAATTTTGTTTCGTTTGTGCTTATTAAAATTGGACAAAGTTTTCAACTACAAATTATCAGTAAACATCACATACAAGCATGAGTATTTTCTTCCTGGCAACAGGTAAATTATTATTCTGTTTTGGCAATGTTAAATCTCGCCATACTTACACAAGCATAGAAGCACTGCCATCACATCAGTAGACAAAACACAAACTAGTTTCAAAATTTTTTTTTTTACATATTTAAAATGCAAAAAACTAGGGCTGTGCCGATTAATCAGTTCAGTTAATCAATCAATGCTTAGTCCCGATCAATTTTTTTATTAGAGTTAATCGGCTTGATTAATTGAATTAAAAATTTTCAAAATCTGATTACAAATTTTAAACCACGAATTAAAGTAAAAATTTAATATGCTGTTTTTCCTACAAATTATTTTTTCACATATTTTTCTAACAAACATTCTAAGAAGCTTCCATCAAATAATGAAAAAAAAAAAAAAAAAAAAAAACCTCTCAAGAGAAGTTGTTACCCTTTTGTTGAAAGAGAAAAGGAGAAAGACAGTTCTTAAACAAAATGCCGTTTTATGTCTGCACTGAAGAAATAGGTTTCTCAGAAACAAGAAGCTTCCAAAAAACAGAAATGCTCAAAATAATGAAAAGGACTATGATTTCCACCATCTCTTTGATGGGGAAGATGTCAACAGGGTTTCACAATACCTTCAAGTAGCTATTGATCACTCAGAATTGCTAATAATTAGTATTCAAGTAGAAACAGAAAATAACACTTTGTTTTCTATTCTGAAATAATGAAGAAGAGTTGAAATATAAAAACAATGAAGAATTTGAGATTTTTATAATAATGATATGGAATTTCGAGAATTCATTTAACTCTTTAACATTCACTACTTAATTTCTCTATATAATAAAAAAAAAGTTACTGTCACTGGCGTCAAATTTTTTTTGTCTGCGACAGCATCTTCTAGCAGAGGGCAGGGTCCTTCGTGTCATGAGAGGTATAAATCTGTTCCGAATACTCCAAGGAAGACATTTCAGCTGCTTAGAAATTTCTATCATTTTAATTAAAGAAGTTATTAACTAAAAATGACAGTTTATGAAGGTACTCTATTTGCCATTTTGAAAAAAGTTTTTCCCAGTGACATTGTTCTCCTGTCATGAAGTCATTTTACACGGGAAAATTAAAATATGGTCCATGGTTGTACGTAGGTGGATAGGTAGGTAGGTAAGTAGGTTGGATTTAACATCGCACCAGTACTGCACTATGGGTAGTTGGCGACGGTCTGGGATGCACCCCTAGAGATGTTCCGGAGATCTGCCGTCACAATTTTAATACTTTACAGAGGGGTCCCCCCCTCTCTTTGGTGATCCCCAGAGGTATAGTGTGGATGGGAACATAGAGAACTTTGCAACCATGACATATTTTATGTACACCAGCCACCATTAGTGTACACAACAGTCTTTGGCCGGCTCAAGTATTGAATCGGCAATCTTCCAATTACGTGCTCAGCGCTTTACCGACTAGGGTACTGCTGCCCAAAACCATGGATGTAAAATGAAAGAAAATAAATATCAGATTTTTTTTTTCTCTACTTTTAGAAAATTGATTTTCTTACACGGTGAAATTAAAATATGATCCATGGTTGTAGGTAAGTAGATAATTAGATAGGTTGTGTTTGACGTTGCACCATTAATGTGCTATGGATAATTGGTGACGGTCTGGGACGCACACCTACGGTTGTTCGGGAGACATGCCACCACAGTTTTGGTCCTACACGAAGGGGATGGCTCCCCCGATTCGATGGTCCCCAGAGATATAATTTTTATGGGAAAATGGATGATATTGTGGCCACGACATATTTTACATACACCAGCCACCATTAGTGTACACGATGGTCATTGGCCGGCTCGAGAACCAAACCCGCAATCTTCCAATTACGAGCTCGGTGCTCTACCGACTGGGGTACCGTGGTCCTGATCTAAGGTTGTAAAAAAGAAATGAAAAGGGTCATATACTAAAGCTGTAATGCAAAATGGTCTAGATATTATGAATTTCTTTCTATTAAAAATAAATAAATATTACATATTTCAATTTGACATTGAATATGGGGATTTCCATAATAATTTTATGCTTTTGTCTTGTAATATGCGATATTAATATTCCTTTTCAGTGGAAGGAAGCAGCGGATAGGTGGGCAGAGCTCTGCATGTGTTAATAAGTAAAGTGAGTCGTGGGGGAGGCGAAGCCTCCCTCGGGGGTTGGTGAGCGGAGCGAGCAGGGGGCAGAGCCCCCTAGTATTTTAAAAATTACTAAACTAATTTAAAAAATGGCTTTTAGACACATAGCTGATCATAAATATTTAATAAAAAAAAAATTAGCATTGTCCTTTTCGAGAAATTTTGGGTTTGAAACATCTATATGCTAACCTTATTAAATTCAAATAATATTTAATTTAATAAATAAAGCACTTTGTAAGTAAACATTATCGACTACAAAAACTCGTAAAAGTTGTTTCAGGTGAAAATAACAGTCCAGATCTTCATTAAATGAAACAAATTAGACATGAGTGCATCATCAAACCAACAATTTGCACTCGCGCCCACTAAGAAACTTCAAGTGACTTATGCATTTAGCTTCCTTTGAAGGATCATTTGTTAAATTTTGGAATAGTGTTGCTATCGCTTGAACAGAAAAGAAAATAAGTTTAAAAACTGATTAAAACAAGTGGGAGATATAAAAATTGTTGAATAATGTCAAATGTTTGGTTTTGTGAATGTTAAAGGGTTAAAAATAGTGACAAGCAAGGTAGACAAAGCCTGCTAGTATAAAATAAAAGTATGTGTAAATTCATCTATTTTTTCTTTCAAACTGAATTGAAAATTAATTTATTAAAATAAACATTAAATAAACGAAAACATTTGTGTAAAACTAACACTTAACTATTACTCACTAACTATTACTCTGAAATTTGATTTAAATTTTAGTTACGAAATGAATATAATCGATTAAACAATTTTTTTTTTTTTTTTATAAAATAATATTATAGAGAATTTATTATTTAGAATATAAAAGTAATAATGAATATAAGTTATTTCTCAGCTGTATTCCCGAATAAAAGTTTTATTTGGGAATATATTTTTTCATTATTTATTTGCATGTTTATTATTATTTATTGTTTAAGGAACTAGCTAAATTAACATCTATAGTTTTATGGTTTGTTGTGTACTATCTGGGGGGGGGGGGGGGGGGGGGACATATAGGAGAACTTTATTCATCATTCAAATAAAATTATATAAAGAAAAAGAAAAATCGATTAAAAATCTGATTAATTGGTTAACCCAGTTAAAATTGTTAACTGATTCCAACCCCTACAAAAAGCTCTTAACTGTTTTAACAATATATCACATATCTAAAACATATATAAACATCTCTCTTAAAATGATTAAGAGCTAGCTTGAAATTTGTGGAAAAAATAATGAAAAAAATTATTGCTTGTATTAACGAGACACTTCACACTTAATAAATAAAAATTAAACTGAAATCAGCATTAAAAACTCCAATAAAAATAAATAAATTATTAAATTTCTTGTTACAAAAAGCAAAGTTATAAACATTGTAAATCACCTCTTTCTACTGTTGATTTCTCTAATATATTTTTTGTCTCAATATCCCTAAAAATAACAACTATGCATCTATTGCTACCAAGAAACATTGGTAAACTTAAAGATCATAAAAGCTGTAAAAAATCAGGACTACTTTTAATAAGAAAGAAAGCCCAACCTATCTCCTAAAAAAATATATGGCAATGGATTAAAAAAAAAAAAAAAAAAAAAAAAAAAGATTTACAAGGAACAGCATTTTAAAAATGGTTTTTGTAGAGTGAATATGGAATAAGAGACAAATAGATCTAGTTGTCAACAGGGGTGCAGAATACTTCTGAACGTGTGAATGACGTTCAGGGGAAATTTTGAATATTTATTTTCTTAGAATAAAATAAAAATAAAAACAGAAATACACACACACACATTATATATATATATATATATATATATATATATATATATATAACTACCAAAGAAACAAACTTTTTAATATTAAACAACAAAATAATAGCTGTATTATTCTGTTACAACTGTATTTCTTATGAACACCTATTACATACCCTACTCTAACCCCCCCCCCCCCCCAAAAAAAAAAAAAAAAAAAAAAAAAAACCTTTTTTTTTTTTTTTTTTTTTTTTAAAATCTAATTAGAATGTTACAAGAACAATTACCCAATGCACATATATAAACACTTTAATGACAGGATTCCAAGAGAAATGATACATTTGTTTACTTTAGCCAATTATAAAAAGAAGAGAAGAGGAAAGAGATACAGTAAAAAAATCTTTTTGCAGCATTCTGAGTCTCACTTACAGCAGTTCAGTTATCAGTTTCCATAGTGCATAAGTATTTGGATAATTAGTTGTGAGTGATTAAACATAATTTTTTTAATGAGTTGCTTCATTTTGTGACTAAAATTTAGTTTTAACAGAACTATTTTAATTTTAGCAATTAATTAAAATTTCTGTTCCTTTATGGATGTTTATGGCAGCCCAATCATTTCATATTAATTGTTATTAATTATGCTTAAGCTTTTTTACATTATTTTCGCAATTTAAAATTACTTTGCATTAAAGTAACAAACATACTATTCTTTAGTTTTTTTTTTTTTTGTGTGTGTGTGTGTGTATTAGTATTGGATTCATAAAATCTTTTGATTTCTCGTTTTCGATGGATTTACACATTTTGAAAGATCCAAAACACGATTTGTCCATTTTTAGAAAATGTTTTGTGCAAAAAAATTTTTGGCGACTGCATCTCAGGAACTACTGCACAGAATTGCATATAAATTAATACACAGATGCACCTTGACATAAATTAGTGTTTACTACTTTTAGTGTCAATCGCTCAACAGGTGGTGATGCAATACAACGATTTATGTTTTTACAAAATGTGCAGATATGTGTTCAAGTACATATATGTATTATAATATCAGGTGAAAATTACAGTTAGAATGTTACTTCAGTTTTAAAAAAAATTTTTGGAGTCTTCTGAAAAATTTTTTGAACTGAAGTAGCATTTTAACTGTAATTTTCACTTGATATTTTATATTGATAAGTACTTGAACACATAGCTGCACATTTTACAAAAACAAATCATGTAGATTTCCTGATGATGCCCTGTTGATCAGTGTGAAAAGCTTAGAAATCTCTCTCTTTTTTTCAATTAAATATGTTTTTAAACTTGTATGTGTTTTTAAAGTGTTTTTTTTTATATAAATTTAGAACAATACACGTGTTTTTTAAAAAGTGTCTATGCTTTCCTTGTAAATGTTTCATTTGCATCTGCCAGATGTCCATTTATGATAGGTCCATTTCATCGATGACAATCTCAAATGCTCTCCTTTCACATATAAATACTAGAGCATTATTCAGTTTCATTGCTTCTTTTCTTTTGTTTATTTGTTTAACAGTCAATAATGGTTGACAGGCTGGACTAGATCAATCCATAATATATTAATATGTGCTTTTATTTATTCTATTTTAAAAGTATTTAAAATATTTCTATTAAGTTTACTAATGGTGTTTTTGAGAATCTTTTAAAAGTGATTCATCTTGTTTTACTACTGTAAGTAGAATGTGTTTCTGACTGTTCATAATTGATTATGTTTTTAAAGGAGAATAAACTATCACTTATTTATAATTAAATTTTTATTTTAAAATGCAAATACCATAAGTTAGCAACCGGCAGGGCTGGCTCGACCATATAAGCAAACTAGGCAATGGCCTAGGGCGCTAAAATCTAGAGGGCGGCACAATCCAGACAACAAGATCTATTTTATTTATTACTATCCAACGGCACTTTAGAATAGATAAAATGTAGTCTTGGAAACACAGCACTCATGTTGTGAGAAAATTTTAAACACTTACAATCTTTGTCTAAAAAGGACTAAAAGGTGCAAGTCTGCTGCTATGACTTGGAAACATTTACTGAGTTTTTCTTGGCACATTTTCAATTGGACGTGTAAAAATGAAGTAAATGGATAATCCTCGAATTGACTTTTCAGGGCATTTATCTGATTTAATTTATCTGATGAGAAGCGCAAGAGAAAGAGTCACAAACAACTGGCTTGATTTTACCATAATAACGATCTATTTATTTCAAAAACTTACAACGTCGAATTGAGTTTTGAAAACAGTCTCATTAAATCTGTCCATCTAATTGTTAACAGCTTTACACTATACCTAAAAGTCACCGAGTCATTATTTAATGGGGCTGTACTTCATTGGAATTATAAAGTTTTAACTTTCCATTCAAGGGTCTAAATTGTACATCATGTTTCATCTCATGAATCATCCCTTGCACATCTTTTATGTTTCGGTCTTTCCTTTGTACATCTTTTCTTATTTTAAAATACTTTCCATAAAAGCTATCTTTAATTTCTGAAGGGTAGGAAAGCGAGTTTTATGTCGCACTAGTGCTACATATAGGCAATTGGAACCTTTAATTTCTAGAACCTTTGCTTGAATTGTCTTTTCAACTTTAATTTTCGTAAATTTTATTTTTTCCTCAAAAATTTCTCTCGCTCTTGCATTTTCTCTTGAATTACTTCAACTTTTCAACAAATCTCTTCTTACATGGCTTCTGTTTTATCCTTAACTCCTCTTGTCAGGGTTTCAGCTATTCTCTCTCAATTCATGTTCTCTAGCTTTCATCTTCTTTTATCCATCCTTCATCTCTTCATGTCCGATTTTCATCTCATGTTGTGCCGCTATCCAGACCTGCCAACTGCTACGAATAATTCGTAATTGCTACGAATTTGGGCCGTAAACTATGACGTTACGAAAATCGGCTCAAAATTACGAATTTTTATCTTGCACCAAAACTGCAGCATTTCTGACATTTTGCCTTGAGATTTTTAATCTTTTTCCATCCACGCCATAAATGTCAATTTTCATTTTAAACTTGCTTTATTAGCTTCTAGAATGTATAAAGAGATAGAATTGTTAAATATTTCTCATTCGTGAATTTTTTTTGTGCCCTCCTCGCTCCCCACCCACCCTCTAATGATCGGCAAACAAGCTCCTCACGAAAGCCTTGGGATTTCTAATCTTTTTCCATCCGCAACACAAATGTCAATGTTCTTTTTAAACTTACTTTATTAGATGCTAGAACCCATAATGAAGTAAAGTTGTTCAATATTTCTCACTTTTTTTTTTACCCCACCCCCCTCTCCCCTACCAATCCATGATCAAACGTCTACAGAAACTGTTGAATATGTTTAATATTTATATTTTAACATTTTTAAAACAATTATCCCAATGCTAAGATTAGAATTTTTTGCAATCATTATAATTTATATATTTTTAAATTATACACATAATTAAACACACAACAAAAAATATATATTTAATAGTTTGTATTTTTGCTGAATTTTAATGGCTGGTTGAATATAGTGTAAAAACAGGAATTCTGCATTTTGAATAAAATTATTTTATACCTGGTTTCATAAATCATGTTTGTTTCTTAAACAGTTTTTAATTATATATGAACACTAATGTAAATTATTTAGGTAAAAATAATAACTTTTAAAAAAATGTTTAATCTGAGGTGTGTGTGTGTGGGGGGGGGGGGGGGGGGGGACATTAAACATAATGTGGCCGGATTTTGGTGGCAAATAAAGCCGGATATCTGGCATCCAGCAGTGCATATTATCTGTGGAAAATTTTTCATCAGAGCTGAAAATAGTACCCCACAGATTATACGCAAGAAAATACAGTAATATACATACATTTGTTCAGGATTCGTGTGTCGCATGATAAAAATGAACCAGTCAACCATCCAATCTATTTTTTAAATTGGTGTGCTACTAATTGTCATTTTCAAAATGTTGGCAGGTATGCGCTATCATATGATTTTGTCCAGCTTTCAATTCTTTTAACTAGACAGTCTAAGCTTCAAGTTCTTTCATGTCTTCTGCAAGCAATATTTCTAGTCAAAATCATTAAGTGTATCTGCCTAACATCAGGTGCAAATCAAATGTTACGAAACAGCGACTTTCTTGTTTAAGAAAAGAAGATCATAAATGCACATATAGGTTCAAGTCGTTGAATGAGCTTTATTTAACTCATTCTCGAAACAGTCCAGCAAAACTGTCAATTCAATGAATATTCTCGAAACAAACAAATAAAACTAGCATTTTAAAGAGTATTTTCGAAATAGTCCTATTGGACTGTTTCGATTGTTTTGAATCATGTGGCAAGCAGTCACTTGTATCTCAAAAGTAAAGTAAAGAGCATTAATTACATTACACTATAGAGCAGGAATTTCACTTATTCAGGATCAGGAATGATAATCAAATGATTGAAGTGCAATCTCTATGAGACAATTGCTCAAAACACTTTACTGAATACAATAGACTTCTCGGGAGTTAATCAGCTTCTTTTCAAATTCTTGACTACAAATGGTAAAACATCGGGTTAATTCTGTGCTAAAATGAAGCTGGAAATTCCAGAACTCAGCTTCTATTGAAATTAGAACTTCGAAACTTAGGCAACTCAAAACTACCATTTTTTACTGAATACTCATCAATTTGTCAATGTTGACCTTAATAGAAATGTATAGACTGTCATTTTTGTTTCCAGTTTAACTGTAAATTTGCTTTTGCTGCAAGAGCACATTTTATGAAGCGAAGAGGTTTAATGTATTGGCACAATGTTGAGTTTAATGATTATAAAAAACTGACAAAAAAGATGAAACTTCAGCCTTTTTTTTTTTTTTTTTTTTTTTTAACTTTGCGTGTGTTTTTACGCAAAAGATATTTTTTGATTCGAATTTTCTCAGTTGCTCAGCTCGTAGAAAAGCAATTTTACAAGGGTACAGCAATCGAAAGAAAAAAGGATTACTTCAGATTACCTTTGTATACACGTCTGATGCAGATGATTGATTGAAAAAGATTATAAAAGTAAGAATGTGTATAAGTGTTACATTATTATTTATCTTATTACTTTTTGTTTTATATTTACTTTATATATGAAAAGTTATAAATATTTTAATTTTGAACTGACGTAAAAAGAAAAAATAATAATAAGAAGAAGAAGAATTGGAAGCTAGCTCTAACTAGAAAGAAGTTTTAGTTCTTTAGACTGTCACTTTATAGGGCTATGCATGGGAGCTTTATGGAATTTTACAAAGTGATTCTGTTATAGTTTCTTTTTCTAGTAGCTCAACTTAGCAATATAATATGAAATTTCATTTTCAGTACAGTTGATACTTGAGACTAGCTGTTAACAGAAAAAAAAAATTTTCGGAGTACAATTTTGTAAGAGAAAATTAGCAAAAAAATATCATTAGCAAAGCAAATTAGGCTCATTTGAAAAGTTATTTTCGTCCGAATCCTAAAGGAATACTATCAGAATAATAATTTGAAAAAACAAAAAATGTATAAAAAACATTAATTTCCTATTAGAAAATAAGTGAAGAAAGTTTTCGTTAGTACATAACAAAAGACGACGCGCGCCAATGGTGAAAATGTGACCCAAACTCCACTACTAAAAACAAATTTTTTTTCTTGGAAACTGTAAAAGTGATTTCGGATTTGATAAACAGGAGGCATTTTCTGAAGAAATTAATATTGAGGTATCATTCCCATTGGAGTCAGAGCCAGCCCGATTACGAAAAATGAAAAAGAAGTTTAATTATGCAGTCAGCTGATAAATCAACAAGTGATGCTAAACATCATTTTAAGATTAAATGTTATATTTCTTTTCTTGATACAGCAAGAAATTCGAATGATGAGAAGTTCAAACAGACCAAAAAGATAAATCATGTTTTCTGATGCCTTTCTAACAATTGTGAGTAGTAAAAAAACCTTTCAAAGTGATCTTGAAATTATGTAGAAGATTAGGAGATTATCTGAATCAAGGAGACTCTAAGGATGTTGATGAAAGTACACTACAGGAAGTGTTGAATAATTTTTGTGAAAACAAACTAGTACATTGCGTATTGAATTTAGTAACAGCAATAAAATTGTTGCTGACACTTCCTGTGTCTGTGGCCAGTGGAGAACCCAGCTTCATATAATTGAAATTAATAAAAACTTACCAGCATTCTACAGTGACGTGAGAACGATTTGTAGGACTATCACCATTATCAACAGATCAAGATGAAGCTAAAACAATTCATTTGAAGGATATTGTTTCTACTACCATTAAAAGTAACACCGAAAAAACAATAATATGCAATATGTAATAAAAATAAACTGTTGATTATTTATTACAGTAATAATTGTCTATGTGTCTTACATTTAAAAAAAATTTGTTTTAATGGGGCGTCACGAAATTTTTTTGCCTAGGGCGCCAAATTTGCTAGGGCCGGCACTGGCAACTGGCTTATGATCTTTCCAGCTATATTTCTGCTATGAAATTGCTTTGTTTTAAGACCATTTTTAGTAAATATGATTTTCAAGATGCTACAGTCATATGCTAATACACAATAGAATTTTGGGATGCACATGGAATTATGTTCACTGACTACATTGAGAAGATAAAACCATTAACAGTGAATGCAAAAAGCGCTGTTTCACCAAGACAATGCACAGCATCACAAGTCAATGAAAATGATGTTCAAATTGAACAAATTGTGCTTTGAACTGCTTTGCCACACACCATATAATCCAGATCTGGACCCCAGTGACTATTAGCTGTTAACAGACTTGAATGCTCCAGGAAAAGAGGTTTGGCTCAAATGAAGAAGTAACTGGTGAATTTGAAACCTATTTTGAAAGCAAAGACAAATTGTTCTGCGAAAAAGGCATAAAAAAATTAGAGTGCTCGATTAAATGTATCAATCTTGAAGGAGAGTATCTTAATAAATAAAGTTGAATTTTTCCTAAAAGTTATTTTTTTATTAGTTAGGACAGGGATTTATTTAGTGATGTGTTAAAAGGACATTAAACTAAGCTTTAAGATTGATTTGGAAGCCCAAACCAGTAAGAGAACCAAAAGAATTGGTCCAGCTTGCCCTGATTTAGTCAAGCTTTGCATAAATGAGCCTTTTTTTTTTTTTTTTTCAGCTATCACTCTACAGTCACTTTTTGTTAATTATGGCTCTTTAGATATAAACCTATAGCTAAAAGTGGAATTGCAAGAAATGTTTCAGATTAAAATAATAGCACGACAACTTTACCAGATACATATACTTAAAGATTAAGTTTCTTCAAAGGCCTCCATCATGACCATAGGCCCTGGGCAGCCTATCCCCTCCCCCCACCCTTGGTATGCCACTGAAAAATCAACAGATAGCTTTGTATGCAATTCTGTTAGAGACTGAACTAAGGTATTGTGTAGCACATTGTCTCTGATATGCTGGGATATTCTTAAGTTTGTATACACCGGGTTTCATGTTTTTTATCCAAGAAGCAAAAAACCACACACATGATATGCAATCTCATACTTCTTCAGCATTGCATTTTGAAGAATAGCATTTTATTGATCACATCATTACTGGGAATAAAATTTGGTTTCAAACAAATTATTACTATTTTATTATTTCACTTGAAAAACTGGCGGGTCTTAAAAAAACATCTGTCATAGATTTTCGTAATTAATAAAACATGAAGAAAATTATTCTCTTACAGAATTTTAAGTTTACAAATGATATGACAAAAGTCACAAAAGCAATACCAAATCTTAAACCTTATGGAATAAAAATAGGATGAAATCTTAGAAAAATATACAAAATTATCAGAGACTTTAGAAGAATTAATATATGCGAAACAGATGAAATATTTTATGAAGCCTTCACAAAACAACTATCATTGCATTCCCTTTTAAAAGTAAAAAATTAATTTGTCTAACTGCCAACACAGCAAATTAATGACAATTTTTTACATTGTATAAATGTACTTTACAAAGTGCAAGCTAAAGAACTATTATGATCTGAACTGGTTAAAAAAAATACAAACTGAGCTAAACTTATTGATAAAATAATGTTTAATCCTCGAATGAAGATCTTTAAATAAAACACATTTTATTTGCTCTTTGAAAAACCAAGAAAACTAGAGATGAGACATATTTAAAAAAATAATAATTATTATCATTTGCTGCCATCTTTTAATGTATTTAAATTGAAATGAATAATAAAATTATGAAAAGGTTATCACAGAAAATTAACATATTTTATTATATCAATTCACATAAGACAATTTCTGTAAGAGCTAAACGTAAAATATTATATGTACTAAATATTGAATACTACTTAGAATTCACAATTAACATTATAAAAACTTTTAAATATCACAATTTTTTGAATTAGTTTAAATTGTCAATAAATAGAATTTCTTTTATGAATCTTCAATTAAAAATTTAAAAATTAAAACTTTAATACAAATAATTTTAAATATACCTTCATTTTTATCATCATTTAAAAGATTTTGAAATTCTGAATGAAATATCTCTAGGTGTTTCTGAATTAGGACTTTTTCACAAGTTTTTGCCACAATATCAAGGGTAGTTTCATGTAGATATAATTGTACTCGTCTTTGTTCTTCAAGAAGCCTTTGTTCAGCCTAAATAATACAAAAAAACAATTATTTTTAATAGGAATTATTAACTAAACATATTAGACAAAAATTGGGATTCTATCAAGATCATAATAAAATTTTTAGTCTCAGCTCTATGTTAACAAAGTTGGCTTATTCATAGTTTTGTAGACCTGACTTGACCAGTAATAGTTGGAGATTTAAATTTGTAGATGACAGAAACATATAAGACATATCCAAACACACTGAAAATACTTTTAATGTTATTTTGCTTGAATGACAAGTGATAGCGAAAAAACCTTAGAGCATATATTTGACTAGAGAGCACATTCAATACTAAAGTTCTTATTCAAAGAGTAATGAAGACTGAGGATGATTTTCATAGGTCATGTGATTAGTGACATGGCCAGATCCATTCGTTATTGGATAACATAGTGAAAAATCTTTGACACCCCTTGTCCAAAAGTGGGTTGAGAGGCCTGACAAGTGACCTTCATTGATGAAAACTTAAAAAGCACTATACTCGGGGAAAGGATAAGTTGACAGTGTGTAGAAGCCTGTAGAAATTGTACATCCACAAAAGAAAATAGTTCTTTACTATAATTAAGTGTAATAAACTTTTTACTCGATTTTTTTTTATTCTGGTAAACTGAAAAATGATTAACTATTTAAACTAAACATATTTATGTTAACACATGGAATTTTTTGTAATAGATAAGCATAAACTTTATATCAATGTATTGTTTCGCAAAGAAAGTTTGTTGGCGAAATATTGGCGGAAGAGGGAATACTGGAAGCAATTTTTTAACCCCTATTGTGAGTGCGAAACAGTTTGGTGGAGCTAATAGATTACTTTATTTTTGAAAATTTGAAGATAATTAATGCACAGTCAGTCACTTTCTTTAATTTCACAACTAATAAAAATAGAGTAAAAATTTTGACAGATTTGAACTTTTGGGAATTTTTCACACCAGATTCACACCAAATATGTCAATGTAATATTCAAACTAACAGGAGTAAGGAAAAATATTTTTCGATAAATACTTTTTCTTTATCGTTATTATTATTACATTGATAATATAATTTCAATTTGTTTACACATTGTTATATAAAATATTTTTATTTCCAATACAAACAACTAATAGTGTTTACATTAATTTATACCTATATACTAGAGGTATAAATTTATGCACTATATACTAGAGATTTTACTTTTTTTATTTTTTCCCCTGGAACAAAACAATAAAAGAAAAACAATTTTCTTTAATAATAATAATTATCACATATATATATCAGACTTATATATAAAATTTATATATAAATGGGAGGCAAATCAAATATTTAAAGCCGAATTTACAAAATTAGCAAGCATTACATTGTAAAACAAATTTAATTTTAATGGATATTTACTTTAAAAAAATTAATTGGGAAATAAATACTGTTTGAGACTTTATAACAAATTGATCGATACCTTGGAGAGAAATTACAAAATTTTAAAGATATGTAGAGCAATTATGTAGGATTTTCTAGATTGCAGTTTAAAATATTTACTTTTAAAGATATCATTATAAAAGTTTTTGATTAGAAAAAGCTTACATTGAATAGAATTATTATTACTTATAATTCTTCGTATTTAGTTAGTAAAATAATAATTCCATAATGGGAATAAAAACTACATTATTTAATACCATTACGTTTAAAATAAATAAAAATAAAGTCTGATAGTGGCCAAGTAAACTGAAATGAAATTTAAATTCTTTCCTACACATTGCATAATTTTGTAAGAGAGGCTTGTTTGTTTATTGTGTATGCATGAGATGGTACTCCTGACACTGCCTGCTTTAATCAAGGTAATGTACTGCAAAATTTTAACGACTCAATTATTATTATCATTGGCTCTTTGAAAGAAATAATTCTCTCGTCCTTATAAATCTGTCTTTTAGAGATTTTAATTGAGAGCCAAAAGCCTCCTATACTCATAAACATGCCTCGAAGTTCTTCCAAAAGCCATACAAAATTCAAAAACTTATATTTTCAGATATCTAAATTAATTCCAAATGGCTACAAAATGTGTATGGATTCAGTATCATGCTTGACGGAATTTTCACTCTTGTTGCAATTACTCTACAAAATTTACTATAATACTAATTTTTCGATTTAAATATACAAAAATCTGGGAGGATTTTTGTTGGCCTAGTGATATATTTAATCTTATCACTTTGTGCAATTTGCATAAGTAGTTGATATATAAATGTATAAGTTTATTTAATTTATATGGATTAAAAGTATAAATAGTATTAAGTCTAAAGTTTAAGTTAAACATGTTATTGAAAGAAAAACATTCAGTTAATTTAAGTAAAGTAACTTCATTTATTTTCTTTATTAAAATAAAAATGTATTTTTCTTACTTACTACATTTTAGCTGACAGCTTTATCTGTTTATTGACTACAAGGAAAATATGTCGTTTTTCTTTAGCTGAGCTGTCACGTCACTGCAGCTTGCCGGTAAATGCAAATGAATGTTTACTTTTTCGCTCACTAGGCGGCATCAAATTTCGCAGATAAAATCATCATGCTAATTCGACGCCACAGTGATTGTGTCATTCTAACCACAATCCTCTCTGAATAGTATAAAAGGTGTTTGAGGAATGTGGCTAAGTGCTTGCTCACTTACTTTTCTTTTTGCTTATTTGTTTTTATGTTACAGTTCAGCGGCCATGTTTTAGTAATAAGATATTTAAGTCGCCGGCAGTTGTTTTTGACAAGTAAAAGAATTCATCGTAATAGAAGAAGTGTTTACTAAAGTAACAGTTTTATTTTATCTTTATTTTATGTGATAAAAGCTCTATGGTCTAGTGATTAAGAGTAATTGTTTATTATATGAATATATTTTAAAAAGCTCATTTACTGGCCATTGTCATAGTCAGAAGTTATTTATTATGTTGTTTATTTATTTCCTTGTTTAATTTAAAAGTTTTATATATTTTTGTTTTATCTCAATAAACTTATATTCCGTTTTTAAAAAACCTTGTCTGTTTTATTTTCAAGTTTAGATTTTAGTTATTTAATTTACAACTCATACAGCTTCTTTTAAATAAGAAAGCAATTAAACCAATAACAGTTCCCTGCTAAGGACTCTGTAAATTAAACTGTTAATATACATTTAAGTATATTTTTTTATTTATTTACTTTTATGCTTTCTAGTAAAAAATTGGATGCAATGCAGCTGGAATTATGAAATGTCACATCCAGCCCAAGGCAACTTCGTAAGAAGCTTGAACCACGTGCTAGTAAAGGTTTTCTCATAGGCTATGCTTTCAGAACAAAATGTTATTGTATTTGGTTTCCGAATGAGAATAAAGTCATTGAAACAATAAATGTGTCTTTCGATGAGGAATATTTTTATAAAGGTGCACCTGATGGAGCAGTGCTGGGCCCTGATTTCCAATCTAAATCTGTTGTCCCTATAGGCCATTACGACTCTCTTAGCCAGAACGAGGAGAATGATGATAGTAATAGTGATAGTTTTCAGTCCCCTGCTGCTCATGTGAGGCCTTCTACTAGTAGGGATGTGACATCGTCTTCATGGGATGATGAAAGCGATAATGATGCAGGTTTAAAAGTTGTAAATTGGATTAGAAAGCCAGTGCTAAGGAGTGATGGGTCACACACTGATATCTATTATTTTGAAGAAGGAAAAACTTTAAGGTTAAGATCACTGAGAGATGTAAAACAGTATTGTGCAAAAAATAAAATTTTATTTAATCCTGATATTTTTAATTTTACTGGTAGTAATCCTTATAGAGGAATAGTAACAGGTGCTTGAGGTACTACTTCAAGTAATAGTGATGATGGAATAGATGCTAGTTTTAATGTTTCTAGTTGACTAGATCACGTTGTAATTCCTCGAACTTATAACCAAGCTGTGAAATCTGATTTTTTTAGATTTAAAAAAAAAAAAAGTATATGGAATGAATGTTGGAATATCATCATTAAAATGGAAACAAAATAATTCATTAAGATAATTTTATTTATGCATGTATAGAAATAATTTTTAATAAAAATTTCAGCAAATTATATAAAACTAGCACGCTACGCCCGCAGCTGGCCACTATTTTAAAATGAAAAACTATAGTTAATGAATTCTCAAAATTGCATTAATTTTTATCATGTGAAGAGAAATAAAATTCTGATTGGAAAAAATGTCGCACATGGTCCCCTTTGCCTTCAGCAGCGCAGGCCACTGTGTGCTGCGCGCGCATTTATGTTCAACACTCTTAATGAATTACTATATTATCGTAAGGGAAAAACATAAATATAAAATACAAAAAAAAAAAAAAATCTTCTCCCATCGGTGGAATAATTGGTTCGGGCCTCCACTTCCTGCGGCTGCGTATACAGGCGTGCACAGCACGTATAGTCCTTCACCTACCATTCCCGCCCCTCCAAATTATTTTAGACCTAAATATGCTTGCAATCGTTCTCTCAGGCTTTTAAACCTAATAATACTAATTTCTAACATTCTATCTGAATTTCTTTCTTTTTACCCTGTGCCCATTCCGACGAATTTCTAAAATTAAAGAAATTAATTTTTTTATGTATTTGTGAGAGCTATCTTTTAGAGCAAAAATCTCGCATATATCTTTTTTTCTGTTTGCGATATAAAGTATTACAGTAGGGAACCAATTATCCGGAATGGTTTTTACAAGACTATTCTGCAAAACTGGTTTTTCCGGATAACTGGTTGCTCATCAAAGCAAGCCTTATTTAATCAGAATTTTAGAATGCATATGGTTCTCATTTAAAATAAGTATTTTAAATCAAAAATTAACATTTTTTATCAATTAATAAAATTTAAAATACTTAACCTGATTTTTATTTTTTTATATAAAAGTATTAAAATAATTTTTAATCAAGATAAATTATTAATCAAAATTTAAAATGCAAAAAAAAAAAAAAAAAAAAAATCATTGAAACTTTACATAAAAATCAATCTGCCCAAATGAAAGTGTTTTTAAACACGATTAGCCAGTGATTTTAAAACATTGAATATTACTAAAGATTAGAAAATTAAGACCTGGTTTTACAGGCTTTTCTTTTTATTTCTTATGAAAATTCATGTTTTTTTTTTTTTTTTATGTCCATGAAAGTGCAAAATATTCATAAATGTTTAAAGGTTATTTCATTTTAATTGTTACGTACCTCCCCCTAATAAATAAATAAAATAAATTCAGTGCAGTACCAATTATCTCCATTTCACCCAATCCTTTCCAGATAAATAAAATTGTCATATTTATGATATTGCATAGTGGTGCCATCTATCGACATTTTTCAGAACTAAAAGCTATTTTTACAATTTACATTATACTATGACTTTCAACTTATACACCCTATCAAATAAATACTGCTTTTAAATAAATATAACAAAATTAAATGGAATTATTTTATTAAATATTTTTTTTATTTTTAATTGTTTGAGATTACAATGTAAAACCATTATTAAAAAAAAAAAAAAAAAAAATAGGTTCAGTAATTTTTTTTTCTTTTTTAATGCATTGGAAGTTAGTTTGAAAATATAATTCCGGATAACTGGATTCTGGATAAACAGTTCCATACTGTATTTCAAATCACGCTTTTTGCCCCCCCCCCTCTCCCCCTCTTGAGGGTGAATTTCTAAAATTCCCGAAATTGGTTTTTAGGTATTTGTATTAGCTATATATTAGAGTCAAAATTTCACATATATCTTTTTTTTTTTTTTTTTCCCCAGATATATAGGAGTATATGAAATCACGTTTTGCCCCCTTTTGCCCCTTGGGGACCGAATTTCTAAAATTCCAGAAATAGGTTTTTAGATATTTGTGTTAGCTATATTTTAAAGCAAAATTTTTACAGATATGTGCTTTTTTCTTTGGGATATGGAGGTTTTTGTGAAATCACATTTTGCCCCCTTCTCCCCCTCGGGGGCCAATTTCGCAAAATTGCTTCTTAGGGGATGCTTACACTATATGTTCTATAATCTGACGCAGTTTCGAGTCAGTGAGTGAGTGGAAGTACTCTTTTATATGTATAAATAAATGCTGACTAAAAATGCCATATGTTATTCACTACAGCATCTTGATACTGAGAATTTTATACATGCAAATATATATATATATATATATATATATATATATATATATATATCAAAATTTGGATGGATTACGGTGAAAATGTCTTTATGGAATAAAAAACAGTCCTTCTGAGAAGACTAATAATCCTTTATTTCTGGGATATGTAGAAAAATGCAGCCTGAGTGGGGACTTGCTCTTAGTCTCGGAATGTATGATGATGAAATGGCTGCGATAGCCACTGGTTACAGATCCTGAATGGCTGGAAGCAGGACCCGATTAAGCTTTGAAGCTACACTGTAAAAAAAAATAACTATTACCAGCTGCTAGAAACTCTCTGTGATTGGAGAAATTAATTATTTTCTCCAATCACAGAGAGTTTCATGCAGCTGGTAATAGTTAATTTTTTACAGTCTAGGGGAAGCTCTGTATCATTTCGGGGCCCTCTTTCATTTCAGAAAATCTTGTTTTCCTGTTACATATTGTAATATAAAAATGCTATAGACCAAAAATTAGTATGTGTTTATAGTTTTTTTTTCATTCATATATCTGGGTGGTTTCTACACACAACATTAAAATCGTATAACTTATTAAGAACATTAAGATTTTTTAGGTTAAATAATAGACTTTTCCCAAAATAGTGAGTATTTTATCTTGCTTTAGGCGAATTTTCTCAGAAAAATTCAATCTCAGTATGAAAATACAAAACAGAAAATTCAAGACCCTGTTTTTAGTCATTTTGGGGGAACCTCTTAAATTTTAGAGGGGAAGTTTGCGCTTCCCAAGCATTTTGGGTAATCAGACCCTGGCTGGAAGTTTATTCAGTAACAGTTACATAATGAAAAGGGCACTTGTTTGTTTATATTCTTTCATTTTGTTCACCAAATTCTCAATTCTAATTGGTTAATAATCTGATGATTGTCACTTTAGCTTAGGTTCCAGATATCCACGGATTAACTACTATGCAAGATCAGACTGCTAATACTTGCAAAAAGCATAGCAGTAAGCTAACAGTTGTAGAATGTTTTGACTTTCACATTGTGAAGTCTTTTGCCATGAAAAAAAGTTTACAGGGGCATGATTTCTTTGTGATTCATAAAGAGGGGTATTATTTCTTTACATGATTTCTTCGTGATTTATAATTTTGAATACAAATTTATAATTTTTTAATAGGTTTTTCTTTAATTCAATATAACTCATTGTTCACATTCTTTCATATATTATATGTTTGTATGATGATAGTTACTGGTAAAGAGATAACAGTCATTGCACACAACAAACACTAGGAATGCTTTAACAAAATCATTTTATTTCTTCAATATGGGAAAGTCGGAACTGGAGGGTAAGGCATTGGAGTCAAAGTGGACAATTCATCGATCCTCTGACGGCATGGAGGCAGCTGCTGCGGCCTCTGTTAGGAAGACTGTAGCTTCTACATAATTTTGGAGGAGAGCACGGTGTTAAGTTTTTAACTGGAAGATCGTGGCAAAAGTTCACCTGTTGTTTATAGTTTGGCCTTTTATACGTGATTTCTAATCTGTTTTATTGGTCTTTTAGGTCGCTTGGGGCTCTAAAAGAACTTCTGGGATCAATTAATATGCATGATGGACGCAGCACGAGTTGCAAATTGCATTAGCATCAGCAAATTTTGACTTATAATTTTGTACATTTTCTGATTTCTGAGTGATAAAGTCTTGCCAGAAAACTATCTTTAAAGGGGGCAATTACGAATTATTCGTGTTATGTAATTTCGACTAGCGATTTTTACACTTTTAAAATCACTTAAATTTATTTATTTTGATCCCTTTCACTTCCTCCCTCTCAAGCCAAATCCCTTGGGCTTGCCTGCAAGGCCGTGGGAGCTCACCTGGAGGTATATGATATTCCAGGTGATACGAAATTAATAATTTTTATTTAATCTATTTATTTATTTTCTATTTCTAGATTTATTTATTTAGGACTGCTTGATTTATTTTATTTTAGTTATTTTTCACTAATTTAATCTGATCATGTCTCCATTGCCTTGGGAATATACAAAGGGATTACAAAATTGACAATAAACTTGCTTATGACTACACATAGTATGCACATTTTAACTTTCTAGATTACCTTATGATTAAACAGTATAATATTCATTATAGTGACTAAACAAGCATTGATACTTCATATGAAAAATTACTAGAACAGATGTATGACACTATAGGAAAACGAACATATTCAAAAAAGTATTATAACATATTCAATGAAGTATTGATATAAAATAATAGTAGATATTTTAAAGAAATTTGCCATAGTTTCTATTCTAGTCCAGGAAATGTTTCCACTTAGTCCTGAAAAAACAGTTCATTTATTTTTCTTTGCTGCATAATTGTCCAACTCAGTTCTTGTCTAACATTGTTCATTGGGGACCTCTTAAGTCCTGGGAGGTTTATGATTTATCCATATTAGAGTTCTGCAACGGGTCGGGTAACCCGAACCCAAACAGACCTGTGGGTCAGGTTAAAATTTTTTTTTCTCTTGCGGGTCGGGTTCAGTTCGGGTTGACTGAATTTTTTTCTTGCGTGTCGGGTTCAGGTTGGGTTTAGCTTTCTACGAGTTGGGTCGACTTGAGAACACCTTTCAAAAAAATTTTACAATTGAAAGCATAAATTTGTAGACATAACTATTATAGCTCTTTAACTGATTTTAGACATGTGTCGGAGTTCCGTATTTCTATACGTGGATATCTACCTGAGAAAAAAAAAAATGTATAAGCATGAGAAAAAAATATCCGCATACGTTTTTTTTTTTTTCTTCAACAAATCTAAAACTGATCATCTGTAGAAATTGTATGAAAATTTTCAAGTACTGTATAAATTTTTATTGACTATTGTTAACATATATATAAGAAATACAACATAACCTTGCTTTTACGTTTTGGGAATATAAGTTATTTCTCAATTTACAATTTTTTTTTAAAGATATTTTTATTTACAATGAATTTTAATCCTCGCTTTTACGTTAACGAAATTTTTGAATTTTCTTCCATTTGTATATACAGCAAATATACAGGGAATACTTGTTGTGATTTAATTAAGAAAAGTAATGTAAAATAAACACATAAAGGAAACAAATACCATCAAGGCAGATTACATTCTTTATCGTCTTCTCTAGAACAAATAAATAATGCACCAAGCAAAACTGAAACCGGAGGAAGCTAAGTTGCTGATTATGCAAATTTAAAGTGATCAGTAATCCTTAAAAATCAGATGTTTAACTGCGAATCACATACATGCTACGCAAATTATTATAGTAAAGTAAACATCCATATCGGACAAAAGCAATAGAGAATAATACATCTTTATTTTTTTTCCCAGACTATAAGTATTAAACAATAAATTACGAACATTTAAACTGAATTGCATTTTTTATTTTCTTCTAAATTCAATAGAAGAAAGTATTGGATTCATAAAAATTTTTGACTTCCAGTTTTCGACTGATTTACACGTTCTGAGAGGTCTAGAACACGATTTTACCATTTATAGAAAATGTCTGTCTGTGTGTGTGCGTGTGTGTATGACAAAAATTTTGTGGTGACTGTATCTCCGGAACTACTGCTTAGAATTATATATGAATTTATATGTAGAGGCACCTTGACGTGACTGTTTTTGTCAACCGATCAACAGGTGGCGTTGCTATACAGTAATTTCCGAGATTTAAAAGGAGGCTATATCTCAGGTTCTACCGAGTATAATAAAACAAAGTTTGATATGTGAAAAGGCTATTATGAGACATGATGATTCAATTTGAATTCTTATCGGTTAACAGGTGGCAGTGCTGTACAGCGAGTTCAGAAGTTTAAGGGAAGGCTATATCTCAGGAACTACTGCATAAAATTGCATATAAATTTATATGCAGATGCACCTTGACATAAATCAGTGTCTCAACTTCTGGTGTCAACCGCTCAACAGGTGGTGCTGCTATACAGCGATATTTGCAATTTAATGGGAGGCTATATTTCAGGTTCTATTATGTATAATCAAACAAAACTTGATATGTGAGAAAGCCATAATGAGACATTATGTTGAATCAATATGGATGCTAATCGGCCAATAAGTGGAGCTCCTATACTGCAATATCCCTCGATGAAGGAAAGACTATATCTCAACTCCTATGGCATATAACTGTCGAAACCTGATATGTGAGATAAGCATTATAAAAACGTACTTTTAAGATTCTATTTATAGGCAATAAAACTGTCTTACTTTGGATATTTAGTGTTAGTTGTCTCTAAGATGAAAATCGTTTGCAGTCATCCTGTTAAGATAATTTATAAAAATAAAATTTTTAATAAATTATTTGCACTTAGTAAAAAATAGGAAAGTATAGAAGAAAGTTTTGTGGTGGCCGCAACATACTAGTTTACAGTTGAAGGTATAAATGGTTAAAAATTATACTCACATAACGGTTAAAAATTATACTCACATAAATGGTTAAAAATTATTATTGACATATTTTTCAGATTTCTTTAATTTTTAAATTAAACAATTAGTAATTGCATTTCAAATTCTTTTTAAAATAATTTACCAACTGTATGACAATGAAAATTACTTTATTTTATAATTTAAAAAAGTTTTGTATGAGTTTTAGATGAATAAGTAATTTTCATTTAGTTTTCGGGTTTCAGTCTAAAGACAGCAGGTTCGGGTCGGTTTTCGGGTTGATGAAAAAATTTTTGTCGGGTTCGGGTCGGTTTTCGGGTTAATGAACAATTTTTTGTCAGGTTCTGATCGGGTTTCTGGTTGATATAAAATTTATCTGTCTGGTTCGGTTCGGGTAAAACCTGACCCATGCAGGACTCATAGTCTTTCACATTCTTTAAGCAAAGATTTAATAGAAAAACATTTTTTTTTTTTTTCACTTATTCAATGCCACAATTAAAAATTTGACGCAAAAATATGACATTTTAGGAAAATACTTAAGACATAAACAATGATATAATGCAATACACTTAAATATGCTTAAAAAAGAATATTGATACTATAAATAATACTGACATTTAAACTATATACTGATACTTGATAATACTTGATAGTAATAATTAAAAAGAAAAAATATTCAACACAAATTCTCTAAATTGCTTTTGATAAGCACTTTCTTCAAACTACTGTAATGACACAAAACACTAAAAATCTTTACTCAAAAGATTATATTTATGGGTGCAGTGACACGTTAAACTCTGTGAGAGCTTGTCAACCAAAAAAAGTAATTTCTGTAAGAGGTAAAAGTGGTTATCCAACAAGTCTCACCAGAGAAGGGAGCAAACTTGTTGCCTCATGCTCTTCAGGGTCTCAATTCAGGTGATATCCAGAAGAACATGAGTAAACAAGGGCCTAAAAGGAAAGAGGGCAAGGAGCAGAGGAAGTAAGGATTTTTTGTATACGATATAGTTCATGATGTAAATAGAGGAAAGAGAAGGAGCAAATAAAAGGTAAATTTCGCAGTATCTAGAGACTTTCTTCTTATTGCAAATATGAGAAAAAAATAATAAAACATAATGAATTTAAAAGGCTACTAGATTACATTAAATTCTAACCATACTGAAATTATATACACACATATATATATATATATATATATGTGACATATTCTTTTACTCCATGTCACATAATATCTCTAATGAAGAGAGGCTTTCACTCATTAATGAGTCCAAGGATTATAGACAGTCGTTTATTGGCACATCTTACAGGTTATAGTCCAGGATTTAGGTATGAGCATGTGGAACCAAGTTCGTCGGCCGAGATTGACGGCAGCTGCAATTACATTGCCCATACATTTCTTTCAATAATACATAACAGTAATGAAATTCTTACAAGTACTCGGTATTGGTCGAATACTTAGTCCATATTTGGCCCAGTACCGAGTATATACCGAATACTCGGTACAGCTCTACTTATAATCAAAAAGCTTTTTTCTATTATGATTTCTTTTTTGTAGGGGAAGGAGGGGGGGAGGAGATATCAGAGTCATAGAAAATTTACCTGGAGTCACATGTAATCTTTAAAGTGCACTAGCGTAATATCTATTAAGAGGTGGGTCGGCAAAAATATTTTGCCTAGGACCGCCAAAATTGTAAAGCGGCCCCTGTCTTCACATTTATGCACTAAAGTGACAGGGGATAAATACGAAGAATGCCTTTTTTTTTTTAAAAATGATTTTAGCTTGTATTGACCTACCATCTGGAGAAAGACCATGAGGGGTGAGATGGTCACTATAGAAACGGGTGTGTCCACTTTATTTTAGGTAGGGAGGGTGCTATCTGCTATTTTTGTCATTTATTTGGCAAGAAATGAGGGGAGGAAGAAATAAAAGGAAGAGAAAAATGTACAGTTTGCTTTAAGCTTTCTTTACTATCAGACGGTCATTTTTTAGTCTGAGAAGTACTTGTTTATTTATTCAGTTTTCTTTGTCTTTTTTTGCTTGTTTCTTATACAAATATTATTTTTAACTGTTCTTGTGAGTTTGTGATTCTGAGATAATTTATCATTTTATAATGACATCACCTTTTAAGAAAGGAAAAACATCGCATTCTCAAGCACGGGAAATTGTAAAGAATGTAATCAATTTCTTTAAAGAGGAAGCTTCTGCTAAATCTTTAAAAATCCAAGAGCAGCTGAAGCAACCAGTGTTTCAGAATCGACAATAAAAGAAATTAAATGAGAAGTTAAGGAATTAGATGAAAGCAGTCATATTTTATCGACTCCGGGAAAACGCAGGAAAAGGCCAGATTTTTGTAATTGCACAGTTGATGATTTTGATAAATGTGTTATCAGGCAAGTCATACAGGACTTCTATATTAATAAAAAGAAAGTTCCTTTGTTCTCGAAATTGTTGCCAATCCTGCAAGAAAAAATAAATTTTAAATGGAAAAGAGAATGTCTACGACAAATTTTGCACTCTATGAATTTTCGTTGGAAAAAATGCAGTAGTTGTAAAAAGATTCTTATAGAGAGGCCTCATATTGTATTTTGGCAGAATCGTTATTTGAAAGAAATGAAAAAGCATAGAAAGAATGATCGATGTATTGTTTATATCGATGAAACTTGGATAGACAGCAATTTAACTTTCGGAAAATGCTGGCAAGATAACAAAATAACAGGCATCCAAGTGGTGACTATTATGTTTATGTAAATTTTATGGCTCAGATTAGAATCAATCAACTTTTATCTATCAACTTTTAAGAATTACGAGATTATGCAAGTCTAAATTTAATCTTGATAAACAAATATATAATTTTCAAGCTTTATTATACTATAAAAATTTATATCCTTTAAATTTTATTTCTTATTATACTAGTAATGCTAATTTTTAGTGACAGCTCCGCAGCTACTAGCTTTGCTTTGATTGGTGGTCCATATAGATGTCCAGTATGGTGCTAACGACTTAAAGCCTATTTTTTAGGAAGGTTATGGGTTGATGGATGGAATTATATTGTTCTATCAGACTTGGAATGTATTGGACATCTATAGATACAGAAGAAGAATTATAATGTTTTAAAAGTTTTTAAGCTGAAATGAAATTTTGCAGTTGTTGTCTACTGCAGGTGGTGAGTTTTTTTTTTTTTTTTTTTTTTTTTTTTGGCAGGTTCAGGTGAGGGTGTGTTCTTGCTAGCATTTTCATTTAAAAAATTCATATAATAAAACAATTTTTAAATTCTGATATAAAATTTCATTATAGTTTCCCTCATAAGTAATAGTATTTGTTTTTAAAAATAAAATGCTTCACAAATAATTCATATTTCAGTCTTTATATAACTTCAAGTTTTTTCTTTACTATTCTATTTGAAATATATTCTGGAATATGCTAGCTTGACATATCTTCAGAAACCTGATAGTACTATATAGTTCTTTTAACAGCTGTGTTCCCACCTGCTGACGAAGAAAACACAGCATAAATTGAAATTTTCAGCTTGAATAATGTTAAATTTAACTTATTTTCTTGTTTATTAACATTGTTATAGTTATTCTTGTTGTTTTTACATTTGACTTTCATATCTTCACTTATCATAATTTAAATTCATAGTTATATATATATATACATACACACACATATACACATGTATACGTAATCATGCGAGCAGTTTTATGAGTGATATTATAAATGTTGGTGCAAAATTTTATGATATAGGAAAAAAGCTAAAAATACATTTAATGATAAAATATAACAAAATCTTTTTTTCAAGTAAACATATTTTTTGATGACAGAGTACTTTTTTACTTTAAAGTATATTTTACATTAAAAAAAAAAAAAAAAAAAAAAAAAAAATCAACCAAATTTAAGCAAATGAACATTTTTCAAATAGTCTGATTTAATGTTAAAATATTTTATATTCAAACACAAAAGAATTTTTGTTTTTTATTCTTTTTCCAGTAAACAATACATAAAGATGTTGATATGCCACATTATCTTTTCCATTTTTACTACAATTTTTTTTTTTTTTTTTTTTTTTTTTTTTTTTTTTTATCTTACTTATTTTTTTTAAAGGGGGGGGGGGTTACATTTGAAGACTTCTATTTAATATATTAAGAAATATATACTTCTTTCAGACACGCTATTTATGAAAAATATGCATACAGCTATGCATTTTTTTTTTTTTTTTTTTTTTTTTCCAATTTTGCTGCAGGTTTTGTTTTAAATATTTTATTGACTTAAAAAGTTTGTGTCAAAAATTTCACCTGTGTCAATCAATATATTTTGAGTTAGTTCAATGTTACCATAAGTCATATATCCATTTATATTTGCCAAGCTTTTTCTAACTATTATCTGAAGTTAGGTTGTTATATGTTTTAGTTTTAAGTAAATTACAGGTTAAATTTGTGATCCTATCAAAAAAGAAATAGAAATATTAAATATACCTTTTTCATATATTCAGTTACTGGATTTTGTCTGATGAATTCTGTACTTTCATTAGTATAAAACCTTTCAGTATCACCAAGGAATGTGTTTTCAAATGCATCTTTATATACAGAAAGATTCTGCCCTTTAGAAGAGGGATCATCTTCATTTAAACCTAATTCAACTACAAAGATAATAAATAGGGAATAAACAAGCACATTAAATTTAGTAATATACTAATACCAAAAATTTAAACCTACACATATAAATTTAAAATTACATTTAAAAAAATAATATTTGAAGCAAGCAAGAAAAAAAAAAAAAAAAAAAACTAAATATATGAATAACAAACAGAATATGAATTAACAATATCTATATGACTGACAGAAAAAAGTGTGTGTGCATATATACGAAACTCTTATCATGAATTTTTCACAGAAAGAAGCATTTTGTAGTTTTTTTTTTTCTTTTAAGTAAAACTCTTATTAAACAAACATCATAAAAACTTTCAAAAAGATAAATTCATTTTTTATTGAAAAAAACTTTTATGTATTTCAGAAAAGCTTTTTGGAAATAAGACTATAAGACTATTTAATACAGAGAGGCTCTGTTTTTCCTAAGTAGCATTAAAAAAAGAAAAGAAAAAAAAAAAAAAACTTTGTAAAGAACATGTAATCTCACAATATTTTTAATTATATCAACATTTCTTTTCTGCATCTGTGCAGCAATAAAAAAAACTAGAGCCACTGAAACCATTATTGATCATTCTATAAATAATATTTTCTAAGCATTTTTCTCTTGATAAAATTTATTTGATAGAGGCACTGAATAAGATTGAATCAACTCATTAACATCTTTTTTGTTTATGCCTAAATTTAGTTTATTCACTAGGCTAACTATTTCATTGATAATAATTTCCAAAATTTTTAAAGTCACTTATCATTTATGATTCACATATAATTAGGAAACTTTCATCACTGAATTTTTTTAATTTCAGTCTGTAAGTCCCCAAAATGTTAATGAGAGATATTTTCCTCGTCAACTATATTGAAAGCCTGATTAATTATTTTTTCCTTGCATCATTTATAACTGCTATCATCAGTGGCATCAACAGAATTTTTTCAGGAGGGGGCAAATTTAAAATTGCAAAAATTTCTGTATATTTCAGAAACTCATTTAAATATTTGATTTGTTGGTTGATTGAGATGTTTCAGTAAGCCTGTGTATAAGCGTCACCTTCAGTAATTTTTTATTCATGTGAATTGAGGTAAGACAATAGAAATAATTTTAAAACTAACAAACTAACCTAAATCTGAAAAATTTACTGCCAATTCCACTCAAATTCTACTCACAGGGAAAGAATAGAGCTAACCTGAACTACAAGTCAGACTGATTTGGCTCTAATTAACCTTGTGATATTTTATTTGGCCATTTAGATAATCATCGAAACTCTAATAATATAGTTTGAAAGTTTTAAATATCATTTTTAAAATATCATTTTTTTACAAATTCGAATTTTTCAGGAGGGAGCAATTTCCCCACATTGCCTTTTTTACCGACATCCATGGCTATCACTGTGTAATCTATGGGCTGTATGAGGTAGGTAGTACTGAAAGAAATAACCACAACATTGATTTTTAGGTATGAGTTGTTCTGGAACACTGTCCAAAATTAATAGTTTTTTAAATTGTAATCTTTTCCCTTACAATATTTCTTAGCTGCTTGCACAAAAATGAAAAGTAAACCAATATTTAAATAACATTAATTTAGAAACCTATAATTTTTTATTTGATATCCAAGTGACTAGAAGCAGTATTTTTAAATGTGTAAAATAGTAAAATTGCGTACAAGTTGGGGCCTGCCTGCAAATGTAATTTATATCTAAATGGCTCATAGTACAAGTAAACAAATACATAAACAGTTTATCATGGTCAGTCATCAGTCTCAATAAAAAACTCTGAAAACTTTTTTACCAATCTGGCTGGTTGACTGGTTGATTAAGAAATTATATGGTTTATATTTTTACACTACACTTTCAAGCTTTCTAATTACATTTTTATTAATACAAATTAGCTTCTGATTAACTAAAAGAAATGGGGAATTTCATGAAACCATTAATATAAATAAAATATTTCAGTTATAGAACAGTATGAATGCCATTTTGAAGTGAAAGAAGCTGTTTTGGAACATTAAAATATGATAAAATTCATGTTTTTTTCCTTTTTTCAATGTTAATTCCAAAATGCACAAAATTTTTGCGGCTGACTGCTGATATTAAATTTGCTGAGATCATAAAATATGGAATCATTTTTCCTCTTATTAACAAATGTATGTATTTAACTGCAATTAATTGCTAAAATAGAGTATTACTTTGCTATTATTTCATAAAATTCACACTTTTTTTAAAGCTGATTCTCTTTTTAAAAAAAAAATCAATTGCAAAACAAAGAGATTATTTCGACACTAATTGATAAAATTTATGTTTAAGTAATTGATTAATAAAAATAGGCTTTTTTTTACCCCCTTGCCAATAATTTATAAAATCTATGCATTTTTCTAAGCTAATTCCTAAAATACAACATAATTTTGAGACTGAATGCCGAAATATAGGATAATTTCCCATCAAACACAAAAGAACTTTGATTCAGTGTTTGAAATCAGGTTTGAATTTTGAGGAGGATAATCCCTTTAAACCTAAATGTTGAGGAAGATTTTTTAAATTTGAGAGGAATATTTAAGAGCGATATTATAAATCAAAGCAATTATTTAAAAAAATTTATTTACAAAAATAATAATAATAATAATAATAATAATAATAATAATACATAATAAAATAAAGAAAGTCTGCTTCCAAATTAAATATTGTCCGACTTTTGCATTTAAAAGTTTCATGTATTTTTCAAAATTAAAGGATACTAACGCTAATTAATTTAATTTAAAATACAACTTTTAAAAACTCCATGTTCACTTGGCCTGAACGTTTTCGCTGGGGTACCTCAACTTTCTCGACAGCAATCTAGTGCCTGAAGTTTTGGAACTATAAAAGTGTTATATTGGTAAACAAAAAGAAAAATTAAGACAAGAGTTAAGGAGCACAGCTATGACATAGCCACCGGTAAAATTACAACTGCGTTAACCCATGTAAATAAAAATGAAGAAATAAATATTAAATTTGAAGAAGTCAAAAAACTCACGAATTATCAAAATCATAAATATGCTGCATTCAGACAAACCATTGAAATTTTAAGATTTCGTAATTTGTGTAATGGCAATGATGAGGCAGTATTAGATTGACAATGGCACCACACGCTTAAAAGTAGCGGCTGTCAAGAAAAATATTACAGTTCCGAAACTTCAAGCACCAGATTGCAATAAAAAAAGCTGGGGTACCCCAGCGAACACATTCTGGCAAAGTGAACATGGAGTTTTTAAAGGTTGTATTTTAAATTAAGTTAATTATAGTACTTCATGAAATGTCTTTTTGAAAATTTTGAAAATACTAACGCTATTTCAGAGTTTTTAATCCTCATTAAAGATTATAAATTTGTGTCTTTCATTCAATTTCTGTAATTGGTCAATGTCTGTTTTGAGTGTTGAAAGACTGCTCAAAAGCAGCTGAACTCGAATAATCAGTAACAGTTCTAGCATGATGCATGTCACATAGAATAAAAAACCTACCAAGAATAAAAATAGAAACACTTTGCACGAAGGAGGAATTGGCAATTTTTTTGCCACATTTACATGTTATTATATAAATCTTATTGGTCATTAGTGTTTCAGTGATCTTGTATCTGTTGCTTGGCTTCTACTATGCTTAATAGATCATCTTTATTATATATATATATATATATATAATGTGTGTGTGTGTGTGCATACAGAAGTTTCTAACATTTAAAAGGATTAGATATACAGTATAGTTTAGTTACAGTAAAATCATCTTTAGTTATTATTCATCATAACTTTAACTATAAAAATTGTTTTTTAAATATTCATTAAGTGGGAAAAGGGAGAAGATGTCACAACAAAAATTACAGGAGTAAGAGATATTCAACAATTCTATCTCTTTATTGGTTTTAGAATCTAATAAAGTGAGATTAGAATTCTCATTGACATTTATGTTGTGGATAACGAAAGATAAAAAACTCCAAGGATTTGACAAGGCATCTGATTGCCAATCGTTAGCAGGTGGGGGGGAGGAGAAAAAAAAAAAGTGAACATTATTGAACAATTCTACAACACTTGGCTTGAACATCGGCACATTATGCTTGTGTTTGGCTACACATTTTTATATTTACTGATGAAAATATTGCATTTATTGTGAAATTTAATGTTGCATAATTGTTCAGAAACAAATTGAAAATATCTTTGTATTCATTTTTTATATCAGCAACTTATTTGATATCACTTAAATATACTTTTAGCTTTTGAAACCCAATTCAGACATTTTTCAAAAAAACTCTTTTTAATGTCCATGGATCCTATGCTGAGAAGCATTCAAAAACTACAGTTTGAAGGCCATCTAAATCTAGAGTTTAAAAACTTTATTTTAAGTCAGAGTCTGTAATATCAACTTTATGTGCATATTCTCTTACTACTTTATTTCTGCCTTTTAGTAATTTTTTAGAATTCATCAAAGATGATTCACAAGCAATGGTATTTTTAACCACAAAATAACTTACCCATAAACTGTACTGACAACTTAAATCATGCATTAGAGAAAAAATTTAAAAAAGCATACTTACTTAACTTTGAAAAAAATTACTATAATAATAATATTGCGACATCAGCGGGGTTGCCACAAAAGAAATAGAACAAAAACAGTTGCTTTAGTAGCCTAGAAGCATTAAAATAGTTGCCTAAATAGTAGCCTAGTGACCAAAATACTAGCTTAAATATCACTTGCTAACGATCATTAAAAAGATAAAAACCATATGCATTTTCTTACTGTACAATTTAAATATACAATTAAAAAAAAACCTTCTGAATGTGGAAAAAAAAAAAAAAAAAAAAACTCATTAGGTAATGAGTCATTATGGAAACAAATTTTCCCATAGAATAACATGGGATTTGGTTGTTGAAAATATTAAGTATTGTCCGCACTTAGGAGCTTATGTTTCCTTTGCTGTATTTCTTCTTATATGAAATCAGGATGAGGAAGGACATAACAGGTCACAGGAGTGTACTAGTAGCCATTTGCAATAAGCAAATTGGCCAGCCTAATAGGTACATGCAGTTGCAGGGCCTTTCAGACTCAAAAGCAAAGTAAGCCCGGTGTCATTCAGGGAGCCCCCCTAATCCTATACGAATCATTTGTCCTTTATTATAACTACAGATTTTTATGCAAGCTTAAAAAATGTGACTATTCATCATAAAAATTTTTAAAGAAAAAAAAAAAAGAAACTTAAAAGTTAATTTAGGGCCGAATTCTGGTCAAACGCCACAACTTTACGATAACCAGCTCACAAAGTGGGAGGGATTGCGAGAGAAAAGGGGAAAGCACTGATGTTAGTGATTCAAGCCAAACAGAGCTGATTTCCGCAACTGCTGATGTCAGGAGAGTAAGAAAGGGAAAATTCGAAGAAAATATTCGAATTTCATACAGATATTGTTCATTTTTAACCAATGAGAATCCGTATACAGTTTTAAAGGGACGATCATATAGATTGCTTCTATTTGTTTTTATCGTAACTTTTTTTGGTTTTCATTCTTTAACAATGTGTACATCAGATAAGCATGATAGCCATAACTAATTCCCAAAAAAATTATAATAGGAAAAACAATTAAATAATAATAATAGTAATAGGTTTTATTATTTTCTTTATATAAAAAGGGGAAAAAAATAGAAAAAGAATAATCATTAGATAACCATCTGTGCGTCTGATTTCTATAAACTTTCATTTTATTACTTTATGTAAAAAAGGAGGGGTGGGATATAAAAAAGCATAATAAACATTAAATAACCATTTGTATGTATGATTTTTATAATTTTATGGCATAATATGATGATATGGTATATTTAAAACACAAGTTAATACTATATACTGATTATATTTTCAGATGAAATGCTGTTATTTTATTTTATTTTTGTAAATTAAAAATAGACCCCCCCCCTCCAATCTTTTCCAAATTACATAAATATCTAATGCTTAGTTTTTAATTAAAACAAAATTTGGAGATTAAGTTCAGAAATTTATTTTCAATAACATAAAATCATATTCACCATATTGTAAAATGATTTATAATTTTCCAATTTGTGAGTATGTCCTTTTATTATGTTCTGCAACCAAAAAAAATAAAATAAACAAATTTGTAAGCAGAAAAATAGTATTTATAAAATTTGTGTACTTTTCATTTTATTAATTATTATTTGTAGTAAAAGCATTAAGATTTAATATGTTCTTGTGTTGATTTTTTTTTTTTTTAAATTAAATGAATATTTTTTGCAGATCATTAATATAGAAAAAAAAAATTGAATATAAAATATTATCAAAGCTATTGTAAAATGTTTTTAGTATTTATTATGATCTATTATGCTTACAGTCTGCAAAGTAATTTTCAAGATAAGACAAATTTTATTAACGTCAATTCATTATTTTAAAAATTCTGATTTATTTTATCATTACAAAATTTTATGGGTAATTCATATTCTGATATTATTAATAAAAACCAATAAGAGAAAGATTTTTTAATTCTTTTTTTTTTTTTTTTTATATATTATTTTTAACTGTTACCAAGGACAAAAAAAAAAAAAAAAATCGTTAGATTGGGATTAATTTATAAAAGAATATTAATAATTTTATTATTTTATAAAGTTAATTAAAGTTTTTCAAATGCAGGCATTTAAAGCTTTTAAAAATATAAATATATAAATGCGAAAACTTAAAAAAAAAATTTTGTTTGCTACCTTAGAATAAAATAAAATAAAATAAGAAATAAATATAAATAATAATATATTAATGTAAATCAATTCTTAGTATAAAGTAAAATTGTTCACGCACAAAGAAGAAAATGAAAAAGACATAAAAAGTTTTATAACTAAGTTTCAAGAAAAATCAAAATAGATCTGATTAAATTTCTTAGCTTAACTCATGCTTGAAATATTCATCTATATCAAGATGATTATATAAATATACAGTGAACTGTCGAGGGAACAAAACTAAATTAATACGAAATTAATTAATTAAATAAATAAATAAAAGATAATTTTAAATAATAGATGTAGATTTGAAGCAAACAGCTATTTCTTTAGTTAGTAATAAGAGACATTACTGTGAAATACATGAATATAATACTTTGAAAGTTGTCTTATCTTGAAAAATATGTTATGAAAACACTAATAACAATAAAACATAAGATACAAAAAATACCGAAAATATTTCACATACCAGTATTTTAACTATGTTTCATGAACTATCTTTTCAACTGAAAAAGGTTATTTCTCGCTTTACGTGTATCCTTTTTTTCTTTCTTTTTTAATCAGAAGAAATACATACTTTAATAATAGTATTAATTATCTTCAATCAATACTATTTATAAAAACTGTATAGAGTACACAATTTACCAAGCGCTTTGCACGTTTGTTATGGCCGTCATTGCTCTTACAAGAGTATTACGATAGCTTTCTACTGGCCGCAAATTGAGCCATGTGATAATCGCATCTGCGAGAGAAGAATGTTGCGCTTGTTTGACTTGACTAGGAAAATTCGTTTTTGTCCGCGACTTTGTGGTAAAAACGCAGGTGCAAGCCGTAAGTGTTTGGCTGGAACCTGGGACATAGTCTAATTTTTATGCAAATGATGTCAGAACAATAATTATGTAACATATAATGCTAATTCTAAATTAATTTGACATGATGCAAAAAGGAAATGACATTCAAAAGTGAGTTTTGTAGTTTAAATAAAAGTTTCATAAAAAAAGAGAAAGTTCTTGGGCAAAAAATTGTTTTAAAAAGTGAATTTGGGGGCCCCTCATGTAAATTCTTGAGTGAGCCCGGGCTTTGCGGGCCTATTCAATAAACAGGCCCTCGGTACATATGTCATGTCTGGTGCTATTTCTACATTCTCATTGGATGTTCCACCTGCTTGTGTGTCAACATCAGAATATACCATACTTTAAAGTGGTAAATAAAAATAAATAAATGGTGAAAAAGTTAAGATATGGGGTTGTTTATAAAATGAATAGAAAATATTTCTTTCTGAAAGATTTTTTAATATTTCTGGAAGAATTTTGCAAAAGGTGAAAAATAGTCTCCCAATAGTTGTATTTTTGTAAAAATAATTGCTTTTTCAAACTTTTTGGGTCAAAAAAGTTGCCATAGTCTCCTCAGGCTGAAAATAGTTGCAAATAGTTGCCTTTTAGTAGCCTGTGGCAACCCTGCATCAGCAAAATATTTTATTTTCTGTTTAACATTGCAAACATAACACTATTTTTTTTTTTTTTTTTAATATTTAGGCTTTTTCACTAACAAATTTTCTTGAATCTTATATACAGACATGTCATGTTCCTATGATCACGTTCATTAATCTGTTTTATTTCTTTCAATGAACTTAAAAAACAGTTAGAAAAGATAGTAGCTAAGCTTTGATAAAGAGCACTCATTGACGATTTGTTACACACAGGGCTGTCACTCAATAAAGACTCCAAAAATAGTCGCTTTAGTTGCATTACATATGAAAAATAGTTTCCTAAATAAGTCTCCTAAAGCAGAAAATAGTTTTTTTTCTAATCCTCACCCCCCCCCTTTTTTTTACCCAATATTATATTATGATTATACAATATAGAACCCATTAATAAGTACAAAACTTTGAATAAACACCATAAAATGCAACAACTCTCAACAACTGTTTTAGATCAAAAGAAAACATGACCCTTTGTCAGGCAAACAAAGTAGGTACAAGTACTGCATTGCAAACAAAGCCGCTTTGTTTGCATTGCTGCACTTGTGAAAGGTGTAGACAATCGGGGAAAACAAGGAAATCATGGAAAAATCAGAGAAATTTATCAATCCGAAAATATCAGGGAATACTTTAAACAATACTATTCCATGAAGTGACTTAATTTAATAGTTACTTAAAAAATACAACCTTTTAATTTCTTCATGTTCATTCTTGGTAGACTAGATTCGTCTGGGGTGCCCCAGCTTGGTCACCAAGAAGGTAGTGACCAAGCTGGGGTGCCCCAGACGAAACTAGTCTACCAAGAATGACCATGAAGAAATTAAAAGGTTGTATTTTTTAAGTAACTATTAAATATCAGGGAATAATCAAGGAATTTCATAGAAAATACTCAAAAATCATGGAACTTTTCATTTTTGCCTTACAAACATGACTGAAGGATCCCCAAATGGGTGACATCTTAGCACACTGAGGGCGGCTTTTCTATTTTAGTTGAATCTCAACAAGTCAACATTAAAAAAGAACCTTTTTTTTTTTCCTATCATAAATATTCTGAATGTAACAAAATGAGGAATAATTTTATGTTCTGATGTTAATATATTGTGCAAATTTTGAACTTTTAGTTTTTACTTCATTTTTCTTTCTGTGCATGTCAACAACAAAAAAAAAGATTGAGATATTTTTGTCCATCACCAGTATAGTTTTTTGAATTGCAATGGTTTGTGAGCATGTTAGTATATTACATAAGGGTGCAACACCCAAAATTATGGAATGTATGTAATGGAAATCTGTGAAAATTGGTATGGGAGATCTTGGTAAAATCAGGAGATTGCTGTATCTCTGAATTTCTGCAGCCACTCTGTCATCCTTACTTCATCCTCTGGTCATGTTTTCTTTTGACCCAAAACAACTGATGTGAGGTCATACATTTTATGGTGTTTATATAATTGTTTGTACTTATTATTTTTAAATGCCAGCTCTTTTGTACTTTCTTATAATTGGGCACATTATCCAGAACCCACTAGACTAAAAGTATTCCGGATTTCAGAATTTTCTGGATTTTGGAACTTTTTCCATTATTTATTTCCCTGAATTATAAAACATAATTCAATAACTAATTGGCAATTATTTGCATCTAGTTGTAACTACATGTAAATTTTTATGAAATTCTGTGCCATATTTCTTCAGCTAGAGCTGTCACAAAATATTAGTTACACTCAGACAGGTATTTTCTAAAAATACTTAAATCGTATGCTAGAACTCTCAAAATAAGCAAATAAGTAAAAAATATTTACAAATCAAATACTTTCTTCTATCGAATATAACAGAAAGTAAAAAATAACTGTAATACATAAACACGCACACATGCACATTACTGTTGATGCCACTCACCATCAGCATTGTGGCTGCCCTATTATTGTTTCCACTAAATGTGAATGATAACTTGATCATAAGAGCAAAATGCTAAATAATAATTCTTTTAAAATCTCCCTTCCCTTTTCTTCTTTTTTTTTTTTTTACTTATATTGAACAAAACTGTCTTGTCGAAAAATTAAAAATCCCTGGAAATCAATCATTGAATAAAATCCGAAAGTTTTTATATGGTTAGATGTGAATTTCTGGGATGTCTCAGACCACAAACACTCCTGATCAATGAGAAAAATGAATTATGTTTTAATTTTCAATTTTCACAATATCTAATAAAAAGCTTAATAATTTTAGTTTTTTTTTTTTTTTTTTTTTTTTAAGTAAATAAAACTTTGGTTTTAGATGACAAATATTTTTAAAATCATAAAAAAAAAAAAATATTTCACATAAACTTGTATTATGGGTATTAATTTATTGGAAATACTATGGAGCTACATGAAAACTGAAATATAAAAGCTGACCCTAATAAAATTAAGTAAATTAAAATAGGATAAATAAATCAAAGCGGAGGGACAGTAGCCAAATGAATGGGACATTTCATTCTGCAGTAGGGACGAGTGATCAGTAAACTTCATTCATTTAAGCATAAATACAGTATGAGGCTACAGTAGAAATTTATGAGAACTAACATGTGATGGGGAACTGAACAGAGTCCACTTATGCCAACTACTTTTTATTTGATCAGCCGAAAATTTCAGGAAATTCCAGGCTATATTGTCATAATTTCTTGGAGCACAAACTCTCCTGGAGTTGATTTTTAGAAAAATATTTTTAAAACCCCATGGTGATCTTATGGTCTAATTAAATATCACTTTAAAATGAAATTATGCAGTATAATCCTGTAAAATTGGCAATATATTGCATAATAGACCTTTTTCCAAAGTTACATAGGTCATCTATTGATTTTAATTACAATATTCCCCATATACAAAAAGAAAGATAAATATATATATATATATATATCAATAAAAGCAATATTACATTTTTCATATTACTTTATTTTCATTTACATTAACTTTTTATTCATATAATAAAAAGTTATGAAATTATGAATTCTCAAATATTACAAAATATATTTCAATTACCATAGCAGTTCATAACACCACTCACGAGGCGAGTATTGATTGTTTCTCCATTTCTTTCTTTTTCAATAAGTTTTAAAACAGAACTTGTGACCTATATAGAAAAATTCAGTTACAAGAATTTATTTTATTTACTTGCAAAGTTAAATTTATCAGAATCTGTTAATTCCTAATAGATATACAGTTAAACAAGGATTAATTGTAAAATGTATTTGAATTAAAATATTTTACACCCCTGTTATACTTTAAAATATCGTCAATTTAAAATGATTACACCTAACACGGTTCACACTGAAATGTTTTTTAAAAATTCTCTGAATTTTTAGATTATTTCTAAGAAAATATTAGTAACACATTATGTAACCAGATAAGCAGTTATATGGTACCAGTACAAAAAACCCTTAACGGCTTAAAAGTTTGTGGCGTACTTTATGGCTATAAGAATTTGAAATATGAATCTTAAAAATAATGATATCAAATTTTAAGTGGCGCTTTGCAATTAGTTAAAATATACATAGATTTTCTTATTTGATCATTTTCCTTCTTTTATTTATTTATATTTATAAAGCAAACGTAATATTTTTAACTTCAAGATTAGACAGATATATAAAATACACTCACCGATGCTTTTTCATTCGCATTTCAAATTCAAAATAACAGTTTTAAAAGGAATAATATAAAAATTCCTGTGGCGCCTCAGTGTTATTTTAAAAGATTTGTTTTTAGATTCCATTAAAATTACTTTTGTTTTGTCTAATAAAGTATATTTACACATTTAAACAGTGCTTTTAATTTTCAAATATACTGTCAAATAATTATACTTTCACTGAGTTTGCATTATAAATTAAAATTATTTATTTCAATAAATTGATTTATCTTTTGCATCACGCTATCCAAAACATAGTATCGTAGTATCCAACTAAGTGAAAATTTGCGCAAAGAGGTAGTGTGACGTAGAGAAAACATTTATACAAATTTTACTTGCAGTTTTGGATATTTTAACTAATGGCAAAGCGTCACTTAAAATTTGATATCATTAAGACTCATATTTCAAATTCTTACAGCCATAAAGTAGCGGCGTCACAAACTTGTAAGCCATTAAGGGTTTTTTTGTACTGATATCATTATTTTTTAGGGGTTATTGATCAAAAAATTAATACAAGTCCTTCTTATAACAAAAATATGAATTTATTTTGTTTTTTAATAACTTTTATTATATTTTAAAAGTAAATTATTTGTTTAAATAGACTGTATGATATTATTAAACTAAATATAACAATATTTTACTCAAACTTAACATAAAATATACTCTTTAAGGTAAGTAATAAGACATTTTCTTGTTTAAGCATGGTGATTTCTTTGCCAATTTTAGTTTAAAACATGCCCACACTCCGTGTAACGAAACAAAAATGCTTTTTATTTACATTTAGATTATCCTGAAAATCTTATAGATTGACAATATTTTTACTAATTTTGCGATATACTCGAACTTTAAAAGAATATTTTTTCAATTCGGCTTAAACACGGGTTTGCTATTTTGGGCAAATTCTTGCAGGGAATAACATACTCTCAGCTTACATATGGATCAGCTTACATTCGGAAATATACAGGGTTTTTTTTTTTTTTTTTTTCAGAAAAAAGAAAAAAAAATTTATGTTAGGAAACTATCAAATGCATCGTCTTAAGGTGAGAAAAAAAATTATAAATCTTTTTTGAAAAAATTTTCCAGCTATGGAAATTTGCATATATAGGTAGTAAATTATAGTAATACAATTAAGTATATAAAAAATTCATTAAAACTAACTTAAAAAAAATCAGAATTTTAAATTTTTTGAAAATTTCTATGTTTCTTGCTAATTATTATTATTTTTTTTTAATTTTTCCTCTTCACTTTAGCATTATTTTGGTTTTAAAATATATATTATATATATTAAGTATTACTTTGCGAATTCAATGGAAGGTTAATTTTTAAAATTATGTTAAATGCTGAAATTTCAATAAGAATTTTTGGCATTCAAACATTTTTTTTTTTTTTTTTTTTAATCTGGAGTGACTGTATTCCACTTTCTTACCATTAAGTAATTAACGGTGGTTTAAGTAAATTAAAATAAGACAAATCTTTAAATAAACAAAAGGGAAAATTATAATAGGATTTTTGAGCACTTTTCTCCATTGTTAAATTTTATGTTACTGCACTTCAAATAATTTAAGCCTATAGATCATAATGATGAAGAATTTTTTGTTGTGTCCCTGTAAAAATCTATCAGGGCTAGATTAACCAATCTTTATAGTTTGTGCGACAGTGAGTTATAACATACGTATAAATTTTCAGCTCAACCAAATAAGGGGTTAAGACGCTACCACCCTTAAAGCAATTTGTGCCTATAGGCCATAATGATAATTTTTCTTTGTGTCCTTGAAAAAAAAAAAAAAAAAAAAAAAAAAAAAAAAATAGGCCCATAGATTCACCAAAATGAATAGTATTCATGCAATAGGAACCTATAACATACATACCAACTTTCAGCTTGAACAAAGCATTTAGGTGCTATCGTGTTCACTCACATACATACACTACACACACACACTCACACATATACATACATCATCATAAAAATTGCAAAAATGAACTCTGGGGACCTCAAAACATACAAAAACACCAAAATCTCTCAAAGTCAGATTTTTGACATGATTACAATATTTTCCTTACATATGTATGTTCGGAAAGTAAAAATAATTTATTAACGAACCCACAAATAGCCAGGTATTTTAGAAAGTATTGTTAAACTTATAATAATATAAAATTGAGATATAAAGTTAAAATTAATTAGCAGAGAGCATTTTTAAGCAGTAAAGAAAATTTTATATATATATATATATATATTTAATTATTATTACTATTATTTTAAATATAGTTTGAGAAAATTTAATGTATTTAATATTACATTTCAATGCATATAAAGACAATTTTTTTTATACATTTAAGGCAGTAATTTACAAAAGAAATACATACTATCCATCATCCCCTTAATTAAAATAATTCAAAATTGCATTATGTAAATTTATAAAATTTAGTTCAACAAGTAATGCAAATACCTCAAATTTTTATCGTACAACATTAAAACATGCTATTAATTATAACCCAAAATAAAAGAACATGATGCAATATTTAATAGCACAGTAATTTTATTCATTGGGTAAAATACTTATGACACTTTTTAATTATCAATCAAGTATGATTTAGTAGAGCTTTTTTTTTTTTTTTTTTTTTTTTTTTTTAAGTAAGATTTTGTAAAATTTTTATAACTTAAAAAATGCATTAAGTAGTTCGCCTTAGAATATACATATTCCTGTATTCGAATTTTTTTTTTTTTTTTTTTTTTTGTAAAGATAATAAATATTATTTTTTTTTTTTACTTAAATAGAAATAATTAACATTCAAACAGACAATATGCTTCTAAGAATTATTTTTAACGATGGGAGACATCTAAGCTAAGCATTTTTTTTTTTTTTTTAACAATTTTTTATTTCTCTAAATATTACTACTGCATTGTTAAAATATACCAAGCATAAAATTTGAGATTTTTGACATGACATTTTAAACTGGTTTAAACCGTCAAAATCCTGCCAACCCTGATTTTACGCAATTAACGTTATTACCATACATAACAGAAATTCCACAGTTAATAAATGTATCAGAACAATTCTGAGTGAAATATAATCAAGAGGTAGTCAAGAATCCATTTCAAACTCTGAATGAGAATGATATAGCAAGCAAAATTTTATATATTTGTTTTATCAAAGGAAAACTTTAACCATTTATAGAATAAATTTCATTTGAGTAAATTGTACTGATCATATATCAATTAGGGTAACTCAGTTGGGTTGGTAGAGCATTTAAAAGTTAATAAGTATCTATAAAATAAAGAAATAAAAAGAAATAACATTCATTCTATTTATAATGAATGAAAAATCTAAAAAAAAAAAAAATAATAATTTTAGCTTTCAAAAATTTGGAAGATAATTATGATTTCAATCAATAGATGGCACTATCACTGTTCTGCTGAATAGCCAACCATGAATGTGAGACTTATTTGGCTTTAAATTCTTCTAAACATACTTTAAATATGAGATTTTATGCATATGTTTCAATACAATTTTTTTTTTTAATTTGAAAAATAATTTTGATTTCAATCAATAGATGGCACTATCACTGTTCTGCTGAACAGCCAACCATTAATCTTAATTGGCTTTAAATTCTTCTAAACATACTTCTAAATATGAGATTTTAAGCATATGTTTCAATACATTTTTCTTTTTTTTTTTAAATTTCATTAAGAAAATGTGCATTTTAATTGTATTGAATAAAATTATTGTAGCCAAAATCTCTAGAATGTAGTTGATCAAAGCATAAATTCGGCTGCTTATCTGGGTTGGTTAAACAGATTGCATCTTATGGTACAATTGTATCGTTTTCACAAAATTTAACCATAACTGGTCATGTTAAAGAAATATTAAATATTTTTAAAAACCTAATTTTTTTAAAAAACTAGTGATGAACAGCTACAAATAGAACTTTCAATGGAAACACCAAATAAATAAATTGCTAGTCATCTAATCTCATTATAACAAACAATGCTTAAAACATGCAATATATATTGTTAATAAATAGAATTTTAAATATGTGTAATACAAAAAGAATGAATAGGATATATAAAAGGATATAAAAGAAATAATATTAAATTCTAAAAGAATTAACATTAAATTAGCAAAATATCTATTTACTAGATTTAAAGTAACTCATAGTGCCCCCTGTAATCTTACTTTCCCAACATAGCATTTTATAACAGAAGAATTTGTTTTAGTTGAGTAAGTGAAATCTTCTCTTTGCATGGTAGTTGCATAACTAACGCAGATACATTTTTTCAGGAAACTCAATAACCTCCGAGTTGCGTTTCAAGTAGCTGATTAGCCAATAAAAAATTATAAAATTCTAGAAATGAGCAAAACATCCTTCTATAGAATAAACAAGGAATTATTGAAAAAAAAATGCTGTGCAATCTGCAAGATAATGCTTTTTTAGAATATTTTAGTAGCTAAATAAATCTCGCTGGTCATGTCTCTCTATATAAATAGCAGGGCTGCCAACCTCTGGGAGTGCTAAAGTGTAGTTAAAAAGCAAAAAAAGTGTAGTTTTAAGCTACAAAGTGTAGTCGCTAAAAAATTAGAAAATACTTAAAATATAAATAAGCATAAAATCTTTTGTTTACATTATGACTTACTTTCTGAAATTTATTGATTTTTAATAATCAAACATTCAAAAATAATAGAAATTTTATCCAAATTTACCTTTTATATTAACATGGATACATGAAAATACACTAATTCTAATATAATACACTAGTATGCAGGGTTGCCAACTTTTCAAAAACAGTTTGAGGAGTATTCAGAGAAATTTTGAGGAGCATTTCGGCTACTTTGAGGAGCAATTTTAAAAATTAAAAAAGAAAAAGAAAGAAAGAAACTACTAACAAAAATAAATTAGCAATAATCATATGAAATTAGGTGAAGAAAAAAAAAAGGTAAGATGTAGGTATGCATCAAATTTTTAGTTATTCAGTATACTGAATATTCATTACTCAGTAATAATCAAACATTTAGTGCATGCCTATTCAAAAGAAACTTGTTTAATTACAAGAACAAGACAATTGATGTGAAAATAATTTCAATGCTATACTTCAAACAGATACAAAAATTGGATTTTTTTAAACAAAATCTTAAATTTTTGGAGTAACAAAAGTCAAAATAATGAACAATTTTAATAGTTTAGATATTAGAAAATTTAATAAAACTGAATCTACAATAAAATAATCATTGTTATTAAGGATGGAAAAGGATTGAAATTGTACAACATTAAATTCAATTTCAGTGCAAACTGACAGCCATCAACTTTTCTGAAACTTTTTTTTTCCCCCTTAAGATTATTGCTAAATATACCTAAAAAATCGAGTTTCCGTAGAGGGGGGGGGGGGAGGTAGAATTACGTTTTTATCATTAATTAAATAAATATGCTATTTTTCTCGTATTTGACAGAATTCGCAATATTTTTTCGACCGATTGCCGAAATTCGTAATTGTTTCACTGCAAATTTACAAAATCTACGTTTAATAGCAAATAATTGCTAATATATACTATAATTTTGCTCTAATTGATAAAATTCACTCTTCTTTAAAGGTAAATCCTAAAATACGCGATTATTATGTGGCCGATTGCCGAAACACGCTATTATTTAGCTACTAATCTATGCAAAATACGTTCATCTAAAAGCTGAATCTTAAATACTCAACTATTTTGCCACTAATCAGTGAAATTTCCTTATTTTTTTTTTTTCTTTTTCAAAGTGTAATCTCGGAAATCGGGAATAATTTTGAAGTAGTTTTCGCTAATACGGGATCGCTTACCCACTAATAATCAAAAATTTACGTTTTATATTCTATCATTTGGCTGCTAGCCAATAAAGGTTTTTTTTTTTTTTTCCCAGTTGATTTCAGTAAATCGCGATATTTTTGTAGCCGATGACGGAAATACGCAATCATTTCACCGCTAATTAACAAAATTTATGTTTAATCGCTGAAAAAGGCTTTATTTTGATGCTAATCGATGAATTTCTTGCTTTTTTCAAACATGATTTACATTATAAGTATAATTTTGTGGCTTTTTATAGAAATACGGAATTATTTTACAGCTAATTTTTAAAATTACGTAATCGTAAACTAATTGCTAAAATAGATGTTATTTTTCTAAAAATGTCTAATTATTTAGTCATAAATCAGCTTTTTTTTTTTAATTACTGAAATGTCATTTTTTGCGGCTGATTTATAAAATACGCAATTTTCTTGTGCTATTTTTGTGATGAATCCATTTTAAATCCGACGATTTTTGTGAAAGTCCCATTTTCAGATATGAAAATTTTTTAGAATCACCCACGTACTATAAAAACTAAGTTATCGCGTATTCAGTTATCCTAAGAAAAAGCACAGGAAATATTCTTTTTCTTTCTCCAACGGTAGATACTTGGTACGATAAAGTTCGAAATTTTCCATGATTTTTTCAGAAACTTGTATATTAAAACACTTAAGAAAGTTTCCTATTACAGAGGACAATTCCTCCGTTAAAGTCCGACTTTATACTGTTTTCTCCAAAACTCGCGTGATTAAGGCTTCAGACACTTTAGAAAGTCTCCCACGGAAGATAGCACTTCCTGGTCTTAGTTTCCTTGCGTTGTCAATCGGACTTAAAGTTCAGTAACTTTGAATCCATTATTTTTATCGATAAATAATTAAAATAAACAATTTTTTTCGTTAGAAAGTATTGTTTTTTAGCGACTTATTAAGCATTAAGATAACTGAAACATTGATAGAGTTTAAATGAAAATCAAAATACAGCATAATCACAGCCATGAAGATAATCATAGCATTCGGTTTCTTTCTCCCCCCTCCCCCCCTTTCAGCTTGCGGTGTCTGTGCTTGCGGTTTTAATTAAGCACACTCTCAGCTAATGTAAACAAATACTTGTTCTCGTTCTGAGTCAGCAATATTTCGATTGCTAGCAAGTGCCTAGCAGTAGAATGTTTTTTTTTTTTTTTTTTTTTTCTTTACTATTTATTTATGAGTATTTACGATGAAGCATGTGGTTCTTCAACTAGATTGTAAAAGTTAGATTTGTTATTTTTATATTTTCAAGAAGCACTTTCATACATAAAAAATAAAATTCAAAGAATAATGTTTTATGCGGCAACTGTTGGAAATGCAAAATTAAAAGTTGATAAGGATTGGATTGCGATGGAAAAAAAAAAAAAAGAAAAGAAAGAAAGAAAAAAGATAGTTTTTTTTTTTTTTTTTTTCCCCAGTGTCTGCCACTATTCAGTTTTATATTATACTTTTTTAATCCGTGGTGAAATCGGAGTTCGCTCATTGTAAACAAGATGACGATGGGGAAAGGAAAAGCGTAGCTTTAAGTATACGATGCGTAGAGTGTAGTAGAAGCAGGCTAAAGCGTAGTTACTACGCCAATTGCGTAGTTGTTGGCAGCCCTGAAATAGGTACCTCGTCAGTCAAAGAAACATCTGAATTTACGGACGCACATGCCTTGATATGCAAATTGACACACTAATAAAGAGGAATAGACTTTGAATATATCATCATTTTATCAAATAATATGACTGCTTCTCCAATACATTATATACATAAATGATTTTTTAAAAATATTAAATTTACCTGCTTATGGAGAGGCCGAAACAAGAAATCCCTCCACGACACAAGAGCAAGCTATAAAATTTGTTTGAATGCATAAATAATAACACTAATAATACAAAATATATAAATGAGACACAATATAAAAATATTTTAAATAGAAGTAAAAAGAGGTCTTATTTAAAGTTACAGATCAAGATTTAGTCTTAAATTGAATCCTTAAATCACCCATGTAATCTAACTTTTAAAGCAAAAAACTTTATAACACAAGAAATGGAAAAAGGCCAAAATTTTACGACAGAAAATGCTGAACAAAAGTATTTTAGAATATCGAAGTTATTCATTACATAAAATTAAAGGAGTTTTTTTTTTTTTTTTTTTTTTTTAACTGAGATGCAGATATTAATGGAAGCCTATCCACCAATAAAAGTTAACAATTCCTATATTTGTAAAGCAGCATTTAACCATAGCAGCAAGACATGGAAATATTCATACAAAATGGATGAACCTCAGTAAGAGCAAATTTCAACACAGTCAATTACTAATGAAAGGGTAGCTCCTAGTACATATGTCTACATAGTTAATTTTAATTTGATGAAATTTTATTCTTATTGGTCTATGTGGTTTCAGTGGTCTTAAATCTGTTGCTCGGCTTTTGCTACATTTTAAAAAATGATTAATATATTTGTTGTTTTACTTTATTGATTCGTTTGTTTTGCAGGCTGTTAATTAATGGATCTGGTTTCTTTACATTAGTGTATTTCAATCACTGATGATTTTTTTTTTTTTTTTATCTTATTGGTCATTGGTGTTTCACTGATCTTGTATCTGTTGCTTGGCTTCTACTATACTTAATAGTTCATCTTTATTTTATATATATATATATATATATAAGAACATCAAACTTAACCCTTAAAAGCATCATACAACAATACTGACAAGGAAGGTCTTCTTAAAGCACATACTGAGAATATTGTGAAAATAAATTACAAAAATACTACTTACATACGTAATACAAGATCAGTCAAATTTATCAGAAGAATCCCACAAAAAAAAAAAAAAAAAAAAAAAAAAATCTACAAAAAATGAAATACTTTTGAATATTTCACACAAAAAGAAAGAAGTGCATGCGATTTGGCAAGCAACATCCTTTCCCACCAAATACAAGTAATTTTAATGCATTTAAGAATTTCTTGCAAAACAAATCTTTCTGAATAGCATAATAGTAAATATAGTTTGAAATTAATTTCCTGTTTCTCATACAAGCTTGCACATTATATGCATGTAGCCTTTTATTAAAAGTTATTTCATTTTAGCTTTACATTTTATTTTATTTTTTATCTTGCGAGCTGCAAATAAACTTTCTGTCAAATAGACATGTAAGTTATACGTATCTTTAGTTTTTTAATTGGTAATTGAAAAACCTTCTGTATTTTGCAAGTTGCAAATATTTACTTTTAGCTAATGTTTAAAATGAATTTTACAATTTGTAAAATTAAATCTTTTATTAAAGACAATGTCTTTGGAAATTAACACATACAATGTTGTTTAGATGCAGCATAAATAATGCACGGAAAAAAAATGTCACTCACAAATGTTACAGAAAAAGAAATTACATTAAAAAAGCCACACTGTTGAAATATTCAAAAATATACAGATGGTTGACAAAATAATGTGAACACTTTCGCTTTTTTACATTTTGTTAAATATCTTGAAAAGTTCTTTAGGAATCATCTTGAAACTTTGGTAGCGTAAAGAACATGTTATACCTCAGATTTTTCAGTAAAAGTTGTAACATGAAAAGGAATATGAGACCAGTAAAAAATTAAAATCTTTTGGATCACCCTGTAAAAGGTAATACATTAAATGTGTTTTGGCTGTAGCACGTGATTATGGGGACTTTTCTCATTATCTGTATAAAATTTGATACTGGCTACCACACATATTCATGGAGATATAAAATTTTCTTTAAAAAAATTGCAAAAACAATTTCAACTTTTTAAATTATAACACGTAGGGTATTAGACCCAGTGCAAAGCCACTTTCAGAAAATATGGCATACTACATTAGACACAGCATACAAAATGAAAAAATGTTAAATATCTTACGAAATATGAGTACTTTTACTAAATAATTTTTAACTATGTACATGCAAGCTTTATTAAAAATTTCATTCGCATAATTTAATACTCAAAGGTATTGAGCAACTTACATGAACACCACAAACAAATATGTAAATTCAAAACGTTACGAGAGATAGAATAAACAGAATTTAAGTTCTTCTAAAGAAAAATTAAAGATGTTAGGGGGTTTTATAAATCTTTATTTACAATCAGCAAAAACACTGTAGTATCATTGGGCATTGATTGAATCAAAGTAAAAATTTGAGTAAAACCCCTTATAGTTTAACTGTTATTTTGAGAGAACTGAAATTCTGTTCATTTTACCTCTCATAACGCTTTGAATTTACATAATATCTGTTTGGGGTTTTCATATAAGTTGCTCAATACCTTTGGCTATTAAATTATGCAAATGAAATTTTTATAAACTTGTGCATGCATAGTTAACAATTAGTTAGTAAAAGTGCTCGTATTTCGTAAGATATTTAACATTTTTTCATTCTGATTGCTGTATGCTGTGTCTAATATAGTATGCCATATTTCCTTTGCACTGGGTCTAATACCCATGTGTTATAATTAAAAAAGTGGAAATTATTTTTGTAATTTTTTAAAGAAACTGTTAAATCTCCATTAATATATGTGGTAGCCTCATAAAGTTTTATACAGATAATGAGAAAAGTCCTCACAATCACATGCTACAGCCAAAATGCATTTAAAGCATTACCTTTTACAGGGTGATCCAAAACATTTTGATTTTCGTTTAATTTTTTACTGGTCCTCTTTTCCTTTTCATGACGCAACTTTTACTGAAAAATATGAAGTATAACATGTTCAAGATGATTCCTAAAGAATTTTTCAAGATATTTAACAAAACGTAAAAAAGTGGAAGTGTTTACATTATTTCGTCAGCCATCTGTATATGAGTGTGTAAAATATGAAAAATTTTAAAGCATTCTTGATAATGCATATCCTTCGTCTAACGAAATATCGCAAAATTCCTATGAAAATGAGTATACTACCAAATTGCCTCTTAAATATGTGAAAAATCAAAATAAACATATTATAAGACTATAAGAAGAAAACTGTAGATAACTGGTGTAATGTGAATTATAGAAATTAATATTGCAGTTTAAAAAGTGCCTAAACAAAGTTTAAATATGTAAAAAAATTACATGAATTGTATCATAAAATATTTTCTCTTGGGGGATGGAGGAGAATTACATCTTCTAATGAAGCACCTTTCAATAATATCAAAGCATATGCTCATATAAATAAATTTGTTTTTCTGTATTTTTGTTAATCCAAAGACCTGTTTTACTACTCCTGCTAAAATATTATTATTTAAACTCATTAAGAGCTTAAAAATTTAAATTCTTTATAATTTTAAATTAAAATTTTATTTAAAGTTTGAATAAATTAACAAAGGATACATAGTTCAAAAATTGCAGTTATACAAATGTAGTTTTTTTTTTTTTTTTTTTTTTTTTTTTTTAATTACACTGATTTAAATTAATTTGGTAAGTAGAGTTTAAAAAGTTATTTGGTAAATTTTATCTAACCAGTGAAAAAAAAAAAAGTAAATTACTATTTAGAAAAAAAAAAAAAAAAATAGTGCTGTAAATTTTCAATATTAATGCGTAATCTATACTGAAATCTGAGGCTTATATTTATGTTAAAAATAATTTTTATCAATTTAAATTTTGATCTAAATTACTAGTTGTGAAATCGGTATTCTTTGAAAACACAAAATAGTGCATTGATAAGAGATTGCTGTTTATCAGTTTCATTTCATATTCTTTTAAGTTTATTATACAATATAAATAAACGTGCATGCTGTTTTACTTTAAGCCATAATATTTAAAGCTCAAGTAAAACTTAAACTTTGTTTAAGTTTTTCACGTTAAACTAAACTTAAATATATATGTCAAAATAGTAGTTATAAAAGTGTATTAATTTAAACTTTGTTTAGTATGAAATGAAAAACATTTTTCTGTTATGAGTATTTATCGAAAAACCACTTTGCATCAGTTTTCATTGAGTCACCAATGAGCCATAAATAGTCAAGAATTGGGCAATTTCAATATTTTGTCACGGACAGTAAAGTGATTCCACTGAACTTGTTTTTATGAACATAACTTCATGAGGAGAGAATAATTTAAAAAAAAAATTGTATGCACCTATGGAAACCTTTCTCGTGAGACATATAAAAAAAATTATATTTTGGTGTTTCCTAGTAGAATAAAAGATCATTGCAGTAGTGCTGGTTTCAATAAATATTATATTTAAAAAAAAAAAAAAAAAAAAACATGCATTTAAGGGTTGAATAGCCACTAAGTGAGCCACTATTGGCTAATTCCAAGCTTCTTTTTGTTCTAAATTTAAAGCAAAAATATATTTTTATCTAAAGTCTCATCTATCCTATGGATATAGGTAACATGCTATAACACTAATAATACTTTATATAACGCAATATATAAAATTATTTCATATTTTGTTAGGATGAAAGAAAAACATAAAACGTAGACGCATTGAAAAGAAATATGTGTTGCATTTAGATTTATAAAACATGCACTTTTTCCTATTTGAATATTGAGTTTTAAATAAATTTTTACATAATAATTTAAATACTCTAAAATTTTGAAAGATTTTTCCAAAATCTATTAGTTACTAAATCACATGAATTAGAAATATTTGATTTAAAAAGGAAAATAGAAAAGGGTTATTAATTTTTTAAATATTTCATTAAAATAATAGTAAATATTTAAAATTTAAAACAATATTTAAATTTATTTACATCATTTAAATAGCAACATTTAATAAAAGTCTGGATAACGATATAACAAAGATAATTTAAATAAAAATGAAATTTTAATATACAACTTATGATGTGTATCTGCAAAAATTGTGGATATATAATGTTTCACCATTTAAGTTGCTGATAAAAAACTAGGGACAGACCGGATATGGATTTTACCGGATACGGATATCCGATTATAACTAAGCCCTCACACTTAAGACATTTCTCTTCTTCTTACATATATATTGAATTTGAAAGTCTTTTACTTACTTTTACTAGAAAGAATTTAATTTTATTAAGCCTTTAGTTATTTTTTCCTCCTTTTAAAATTTCTCATATTTAATTACATGCTGCTCAACATTTATCATTGATCTTTGTTTACTTTTTATCGTTGCCATTTTCAGTAGTTCTAATGTTTCTATTTTTGCTGTTGCCATCGCGTCATAATTATTTGATTTAATTTACTTGAATGTCGGTTTTTGCCACAAGGGAGTGTCATCATCGATATTTCAGATGTTATCGATGTTTTATGCAAATATGACATTCTGTGGGTAGTATAAAAGAATGCAATGTCTATCGTAGTTTGGCAGTTGCGCAGCTGAACAATAGCAATGCTGGTTAATCAGTAATGAGGGTTGTTTTTGATGGTGAGCTGGCCTCACATAGTTATTTTTAAATGCTTTCTTTTATGAGGAGGTTTTTGAAATATGTTTAAATGCCTAATTTTAGTTTATTCAAAGTTAATTATAAAATAAAATCTTTCTTTTTTTCAAGAGATTAAGTTTACAGAACTTTCTTAAAAGATAAAGATGAGACCTTTACTTCACATAAAATCTTCATTTAAACTCACTGGTCAACCTGGCGACTGTGGGATGTAAATTCTTCATGTCATTTTTCCCTCACTGGTCAACAGGGTGACCATACAATAAAGTTTATTGATTCATCGTATTCTAAGTTTCGTCGTTCTAGTTCAGTGGTCAAGATGGCAACCCTGATGTTCGTTCAATATTAATTAAATTAATTAACATCTGCATGCAGTTTTCTACTTTTATAAATATATATTTTAATTAAGTTTTTTCATTTTCTATGGTCATCTGGTGACCTAGAAATATTACATTGCTTTCTTTAGTGTTTTTTTTTTATCATAATAAAAATGTAAATTTAATCTGACTTTATTCTGTCTATTTTTTGTTTTCAAGATCTTTATTATCGAATGTTTTTTTAAAGAATATTTTCTTATCAAGTTTGACATCAATTTTTTTGTTACCAACTGATATGAATTGTGATGACAACTTAAATTATGTTTCTATATTGTTGAATCTAATTATTGTTACATACTAATGTTTTGAATAAATTTTATTTGTTAAGTTTAAAAATTTGTTGTTTTCAGTTGAGTCAACACATTTAATTACTAGTCAAATCATTTTTATCTAAACTCAAAAACTTAAATGTTTTCACTGATTGTTTTTCTGCTTAATAAGATTTCTAAAAGTTTGGCCTTTTGTCAAAGGCTTTTACCAATATCCAGCATTCCGGATATTTTTTTCTTTGTCGGATCAGGATATCCGGGAGTCCCCTTTCCCAGTACACATGAAATTTTCAATTTTTTAAGAGCCCACAATAATTAAAAGCAAGTTATTTGCATTTGTTCTTTATGCAACTGGATTCCATTCATACACATTAAAATGTAACATAAATAAGTATTCTAGAAATATGATTGAAGCTGTAAGACTATTTTCAAGACAATATTAATGAGTAACTTAATTTTTTTACTTATTTTTATGACAACTTTGAATTTAATATCTATTAAATTTTAATTGATCTAAAATATGCAAATAAAAAAAAAAAAGTGACATAAAATCGCAAAATAATAGTCTGTCAAACATAAAAGCAGAATGTTTAGCACAGAACGATTTCAAACTTCAATTTCAGTGGATATGATAAGCCATAATAGTTTTATTTTATTATATTACTTTCTTCTATATTCAACAAAAGAAAGTACTGGATTCGTAAAAACTTTCGGCTTCCAATTTTCGACAAATTTACTCGTTTTGAGAGGTCTAGAACCCAATTTGACCAATTTTAGAAAATGTCTGTGTGTGTGACAAAAATTTTGTGGTGACTGTATATCCAGAACTACTGCTCAGTTTTGTATATAAATTTAGATGCACCTTGACCTAAATCAGTGCCGTACAACTTTTGGTATCAACTGCTCAACAGGTGGCACTGCTATATAGCATTTTCTGCAATTTAAGGGGAGTCTATATCTCAGGTTCTATTGCAGCTAATCAAACAATACTTGGTACGTGAGGAAGCTATTATGAGATATTATGCTGATTAAATTTGAATGCTTATTAGTGATGTAAAATGCCCAGGCATTTATAAGTTGGGGCATATGCCTTGCAAAAATGCCCGGGCAAATGCCCGGACATTTATGTATTTATGAGAAAATATTGAATTATTGTCAAACAAGCACTTATTAATGATATTTATTGATCGAATCTGGTTTAATGATATATTATTGATCAAATTTTCTGTACAATCTTTGTATATTTAGTCTAATGAACTAATTTCTATTTTTTTTTTTTTTTTTTTTTAATCTTGTGTAATGGATCACTTTTTTTCTGGAACTTCGTTACGGTGGATGTAGGTATTATTTGACAGTTAAATGCAAAAAAACAAACAAACAATTGTTTTAGATTGATATAATAAAATATGTAATGCTTTTTCAGGCAAAAATAGGAAGTACAAGTGTGACAACCAGGCAACAACTATTAATTATCAACCTAAAACAATTGTGGTTTTCTTAGCATTTTAAGCTGTTTTATTTAAAGTTCTCTTTCCTTTTCAGTCAACACCAATTTGTAGTGCTTTTTATTTCTGTAATTAAAACAGATATACATTTTAACATACAACATATTTTTATTTTGATATAGATAACATATATTAAGCTTGGTCCTGGTCTGTTAAAATCTCCTGCTACTAAGGATTTACATGTTCTTTTCTTTGACACAGTTTTTTCATTTAAATCCAGGACTTTTTTTAAGTCTTGAGGACACTTAAAACACTTCTTGATATGGTTTGCCATTTTTTTTGCATGTGAATGTTTACAATCTTTGAAACAATATTTACAACTGACTCCCTTCCCTTTCAAAGTAAAAAAATTCCAAATAGGTCCCTTTTTCTTAACCATTTTGAAAGAATGCTAATGGAATTCAAACACTGATACACAAAACAAAAATCTCCACTTCAGTCAAACCCTAAATCAGAACAAGTCACAAAACAAAATGGCTTCAAATTAGCCAATGCTGTCAGAATATGCTAGAAGCTAGAAGTGTTGCCAATTTTCATTTACAAATTACACTTTTGAAAAAGAACTTCTATGTTATACATATTGTTTATTAATTATTAGATTTCATTTTAATATTAGAAAAAAATATTATATATAATAATTGAAATAGTTATTTAAAAGCTCAAATACATAATAATGAAAGTGATATCAAAATCAGTTAAGATGGATTTTTTTTTTTTTTTTTTTAAATTTTATAAATGTCCAAACGTTGGGTGCTTAAAAAGGCTTTGGGCAAATTCCCAGGCAATTACTCATTTTATAAATGCCCAGCCCATTGGGCATTTGCCCGGCCCACATCACTATTATCGGCCAACAGATGGCACTGCTATACAGCGATTTCTGCAGTTTGAGGGAAGGCTATATCTCAGGAACTGCTGCACAGAATTCCATACAAATTTATATGTAGAAGTACCTTGACATAAATTAGTGTCTAACAAATGTTGGTGTCAACTGCTCAACAGATGGCGCTGCTACACAGCAATTTCTACAATTTAAAGGAAGGCTATAATTCAGGTTCTATTGCGTATCATGAAACAAAATTTGAGATATAAGAAGGTCATTATGAGACATTATGCTGGTTAGATTTGAATGCTTATTGCCATCGGCCAATAGATGACGCTGCTATACTGCAAATATCCTCGATAACGGAAAGGCTATATCTCAACTTCTATAACATATAACTGTACGAAACTTGATATGTGAGATAACCATTATAACTAGTATATAGTGGCAACCACCAGAAATTTTTCACTTACCAAAATTTAATGATTTATTACACAGTTACAAACTCTTTTATGACAACTTTCTTACAACTATTTCTAGAATAATACGCAACTATTTCTTGAATATAAAACAACAATACAACTAATAGAATGCAGCTCATTCACTTACAATATTTATACCAACTTCTTTGAAGCCATTAAAATTATTCCAAGATCAAAGTTGATGTATAAGCACCATTGTAAGCATAAGTTGTTTCAGAGCGATGGGGAGGGGAGAACTTTTCGGACAAAAGGAAGTTTCTTAAAATGCCTTATGCAAAAAGGGTTCGACATTTAGGTACTTTCAGGATTTTTCAATTTTCAGTTCTGTTCATATAAAATTCACGAAATTTTCAGCTCGCAAAATCACCGATATCTTCATTTTCACGAAAATTTCGGCTCGCAAAAATAAGTGCTTTTACAGTATAGAAGATAGAATCACATCATATAATTCATCAGATTAAAAAAAAATATATATATATATTCATAATCTGGTACATTGAAATACCTGATATATTTCATAAATTCCTTTTCTGCCTTCATCACATTCTCGTTTGACCCAGTGCCTGTTTAAATAGGAGCATATACCATTTAAAACTTTACTAGAAAATTGGTATTCTTCCCACTGTTGTGTATAAAACCTTAGAACATCTTCATCCATCAAGTCAAGACCGTCCTAAAAATACAAAATAGAAGTATATTATACGCCTACAAAATTTGAATCTCATTACATACAAAATCTAACTTTAAAAACTACATGAATATGTAAAAAAGTTTAATGTACAACCCCTTCCCTCCAACAACAAAAGGAAAAAAAAAAAAAAAGTCAATACTAACAATATTTCTTTAATTTTTATAGTATAACTGTTTGCTATTGAAGAATACAGAATTAAAAAAATTTCTATAGCTAATTCAGAGAGAAATTCTGAACACCAGACAAAATTTGTATATCACTTTCCATAATTAATGTTACAATTGAACAGTAATTTATATATATATTATATATCAGGGAAGAAATTTCTATTCAGAGAAATATTTTGTAAAGGATTGTTTCCCTGTCTTCTTCCTAAAAGAAAAATATATTCTCTTTTATATGAATTTTTATAAACCAATATGAATGAAGATTTGGATGTTCCCAGATTGATATGTACCTCTTTTAGCCATTTGTCATCATGTTTTCATATAAAAAGTGGCAACCTAGATCCACCAAAAATTGTATGTAGGGGTATCTTTTACAAGATCTTGTTCTGTACAAAACCCAATTTTCCATTTCGTGTTTAAGTTATACTTTTTTTTTTTTTTTTATTATTAATTTTGTGGTATATGACAACAAGGTTAAATGGCAATATATACAGTAGAACCTTGATCTATCATTTTTCAAGGGGTGCATGAAAAAAACAATGAACGTGGGAAAAGAATATACTGTCTGTCTCCCATTAGAATGACTCTGGGTATGGTTGTAAGAAAGGAAGGGGCAACTTATCGGAGGGAGAACAAGTTTTGTGTGTAGGAGAAAATTTGTCATATTTGGCACAGATATCAAAGTTCTTTTCTCACTTTCCTGCATTTTTTTTTTAAATCTTGTATATCGGTTCAGGAAGCTTTTTAGCACTTAATACAAGATACACTAATAACACCATTTCCACACAGAAATATTGATAATAATAATAATAAAAAAAATAATATTTATTCAGTTAGCATTCTCTTGAAAATCCATAGATAACAGAAAATATTATTTATTTTTACTAAAATGAACAATATCAGTTATCTTAAAACTTCACTTGTTTTTTAAATATTAATCAAGATGTTATTTAAAAATGGCATAACTTATTTCTTTCATATTGCCATTTCACTTAATATACATAGCATATTTAGAATTTACGAACTTAATTTTATTATGGTTATATTTAAGTAAGATTTTTATATTAAAACAAAAAGAAACAGAAAGCAAAAAATAAATATATGATTAAATTGCCACGATAATATATGAAAGTCTAAATAGATTATTAAATAACCACAACTATTTATTTATTTATTTTTAATATGAATAATTTGATGCAGCATAAGTTTAAAGGAATTTGGTAACACTGCCGGCAGCACTGAAGTAGTTGTAGATTTCATATAAAAGCTCACATTTCCATTTAATATTTATAAATTGAACTATATTAGTTTTATTCAATAAAATATATCTTCAGGCAACAGTTCTTATGGTTTTTGATGTATATTTTAAAGATTTGAAATCTTAAAGTTATGTTTTCTCAATTTTCATTTTTAGTTCATGCATTCATGAACTTCAAAATGATTCAACATCTACAAATAATTAATAATTAACTTTATTTATTTATTTATTTACGATCTGTCTGAACAATTTGACAATAGGAAATGCGATAAGTTAATCAATGAATGAGAGAAATATGGCGAGAAATTGCAGTGTTGGCACGAAAAGAAAATACCAGACATCCCTAAAATTAAGTTGACTGATTGGTTACCCTGGCAACTGGACAGTGCCTTCATCAGTTCCAGGGTCGTTCTTATCTCGGTCAAACAGCATGCAGGTTAACATTAAAGCACAAAGAAAACATTATTTGTGTATCAATACACACAACATTACTTATATAATAAAGCTTATATACTACTAATAATAAAGAGTTTCTCCCACGTTTTAAAAAAAAGGCAGGGTGCTGCTTAAAAAAAAAGGTGTGTTGGGGGGGGGGCATTTTCTAGATTCATGAGGGCAGTTTTGGATTCTTAACACTTACAATCCAGACACTTATTTATTATTATTTTATTATTATTATTTTATTTATTATTATTTTTTTTTTTTTCAGTCATAGGGTAGGCAGGACACTGCACCCTCCTGAAACTGTTTGGGGAAAATTCTGCTACTAAATGCTAATTTGTTACTTACCAAACTGTAAACGAAATAAATTGAAGTTGTAGAAAGTTAAGTGATATTTATTTTTAAAAATCTGTAATTTTATGTTGCATTTTTCATTAATTTTTTTAATTAAATTATTTAAAAAAAATAATAATAATAATTTTTTGTTTACATTTGCAAAAAAGTGAGCGTGGATTATAGACAGGGTTGGCGCCGTGCCAGTGGCAGAAAGTGTTTATAACCTGTTTAAACTGGCAATAACCAATTTCATGACATTATCTCAGCCTTTATAATAGTACCGAACTTTAAAATACATTTTATTCAGAAGAAATTGCTAATAAAGTATAGTGAATACTTTGATTTAGTATGTATTAAATTATTAAAGTTGATGATTTTTTGCACCAATATCCGTATTTCCCTAACATGTTATCTTGTAGTTTTTATTTTAATATATGAAATTATTATTCTCATTTTTTTAACTATCATACTTTATTATATATATATTAATAAGAAAAATATGCAAAATTTTCGAGGTTCAACTGTATTTTATTAAAACTTACTTCTTTGTGTAAGTTTTTTTTTCTTTCTTTCTTTTTTTTTTTTTGCTTCAGTTATCTACTTATATATTTTTACAGAATCACTTTTACTTGTATAAGTGGAGATTTTTAATTTATTACATTATTATATATCATTTAACCAATCAAAATATTATAAACTTTATATAAATTTAACTTTAAAAAAATACTTTTAAATAAAAATTCGACTATATAGAATAACATTAGTGAATTAAACATGTTGAATATCTGGTTTTTATGTGAAAGAAAATTATTCATTAGCCTTGAAACTACTACTACATATATTTTTTAATCAAGTAAACGACATTGATATGATCAATTAAAAAGATTTTGATTAATGTTTACATACTGATTACTTATGTGCCTTTTGTAGATTATCACAGATTCTTATTATTTCTTAGTTTCTGCCCTGCCAGTTTTAACGGGTTATAACCAGTGGTTTTAACTGCCCTGGCAGAAGCTTGCCAACCCTGATTATAGACAATTGTGGATTATGGATACACAGATTATCAATCTTCAACTATCGTCGCATTTTTGTATGAAGGGAATATGGGACTCGAAACAATCCTTCCTTTGTCAAAGTGTCAGATTTAGAGGGCATTGCATGTTGGTCTAGGATCTCAATTAATGATTTTACCAATAGCTGCATCATTAGAAATGTATCTCTGATAGCTGAGCAGTACAGAGATTAAATCCTGCCGCTTTCTGTAGTTCCTTACGATGGAGGTATAGAAGACAGTTTCATTTTAGTGGACGGCAATTGCAGGCTATATCATGTTCGACTGGTAGACGGATTCCTTTATGACAAAATAATAATATGCAGAATCATAGTTGTCTAAGCATATTCCGCCTAACTAATGGCCCTGCTAAAATTAATCATTATTAAACAACTGCTGAGACTAAAAATAAATAAATAAACTAAAAGCAATAACTTAAAAAATTTTACTGAATTAACTGTAATGCTCTTTAATTATTATTATTATTATTATTATTTTTAATCTTTCATTCATTAACAGACATTTAAAAAACAAATATGTATTTTGATATGAAAAAATAAATTTATTGCTTTAAATTATATATATTCTTTCTTGAACTTTACCAGGTGTATAAACTTAAATTCGCTGTTTGCGTATAGATGGCGCTAGTGAGTGTATTAACAGCGGACATTTAAATGTCTTATTGTTTTTGTATTAGTTTGACGTCTGTTCACATAAATCAGTGCAAATCGTTAGTGATTTCATATAAAAACATTAATTTTTCTTCGTGTAAACATGTCTCGTTTTGTACCAAAAAAAGAGCATATGCGGGAAGCTCTGCTTTTCTGCTTCAATTTGAAGAAATCAGCTGCCGAATCGCATAGAATGCTTGTGGAAGCTTATGGTGACAGTGCTTTGTCAGAAACAACTTGCAGAGACTGGTTTCGTCGGTTCAAAAATGGCTATTTTGACTTAAATGACAAAGAGCGTGAAAATCAGCCCCGAAAGTTTGACGACCATGAATTACAGGCTCTTTTGGACGAAGATGATACCCAATCGCAAAAAATGCTTGCCGAGAAGTTAGGTGTCACTCAACCAGCCATTTCTATCCGTCTACATGCCATGGGAAAGGCCTTATTATCAACAAAGACATGACAAACTGATTTTTCTTCATGATAACGCGCCAGCACACACGTCAAAATTGGTCCAAAATTATCTCAAAACACTTAACTGGGAGGTGTTACCCCATCCCGCTTAATTCACCAGACCTGGCTCCTTCTGATTATCACCTGTTTTCATCAATGGGCCATGCACTCGCCGAACAGCACTTCGTTTCTTACGAAGACGTTCGAAAATGGCTGGACAAGTGGTTTGCCTCAAAAGATAAGGAATTCTTTTGGCGTGGAATTCACCAATTGCCCGAAAGATGGGAAAAATGTATAGTTAGCAAGGGAAACTATTTTGAATAAAATTTTGTTTTGCTTTATATAAAAAATAAATGTGTTTTTATTACTAAAAAACAGCGGATTTAAGCTTATACACCTGGTAATATTACTTTATTTGCTTTATTATTTATAATATTATAGAATTTTTTCCTTTTTTTTTCTTTTAAATCTACGATGGTTTTTGTATTACACAATGTCCTGTATACAGTGATTGAGAAACCTTGTAAATGAAATGGTTAAGAATACAATGTGTCACATAGAGACAGGTGATTTTTTGAAATAACAATTCAAAAAATGAAGCAATAATCTAGAAAAAAAAAATTATAAGCACATGGAATCAGATAAGTGCATACAACAGAAAACTATAGTATAGGTTAGGCAGAATTTTTGTAAAAAATAATAATAATAAAATATGCCGTCTTAAAAATGTAAAGACTGTTTGAGTATTAGGGTACGTCCATTGTTACTCTTGTGACCATCAGAGCAAATTTTCACAGTTATTTCGTATTCTTACATTTCTAAATATATTCAGAATAAAACTGGTAACCATTTTAAAAATACACAAATATTGTGCTTCATAAAACACACCTAGTTTGTAACAAAAAGCATTTTGCTTGCCTAGGTGATAAATCAAATTTTTGTTACTCTTGTGACCACTGGAAAATGCAGTTTTGAAAAAATGTGTTTGAGATGAAAATCCTGTGAATTATATAAGAATACAGAAACGAGATTTACAGATATAAGACAGTAACTATTGCTTTTCAAAATATAAAAATAGTTTAATTCATCTGATAGTATATAAATAAATTACAGTTATTTTTGTAAAATGCTAAGTGTTACTCTTGTGACATTTTGTCCACGATTGAAATCCTGCACACATATACATTTTAAGCACAAAAAAGAAACATTAAAATATTTAAATACTTTATTCCTTAAACAAAACATTTTAATACAGATAAATACTTAAAATAATACAAAAATAATAATTAGAGTTTGTAAAATCCTCGAGAATTTACTAATGTAGGAGGATCAGTTTTATCCACAATTTGGTTTCTTTTGTACCAAATAGCATGACCATCAGGTTCGAATTTATGCACTCCTTTAACTTTTGTTGGCACTAAACACTTTACTTGATAATTGTCATTTACCACATCACTAATGATGCCATGAAATTGTACATCATCATATTTTACTATGACCCACTGGCCACATTGTAGGTTTTCAATTCCTGCACTAACTTTATTATCTGTATCATTGATTTCTTTTTCATTATCATCATTTGACTTGTAGAATGAAAATTCTTTCCAGGAATTATATTGTGGATATGGTTTGTAATGTATAGTGGCATTTTCTTTTGCTTCAACAAAGTGAATTTTTTGGGTGCCTTTCAAACTTGGTACACTTTCCCATAGTAATGACATAGATTCTTTGCTTTTTTCAATTTCTTCCTCAGATACAAGAAGTATGTTTATCTTGGTTTTGCCTTCAACTACTTTTACAAAATCAGCAGCATTCCTTACAATTGCCTTTTTAGCTCGCACTTCATTCCAAACGCATCGTTTTACAACAGCACCAATTCCATCGACAGCACCCTTACCATGGGCTGTCGCAAAAAATGTCCAGTTAAACTCACTGAGATTAAAGTCAGATTTAATTGCTGTCATGTTTATGAAGTTATATTTTTGTTTAAATTGGCCAGCACATCCATCTGAAAAAACGGATACACTCTTGATAAGCAGATTTTCTTGCAAATGCTGTGTTAAAATTTTGCGCAAAAATGTGTTTACAGAAAATCGATCATGAGTTATGTTATCTGAAATAATTGCATAAGATTTTACCTGATTCGTTTCATACCAAATAACAGCAGTAAATACAGTCACTTGTGGATTTGACCAGTGTGCAGACTGGATTTCGTCTTGGTACAAGCAAGTATAATTTTCAGCAAAATCTACTTGCATGACAATATATTCAGAATTAGTTTTGCTCTTCATGTAATCAAAATAACCTTGTGTATTTGTTTGAATGAATGTATGCAATAAAAATGGATGTAGCTGCTTTTTAAGATTTAATAAGCTATCAGAAATGGTTTCTTCAACTGTTATTTTTTCAAAGCGTGTATCAATCTTTTTCTATTGGCAGTAGCTTATTAGGCGTTCTGGATTATCAATTTCAGTTTGAAATAATTCCTCAATGGTATCTTCGCAAATTACACATTCTGAACTCATGCATTCAAACGATGAAGTATCACAGCAGACTAGATTAATAAAATCCTTTACTGATACACCAAATGAAGGAATTAAATCAGCTACTGCCTTATGAACCGCTTCAATGTTTTCATGATAGCGGCAAATGCAAACGTTCTGTGGTATATCTTTATATGGTTTTATGTTACTAGGTCTTAAAGCTGCAAATGAGGATTTCCCGATATCTATGTCTGGATAAGTTTCTTTAAATAAGCAGTAGGCCTCTCTTATTGTAAAAAGTAAATGTTGCCTGGGATTGATAATGGTGGTTTGATCTTTCTTGCGCCTTATTAAAGCAGATTTAGATGAGGGATCCACTCTGCTAATATCTTCATGATAATAAAAATCTGTAACTATTTTCTGAGTTTTACTATTTATTTTTTTATTTTCTTTATGAGATTTCTTGATCTTCGGAACAATACCAGAGTTTTGAGCAAGTACTTCAATTACAGTTAACTTTTTAGTTGGAGATCTGGGAAGTTTTTTCTCAACACGCTTTACCATTTTCCCTAAAGCTTGTGGAGTCAAAGGCTGCTTCTTTTTCTCTTCATTATATCTGAGTTTTGCTTGTTCTCTACTTTTTCTTTTTCTTAGTTTTGCTTTTTCTCTTGCCAAAGCTTTTGCATGATCAGAAGATATTTCTTTTACTTTATCATAATATATTTTGTTTTGTTCTCTTTTCCATATATTCAGTTTCATTTTTATGTTTTTCTCTCCACAATTTTTGACGCTTAGCAGCATCTTTTCTACTCTTTAAAACAATTTCATCCATAAGATAAAGCTTTTCATTAAATTTACACTGAAAATCAGACAAACTTACAAAACTATAAACTTACTTAGCTTTACAAACTTACAGCAGTATCTGATCAAACACCATGTGTTCCAAACCTGAACAAAGCTATTGAATCACAGCTGTGTTGAGTTGTTTTGATACTTCAGCAAGGTGTTGTTAGCTTTGTTTTATAATTTTAATACAAATAACAGATCAATTCATTCATTTTGAAAAATCTAGAGAATAATCTTATATTCTAAAAATAATTTATTTTTCTTAAAATATAGAAAATAATACAAATAATTATGTCTTCAAGAACAATGTTAACAAGGCAGAAAACAACTAAACTTCAAGTATTGTTTTTTTTCTTGTATTGTTTTGTTCTTGTTCATTATGTAAAATTATTGACAAAAATCTTATGTGTTACTCTTGTGACACTTACAATTGTTACTCTTGTGACAACTCTCCAGGGCCCATTCTATGCATGATATAAATACACTTTTTAGTTTAAAATATGCCTTCTTCCATCAAATCAGAGAATTAAAAAAATTAAGTGCAAATTTCAAGTAGTTTTTACAAAATTGAAACTTTTATATGTTTTTTGTTACTCTTGTGACATTAAATTATCAATTACTAAATACAATTAAAATAATATTTAAGAACTACTCTAAAATTTTTAATTGTGCAGATCTGATAGATATGATGATAAAGTGTTAATCTGAATGCAGGAGAATTTAATTTATCATACAAAAGTAAGAAAATCATATCATTTAATAAGTGGTTATTTTAGGCTCAAATAAAAATTAAGTTTACAACATCAAAAACCAGCAAATTTTTACTGTAAACTTATTCCTTTGATATTACAATCTATAAATTCATACACTTTAACTTTCTAAGATTAAATTGATATATCACATTTATATTTTTATTCAAAAAAAATTTTCAGTGAAAAGTTTCATTTGTAATGAAAATTTAACTTTAAATACTAATTAGTATTTAAAGTTAAATTTTTGATCCACTCCTTTGAATTATCTTGAAAATCCTATCAGGCATGCTTAGAACTAGAGTTTGGTGAATGTGTAGGCTATGGCTCTGCTCTACTCATTGCTTAAACTTCTGAATAGTCAAAAACTGAAAAACATGTGGATCTCTTGTGCAAGTACTTCCCAAAGGTTTTCAACTGGATTTAGGTCTGAACTAATGATTGCTCATTCTATAACAATAACTTGATTCTTCATAAACCAAGCTTTTTGTTGAATAAAAGGTGTGAATCGACGTGTCATCCTGTTGGAATTTCCAGTTTTCCCTCCTTAAGATGTTTCTAATTAGAAGGAGATTGCCTTGGAGAACACTTTAATAATCCCCAGAGCAATGTTGACCATTAAGAAAATCAGTTTCAGGAATATATGCTATTCCATTGAAACATAACGTGCCCTATAATACCATGAGAGAACCCCCTCCATTTTGTCGACAAAAGAACTCATGAGGTTCTTGTTACTGGATGGAAAAATGGTTCTTCAGTGACAAAAAAAATATATATATTTGGTTTACCCTAATGGTTTGGCACACTATTTTCATGATCTAGGATGAGAACCTCATGAGTTAAAAAGGAGAAGGTATTCTCATGGTGTAGGTCATGTCATGCTTCAATGGAACAGTGGGTATTGCTGAAATTGCTTTTCTTAATGGTCAACACTGATCTGGGGATTATTAAAATGTCCTCAAAAGCAACCTCCCTCTAAATGGAAATATCTTGAAAGAGGGGGGGGGGGGGGGAGAGAACACTAGAAACTCTAACAGTATGATGCATTAATTCACACCTCCTACTCAACAAAGCTTGGTTTATGCAGAATCAAATTATTGTTATAGAATGTCCAGCGATCAGTCCAGACCTAAATACAATTGGAAACCTTTCGGAAGTACTTGCACGAGAGGTGTATGCCCATGGTCTTCATCTTTCGACTGTTCAGAAATTAAAACAACAAATAGAGCAGAGTTTGGTACTCATTTCAACAATGCCTTCTTTAAACTCTAGATCTAAGCATACATGATAGGATTTTCAAGATAATTCAAAGAAATAGATCAAAAATTTGAATTTAAATACAAAATACTCAAAGAGTCTATATTTTTCAGACAGTATATATTTTTTTTATTTTTATTTATTTATTTATTTATTTTTACAAAAATTCTATAAAGCCTATATTGTATTTCTTTGCTGCAATACATGTATATTTTAATTCCACATGCTTATAATTTTTTTCATGATTATTGCTTTTTTTCTTTTTTTTAACTGTTATTTCAAAAAATCACCAGTATTTATATTTATGAGATGCACTGTATTTATTTATACATATAATAATAGATATTTGAAAAGCATTATATAGGAAAATACGAAATTTCTTTACTGATGATAATCAGCAAAATTTTTTTTAAATCTATGATCGACAGGGGTTCAATAATATATAAATTATACATATCAAGCCCTAGTTTTAAAAAATCCTGATATTACATGAAAAAAAAAAAAAAAAAAAAAAAAATATTTTTGTTTAATTGTATAACTATTTGAAATAATCTAAGAAATCTTTCTTTATAAAGTTGAGAAGATTTTCATAACAGACATTTTGTTCGAAAACTTTCTTGAAGGAAGGTACATTTAAAACATTAATTTTGCAATAAAAAATATTACTCATAAGTATATCACGTAAAATATGAACTAACATTTCCTTTCTTTTTTTTTTTTTTTTTTTGGCAATGTACGATATTAAGATAAATGATATTGTGTGATAAACTTAATACAGTAACTAAGCTGTTACTAAAAAGTTAATTAGATTAATAAAGAAAAAAAAAAAAAAAGCTACAGATTTAGATTATTTTATGCATTTATATGACAGGATAAAAAAAAAATAGTTTAATTTAAAGAAAAACCTATTCAAAAATTATAAATCTCTATTTAAAATTATGAAATACACTAAAAAAGTTATTAAAATTTACCCAGTAAATTTAGTTTCATGGCAAGACAATTCATAATGTGAAAGTCGAAATATTGTTCAATTTAAAAAGTAAAATTAGCCGATAAGTATGGAATTTAACTCTTGCATATTAAGTAATTCGTGGATATTTGGAACCTAAGCTTAATTGATGGTCATCAGATTATTAACTGACTGAAATTGAGAATTTGGTGAACAAAACTTCATCATGTAACTGTTGGTAATCGCATGACCTTTTAGAGTCCACAGTAAACTGTCAATGATCAGCCTTGCAGATGTTTCATGATATTTACTAGGACTCAGAACGAATCCCTATTCAGGTTGCTTATAACTGTCAAGACTGAATATCTTTACGTAACCCAGCAATAAAGGATTATTAACAACCTCAGGGGACTCCATTTCATAAGACATTCCAACATCTTGTATACTTCAAAGGCATTGGAGACAAAGTCCAATACAGTTTAGTAATTTTTTTTTAAAAATTAGTTAAAATATTAATTCAATAGCACCTAGATAATCGTCTATCTCCAGGTGAGCTCTCACAATCTTGCATGCGAGCCTGGGGGACCACACTTGGGAAGGGGAGGGATACGAAAGGATAAAAAATAGTTACATTCAGAAAACCTTTTTTTTTTTTTTTTTAGACGTTTGGAAATCTCTATTTAAAATTATAAATTCTTAATAATTCCTAATTTCCTCTTTAAACTCTGTTTCATGGCACAAGACTTCATTAGTGAATATTAGAAAATGATAAAACTCTAGATAGATTTCATAAACCTCAGTGAGATCTCCAGTTAAGTACGGTTAAATTATACATAAAAATTAAGCCTGGACTTTCTTCTGTAAGCCCCAGGAAAGTTCTAAACCAATCAGGAGCATGTATTTTAGCAACAAAACTTGAAAACATAAACAACTAGAGCACTTTTCCCACAGATCTTAATTACTAAAGACGTCCTCCTCAGATCCCTCTATTCCGAAAATAGAGTAGATGCGAGACATGTAATGTGAAATATGCAAACCAGACTTCTGTAAATTGCACAGTTTTATGATTAACAGCCCCTTTCTTATTTTCTCTCCTACTTGTGCATGCATAAAATTTTAATTGTGGTGCTGAGTTTGTGGTAGAGTGTTATTGGTGGTGAAGATGTATTAACTCAGCTAAAAATCGCCGACTAGGCACAGTAGTTAACATTCTTGCAACTCATTTGTAAACTGTAATTTGTGGTGATGGTAGACATATAGAACAGGAGTTATATGCTTTTAAACATATGCATGCAAATAAAGAGTTTTTCATGGAAATAAGTGATTTGTTTACATACAGTGCCCTCTACTGATGAAAAACCTCTGTTTCAGCATGAAAATAAAACAATGAAAGTGATCATTCAGGGTGGCTAGCATTTAAACCTTTTCAAATTCCCTGACTTTTCCCTGACTATTTTTCAAGATTTTCCTCCATTTTTCCCTGACTCTCACTGTTTATTTTCGATGAAAATTTCACAATATTAGCAAAAATTTTAGCGATTTAAAATATCATTAATAATTTAATGATTAATATAGCTATTTTCACAAAATTTGCTAAAATTCCCTGACTTTAAAGGAAATTCCCTGACTATTCCCTGACTTTTCCAGATTTTCTAAATTCCCTGACTTTTCCCTGATTCTTTGATTTTCCCTGACTGCTAGCCACCCTGTCATTTGGCACAAAAAAGTTTTAAGCATTTTGGTGCAGGCGGGTGCAATTTTATGGCAAAATGACCTTTTTGGAGCAGATTTGCGCAGAGGTACCGAATTAGTGCAGTCTGGCGCATATGACACAGTTGTTCCATCCCTGAAATATGGATGCCTAGTAGGAAATGCAGAAAACATGTAAGCAAAAATTAAAATGAAATATTAGAATATAAGAAATTTTCGAAAAATTTTATAAAATATAGAAAAAATGTAAAGAATTATATAAAATATAGAAAAATATGACTTTTTCAAGATTTTTAAAAATGTATAGGAAATATAGGAACACTTTATGGTAATATTTAAACCGAATGATTCGAACATTATCTTAGAAAAATTATAAATGTCGACAATTTCTGTTTCACCACGTGTTCGGAGAGCTTGGATCATGTCTAAGTTTATTTATCATATTTATGGCTGCTAGAAGTTCCACATTTTCATGTTGTAGACAGAGGTGATTGTGAATTCATGAAAAAATACCTGAAATTTTAGCAAGAAAATTTTTTTGTATGTGTAGAGAACATGTAATTTATTACAGAGAGCTTTAATTTTAATTAGGTTTAGGAGTCATATGAATTTGATATTTTGGTTTTATATATTTAACTACTAAAAAAATTGAAATTCTGGTACTGAAAATGCAAAAAAAAACCCTGAAATCAGGTAAAGTACTTGAACCTAATCGCCCCTGTGTAGAGCTCGACAGAATGGAAAAGTTAAGGGAAAACACTTTTGCTAAGATTTTTAGTTAAATAAAAGAACTTTCTATAGCATACTTTAGTTGTACTGCTAATGAGGATGTTTCAGCATCTTCTCAAGTTGATATTTCATCGAGGGTATCATGAATAGCCAGTAACACTTCATCAATAAAAATAATAGCATCATGCCGCTGTAAGCATAATTGCTTTAGCCTTTATTTTGTTACATTAAAATATGCTTTACTTTTTCTTTCATAATAATCAGACCAGTGGCGTATTCTCTGGGTATGCTAGGCATGCGCTGCATACCCACTAAAAACTGTCTAAACTTCAAACATATTTTGATTAAAAAAGAATAATAATTTAACAGCTGATTTTATTAATCACTCGCTACCATCCATCCATTAGCCGCCGTTTAATTTTCGAAAACTATTCTGAAAGAAAATGTCTTCTGTTACATAAGATAATTCTTGGAAAACATCGTTTCCTGACCGGTTACTCCGTAATGCATGCTACTTTTCTAAAGCATACCCTTGGATAGGGAATTTTTGTTGTGTGAGGAAATATTCATTGCACTAATTTTCCCACACAAGGGGATTTCCGCTCTTTAAAGGATCCAAGTCATGCTATTCACCCAGAGCATGTCCTGTAGTTTTCCCGTACTGCTAAAGTATTAGGGATTTTCATTTTCTTATCTTCCGTAAAAGTGTTCGCACAGTCAGTGAGAACTAGTTTTTCCATTCTGTCCTACTCAAAGACAAGACTGACTGAATAGATTGACGATGTTGTCAGTTCAAAAATATTATTGATAAAGTAAATTTTAATGCTTTATTTTACAATGATCTAATAAGAAAAAACTTTTAACAAAGAGAAAAAACTGAATTTATTTATAAATGATCATTCAACAATAAAATGAAATTTGCATAAATTTCTGAAAAAATATCCCTGTTATTTTATGCGACAGGAAAGTTACTGCTTTTTTTTTTTTTTTTTTTTACCTAAATAACTCATACCAAACGAAAACTTCTGAAAGAAATAAAATTATGATCAAAATTTTACTTATGTTGTCTCTCTACATGAGTAAAGAGAATTGTCTGTCTTAAAGATAATTGTCTGTCTCTCCCTGTGTGTTTGTGTTCACTCTGGACAGTTTCACAAATAAAAATTTAGATACCATTATTTTAATATAGTATTTTTTTTAAACAGGTAAAATGAATATCAACAATTCATCAAGTGAAAAATTGCAATATAAAAATAGTGGTATCAAAATTTCCTTTTGTAAGAACTTGGCTCTGAAGCTAAGGCTTTTGATTACAGAGCTACAAAATGTGACAGATTTATAGCTTGGATATTGCAAATGCACACTTCATCGAGATTTATTTATTTATTTATTTATTTTTTAATTTTGGATCAGAATATCCCCCCCCCCCCTATCTCCTCAAAATTTTCCTTTTCCCAAATTTTATTCAAATTGCCAGGTTTTTATTTTTAATCGTCTCCATTCCTTAGCAATGGTTACTAGCTTATTACAGTTACTACATAGCAACGCTTTCTCTATCTGGTGATGCCTTTTAAAAAGCGAATCTATCGACAGATTTTTATTTTTATTGAACAAAATAAGATATTTAAATAACTACCATTATGCTATGTATCGCGAATCGATAGAGATCTCAACTAATGACGAAGTGTGCAATGATAGCGCCGCAGTAGCCCCAAATAGAACCTGGAACCACCTGATGAGAAATCAACAGAGAAGTAACCAGAAGCCAAGTTTTCCATCACAGAGTTAACGTTTTCTGAAGAGGACCGGGTGTCCGGTACCGAAAGATCTAAAAACGGCCAACGAAGTAAAGTTAGGTTTTTTATGTTTTATTATGTAACAAAATAAGATATTTTATTTCAATAGTTGTCTCTTCAATACCATTTTTTATTTGGAAAATTAAAAATTTCTTTGAAAGGGAAAAATGTTTATCATTTTTTAATTTTTTTTTCTTTTCTTTTGGTATCAAATGTCAATATAATAAAAATAATTAAACTTATTACATTTTTAACTTTATTAAAATGATCAACAATTAAGTTCATGTATAAGAACTATTTGTGGTCCGAGTTAAAGCGCTATCACAGGCAGTGAGGACCGGGATCCGACATTGGAAGGAAGTCACTGCCATATTTTGCGTGACTTTAATGAATTTATATATGTGTGTATAAAGTGATGTATAAAAAATTAGTGATTCAATATCTTTGAAAATTCATTTTTATGTAGTAACCAGAGAAGCATGCAAAGCCTACTGGTTCTTCAATAAATTATAATAAGTAGCATTTAAATAAATGCTGTCAAGATAAATTCGATAAAATACGTGTGTAAAATCATATTTATGGTTTGAAAAAATTGGAAATTTACGTACTTAAATTATAAGAAATGATAATGAATTGAGAAGTAGTGCTCTTTCCACAGTTGGCTTCAGAGCATGCCCAGTTTCAAACATCACGCTACGCCACTGAATCAGACCAATGTCATTTCATTCCAGTATGGACACTGTTGATGTCAATGGTTGGCATAAAATTGTCTTCTTCCTTTTTTGTTATTACAATCTTCTTCTTCTACTTCACTAAGTCAAGTCCTTTACAAATTCATTACTTGGAATACATTCATTATTTGATTCATCCTTTCTTTTTTTAAAAAATGAATGTAGTGTTCAGTTATTTTTATGTTTATTACTCATTATCAATTTACATTAGGTAACAGACTGGCTGAAAGCACTGATTTTTCTGCAGTGTTGTACTAATATAGCCTAAGAGGATAAGTTAAAGAACCACAACGCATGTGCACATACACCGAATCATTTTTGAAAATTCTTGGCAAGCTTTGCATAGGCGCTCGAGTTTCAGGAATTCAGGGCCATCAGATGTTGCATTTTGTGGATGAAATGATTCGACATTGTGGTGAAGGTTACGGCTAGTGTTGCCACTAGAAATGCTATTGTGATGAATAAACACCGAGAGTATTAGAGTCAAATAACACAGCTCGGCATGAAAATTGCTTCTGACACCATTTCAGCATATTCTTATATAAAATGACCTCCTGAATCCGAATATGTGTTATAATGTAACTCCATGGTTTTAGTCATGCGAGCGCACGTTCTGTGTTAAAATTGATATTAGAGCAGAGTTTGAAAATGGTTGTTGTTCTATATGTTTTGTGTTTTGTGGCTGTTGAATAAAGTTATAATTTAAACAGCTAGCAATGGATTCTATGCTTAGTTAAGCAATATTTAGAGCCTCCGTTAAACCTGTATAGGAAAAACATCACATGGTGGCAGCGGAAAAACAGGAAAAGCAGTAAAGTGAAAAAAAATACTGTAAGTAATTTGTTTTGCATTTACCGATATAGAGCGAAGCCTATTCTGAAATTTTCAACTACGATGGAAACTGATAAAATTAGTGTGGTAAGGCATTCATTTCAAGTTACAACACCAGAACCATTTACATTTTCTACTCCAGCTTATTGGTCAAAATGGATAACTCGTTTTGAACGATATAGAGTTGCATCTGGTTTGAACAAGCAATCGGATGGTGAGCAAATAAACTCATTGATTTACATCATGGGCGATAAAGCTGAAGATATTTTTGCTTCGTTCCAGTTAAGCACAGAAGAAGCAGAAGATTATCAAATAGTCCTGAAAAAATTCAATGACCATTTTGTAGTAAAAAAGAATACTATTTTCGAGCGAGCGCAGTTTAATAAGCGTATTCAACTCGAAGGAGAAAGAGTTAATGACTTTATTACGGCACTATATCGTCTAGCTGAGAGTTGCGAATATGGAAATTTACATGATGAATTAATAAGGGACAGAATTGTAGTTGGAATAAGAGATAAAGCCTTAAGCGAAAAGTTACAATTAGATAGTGAATTAACATTAACAAAAGTTATAGAAAAGGTACATCTCAGTGAATCCATTAAACAACAACAACTAAAACTTGGCGAAGCTGAAAGAGCCACTTCTTTAAATGTTATGGGCTCAAATAAAACTGTTCGTTACCAGAATAATTTCCAAAATAAAAAGGAGAATAAATTTAAAGAGAAAAGCACAATGCCGAGAAATATTAAATTTTTACAGAAAGATGAAAAGTGTAAATGGTGTGGAAAACAAAAACATGACAAAAGAATGTGTCCTGCTAGAGACGCCAAATGTCGGAAATGCGCCAAGATCGGGCATTACGAAAAGGTCTGTTTTTCTAAAAGCCAATCTAAAGGCTCATCGATTTCATTTTTAGACATAGTTTTTCACTTAGGGAAAATTAATGAAGATTGGACAATCGATGTTAAGATAGAAAATCAAGATTTAAAATTCAAGATAGATACTGGTGCTGATCACTCAGCAATTTCTATAACAGTTTATCGCTCGCTAGCCAAGAAAACTAAATTGGAGCCAGTTCATAAAGTACTATGCGGCCCGGATAGAAATCCTTTGAAAGTTTTAGGAAAATTCAACGCACATTTAAACTTTAAAAGGAAACATTGTAAAGAAGACATCTATGTAATTGATGGTCTACAAACAAGTCTTTTAGGAAAACCAGCATTGATTTCTTTTGGGTTAGGACCAAATATAAGCAATTTTGATCAAGTAGTAGTCAACAACCCTAGAATAGAATTTCCAGAGCTCTTTGAAGGACTTGGACTAATGAAAGGTTGTTATTCAATACAGCTGAAGAAAGACAGTGTTCCATATGCAGTTACCTCACCTCGACGCGTTCCTATACCCTTACTGAAGAAAACCGAAGAGGCGTTAAAGAAGATGGTGGAGCAAAAAGTCGTAACACCTGTTAGTGAGCCTGCAGAATGGTGTTCGCCAATAGTTATAGTTCCAAAGAAAGATGGACAACTCAGAATCTGTGTGGATTTGACACAGCTTAACAGAAATGTTTTGAGAGAATTGCACCCTCTACCCAATGTTGAATATACATTAAGTCTTTTATCAGGTGCCAAGATATTTTTAAAATTGGATGCAAACTCAGGTTTTTGGCAAATACCGTTAGACGAAAAGTCTTTATTTCTCACTACCTTTATTACACCATTTGGGAGATACAGATTTCTAAGATTACCCTTTGGAATCTCATCAGCTCCGGAACATTTTCAAAGAAGAATGTCTCAGTTGTTGGAGAATTTAAGTGGCACTGCTTGTCACATGGACGATATTCTGATTTGGGGATCCACTCAAGAAGAACATGATCAAAGATTAAGAGAGGTTTGCAAGAGATTAAAAGATGCCAACTTGACTTTAAATGAGAAAAAATGTATTTTTTCAACTAAAAGTATAAAGTTTCTAGGTCATATAATTGACAGCCAAGGAATCCATCCCGATGATGAAAAAGTTGCAGCAATTAATTAATATAAACCCCCAAGAAATAAAAAAGAGCTGAAACAACTATTAGGATTCGCCAATTATCTAGCACGTTTTGTTCTAAATTTCGCAGAATTAATGTATCCTCTTACGTCGATGCTTAGCAACAAGCGAGAATTTGTATGGGATCATCAACAGAGAAACGCATTTGAAGAGTGGAAGAAAATTTTATCTTCAGATCCAGTATTGAAAATATTTGATCCTAATAAGGAATCTATAGTCACCACAGACGCATCATCCTATGGTCTGGGAGCAACTCTACGTCAAAAATTGGAAGATGGAAAAACTTTCGTAATCGCCTATGCATCGAGAACATTAACACTGGCTGAGAGTCGCTATGCCCAAATCGAAAAGGAAGCATTAGCTGTAGCATGGGGATGTGAGAAATTCAGAGATTACTTAACAGGGTCTCATTTCTTGATTGAAACTGACCATAAGCCACTGATTCCAATTCTTTCAAGGAAGCATTTAGACGATCTTTCTCCTAAACTGCAAAGAATCAGATTAAGAATGATGAGATATTCATACACTATTACTCATGTTCCAGGGAAGAATCTTTATGCAGCCGATGCTTTATCTAGAAGTCCAAGAGAGCAATCATGTGAAAATGACGAACTAGAAGAAGAAATTGATGCATACATTCAGATGATCACTAATAATCTTCCAGCAACTTCTAATAGGCTGAAAGAATTTCAAGAAGCACAACAATCTGATGCTACCTGCCAGAAACTTTCTTCTTATGCATTGACAGGATGGCCCTCAAAGAAAGATGTAGATCGGCTCTGTTTACAGTTTTGGCAACATCGCTTTGAAATTTCTATTCAAGATGGTCTTTTAATGAGAGGTTGTAGAATAATAATCCCAAAGTCGCTCCAAATTGAAGTTCTGAAAAAGATTCACGAAGGACATCTTGGTATAACTAAATGTAGAGCTCGTGCGAGATGTTCTGTATACTGGCCAAAAATTAACAAAGAGATTGAGGAAAAAGTGAAAAATTGTCCTGCTTGTATCAAAGAATCGAGCAACAGGCATGAACCACTAATTTCGACGCCATTTCCAGAAAGACCCTGGGAAGTTGTAGGCCTTGACCTCTTCAAATACCTGAATTCGTGGTACCTCCTTATAGCAGATTATTATTCACGGTATCCTGAAATTTCGAAACTTGAAACCTTGACTTCGGAAGAAATAATTAACCATTGGAAATCTATATTTTCTCGTCATGGTATTCCAGAAATACTCAGAACGGATAACGGTCCACAGTTCGATCCAATGAGAACACGAGAATTTAATGAGTTCGCAAGAAGCTACGGTTTCAAACATATCACAAGCAGTCCGAAATTTCCCCAAAGTAATGGATTTATAGAATCGAGCGTAAAAACAATCAAAATGCATATTAAGAAATCTGCTGATCTTTATCTTGCGCTCATGGAATACAGAGCAACCCCACTGGAAAACGGTTATAGTCCCGCAGAACTCCTAATGGGTAGGAGAATAAGAACAATTCTCCCAATAGCTAATTCTCAACTACTTCCCAAATTGATCAAGAAACCTGATTTAGAAGGCAAGGAGAGAAAACGAATAGAGAAACAAGAAAAAAATTACAACAGATACCACGGGACAAGAATTCTATCAGAACTTGAGAAAGGACAGGGAGTATGGGTTACTGACAAAAGAGTGACAGGAAAAGTGTTACAGAAAACTTCATTTCCGAGATCATATCTTGTTCAATCTGGAAAGAGAATTTATAGGAGAAATAGAAAGCATCAGTTACCATCGCCAGATTTCGAGCCAGAATCTGAATCAGATGGATTAGATTTTCCCGAGAATAATAATTCAACTGATATTATGGGATCTGGAATAAAGTCTCCACTAACCAACAAAAATTCTGGGAATATATCACCAAAATGTACCTCTCCCACAAGACCTGTGACCAAGCCTTATGTTACAAGAAGTGGTAGGACTATTCGACCACCCCAGAGACTTGACTTATAACTTTGAAAGGAAGGGAGATGTGTTATAATGTAACTCCATGGTTTTAGTCATGCGAGCGCACGTTCTGTGTTAAAATTGATATTAGAGCAGAGTTTGAAAATGGTTGTTGTTCTATATGTTTTGTGTTTTGTGGCTGTTGAATAAAGTTATAATTTAAACAGCTAGCAATGGATTCTATGCTTAGTTAAGCAATATTTAGAGCCTCCGTTAAACCTGTATAGGAAAAACATCACAGACGGCCATTTTGCCCTATCAACCACAGTTTTTTAGGAACAGACCCCTATTTTTATCATTTTTAGGTGATTTTATGGCTATAAGCTTGATTTTTAAAAAAGGGGGGGGGTTATTTTAACCATTAAATATCTTCTGAGGGGCTACAGAGTTGGAAAATTGTAAAACATGGACATGTTAAATAAATAAATAAATAAATAAAAGAACTATTTAATATGTAGTATACTATGAAAATAAATAAAGAAAAGTTTACTTATACATTCAATTATTATTTTAATAAATATTGAAGAATTGCCTTATAAGAACATTTTCTGGAACAAAGACTAGTGCTGCAATCTATCGAAAAATAGGTTTACAATTTCAATATAGCAGAATAGTTATTTAACAGTTCTCATTCCCACTTCCTTATTACTTTGTTAAAACAAATGGAGAAGAGATAATTAATTTACAGTAATTTTTGCTGTAAAAATTATTTTAAAGAATAAATTTATTTAGAATCATTAAATATATATATATAAGATTTTGGAAATTAATTTTTTACTCAAGATGAAAAAATGATGGAGAGTGCTTATTTTCAGGATTATGGGAAAAAAATCAAAATTGCCTAAAAGTAGGGAAGGGGCTTATAGTCAGGATTTTACAGCATATATAAATATATATATGCATAGGTTTGTCAACACTTACAATTATTTAATGTCTAGATTAATTATAGTAAAATAATTTTTAATTATTATTCATTTTAATTTTAACTATACAAATTGTTTATTAAAAATTTTTTAAACATTCCTTAAACAGGAAAGGGGGGGATGTCACAATAAAAATTACATGAGTGAGAGATATTCAACAACTCTATGTCTTTATTGATTCTAGCGTCTAATAAAGCATGTTTAAAATCATCACTCACGTTTATTATGTTGCAGATAAAGAAAGACTGAAAATCACAAAGCTTCTTGAGGGCGTTTGATAGCCAATCAATAGCGGGAGGGGAAGGGGGGTAAAAGTAATATGAGTGAGAGATAATGAACAATTCTATTCCTTTATAGGTTCTACAATCTAATAAAGACAGTTTAAAAAGAACATTGGCATTTGTACTGCAGATGGAGAAAAATTGGTAATCACAAGGATTCAGTGATACGTTTGATCGCCAGTCATTAGTAGGTGGGGGAGGAGGGAGGGCAAAAAATTGCATGAGTGAGAAATATTGAATAATTCTAACTCTTTATAGATTCTACAATCTAATAAAGCAAGTTTAAAATGAACATTAGCATTTATTTAGTGGATGGAGAAAGATTGAAAATTGCAAGGCTTCTGTAAGGTGTTTGATCACCGATAGTTTTATTTCTTTTTAAATGTTATGAAGCTGAAAAATTGGAACATTTTTGGGTAAAATTGGATATTTAGAACAAAGCTAAAAAAACGGAACAAATATGGGAAAATCGGAACACTTGGCAGCTATGTCAATGGGACAGTCAACGCATAGAATTGTCGTATCTGGGTAAAGGAAAATCCGCAGATGCATACTGAAATTCTCTTACATTCTCCAAAGGTGACTGTCTGGTGTGGATTCACGGCGACATTCATCCTTGGGCCATTCATCTTTGAGTAAATAACTGCACCTGGTACTGTCACATGTTCTGTTATGGGCCGTTGGTACCATGACATGTGCAGACGTTTGTTGTGCCGCAACTACAGCAAAGGCGAGTCCTAATATTGACCATTTTCATGCAGGATGGTGCACCCCCATATATCCATGAGTCCGTGAAGGCGCTACTGCTCCAACACTTCATAGATGATTGTGATATTATTAGCTTCTTTTGTAATCCATGGCCACTACATTCACCAGATCTAAATCCGTGCAATTTCTGGTTATGTGGTCACTTAAAAAGTGTGATGTATCATGGAGTTGTTGCGATATTGAATGACTTAAAGAACTCCATAACGCTTCATGTGCAAAGCATCACAACTGATCAGTTATGGATCTGCTGTTGAACACACTATCCATTGACTTGAAATTTTGCAGGTGAATGAGGGTGGTCACATGGAGCACCTTTCCCTATATCATCCTGGACACAATTAACAACTGTTGTTTCTGGAAACTGAACTGTTATTTTTTCCTTAACTTTATTTAATGTGGTTCAATGACAAGGTAATCAGAAACTAGTCAATAAATGTTAATATTGTTTCTGTATTGTTTTGGTCATTTATTGTGTTAAATTTAATGTTTTTTCTGGAAAAGGCACCCTCTGGTGGACATTTTGGAAATTATAATTTTTTTTTTTTCGAAATTCTGTGAGCGTATCTTATGTATAGTCTATATACCAAATTTCGTTACATTCCATTCACCCGTTTGTACTGTAGAATGCTGTTTATAAGGGAAGTTTAATTACAGCCACCCTGTGTGTGTGTATATATATTACTCAAATATTTTAATTTCAAAAGTCCTTATTTGAAAAAAAAAAAAAACACAACTTTTTTTTTTTTTTTTTTTTTTTTGGGGGGGGGGGGGGGGAAGAGGGGGGTTGTTTTTCAGATCAATCAGATAATATATAACAAATTTGATTTTAAACATATCAAACCAAAATAATTTTTAAAAACTCACTTGTAAAAGAGCAATGAGATAGCATTTTAAAAATTCTTTTAATCTTTTATATAGTTCATGTCCAACAAATTGAGCACCACCAAGAGGAGCATTTTTCTTACATTTTGACGATGATCTTGAACCTGACTGATGAACACTTGTGCAGTAATCATATACATGCCTAACATTTTGTCAAGGAATATTTATATTTGATTAATACAGAAATGAAATTCATTTATCATAGACACTCACAGCACATTATAAAATTAAACAATATTTCTCAATACAGTATATGAAGCCGAAAATCCAGACAACAACAATTCCGGATTTTTAGTCATGCCTAAAATATATAATATTTTGGTTTAAGTACTGGGATAATATGCAAATAAAAGTAAAAAATAATATATTACGATTTTTAAATATATTCTGTAATTATTTTTTTTTTTATCAACTTTAACAATAAATAAATAAAATTAAAAATTAAACTTGAAAAACAAAACAGATTTATTGAAATATTTGCATACAAAAATTAGTACAAGTTACAATAAAAGAAAATAAATAAGAAAAGCATACCATTTTTAAGACATTTCTGTGATTTTTTTTTTTTTTTTTTTTTTTTTTTTTTGAGTACTTTAGGTTTTTTAATTAAAATTTTGAGCATAATTGAAATAGAATATGGAATTTAGCTCTCAATGAGATACATATATAAGAATTGTTACTACTATTATAATTTTCTCCTTCTCCCTCCTCTTTCAGACTTTGCAAGTGCTAGTTTTAAAGATTAATCTATAATAATAAAAGAAGATGTCTGTCTCTCTGAGCATCTATACGTTCAGCCTCTACTGAACGCAGAACTACAAAATTTGACATACGGGTGCTCAGAAGCCTGCCCGAGTGCATAATGAAAACTGAATTTAAAAATTTTAATTAGTTCCGGAGATATTAATTAAAATGTAGACCTATGTCTAATCAAAAAGCGATCTCAATGACTGAGAATTCACCACGATTGCATAAAAATAGATATTTTAACGGAGTTAAAATCAGAAAAAGTGGAAAATAAATTAGAAATATTAGTTCGATCGTTACGAATTTGGTACCAAATGAAAGGGGATTTTTTTCCGAATCTAAGAGTGCAAGTGGTTTATCTCTACAGCAATTAGATTTTTTAAAATTAACTAAAGTATGAAATTTAGTTGGCAACAGGCAAAACACTTAATTATTTCATTTATCAAAGATTCTTCAGTGCTAGGTACTAGACATGCTGGCTGACTATTCTTCCAGTCGGGAAAAATTACTTTTTGTTTTTCACCCACGTGACAAAGTACTGGAAATAAAAAAAAGCAGTTTTTGAATTTTTTCAATTTAAAATCGATCAAAAGCAGAACTTCGAAATTGCCCGTCATTATGGCTCACCTGTATGCAGTTAAAAAATCTAAAGTATAGCTTTAAAAATAAAATAAATAGACATATTATATTTATTTAAATACATTTTTATTTCATCTGTTAATGACACCAAAAGTTACTTTTAACAGAATAATATTGATTTTTTTTTTTTTTTTCCTTTTTTTTATGAATTCGGTTGTAAAAAAGCAGTTTTGGAATTCCTAAATTTTAGACGGATTTCAATAGAAATCGTTAATCGCCCTTGATAGATTAGCCATTTTGAGTCTAAAATATATCAAAGATATTCATTATTGTAATACATAATACATCATTCAAAAGATATTTTAAAGTATTTTTATTGCAGGCTATTAAAATGATATAAGCCGTTCAAATTCTGTACGAAACTTTCGGAGAAAACTACGGAAAAACCAGAAAATTTTTATTCTTTTATATTTTACAGTTTCAAATTCAGATTTTCGCTCACATTTCGTACTAATAATTTTTAACGGTATATAGCCCGGAATTAAGCAAGTTTTGGAGAAAACCACAGATAAGTCAGACACAAATCTTAAAAAAAAATGTTTGTATTATCTTTGTATTTCAGCTTCTAATGAGTATAATTTCATTTTTATATTATCGAAAGTGGAATTCAAGATTTCACCTGATTTACACGTTTTAAGGTGTCCTGATTAGGTTTTCTTTTGTATCTCAGCTACTAATTAAATAATTTCATAAGTAATACATCATTTGAAAGCTTTGTTGATTTGGAATTGAACAATATATTACAGAAATTTCTACCGCCAGATGGCACTGTAATATTTTAAAATTTCAATATTTCAAATTCTAATGGGCGAGGAAGGTGTTGTAAGTTCTAAAACGGGGATAAGGCACCGCAGGTGCCACCGAGTGGGACTTAGCTAAAGTCAGAAATTTGAAAGATCATAACACGGTGAGCGAACAGGCTTTTTCGGATAATGAAAAAGGAAGAGGGTGCTGAAGGCGCTACCGCATGGGAATTTACTGCGATTTCAATAAGCTATTTGCACGATATATCAATAAGCTGTTATTAGACCAGAAACGGGAAAAAGGTGCCGCAGGCTCCACCGAACGGGAGTTTCGTAAATTCGGATTTTTCAGGGATCGCGAACCAGCTGGTCGCCGAAGGCGGCTAGTAAGAAATAAAATATTTTTTTGGTTTTGTACTGTATTATTAATAGGAAACATTAAAGAAAACCTACACATCTTTAATAATATATAATATAGCCACACTTTAGGTTAATTTTAGAGGCTACTGCTACATAAATATTGGATGAGTATATTAATCTTTCCATTCTACATTACTGAAACATTTTTCTTATTTGTCTCTATCAGAGATTCTTCTCTCAAAGTCTTTTATTAACTAAAAATAAAATGAAAAATAAAGAAATAACCTTTCTAGATTTTAAAAATTTATAACAACAAAGGAAAATTAGATTTTGATATTTTTGATAAGAGAAAAGAATTTTCTTTTAAAGATAATTTATTTACTCATTACAAATCATGTTTACGTAAAATTATAAAAATATTCTAATTAATTTCCTCTAGAGAATAAAACATCTATGCTCTGATAAATATAAAAGTAAAAACGTTAAATTAATCTATTTTCAGGCTAGACTTTATAATTATCCTAAATTTCTAGTAAATTCAATTATTAAATAGTATTTCTAATTTATTCTATCCTGGTATATGGTGTTAGCATTATTTAAAAAAAAAAAAAAAAAAAGAAGAAGAAGGTGCACTGTTGTGCATTTTTAACCAAACAAATTACAAAAAATAAAAGACAATAAAAAAGGTGGAGGTTGGGTGGGCAGATGCTTCATTACGGAGGATGGGTGATGGTGTTTAGCTGGATGGCCGGGAGGGATTGTGAAAAAAAAGTCATTACTTTTTTTTTTACTCTAACAGATGGCACTCATTCCTCTATAACTTGTTCTTTTGAATCCATAAGACACTTCTATCTCTACATGATATTTATGAATTGTGAATTTACGTAACTCAAATTACTCTCTGTAATAAATTTAAATTTAATTTCATTAATTTTAACATTAAAATTTAACTTTAAGGTTTATTTGCTAAGAATTAGAAGAATCTAATTACACTAAAATTTAAACTAAAAATTAATTTACTTAATCGTTCAGTAGATGAATTCATTTCCCTTATTAACTGTGAATTTAACTGTTTTTGGTGTCATGGCTGTTGTGGAGTGTTTTACCTTTTTCGGCATGCTTTCCAAAAGTAAAGAAAGTTAAAATTCAGTTTTATTAAATTTCCTTAGGGTTGATTTATTATGAAGGGATTGGTGTTTTATGTTTAATAAGTTTATTTTTCTCATGGTTTTTTCCACTTCATAAATTTATTAAGAAAAAATTGATGCTTGAAGTTTAATATGTTTATTTCTTTCTATGGTTTTTCCACTTCATAAGTTTGTTTCGAACTTGTTTTTTTCCACATATTGTTTGAAATTATTTTCAAGTCTTTTAGGTGACCTCGGGCATTGCATGCGGTAAACTTTTACAGTTTGCATACAGCATGACAGAAAGATCACCTAATTTACATACAACATTCATTCAATGCCCTTGAAAAAGTGGTGAATTTGTATGCTTCAATATTGGGTTGCTTATTTTTTCTTTCTATCAACTTCATTCATTTTTTATAGTTCTTCATGTGATACTTGGTTTCATAATAATGCAATGCTTGAAAGGGTTTTCAATATATAAGATATATAATAATGAATTATTAATAATGAATTATTATACGCAGTAAAAGCCAAGCAACAGATACAAGATCACTGACACCACATAAACCAATAAGAATGAATATTTTTCAAGTAGGAGAAGCTCAGAAAGGTGAAAAAAATTCGTCAGGGGAGATCTTATTCATCCTCGAGCACTAATGTACGATTTTGTTCACTAGCAGCTATAATAGCAAATCACTGGCAGGCTCCCTATCATACATGAAAATAACTGAAGTGAACTTTAACGTGGAACAATCAATTAAGCACAAAATAACAGATAATCTAACCGAAAACAACCATAATAAACAATCAATATTCTCAGGATGATACATTAGGAGTCACACGGATTAAAAAAAGCAAAACAATTCAGGGGCCTAGTTGCTCCTGAAGTAAAAACACACACATATATATATATATATATATATATATATATATTTTTTAATACTTCTTAACTTTAATAATATTATTTACAAAAGAATTTCATCATCATACTTTTCAGAAATGAAAATGTGATTTAAACTTTAACTTAAATTTAAATCCCAAGAATATTTATTTAAAACCCAAAGAAGTCTAATTACTTATAAATATATTAATAAAACCTTACTTGCTTCTATAAATTCGGCCATAGCACTTGCAGGAGGGGGCCCTCCCATCCTCAGTGGTTCTTCTGTGGGAGCTTGATTGCAACTGTCCGCTCTTGAGCTTCAAGATGCGGCACAAGTTACGGTTTATGTACTGTGCTAGATCATTGCAATAACATAAATTTGGATAAGATAAAATTTCAATACTTTCGCAGTGTAATGCGTAGGTTGGATTGTTAAAGCTTGCTAATTTGCGAACATCCAAAAATTTTAATGTTTTCTGTGCTGTTAGTTTTTGTTAGCGTGGCGGTTATTTTGCTGAATTTAATACAGTAGACATATTCTTTAATCCTATTTTCCCGAAATTCTTATGTACTTACTGTCATTCACTACGGTATGTTTATGAATCTCAAGCTAATAAAAAATGCACCTCCATTTTGAGGTAAATATAAGCTTTTTCATTTGTCTCTCCATGGCTCAGGTGGTTAGAGCGAAATGTTAGTAACGCGATGGTTGAGCATTCGATACCCCGAAGGTCCGGAGTGTTAATTTTTGCAGATAATTAGTAGAAAAGATGTCAATTGATAAAAGAAAATTTTTCGTTTACTACACAGTATCCTAAGAATTTTTGTAGAGTTTTTTTAAGAAGCCTTTTTTTTTTTTTTTTTTTTTTAATGCTGAAATTTAAGGCAAAAATTTAGTATTCAAACATAAAAATGTTTTATAAAAACTAAAAATGTTTTATAAAAACTAACTCATTGATAAATTCACAAAGTAGTACACAAACATATTTAAAATATTTTTTAAATCTCAAAATTAAACTGTTTGCAGGGAGCAACATTGTATGCATATTTGTATAATTCTAAAACAATTATGCAGTTATTTACCAAAAAAAAAAAAGCATATTTACATTTGTAATGACCGATAGATGGCACAACCAGAGCAATAACTAATGGCCAATCAATCATAGCAATGCATCGGTCAATGGACCAGTCAATGGATCAGTCAATGTCATTTCACCTTAATACAAAAAAATTTGTAAAATCACAACTTAGAAAAGATTTATGTGATATGATACATTAAGAATTTGGGTTTTAAAAGTTTTTTTAAACAGATTATTAATTTTACGCTTGGTCCTTCCTATGTAACTATCGGTAGAGTTATAATCATTTACGAAGGGGATTTCATAAATTCCTGATATTTCAAGTAGATCTGTTTTGTCTTTATCGTTTCTTATAGTTTGATAAATATTTTTGTTTGGTTTAATTGGGATTTTAACATTGATTTTTCTGCTGACGTTTTTTTATTTTGCTTGATATTCCATGGTCGTACGAAATCACAGGGGTAAATTGCAGTTTAGTTTTCCCGATAGCTTTCTATTAATTTTTTTATTCTATTTTTGTACAATTTATCAATGAGGTCTTTTTTATATCTTGCTTTAGTGGCTATTTTTTTTTTTTTTATAGTATTAAGTTCTTTATTAAGCAATTTTTTGATTGAACAGACAGTAATAGCACAATTATTATATGATTGTATGGTGTTTATTTTATATTAATAGGGGGGTTTTGCATTTATTACTTAAAATTTCTCGGCTTTTTAGAAATTTAGCCTTTTCATGTTGATTCTCAAGTTAAACTATCTTTAATAACAGGAGACTTGGCATTGGAATATTAAAACCCGAATAAACTACTACATCAGAAATGCCAAAAGGCGTTCTGCCGTAGCCAAAAGGCATTTCTTTTGGCGTTTCTGACATAGTAGTTTATTCGGGTTTTAATAAACTATCTTTAATTTAAAGTCCAGAGATATTCTATAGTGTTTAGTGCTATAAGGCCCATTTACATAGCCCACAGGGATTCAACCCGCATTCAAACAACCCTCTATTGATGCAGGTAATTATTGGCAATTTTATATTAAACCTATTTTTCTATTTAAAACAGCAAACCCCGCCTATTTAGGTAAGTTTTTTCTTCTAGTTTTCGTCTAAAAGATTCAAAATTTATCAACAGTAATGGATGAAGTAAATACCACTTGTGCACATTTTTGTCAACATAAAATAAGCGGTTTAACACAAATTCATCACTCAATGTCACATTTACTTTTCTTTTCTGTACTGTTTTGTTTTGAAGAACGATGAAGGCGGGGCTTGTCATTTTTATAAAACAGGAATTCTTGATGCTAACACCAATGTCTAAAAATCATCATTTTTGTTTCATTTCTTTGCGTTTGACGTTGTTGTTATATAATTTGACCCATAAATAAAAAATAAAAATATTTTGTTTATTATTTTTTAAGATTTGATTCGTTATCTCATGCAAAACTTTATGAGAGACGGCCCCTAAACCACTCCAAAAGAAAGATTCATTTATAGCTCGAAAACTAATAACTGGAATGAGCTGCAAATTTGCACACCCATATTTTTCAACATTAGGATTCCTTTTATGTAAAAATTAATATAGGTCATAATTCATAATTTTTATGAATATGAATTTATTAATATTTTTCAGAATTAAAAATATTTTTCAGGATCAAAAGTAATGATGGATTATATTTGGGTTTCTTCACTGTATCTCATTAAAAAAAAATTATATTGATCAAGTTATTTTTTAGGAAGATATTAATAAAAGTTTGAAATATGAATTTAACATTAGCACCTTTAAACTTTGAATGCTTATAACTCTGTGAAAAAATAAGTAAAATAAACAACCAACATACTGTTTTGCGTTGTCGCGATCCCAAGAATTCAAATATAAAATTAAAATGGGGCATTACCATTGAAAAAATCAATGTTGGTGCGCGTTTTAATAAGTAGATGACCCCCAATTCAAAATTTCAGTTCATTTTCTGAAACTACTCTCGATTCCCCATCGAATGATACCTATTACATTTTTCTACATCGATTAGCAATGAAGTTACGTTGAGTGTTGCGTTTTTTTTCCCCCGACTGTACATATAAATTTATATATAATTCTGAGCAGTAGTTTTGGAGACACAGTTGCCATAAAACTTTTGTCACACACACACAGAGAGACAGACACGGACAGATACATTTTCTAAAAATGGTCAAATCGTGTTTTAGACCTACTTCTCAAAACGAGTAAATCCGTCGAAAAACAGAAGTCGAAAATGTTTATGAATCCAATACTTTCCTCTATTGAATATAAAAGAAAGTAAAAATAAAATAAAACTAGTATGTTGTGGCCACCACAAAACTTTCTTCTACATTTTTATATACTAATTCACTAAGTGCAAATAATTTATTAAAAATTTATTTATTAAAATTATCTTCTAACATGATGACTGCAAATGATTTTCATCTTAGAGAACTAACACTAAAAATCCAAAGAAAGACAGTTTTATTGTCTGTGAATAACATCTTAAAAAATGTGTGTTTATAATAGTTATCACACATATGAAATTTCGTACAGTTATATGTTATAAAAGTTGAAATATAGCCTTCCTGTTATAGAGGAAATTTGCAGTATAGCAGCTCCATCTATTCGTTGATGGCAAAAAGCATTCAAATCAAATCAGCATAATGTTTCATAATGACCTTCTCCCATATCAAGTTTTGTTTGATCATACGCAATAGAACCTGAGATATAGCCTTTCCTTAAATTGCAGAAATTGCTGTGTAGCCGCACCACCTGTTAAGTAAATGACACTAAAATTTGATAGGCACTAATTTATGTCAAAGTTCATCTACATATAAATTTATATGCAATTCTGTGCAGTAGTTCCTGATACATAGTCTTCCCATAAACTGCGGAAATCGCTGTATAGCAGCGTCACCTGTCGGTCAATAAGTATCCAAATTGAATCAGCATAATATCTCATAATAGCCTTCTTACATAAGTTTTGTTTGATTATATGCAATATAACCTGAGATATAGCCTCTCCTTAAATTGCGGAAATCGCTTTATAGCAGCGCCGCCTGTTGAGTAGTTGACACCAAAAGTTGATAGGCACTGATTTAGGTCATGGTGCATCCGCACATTATATAAAATTCTCAGTAGTTCCGGATATACAGTCGCCACAGAATTTTTGTCTCACACACAGACACACATTTTCTAAAATTGTGTTCTAGACCTCTTAAAACCAATAAATCTGTCCAAAACCAGAAGTAAAACGTTTTTACGAATCCAATACTTTCTTCTATTGAATATAGAAGAAGTAATAAAATAAAACAAATCTATTATGGATTATCATATCCACTAAAATTGAGATTTGAAATTGTTCTGCGCTAAGCGTTCTGCTTTTATGTTCGACAGACTATTATTTTGCGATTTTATGTCACTTTTTTTTTTTCATATTTTAGATCAATTAAAATTTAACAGATATTAAATTCCAAGTTGTCATAAAAATAAATAAAAGAATTGATTAAATTACTCATTAATATTGTCTTGAAAATAGTCTTACAGCTCCAATCATATTTGCAGAATACTATTTTAATGTATGTTAATGGAATCCAGTTGCATAAAAACCAAATGCAAATACCTTTTTTTAAAATTATTGTGTGCTCTTAAAAAATTTGAGAATTTCATGTGTACTGAAAAAGGGAACTGCCGGATATCTGTATCCCGCAAAGAAAAAAATATCCGGATATCTGTATCCGGTAAAATCCATACCTAGTCAATCCCTAATTTTTTTTCAATTTCATCACTTTCTGACTAGTGAGAAGTAGTAGCATCCACATTGTAATCAATATTGTATCAATGTCACTGTAGCATTCACTGTAATTATTGTTGTATTTTTCTTTTAATATTAACTTTTTTTAAATGAGCACAGTGACAACATTTTTATATTTATGTATACTTTCCAGGGATCTGTCCAGAGGCAAACCTGGGTCCATTAAAGGACCCTTCATAAAATTTTTCGCCTAAAAAACAGACCTTTGAAAAATCTCCTTCATTTTCAAAACTAATCTTCAATGGAATGAAGAGACTGCCTGAATAATCGGACATGTTTTATTGTATTTTTCCTAAAAGGCTGATATTCAGGTTCTAATTTATAAAAGGCTTCTATGCATATGTAAGAATTTAGTTCTTTAAAACTGAACTGTCCTTTTCTAAAATGAAACCTTAATTGTAATTTTATTTTGCAAAATTACATTTTTCACAATTTCACAAAAAGAGGACCCCAGCCAAAGTGTTTGAACTTTATTTCCACACTTAATTTAGATTCACAAAAATACGTGTAGAATTTTTCACAATTTTACAAAAACAGGACCCTGTGTGAAAAGTCTGGACTGACCCCTTTCTGTCATAGTGTACTTCATAATATATTTCAATCAGAAAGTGTTGCACCTTTGCACTCATAAAAAAAAAAAAAAAAAAAAAAAAAAAGTAATGTCTCTAAAAATGGGAGAATTTTTGTTAAAAATTGGAAAATTGTGAATATTTGAGCATTTGGGAATATTTTCATTCTGTATTATAAAAAGATATTAATCAACTGATTACCTTGAAAAAGGGCATAGTAATCATCATCATATCAATCCTTTGTGTACGGATTTTACAATATGCTAAAATATTGGTTATTTTATTGGAATATTAAAAATATAATTATATATTAAAAGATAAACTATATGACTATTTATCTACACAAAAAAAATAAGCTAAAAGAGTCAATAATTAAATAATTTTCAATTATACATGTATTATTGAAAATCAACAGCTTAAGGACCAGATACATAGTGGTAGTCAGAAGTTTAATTAAAAAATTCATAATAAAAAATAATTATTACTTCAATCAAAGGATACGTGTACAGTTCCATGTAACGAGTCTTTGACATATCTTGGTGCCTATTAATATATACTGTTTCAATACCCTCTTTAAGATCACCCCATATATGATCCAAATCAATCTGTTTTAACCCATGGGAACTCTGGGATTTTGGAGCCATACCAGAAGGCCCCGCTGATGTCATTTTATGACCTCTGAAACAAAATTCAGAAAACATAATATATATATTATAAGCAAGCATTAATTAAAAATGTATAAATGTAACAATTAAAGTACAATTTTTAACATAGAGTAATTTCTTTTACTTAAATGTGATTAAAGAGACTGATTTAAAGTCTTGCATAAGTGAGAGCAGAATGTGAGAAAAGTTCATATTAATAATTGTACAAACATAATTCTTAAACATGGATATATTACAAGAGATATAAGGAACAGTTTTAAACTAATATACTTCATTGAACTACATTTTTAAGCAAGTAACAGTATAAAAATTATGTTTAATGGAAAATATTATATTTTTAATTATAAGTTTCCTTTTATTATTAGAAAATACTATTTCTTTCAAATAACGATAAACGTTTTGTGGGAAAAAAACATGCAATGTATTATAGATTAAGTTTGTGATTACTACAGTGATGAAAAAAACATTAAGGCTAACTTAAAAACTGCACTATTCTTACAAATGCATTTTAATTTTTATGGAAATTTTTTAATTATTAAATATAAAAATATTGCAAAAATTTAAACTATTTTGTATTTGAAACTTATACATTTAAAAAACTGGAAATATAAAGGTCACGTAAGATATGTAACACACTGCTGATATTCTAAAAACTTTCTTTTCTTTACAATTAATTTAGTCATTCTCAAAACCATAGAATATAAATACTTTTTGAAAACATCTTTTGAGATGCTTTTCTAGTGGTTTTCAGTAGACATTTTAAGCATATCTTTGGTGTTGTAAGTTTTACCATTTCCATAAACGTCATGCACCAGAATGTGAGAAAAGAAATTTTCTGTTTGGTTCAGGTTACAGGGTGTCTACTGACTTGACAGAAAAAAGATTCATGACCTCAAAAAAATTTTCATGACCTTTTTTATCGACATATCCAACCCTTCTTTTGACCCGTAATTAGGTAAGGGGGGGGGGGGCATCGGTAATTCTTTTCTATCACCCCTATTCTATTTTTAGCTTGGACAGATTCGTCCAGTAGCCTCTTTTTTTGAGACACTTACCTCGATTTCTCAATGGCTAGAAATTTTTGCACCTGCTTTTTGAAATTTTTTTATTTTTTTTACGGTCGGTCTGAGAGACCTCATGTCCCTCAGTGCGTTACAATTTCAAGCAAAGGGAAGAAACATGGCTTTTAGATTGGGGCTGCGAAACATTATTTAGCCTTCTGATCCGCATTATACATATGAGTTATAAAGGATTTTAGAAGAAATAGGAAGTGATTTTAGTGACGTTGAAGAGTGTTCGGAAGAATATAATCAAGAAAGTTCACATTCCATAGATTCTGAAATTCCTGAATCTGACAATGAGAATATAGAAACAGAGACTGAAACTTCTTCAACTAAATATTACTATGGGGAAAAAACGACTCAAGTGGTCATCTCTTGAACTGCAAAAAGAATGTGCAAACTCTTGCACATAATATAATTCGTCTTCCAGGACATCGCTCCTATGGAAACTTAGGAAGAAAAGAACCTTCAAAAGAGATATGAGATCTCTTTTTTACAAATGAAATGTTGGAGAGTATAATGAAATGGACAAATGTGAAAATAGGAAAAAGTAAAAAATTTTCTGATACCAGTAAAGCTAAAATTTCTAACACAACCATCATGGAATTGAGGGAGCTTTTATGTTTGCTTATATACACATCTATCTTCAAATTTAACTATGAAGATATTGAATGTTTTTTTGCTTCAGACAGAACTGGTCAAGATATATTCCAAGGAGTTATGTCAATCAAGAAATTTAAATTCTTGATTCTAAATTTGCGATTTGATAATCCCGATGACAGACAAATCTGCAAAATATTGCATCCTGCAGCCCTTATCTCCTAATTATTAAATTCATTTATTGAAAATTCACAAAAGGCTTATACTATTGGCCCCTGCATTTGTGTAGACAAAAAACTCGCAGGTTTCAGAGGCAAATGCCAGTTTAAAATGTATCTGCCTCAAAAGCCTGCAAAATATGGGCTTAAAATCATGTGTCTAACTGATGCTTGTAATAGCTATATATATATATATATATATATATTACTTACTTATACTGCGGAAAAGATTCCAATAATATTGGCATGGATGAAAGTCTGAACCTACAAAAGCTGTTTTACGGTTAAGTAAACCAATTTTCAACACAAATAGGAACATTACAACAGATAACTGGTTCTTTTCCATGGAACTTTTACCAGAACTGTAAAAGAAAGGTTTGGCATATGTTGGAACTGTTAATAAAAAGAAAAGAGAAATTCCTAAAGAGTTCTTCCAAATAAATCAAGAAAAGAAAACTCATCATGATATGGATTTACAAAACATTTTACACTGATTTCTTACATACAAAAAAAACAAACAGTCATCTATGCATCATTCTAAAGAAATCGATTCTGAAACCTAAAAACCGGAAATAATTGCTTTTTATAACAGAACAAAAGGTAGGGTCGATTCATTGGATGAAAAATGTTCTGTATATTCCTGCAGCAGAAGAACAACACGCTGACCAATGGCGATTTTCTATAGATTGTTAGATATGAGCCATGAGTGCAGTTAACCCCTACATTTTGCATCAAAGCTACTCCAACAATCCAATTATGACAAGGATTGCATCCTTATACGCATTAGCACAAGATCTTGGCCTTCCTCAAATATGGAATACAGTAGAGAGTCAAAAATCCACACAGCTCGGGACCAGAGGTTGTGCGGATTTTAGGATTTGGTGGATTTTGGGGCCCATAAAAAATGATTTTCACTTTGATAAATAAAAGAATATTATTCAAACTAAACACATACTAGTGAATAATAACACTGAATATTAAATGGCTAGGTACATAAGAATAATAATGAACATTAAATAAATAAATAATATATATATATATATATATATATATATATATATATATATATATACACATGATGAAAACAATAAATAAAAATGAAAAAAATACTTGTCAAATTTAGATAAAATCAGTTCACATGCAGTTTACTTTAAACTACCCTTCGCCCTGCATGATTTATTTATTGTAACACAAATTTATTCTTCTAATAATTTTACAGATTTCTTCTGTACAAATTGATAGCAAAATGCCCTCATCAGATAGCATTTAAAAAAATTAATTTGTTATTGTTTACCTGATTGATATCATCACTATAATAATCATTGTTTTCTTTTGATGAATTTAATATACTGTAAGTAATTTCATTATCAGCAACTTGATTCTTGCAGTCTTTCATATTATTATTTTGTTTTCTTTTTTGTAATCATAAAATACAAGTACAAAATTTGCATTCAAGATCTTTTTCAAAAATTTTGATTTGCAGTTTTGTAACTTGTGAATTTCATTGTTTGTACATATTTGAGAGGCTAAGCGGATTTCAGACTTCGGCGGACTTTTAGGTCGGCGGATTTCTGGCTCTCTACTGTACAATCTGAAATCCAAGTATAAATCACAAATTACGGACAATAATGAGACGTATCTTAAGAAACGAAGGGGAGACAGAAGATAAAATAATTTCCAGTGAAACAAAAATAAATCCAAGAAAAACATGCCAACAATGCCACCCAAAGAAAAAAGGAAAACTGCATATTTATGCATATCTTGCAAGTCTCCAACATGTTTGGAATGTGCCAGGAAGCTGTGTGAAGAATGTGCTGAAAAACATGATGAATAAATTGTTTATTTTCTAAAAATGAAAATTGTGATATTTGAGGTCTGTCTTTTTTTTTTTTTTATGCTTTGTGTAAAGTTCAATTTTTGTATTTTAAAATTTGTTTTATTGATAAAATTAATAAAAAATACCATTTAAATATAAAAATACTCCTTATTTTGCTTTGTTTTATATTTGAAAACTCATTTTTTGTGAAAAAATTTACGTTAATGGCAAAATTGCCTGTATGAGGATTTATTTATAGTTAAAATGTAAAAATAATGATTTTTACCATAAACAGAGTGTCTACTGACTTGACAGAAAAAAAATTCATGACCTTAAAAAAAATTTCATGACCTTTTTAATCAACATATCCAACCTTTCTTTTTAAATTAACATATTCATTTTTTTTTACTGATATACTACCTTGCTTGATTTTAAAAATTATTGTTTAACAACAGTATTAGCAGTTAAAAAAGAAAAACAAAAACTGAAAACTTTTTTTACTTTCTCTTATCCATAAGGTAGGGAAAGTATTGTTTTAGGGTCAAATTTTCAAACGTGAGTTTTTGTTATATTTACACATTTTGAGGTCCCCTGAATCCGAAAATCATGTTTTTAGCCGTTAGTCTGTGTGTGTGTCTGTTATCAGCATATCCCAAGAACAAATAGTAGCAAAAATTCCAAACTCAATATTTGAAATGTGTATCATATAGGGATGCTACACTAAGCTTTTCGTTGAGATGAAGCAAGTTGTTCGTGTACAGGAACACTCAAGAGTATTCAAATACATTACGTCTCACGAAATCGAAATGGCACTTCAAATAAATATTATTCTCTTGATATTTTGCGGTTTGATTGAGACAAGATTTTCCTGATTTAGACTATGACTATGTATGCTTTAAACTAAACCGATATCCCGTTGTTGAATGAATACCTGTCTGGCATTATTCCAGCATTGAATCTGTTTAGCCTGGAAGCAGGTTTTCACGTGTTTTGATGTTTCTGCACCGATATTTTATGGAAGATAAAATATTTAAATCGGCTAAATGATATTAGCATTAAACCGATATTTTATTTTACATCGGTATAAAGCACAGTCCTAATACACATACACACACACAGCAATAACAACCAGGGAGGACTCTAGAACATAAAAAAGGGCAGGGTGCACATTATAGAATAAGGGCAATTTTTATGAAACGGGCATATATCCGAAAAAGGGCAACTTTTGTAAAGATTTTCTAAATGCATATGGGTTAATTTTTATAAAAACTTACACTGATGATCTGTTTTGTTCCTAACACTATTTTTTATTGAGCAAATGGTTACGCAAATTTTGAAATTTCACATTAGTTATTTATTTCATTTTTTATTTAGTTTTAAAAAAAATAGAAAACCAGAATGGAAAAAATGAGCATTCTGGAAAGGAAAAAGATCAGAAATATTTAGAAGTAGAAAGTAAATACATCAGGGTCAGATTCATATCAGGAAAATGGAGGGGGGTATTTTTTTTTTTTTCGGGAAAGGGCAAGGAGGGCGGGATTTTACCGGAAAATGGGCATCAGGGTAGGCCGCCACGCTGAAAAGCTCTAGAGTGATCCTTGTAACAATAGGTAAATAAATAATATTAGCTACTAAAAATAGATTGTAAGATGAGGGTAAAAAAATAAAACTAAACAAAGTATTTAATCATTACAACAAGCTATACACAAATAAACTGCTGTTTGTAAAAAATGCAACACCATGAAGGAACGCGAATATCATAATGATATTTATTGGGCTCATACATTATAGCAAGAAGAACAATTGATTAAAATTTCAGGAAATTTGGAGTAATATGTACTGAGAAAACAGTACATAAAGCAGCGACCTCTGTGAGCAATAACTCCACTTATCTGCATAGGCATTGAATCAAACAGTGATTGGATGACATGTACGGGTAAAGCACTTCATGAAGTTTCAACACGATGCCATAATTCATCGATCGTAGTTACTGATGAATGGTGGGGGCCAGTCGTTTTTCAACGATTAAACAGTCATTTTCACTGGTGCAAGATCAGGAGAACGCACTGACCAGAGCAACAGTCAAACATATCCTGTATCAAGGATGATCTGGACAATATTTACAACTTGCGATCGTGCATTGTCCTGCTTAAGAATTGTGTTTCGTAGGCCTTGAATTTAGGGCACAGCGAAGGGCCTTAACTCGTCAGAAATGTAATGGCTGGTATTCAGAGTGGCGGGAATCAAAACAAGAGGTGATCGAGACATGTATCCAATGGTACCACATACCATCACTCCAGATGGTGACCCAGTATGCAGCTACCAAAATTTTTATTACCCTCAAAACTGCATCACTGATACGAGCGCCTTTAATGTGTGATTAATGACGAATCTGGACGCAGGGATGGCATGAAGTCACCTTTCAGACAAATCACAATCCTGTTTACAGCATCAAGATTGCTTTATCCGTATTTGCCGGCATTGTCAATAATGCACAATGCCAGTTGGGATTCGACATCGTCACACTGTCCACCACATGCAGTGATGGTATGGGGTCTCATTGGATACACGTCTCGATTACTTCTTGTTCGCATTCTCGGCACCCTGAAATGCAGTCATTAAATTTCTGGTGAATTAACGCCCGCACCTCCTCTCTATATTCAAGGCCTCCGCAGTGCCACACTTAAGCAGGATAATGCACAACTGAGAGTTGTCGGTATAGTCCAGACCTTCCTTAATACATAATATGTGTTCAACCGTTGCTCTGGTCAGCACATTCTCATGATCTCGCACCAATGAAAATGACTATTTAATCGTAGAAAAGCGACTGCCCCCCCCCCCCACCACCACCACCACCAGAGCTGCCAACCTTGGTGGGAAAAAAAACAGATTTTACATAATTTCAAGGGAGAAAAAGGGAGATTTATGGTTTCGTGGAGAAAAACAAAACAAAATTATTTTATTCAATACATGATACTTTTTTAACTAAAAAGACCTAATATAACTTTTGTTTGATGATTTATATTTTGTAGAAAATAACCTACAAACTGAAGATAAATGCTGTAAATATAAATAAAACTATTGTGTGTGACAATCAGCACATTAACAACAAGTAAAAGTAAAGAAAAGTTTAAAAACAGAGTTTTTTCTTTTTGTATGCATATACTAAATTTTTAAATTAAGTGTTTGGATTTTAAATGTCAAATGTGTCCTTAAAAATTTAAATCTGCCTTCAAGAATCTAAAAAGTGCTTTTTTTTTTTTTTTTTTTTTTTTCCTACTAGCAGTACCCTACATTTTTTAAAACTTGATGGAAAATGTTTGATTCTTTTGTTGTAGAATGAGAAAGCTAATTGGAAAAATTGATTGGAGAAAGGATTTTTTTTTTTTTTTTTTTTTTTTTTTTTATGGGGGGGGGGGGAGGGGAAGGGAGGTCAAACGTTATGAGTGTAAACTATTAAACATTTCTACTTCTTTATAGGCTCTAGAATCTAATAAAGCAAATTTAAAATGAATATTGACATTTTTGTTGTGGCTTGTAGATGGAGAAAGAATGAGAAACAAAAGAGTTTCAAAGAGCATTTGATCACCGATCACTAGTTGAAGATAAGAAAATATGGGGGGGAGGGGGAGTTAAAAATAATTACATAAGCGAGAAATATTGAAGGATTCTGTTTCTTTAAAGATTCTAAAATCTCATAAAGTAAGTTTTAAATGAATATCGACATTTATGTTGTGGGTGAAGAAAGATTGTGAACTGGAAGGCCTTCGTAAATCTGAAAAGATGGCACCTACGAATTGTCAAAAATTAGCGTTTTTAGTTCGATTTTTCGAAAATATTAGAAAAACGGAAGAAATACACATTAAAACGTAAAATCGGGAGATAGGATTAAAAAACGGGAGTCTCCCGTGAAAAACGGGAGAGCTGGCAGCACTGCACCACTCACCAATAACTATGATCGATGAATTGCGGCATCGTGTTGAAGCTTCATGAAGTGCTTTACCTGTACATGACATCCAATCGCTGTTTGATTCAATACCTAGACAGATAAGTGCTGCTATTGTTCACAGAGGTCGCTGCTTTATGTACTGTTTTTTCAGTACATGTTACTCCAAATTTTCTGAAATTTTAATCAATTGTTCTTCTTACTATAATGTATGTGCCCAATAAATATCATTATGATATTCTCATTCCTTCTTGGTGTTGCATTTTTTACAAACAGCAGTGTATATGATTGTAAGTGCACTATGTATTTGAAATCTGAAATATTTTTTTATTATAATTCCTTTTTCTACTTAAAAAAAAAAAAAAAAAAAATCCTAAGAGAGCAAGTTCTGCATGAAATATTTTGTGAAATTTTGTCTAATGATGAAGTGAAGACTAAATATATTTGCACTTATTCCAAAACACAGAAATAATTTTTAAATATAACTTAATTAATTGGTCTTTAATTTTACTAACTTAATTGTATTATTCATAAAATTATTGACGATTAAAATAAAAATTAATTTTATATGAAAAAAAAAAAAAAATTACCGATTTCAATACTTTAACTTAATTTTAAATTTAACTCCACTATTCAGATGCCGAATATCAAGATATTCAGCCAAACCAAATATTTGGTGTCATCTGTCAAATAAGCAGAATACCAAATAGTAACCAAATATTCAGTGCAATTCTAATAATTAGCATTTAACATTTTTTGAAACATTAAAGTTTCTCAATTTTCTATGCTTTTCCTTTTTTTTATTTTTAAATTTATTGAGTATTTAATTGTTGAAAAATATATCTTTATGTATGTAGGGTAGAGTCTTGAATAGGGTTGAGTAACCTGATTTTACCCAAACCCAACCTGCAGGTCGGGTTGACTGATCTTTTTTTTCTTGCAGGTTGGGTTCACTGAATTTTTCTTCTTGTGGGTCGGGTTCGGGTTAGGCTTAGTTTTCAATGAGTTGAATCGACTTGAGAACATCTTTTTAAAAAAATTTTACAATTATAAGCATAAATTTGTAGACATAACTCTATAGCTGATTTAAAGATATTATGTCTAGGCATGTGTTGGAGCTCCGTATTCATATCCGTATCTTCATATAAATGACAGAAAAAGAAAAAAAAGATCCGTATTACTATCTGGATCCATATAAGCAAGAAAAAAATCCATTTTCTTTTCTTCAATGAATCTAATACGGATCTTTTGTAGAAATTGCATAAAGTACTATAAATCTTTATTTTCTATTGTTAATATATAAATAAAAGAAATATACAATAACCTCACTTTATTTTCTGGGAATTTAAATTATTTCTCAATTTATTTATTTTTTAAATACCTTTATTTTCAATGAATTTCAATCCTTACTTAATGTTAATGAAATTTTGAATTTTCCTCCATTTACACTTGTATATATAGCAAATATAGAGGAAATACTTGTGATTTAATTTTAAAATAGTAATTTAAAATAAATACATTTAGGAAATAAATTCCATCAAGGAAGATCATATTCTTTATCATCTTCTCTAGAATAAATAAACAATGCACCAAAATTGAAACTGAAGGAAGCTAATTTGCTGATCATATGAATTTAAAGTGATGTGGGAAAACAGATGTTTAACTGTGAATCTTATTCATGCTACCCAAATTATTATACAGTACGGCCACATATCCTAAAACTAGCAGTGGACACGTCCAAAATGTTGCAGGGATGCCAGCTTGATCGACAGATTGAAATTTGGAAAACATCCAATAATTCCGCGCTCTGTTATTGCTCATTTTCTCTGAGTCAGATGACTGTCACCCCTATTTTAGCATTGGACTCGAATTAGCACTTTTGCAGATGCTTCCATAGTTTCATGAAATGTGGTCGAAGAATAGTAAACATCCATATAAACAAAACCAAAGAACGAAAATACCTCCCCCCCCCCCCTGGTCCAAGAGTATAAGCATTAAACAATAAACTACTAAAACTTAGCTTGAAGCACAATTTTATACTCTTGAAGTTCACAACTCACATAAATAGTACAAATTAATGATCCATTTTTTACATTTTTAACTTATACAATTTGTAATTACATTTTAAATTCTTTTTAAATAATTTACCAACTGGGTAACAAAGAAAATTTACCTTATTTCAGAATTTAAAAAAGTTCTGCATGATTTTTAGATGAATTAGTAATGTTCATTTAGTTTTCGAGTTGGGTTCAGTGTAAACAAGCAGGTTTGGGTAAAAAAAAATTTCTATTGCAGGTTTGGGTCAGTTTTCGGGTTGATAAAAAAAAATGTTCAGGTTCGGTTTGATTTAAAATTTCCTCTGTCGAGTTCAGGTTGGATAAAATCCGGCCCGTGCAGGACCCTAACCTAGGGTACCTACACATTTTAAGATGTCGGAATGCAGAAAAACTTTATATTATATTACTGAAAACAATGTATACAGAGACGGTCAGGATTTTAGAGGATGTTAAAGAAGGGCATATTAGAGGGCAGTCAGGAAAGGAAATAAGAACTACATTTTCAATTTTTTTGGAAGTGTTAGGCTTATTATTCTTAATTTAAAAGCATTTAAAAGTTTTTTTTTTTTTTTTTTTTTTTTTTTTAAACGTAAATTTTATTATTCTTGATTTGCAGTTAGAAATTAAATTACTCTTTTATATTATTTTAATAAAAATATTTGGAATTAAATTTACGTTATGACTTAAGAAATCTTTGATGGGGACAGTAAGCAGGCCTAGTATTAGGGCTTCTCAAAATTTTAGGGAGGAATTTTTTTCAAAATTTTAGGAAAATTTTAGGGGAAAACCCTAATATTGTAAAACTTCTAAATCCGTAATGGGTAATAATTGACATGTTAAAAAGTGGGAATGTTGTTGTTTTGTATATCCAGGTTGAGCCAAACAAAATTAAGAGACCTTACTCCATTAAAATTTAAATAATTATAAAACAGACGGCTCTTTTATAAAATAAATTTTATTTTATGTAAATCATGCTTTCTGCATTTTCAGTACTTGGTTCGATGAAACCCTTTACTTGATATCTCTAGTGGTTTAAAATTTTTATGCTTTCTGTGACATGTCTTGTATGTATAAGTCTTTTGGGATGAGCATGTTATATATGATACAGCCTTTAAATTATTTCTCAGGACGAGCATATCATATTTAAATAGAACGTTTGGTATGATATGCCTGCCCACAGAAAGAATTTAAAGGATGTGTCATATGTTAAACCACCCGAGTGGGAAGGAACATTTGCAGCCATTTCATATGTTACACCCATCCCAAAACGATTAAACCTTCTCTGCAAGATGATTCAATTTTTCTCTAATTTCCACACATGTATAATTAATTAGAAAGGCATAAGATTACTATACTGCAGAAGAATTCTGAATTATTAATGTAAGACATGAGTTTCTGTCTACCACTGACTCAATTCTATGAAAAAAAAAATTTCGGCGACAATGTTGCATAAGTTCTGTTACTAAGCCAGTAGCAGATATGTAAAACTTTTCGGAACATAAAACACATTTAGCAGAATAAATGTTGCCATTTATAGCTTCAAGTAATTCTCTCAGCAAAACACCGTCAAATTCTTTTTCCAACCATGAGTCTTGAAATTTCGTTTTACCTTTAACCATGATAAGGATGCAAATGAAATGAAACGATATGCTGAGATACAGTATAAAATCATTCAATGCAACAAAGCTAAGAATTAATACAATAATAAAATAATCTACACATGCATGTGCAAGCGGTAAACACAATACAAGAGCATTCGATATGAACTGGACCGGAATAAATAATACTCTCGACCCTTGGATGCGTTTTTTTAGGATTCATGGAAAAAATGTAGGAGAATTTTAGGAATGATTAAAATATTTATGAATTTTAGGAATATTAGGAGGAATGCGAGCCCTGGGTAAGGTTTCTCTTAAAAATATGCAGCCAATTTTCAGGTTCAAACTCTTCCTGCAGCTAAACTGAAACTTTTTAGATGAGCAATAGCAGTCATATTTGCATAAAAGTAAATTATGCATGCATAATACACATCATTTTGCAAACACTCACTGCCATTTAGGAGGGCTTTTAATGACTAAATTCCTTGAGGAATAGTAAGAACTGAAAGATCAGGGATAAATTTCAAACTGAATTTTTTGAGTGAAATATATTTATTTTTATTTTCATTAATTAAAAGTTGAATAGTTGCTAACGAAATAAATAATACTAATTTAATGTTCTTTATTACCATTTAATTTTCCCATTTGTCTGTACTTGAAAAATTGTGTTAGTAACATGTGAACAGTAAGGAAAATATGATAAATTTAACCTAAACATTATTATATTTACTATAATTTGTTTCTACATAACATGGGTAATCTTTGGAAAATATAAATTAATAATAAAGCAGAAAATGTCTTAACAATATTTTTGGAACAGGAACAAAATGACATAAAAGTTCCCATTACTGAAAAATTGCTCACGTATAGTCAGTAACGTAACCAATATCTTCTGTACATTGTCATGCAAAAAAAATCTACAAATGTTAAAACACTGTTTTCTTTAGAAAGACTTTAATATCAGTTTAATTTGGATTGAAATATTATCACACAACCAAAAACCACACCTAGCCAAGCCAGTATTGCATTCTACATGTTTTGTGCATACTTATAAAAGTGTAAATGATAAATACAATATTTTCTAAATGGATAATTTAGTTATGCATTAGAATAATTTAAATTAATTTCCCAGAGTCTGAAGCAGAATAACACTACTAAAATGTATAAAATTATTTTTCTCATAAAGTGTAATGTATAAGAAATTTTTGTGCATCCCTCTAAATGAACTGTAAACAAAACATACCCTGTTTTCAATAGGAAACATGGTCTGGTCAATCTCAATAACGGATGTTAAAATTCTTAAATTTCCAAAGCATATTTATGAAAGTTCAGACTCAAATAGAAAGACAGATGAAATGAAATTATAAACACTTTTCAACTTTGTTGTAGGAAAATGTCATTGTAAAAATTTAGTACTTTTGTGCTTTTAAGAAACATTCAATTGCAAATATTTCTCATCGAAAAAAAAAAATAAAAAAAGTCAGTAAAATAAAATTGGAAAAAAAAAAAAAAAAAAACCTTATCAACAAAGTGCTTAAACATTTGATAAATTTTAAATACTATGTTTAACAGAGGGCAAAATATTTATAAAAATTGAGATTCTGTCTATTCAATGTTTCTGTCATTAGAAAAGCAAGAAACCAGAAAACCATGTGAAATTTCCATGTAATATAAAATAAAAATTAATTCCAAAACAAATAAAAATGACTTATTTTCTCATATAGCCATGAATATTTTTACGCTAAATTTATGCTACATTTTTTTCCGCTCATACATAAGGCACTAGACTTAACACTACACATACTTAACACTAGAACCACGAGACTTTCGACATACCTAGAACCGCCGAGCGGGTCATTTTGACCCCAGATTGTAAATCAATAAAATATTCAAAAGAGCTTAATTTAGATAACTAAAATATTTTATTTTTTAAATAATAATCAATATTTCTGAGATTTTGCATTAAATAATTTACATAATTAAAGAAAAATTAACTTGTTTTTTTACAAAATTGTATTGTTTAAATTTTTTTACTTTGAGTATAATATCATGTCTCTTTATCAAAATATGACATAAATTTCCTAATTTCAATAGAAAAACAGAGTATGTCTTTTGAATAAGTTTAGACATAATTTCAAAAAATTAAAAATTTTGTCAGTTACTTACTAGTTTTATAGATTATAAAATCCAATTTACTATATGCATTGTGCACAAAACTTAGCAATAACTTTTGTACATTTTCCACAAATGGGTGCTTTACATTTTGAACAGATATCTATAGTTTTATTTTCACATTTTGAACTGTGGCACCAGACTCGTTTACGCTTAATTTATGGTTGTCCATCGTTTTCATTGGTTGCTTCACACTCTCCTTTTGGCACCTTTTTTTGTCGGGAGAGGACAAACTTTTCTCTCAATTCTTCAATCAAGTGTTGAATGAATTGCCTTCTACTAATAGATTTTCCAGTTACAGCTTTGTATAAAACCCAGGCATTGATTGCAGCAAGGTCTAGAATATTATAAAAAACCTGCACTGGCCACCTACGTGAAGCAGACTTAACTGTATATTTCCTTGCTATTTGGTCAATCACGTCCACTCCGTATTTAGTTGCATTGTAGAAAGAGATTGTATCAGGTAGTTTTTTGGGGTTATCTGAAATTTCCACGTTTGGATGGAGACCTACTTAGCAACAAAACATTTTTATCTTTTTTACCTTGGTAAACAGTTAGGCTAATGTCTTTATGGGTTAGTACCGTAGTCGAATGCAGCGTCGATTTTGACATTTTTACAGAGAGTGGTATTTCTCTTCTTGAACATTTTACAGTTCCTACAAGACTGGTGTTTTTGGATTTCAACGTCTCTGCAAGCTTCAGTGTTGCGAAAAAGTTGTCTGTAGTGACATTTCTACCTTTGTTTTCATATGGACTTATTAGTCGTAGCACTACATGGTAAAAAAAAGACATGTTGGATGGACTTAGGTTATCTTTTCCAAGATACAGAAATCCATTTATCAAATATTTTGAGTCAACATCTGCAGCCAACCAGAACTTGATTCCAAACTTATCTGGTTTATTTGGCATGTACTGGGTAAACCTACAGCTAGCTTTTGTAGGAAATAACTGTTCATCTACAGTTATATTAGGACCTGGTGTATAGTTAGTCTTGCAATTTTCGATGAAACGATTCCAGATATCCGAAATATGGGCAAATTTGTCAGTCTCTAGGCACTTTGATCTTGTTGATTTTATGTCGAAGAGTAAAAATCTCATTATTTCATGAAACTGATCTCTTGACATTGTATCAGGGTTGGTTTTTTGATGTCAAAAACTAGTTTTTGACGTGACGGGTGACAAAAACTGGTTTAAACTGTCAAAAAGTGGTTTAAACCGTCAAAAACCACATGAGAAAAATGGAAACTATAATCTAAAATAATTTTATGCATATTTTTAAATTGCAATGTACTATGCATTAACATTGATTATATATATATATATTTCCCCCCAAAAAAAGAAAAATTGTGTTAGGAAACATGTCAATGCATAGAAGAGTGTGACTATTATAAGTCTTTTTATGTGAATTATTTTAGAGCTATGAAAATTTGTGTACATACATTAAAATTGTAGTAATACAATTAAGTATACTAAAAATTCTTTAAAGCTAACTAAAAAAATTTTTTTTTTTGCAAATTTTTTTTTTTTTTTTCTGCAGTTTATTATTATTTTATTATTCCTTTCACTTTAACATTCTTATGTTTTAAAAATATATACTAAAATATTAGGTTTGTTGTGTATTTGTGCATTCAGTGATAGATTATTTTTTTTAATTCAATAGAATGCTGAAGTTTTAATGAAAATTTTTAGCATTCAAACGTTTTTTTTTTTTTTTTTCTTTTTTTAATTAACCTATCAAAAAATTAATAAATGATATTCAGATATTTTAGAATATGTTATTAAACTATAATAACGTAAAATCGAGGTATAATATTAAAAAAATTAGTTAGCACAGAGCATTTTTAAAAAGGGAAGAAATTTTTAATATTTTTTTTTTTTTTTTTTTTTTTTTTTTAGAAATACAGTTTGAGAAATTTTAATATATTTAATATTATTGCATTTCACGGCATTCAAATGTAAATTTTTATACCTTTAAGACTGTAATTTACAATATATATATATATATATATATATTCTGTCCATCATTTCCATAAAAAATATTTAGTTTAAAATTGCATTGTGTAATTCATATTAAAAATTTAGTTCAACTAGTCATGCAATATCTTAAAAAATTTTAATCATGCAACATTAAAACATACTATTGATTATAACCTAAAATAGAAAGACATGATTTATTATTCACTAGCACAGTAATTTCATTCATTGGGTTAAATTACTTACAGCATCTTTTAATTATCAATCAGTATGCATTTAGAGAACTTTCTTTTTGAAAATAAGACTTTGTAAAATTTCTGACAACTTAAAATGCAATAAGTAAGTAGTTCGCCTTAGAATATACAAATTTTTATATTTAAATTTTTGTATTTTGTAAAGGTAATGCATATAAATTTTTTGTACTTAAATAGAAGTCATTGGTATTCATAAGAAACACATAATAGTGTTCTAAAAATTTTTAACCTTGGGAGATATGTAAACTAAGCACTTTTTTAAGACTACAGTTTTTTACTTTTCTGTAATAAATATGACTTTTTAATTGTTTAAAGTATGCAAGAGGCGTGAAATCAGAGGTTTTGGCATAAGGTTTTTGACACAGGGTTTTTGACGTAACAGTTTAAACTGTGGTTTAAACCGTCAAAAACTGTCATGCGTCAAAAACTTGCCAACCCTGCATTGTATTTTGGAAAAATGGTGGTCTCCAGTCCTTTGACCACAAGCTATCCAGTTCAAGTCCTTTTACACAATATATACCATGTGCATATAAAATTGAAATAAAAGCATCTATTTCTTCTAATGTTATATTCCATTCTTTTTCATGAATATGCCGACGAGCTTCATCTTCAGTACACTTCTTTATGTGCTTCAATATCCATTCATCTATAAAAAGTCTCCAAGCACTTGAAGGACTGTTATTGATAGCATTGTGTTTAGCATGTGGTGTCGGGCCTCCAACTTCTTTCAAAATATTACACTTTGATTTTCTTCCTCTATTGTTTATTCCTAATGGAACGACATTCCAAACTGTCCCATCTTTGCCAACTTCATTATTTCCAACTTTGAATGTTATTGTTGATTTCTTTTTCAAATTTCTAATCGTATGTGTATCCCTTCTTAGAAAGTTTGATTTTTCTTGTTTATCAGATAAATTATCATCATTATTGCGATGAGAAGAAATAGCGATTGTTAGAGCATTGCCAGAGTCATCTTCGCTTTCATTTTCTTCATCCAAATCCTGATTGCCTTCGTTAGTAGGCAGGTATTCATCCTCACTACTCAAAATCGAAACATTTTCTTCATTTTCATCACCTTCTGAATCATTTTCAGATAATTGTTTTAAATATTCTAAAGTTTCTTGAATAGTGAGATTACGTGTTGTAACATCTTTTTTATGCACACACTAATTACAGAAAAAAAAAACAGCTTCAAAAAGTCTTCTAAATAGTTGCTGTAAATTTTCAATGCATTCCAATGTAGTTCACGCATCAAACTAAATATAATGACCTTGACTGAAAACCTTCACTATCTCCCCTTCTAGTGCAGTCCATTTAGGAATTCGAGGGTGGGAAAGAAGTATTTTATAGTTACTTACGAGAAAATGCGTCTGTTTTCCATTGTTTGTACATTTACATTTCTTATGGGTCAAATTGACCCACTCCGCAGTTCTAGGTATAACTGTTAATAAATGGAAAATTATTTAAGTTACGAATTTTTAAATTTGATAAATTGTTGTTCACCTTAAATTATTAAAAGTCATAAAAGGAATTTTTTTTTCTAATATACATAGTTACAGAACAACTCACAAGACATATTATTGTTATAGAACTGTGTATTGAACATGCCATAGTTATCTAATTAGTAAAGTACTAGCTGGAACCCATCAAATTCGACGGTTACTTTATTGACCGTAATGTTTCAAAAATCGTCACATCATTATTTAAATGTATTTCAAGTTAAAATTTTTAATATAATTTACGACATTTCACTTAAAAAAAAAAAAAAGAAAAAAAAAAAAGAAAGAAAATCAGAAAAATACTTAGAAATACTATATATGACATCACTTTCTACTCTACAAAGTACTGTCAGTGTGATGTCAAACTGACTCCAAATAAACAGTTGCTATCTTTTATTTTCTATTTCGTTTAATACTAAGACTGCATGTTAGCTGACTCGCCCCGGCGTTGCCCGGGCCCATGATATTAATATTAAATGAACCTTAAATTTGTATGATTTTATATCTTTAACTCGATTTTGTTTGGATTTCTATTTTTGAATAAAAGCATCGTGAAAAAAATAATCAGATGTAACAAAAAAAATTACCTCGAACTGAATGAAACTCTGACTTGTGACCCTGCTGCCTGAGGCAGCGCATACGCCGGCTGCTAATAACATAAAAAAATTCCCAAAAATTTACCTCGAACTGAACGAACCCGCCCGGTGTTGCCCATGCCCATGATACCTTAAATTTGTATGATATTATATCTTTTACTCGATTTTGTTTGAATTTGTTTTTAAATGAAAGGCATCATGAAAAAAATAATCAGCTGTAACAAAAAAATTACCTGGAACCGAATGAACACTGCCTTGTGACCCCGGTGCCTGCAGCAGCGCATACACAGGCCGCTAATAACATGAAATAAATTCCCCAAAATTAACCTGGAACCGAACGAATCTGTCCGGCGTTGCCTGGACCATGATAATTAACCTTAAATAAACTTTAAATTAGCATGATTTTATAGCTTTAACTCGATTTTGTTTGAATTTGTATTTTTAAATAAAAACATTGCGAAAAAAATAATCAGTTGTAACACAAAAATTACCTTGAACCAAATGAAACTCTGCCTTGTAACCCCGGTGCCTGTGGCAGCACATACGCGGGCCACTAATAACATAAAAAAATTCCCAAAAATTAACCTGGAACCAAATGAACCCGCTCGGTGTTGCCTGGGCCCATGATAACCTTAAATGAAACTTAAATTTGTATGATTTTATATCTTTAACGTAATTTTGTTTGAATTTCTATTTTTAAATGAAAGCAACACAAAATAAATAATCAGTTGTAACAAAAAAATTACCTCGAACCAAATGAAACTCTGCCTTGTGACCCCGGTGCCTGTGGCAGCACATACACGAACTGCTAATAACATGAAAAAGTTCCCCAAAATTAACCTGGAATCGAACAAACCTGACTAGCATTGCCCGGGCCCATGATAATAACCTTAAATTTGTATGATTTTATATCTTTAACTCAATTTTGTTTGGATTTCTATTTTTGAATAAAAGCATCGCGAAAAAAATAATCAGCTGTAACAAAAGAAATTACCTCAAACTGAACGAAACTCTGACTTGTGACCCTGCTGCCTGCGGCAGCACATACGCTGGCTGCTAATAACATAAAAAAATTCCCAAAAATTTATCTCGAACTGAACGAACCCGCCCAGTGTTGCCCGTGCCCATGATACCTTAAATTTGTATGATATTATATCTTTTACTCGATTTTGTTTGAATTTGTTTTTAAATGAAAGGCATCATGAATTTTGTTTGAATTTGTTTTTAAATGAAAGGCATCATGAAAAAAATTATCAGCTGTAACAAAAAAATTACCTGGAACCGAATGAACACTGCCTTGTGACCCCGGTGCCTGCAGCAGCACATACACAGGCCGCTAATAACATGAAATAAATTCCCCAAAATTAACCTGGAACCGAACGAATCTGTCCGGCGTTGCCTGGACCATGATAATTAACCTTAAATAAACTTTAAATTAGCATGATTTTATAGCTTTAACTCAATTTTGTTTGAATTTGTATTTTTAAATAAAAACATTGCGAAAAAAATAATCAGTTGTAACACAAAAATTACCTTGAACCAAATGAAACTCTGCCTTGTAACCCCGGTGCCTGCGGCAGCACATACGCGGGCCACTAATAACATAAAAAAATTCCCAAAAATTAACCTGGAACGAAATGAACTCGCTCGGTGTTGCCCGGGCCCATGATAACCTTAAATGAAACTTAAATTTGTATGATTTTTATATCTTTAACGCAATTTTGTTTGAATTTCTATTTTTAAATGAAAGCAACACGAAATAAATAATCAGTTGTAACAAAAAAATTACCTTGAACCAAATGAAACTCTGCCTTGTGACCCCGGTGCCTGTGGCAGCACATACACGAACTGCTAATAACATGAAAAAGTTCCCCAAAATTAACCTGGAATCGAACAAACCTGACTGGCATTGCCCGGGCCCATGATAATAACCTTAAATTTGTATGATTTTATATCTTTAACTCAATTTTGTTTGGATTTCTATTTTTGAATAAAAGCATCGCGAAAAAAATAATCAGCTGTAACAAAAGAAATTACCTCAAACTGAACAAAACTCTGACTTGTGACCCTGCTGCCTGCGGCAGCACATACGCTGGCTGCTAATAACATAAAAAAATTCCCAAAAATTTACCTTGAACTGAACGAACCCGCCCAGTGTTGCCCGTGCCCATGATACCTTAAATTTGTATGATATTATATCTTTTACTCGATTTTTTTTTGAATTTGTTTTTAAATGAAAGGCATCATGAAAAAAATAATCAGCTGTAACAAAAAATTACCTGGAACCGAACGAACACTGCCTTGTGACCCCGCTGCCTGCAGCAGCTCATACACGGGCCGCTAATAATATGAAAAAAATTTCCCAAAATTAACCTGGAACTGAACGAATCAGTACGGCGTTGCCTGGACCATGATAATTAACCTTAAATGAACTTTAAATTAGCATGATTTTATATCTTTAACTCGATTTTGTTTGAATTTCTATTTTTAAATGAAAGCAACACGAAAAAAATAATCAGCTGTAACACAAAAATTACCTCGAACCGAATGAAACTCTGCCTTGTGATCCCGGTGCCTGCGGCAGCACATACACGGACTGCTAATAACATGATAAAGTTCCCCAAAATTAACCTGGAATCGAACAAACCCGACCGGCATTGCCCGGGCCCATGATAATAACCTTAAATGAACCTTAAATCTGTATGATTTTATATCTTTAACTCGATTTTGTTTGAATATCTTTTTTTAAATGAAAGCATCGCTAAAAAGATAATAATCTGTAACAAAAAAATTACCTCAAACCGAACGAAACTCGGGCTTGTGACCAGGGTTGTAGTGATTTAAATCATGATTTAAATCGAATGATTTTTTTGAAAAAAATCACTGATTTAAATCATTTTTTTTAATACCAAAGTTATTGGCTTTAATGGAATGAAATTGTTTATCTAACTTTAAAAAATGAGATTTTTAATTATTTCTTATGTAAATTAAAAAAAAAGGTTTGTAAAATATAACAAAATATTTCATTAGATAAACTAATATTTCTCATTTCTTAACTTTAGATTCATCTCTACTAAGCAACATTAATAAACACAAAAATAAATTATACCTTAACTTTTTTTTATTATTTTTATACATATTATTACATATTTTAATAATTCATTATATTTTAATTGTTTATACAAGCACTGGTGTATGAATTATAAATATTTAATTAGCATACAATTCATTAATTAATGTTATACATATATTCCAGTTCGCCTTTGCCCACCTTGCGGGTGATATTTCAAAAAGAAAATATTTCTTTGTTTGTTTAGCTCTCATATACCAGTTTATGTCATTTAACAATGTCTCATATGATATTTTAAAAATAATAGCATATTTTACATTGTAGTGTTTAAAAAGCCCTGGCGGCTCCAAAAAGTTTTAAAAACATCATAATCTTTTAATTTAACAACATACAATCAGTTAAATATAGTTCGAGGCTGCTCTCACTGCTTGTTTAATGAATTGTAGCCTCTAAATACAGGGGTCTGTCCAGACTGTTCACAAAGGGTCATTGTGATATTGTGAAAATTTCTACACATAATTTTGTAAATCTAAATTTAGTGTGAAAATAAAGTTCTTCACAAACTTTTCGGCTAGGGTCTTCTTTTTGTGAAATTGTGAAAAATGTAATTTTGCAAAATAAAATTACAATTAAGGTTTCATTTTTGCCAATGACAGTTCAGTTTTATAGAACTAAACTCACACAGAAGTCCTTTATAAATTAGAAATTCAGTAACAGCTTTTCGGGAGAAATACAACAAAAACGTCCGATTATTCATGCAGTCTACGTTCGTTCCACTGAAGATTAATTTTGAAAATGAGAGATTTATCAGATTTATGAGAATTTATCAAAGGTCTAAGGAGAAAAATTTTGTGAAGGGTTCTTTTTAAGGCCAAAAAAATTTGTGAGTGGTCCTGTTTTATGATAAAAATTTTGTGAAGGGTACTGTTTTGGGATAAATAATTTTGTGAAGTGTCCTTTTTTAAGATATAAAGTGAAAGGTCCTTTAATGGACCCAGGTTTGCCTCTGAACAGACCCCTGAAATATAAGAAAAGATAAAAGAATAAGTGAAAGTATTAAGACGGTAATGAAAATGTGAATTCTATTAATGGGTAAAGTATGAAAAAATTTTCTTGATTCAAATGATATTTGTTAGACTTAAGAAAGAATTTTTTAGGATATATATTTTTTTTCCCTTCAATTCCCGATTCTTTTTATTTTTATAAGAAACTGAGTAAAAATTTCTTTTTCTTAATTCATTGCTTCAGTTTTATGTCATTTTTCCTATTAAATTATCCTTTTCCAAAGTTATTTTACGTGTTATATACTGTGGGAAAGATTTTACTTTATTTCAATACATTATTGTAGCTACAAAGTCAAAGTTACAATTGAGTGGCTCATACTACCGCATTTATGATTGCCATAAAATTACACTTATTACGAAGATACCACGTTGAATAAAAATATTGGTAATACATGCCTACATGGATTTTTCTATGGGAATAGAATACTATTTATATTTTTATAGTTTAAGTAAAATAATTGATAGTGTGTATATTGTGCATATATATAGACACATGTACACATAATAAAATACAAATGTTGTGCAATAATGTATGATTACATAATAAAAATCATTAAAATCAAATAAATCTTGATTTAAATAAAAAAAAATTCGATTTAAATAAAAAAAAATCGATTTTTTTGAAAAAAAAAATCAAAAAAATCAACAACCCTGCTTGTGACTCCGGTGCCTGCGGAAGCATATATGCGGGCCGCTAATAACATGAAAAAATTAACCTTGAACCAAACGAACTTCTGACTCGTGTATCCGCTGCCTGTGGCTGTGGCACCGTATAGCAGGCATGATACACACGTGCTGCAAAATCCACTTTCCTCCACCAGGAGGTGCAGTATGTTGTACATGAACATCACCAATCACCTTGAATTTCCAAGACCTTTCAAATAAGGTGTTACATGGTGATGTCAACTGTAAAATCCTTTAGTTGCACTTTCCACCGCCAGGGACACAGTATGTTTTGTACGAACATCACCAACGGTCAGGAAATACCAGGACCTTTAAAATGAGGTGTAACATGATAGGTTCTGCTACAAAATCACCTAGTTCCATTTTTCACCACCAGGGGGCACACTATATTGTATACAAACATCCCCAATCAACATGAAATTTTAAGACCTTTATCAACAATCGCCTTGAATTTCCAAGACCTTTCAAATAAGGTGTCACATGGTGGTGTCAACAGCAAAATCCTTTAGTTGCACTTTCCACCGCCAGGGGCCACAGTGTGTTCTGTACGAACATCACCAACGGTCAGGAAATACCAAGACGTTTAAAAAAAGGTGTAACATGACAGGGTCTACAAGAAAATCACCTAGTTCCATTTTTCACCACCAGGGGGCGCACTATATTGTATACAAACATCCCCAATCAACATGAAATTTCAAGACCTTTAAAATGAGATGCTACATGTGTGGGTCTACAACGGATTTCCCTCTCAAACTAATTTTCCCCTTTCCCCTCCCCCAAATTTATTTTCCCCCTATTCCCCCCCTTTAAAATTGAAAATTCTAAAATCGCAGAAAGTAATTTTTTAGTATTCGAGTCTAGTCTTCCCTTGTACAATTTCTTCACCGTGAAGTAATATGGAGCTGAGTTAAGCTCGCAAACGTGTTTTTAACCCCTGTCCCCCCAGGAGGGGAACCATTCGACTTTTTTTTATTTTTCTCTTTTCATAACACATCTACAGACCAAGACCTTTTTTTAGACACCTCAACCAAATTTTTACACCTAGCTGTTCTCTCAATTTAGTGGAGACAGACAAAACACATTTCAAATTAATATATAGATATTAGTGTGGCACAATAATATAAACTGTGTAAAATATCAAAAATTCTTATTCATAAATGTGTATATATATGCTAAAGGAAAAGGAAATCAGTAGCTATAAATATGACAATCCATTAATTTTGTCTATATGTTAATTTTCAAAAAAATTATTTACTACCTGCATTAATATGAAAAAGATTCAAAATAATTTTAGAGTAAAAAAAAAAACTATTATCCTACATGTGAAAATCTAAATTTTTAACAAAATGAGCCAGAGAGTGTAGAACACAGGGCATTTAGCACAACTCCCTCAAAAATAAAGGGACTTTAGGGACCTATTTATTTTATGCTTAAATATCAGTAATATACATATATTACGCATACTTTTATGATCCCCTACCATGTATAAGCCAAGTGTAATGCCCAAAATCAAATAATTTAAAAATATAAACAGCTAGTGTCAAAAGAATTCATACTCTTTTGGTTTTGTTGAATACCTTAAGGGCCCTCTTCACTCACCGCCGCCTGAAGTCGTAGCTAATGTTATTCTATGGGAAAATTTTCTTTACAAATAACTTATTAACTTATACATATTTTTAAATTCTGTTTTCACATTCTGAAAATTCCCAGCTGTTAAATTGGCAGACCTTTTTAAAAAAAATTATTTTTTAATTTTTTTATATTTTATTTTGAAGCTGCAAAATACAAATTTTCAATGTGAAATTTTTTCATTTTGCAATTTCAAAATAAAATATTAAAAATTAAAAAAAGTACATTTAAAAAAAAAAAGTCCGTCAATGTAACAGTTGGAAATTTTCAGAATGTGAAAACAGAATTTAAAAATATGTATTTGTTAATAAGTTATTTGTAAAGAAAATGTCCCCATAGAATAACACTGGCTCGGGCTTCTGGCGACGGTAAGTGAAGAGGGCCGTTAAGATTCAGGCATTGAGTTATATGAGCCATGAAACTCTTGGTCCTCCAATAATTTCTATGATGAGCGCTCACTTTTATTTTACTGCTATTTATGATGCAAAATGAAAAGTTTCAGATTTTACATTTAAAGCTATGTTTGGCAAATAGAATATACATATTTTCCCATCAATTTATTGTCTTCAAAATTTGTTGTCCTAAGTGTGTGGAAGGGTCAACAAGAGGATGAATGAATGGGTTTTTACGTCGCACAAGTGCTGTGCAGATGGGCAATTGGCGACGGTCTGGGACACACCCCTAGAGGTGGTCCGGAGACATGCCATCACAATTTTGATCCTCCACGGAAGGGATGGCTCTCCCACTTCGGTGACCTCTAGAGGTATATTTTTTTATGGGAACATGGAGGACATTGCGGCCGCGACGGATTTTACTTGCACCAGCCGCCATTAGTGTACACTACAATCTTTGGCCGGCTCGAGTACAGAACCCGCAATCTTCCAATTACGAGTCTGGCGCTCTACCGACTGGGCTACCACGGCCCGGTCAACAAGAGGAACACTCTATTACCTACTCAAGGTGCCTAGAGTGTTTTGCCCTCCATGGGGATCCGTTTCAGGGATTTTAGCCTGTATTCATGCGAGTTTCAGTGAAAACCAAATTTTCAAATAGTTAGGCAAGGCCCACAAGTGTAACCAGAATCTGGCATTTTTTATCAACTAGGTTTCAGAAGAGAACCTTTCAGCCACTAGTGTGGTTTGTTGCTTCAAAAATCTTTTTTGTAAACAACCTAAGCAAAACCATACTAACTATTAAAAGAATTTAGCTCTAAGGTCATTTTTTGCACAATAGGGCAAATTGAACTAGGATGTGCAAAGAAAAAATTGCACAATATATTGCAGGTGCAGTCTGCGTTTTGCAGTAACTATACTATATGCAACTGTCATGAACTGCTGCAAATAACAGAAAAAAGTATATGTCTATAAAAGTTTGAACGGCAGACAAAACATGTAATGCATTTCATAATGTGACAAAAAAATATATATATATATATATAGTAATAATCATGACATTTTGATTTAAAGGTACAAGCCCACTTCATTCTGTGTTGCTAACAAAGTTGGATATTAGCCAAATAAATAATGCAATTCAAAGCTACAAGTGAAAATAAGAATCATACCAACATCAGCAGCCACTACAGGGTGTAACCTGAGTTCATAATTTTTTTTACTGAAAAAGCTAAAATCAAAAAACCATCTTAAGCAAAATGCTACAATACTATTAAGCTTATAATACCTGTTTGTATGCTATTATAGATGTCTCTTTATGTTACATTTTTCTTTTCCAAACTAAGTTTTAAATTTTATAATGACATCTTTATTCGGAGTAATTATTTTATGAAATCACAAAATATTTTGAAAATAAATATTATTAAATTATATAGTATTATGCATACAGAAGAGCAGATTATTTCATTATCATGAAAAAATATTAAAAAGTTGCAAAAGTTAACCAGTTTTAAATGTAATAATGTCTCCAAAGTTCGTAAATGGGCTGCTCAATCAAGCAACTCCCGAAAAAAGGGATTTCTTTAGGGAAAGGACAGTTAAAACCGCCCCTACTCATTTTCCCTATCAATTTTGACCGTATGAAACTGAGCACGTTGGAGCTGCATCTGATGCAGCTCCAATCTGATTAGGGATTTCAGTAATGCTGGAAAAGAACGATTTCCCTTTGCAATTTACGGTTTTTCTTCACAGTTTTTAATGTGGTAATTGCTGTCTTTGAAGATTATTTATGTATGAGAGGCAGAAAATTTAGCATGAAGGTTATTCACGATTATATGAGAAAATAGAAGTAATTTTTATTTATGTTTTCAAACAGATTTTTATTTTATATTACACGAAAATTTCACATGTTTTTCTGGTTTGTTGCTTTCCCAATGGCAGAAACATTGAACAGACAGAATCTCAATTTTATACAAATTTTGCCTTCTATATCCATTAAATATGTATTTAAAATTTATCAAGTGTTTAATCGCTTTCTTGATGAGGTTTTTTTTTTTTTTTTTTTTTTTTTTTTTTTTTTTTTCACTTTTATTGTAGTGACTAATTTTTTTAAAAAACACAAGATTACTAAATTTTTAATTTCTAACATTTTTCAACAACGAAATCGAAAAGCATTTATATTACATTTTTAGCAGCGTTATTCTGCTTCAAAATCTATCAAATTTATATAAATTATTCTAATGCATAACGAAATTATCCATTTAGAAAATATTGTATTTTTCCTGTACACTTCTTTTGCAAGCACACAAAACATGCAGAATGCTATTTTGGCTTGGCTATGCATGGTTTTAGTTTTGTGATAATATTCCAAACCAAATTTAATTGATATATGCTATTAAAGTCTTTTTAAATATATCTAAAAGAAATAGTTTTAACATTTGTAGATTTTTTTTTTTTTTAGTTCGGAAATACAGAAGATATCGGTTACATTACTGACTATATACGACAAATTTTGAAAATTTGTTTTTAATTAACATAAGAAGATTCATACCTAAATAAAATTTTAGTATGTATGTATAGCATGTGTGTAAAATTCGCATTAAAAACGAAAAAAAAAACCTGAAATGTTTGAAATGTTGACAGATATTTCGTAATGTATGTGATTACATGATTTTACATCACTGTTAATTCTTTCAACTAATATTTCAAAGGATGGTTGCAATGCATCACTATAATTGCACTTTTAAGATATGTGTGTCGTCATTGTATTACTATAAAATATAAGATAGGAATTTAAAAAAATAATAATTAATTATAATTCGACATAAATGTGGTATCTAATGTTTCTTTATGCTAAAAAGAGTGACAATAAATATTTTAGTTTATGGCAATAGTTGCTAGGCAAAATTATTTATAAATATTAATCTTTCCAAAGATTTTAATATTTTTAAATTATCAATATTTCAGTGCATTTTATTTATTTATTTATTTAAAAAATATATAATTTTAAAATACCTATGTTAAACATAATTTAATGTAATACCGGGGTGCAATTTTTTATTTAGGCTTTCCCTTGTTACATATTCCTTAACTCTTAAATTCTGTAATAGACTATTTCTTATGCAAAATTCAAGATGGTCTACAGCAAATAAGGATAATAGCATTATCCCTATCTAAAAGAAATAAGATGGAGATCTTGAGATTTATATCGATCTAATATTTCAAATATTTTCATTTAATAAACATTACTATTAATTTAATAAACATGTAAAATTCACACGCCGAAATGAACACCTCAGGGGTAAAATGATGAAGAAAAAGAAAATCATCATTTCACAACTCTCACATGAATAATATATTAACCCCTTAACTGCCCTGGGCATATACATACGTTTTTCCGAAGTACGATCCTTTGTACTGTACTACCAGTGAAACTAGAGACACGGTTTGACAGTGCAAGAAAACAAACTTGAAAATGACCTTTAGAGTGTTTTTTAAAGATTTACTCTTTTGAGAGTTGAAAGGGAACAGTGGCACTTTGAAGCGAATCTCGTAAATTTTCCTCAGCAGATAAGGGGTTAAGTAAAGATATATATAAATAAATTATTTGTGTTGTATGTATATTTTTTTCTTCTTTCTTTTAAGAGGACTTTGATTTATCATTCCAAATATTATAATAAAATTTTCAAATTGTTTCATTTTATGCAGGTCCTTTTTTCACTTTTTTGGTGATAGTTCATATGCTTTATTTGCAGAGGAGAACTTTGAAAGATTGTCTTTGAAATATTCATTTTTCTAAAATAATTTTGAATTTAACAAATTTTTTCTTTGCGTACATTTATTTGCATTGTCTTCTTTGCCTTTTAGATGATTTATTAGTTAATCTTTGTTTCAAATACTTTGCATAGTAAGAATTGTGGAAAATACACTTCCTTTCTTTTTACTTTCCGAACATATATTATGTAAGAAAAGCTTTATCATGAAAAAAATCAACCATAAAATTTTGATATATCTCTACGTTTTGAGGTCTCCTGAGTTCATTTTTGCAATTTTTACAGTGTAGTATGTATGATATGAGTATGTATATGCATGCGAGTGAACACGATAACATCTAAAAGCTTGGTTTGACTGAGCTGAAAGTTGGTAGGTATGTTAAAGGTCACCATCGCATGAACTGTATAAAATTTGATGAATGTGGGACTTACAGTTCTTTTACAAGGACACGAAGAAAAATTCCTTATCATTTTGACTAATGGACCTAATTTTTTTTTTATGTGATAGTGTCTAAATGTTTTATCCGATTGAGCTAAAAATTGGTAGGAAGGTAATCGTCGCACGATTCGTATAATTTTGATGAGTACATGACTTATAATTCTTTGACAGAGACACAAAAAGAAATTCTTTATCATTATGGACTATAGATTTGAATTATTTGCAGTTATTATCACAAAAACTGTACAGATATATATAATTATACGTAATCAAACTATTTATTATTATTATTATATAAATCATTGTGTGTATCATTTTAATGTGTGAAAGTTGATTTACAATTATGTATGCGCATATAAAATCTGAAGCCTCCGATTAAAATAGATTATTTAGAAAATCACTTTCGCTGTTTTCTCAAATTGTGCTTACAAGGAACGTCTCCATAGGCACATAAGCAAAAAATTTTGAAAAAATTACAAAATACTCTCCTCATGAGGTTATAAAAAATTATGGTGGCATCACTATATATCATCCGTAAAAAAATATTGATAATGTCTGATTCTTGGCTATTTATCACTCATTGGTGACACAGTGAAAACTGATGCAAAACAGTTTTTTGATAAATACTCATTACAGAAAAAAGTTTCCCCTATTCTTCATACTAAACTAGTTTAAGAAATACATATTTAAGTTTACAAAGGATTACAAATTCAATTTAAAACTTTTTTAATTTAGTTTAAGAAAGTTGAGGGGTTCGAGTCCCGGTCCAGGCATTATTTTCACTCAGTTGGAAAAATAAAATTTCAATAAATATGATTTTCTTCCACAGTTGATTGTGTGATTTTAATAAAAATTGTATTTCTTTCTCCCATTATCTAATGGTGTTTTCCATTTCCTGCGGCTTGTTTTCTGTTGAGCTATCTACATGATAGACCAGAGATGTTTCTGCCTAAAGGTTGTCTGAGTGAGTAATGTTGACCGGGGTGTCGGCCTGGATGGCTCAATTGGTAGAGCCTTGACCTTGTAAGTCAAAGTTCCGGGGTTCGAGTCCCGGTCCAGGCATTATTTTCACTCAGTTGGAAAAACAAAATTTCAATAAATAAGAAAGTTGACTTTAAGTAAATGCACTTTTATAATACAATTTTCTCATATTTATTTATAAGTAAACTTACGATCAAATTGTACAACCTTTAGTTTAATGTGAAATACTTAAACTAAGCTAAAGTTTTATTTGAGCTTTAAATATTATAGCTTGAAGTAACACAGTACGCACATTTATTTATATTGCATATTGCATTAAAAAGAACGTACATAACAGTTTGGAAATGAAACAATGGTAAACAGCAATCACTTATCAGTGCGCTATTTTGTGTTTTCGAAGAATACTGATTTCACAACCAGTAATTCAAATCAAAATTTAAGTTGATAAATATTATTTGAAACTTAAATTTAAGTCCCAAATTTCAGTATAATTTATTTTTTCTTACACTGATTAGATAAAATTCACCCAATAACCTTTTACTTCTGCTTACCAAATTAATTTAAATAAGTTTAACTTAAAAAAAAAAAAAAAAAAAAATGTATAACTAATTTTTGAACTGTATATCTTTTGTTAATTTATTCAAACTTTAAATCAAATTTTAAAGGAACATTACGAAAAATTAAAATTTTTAAGTTTTCAATGTGCTTAAATAATAATCAGATTAAGAGGGGGGAATAAAACAGGTCTTTGGATTAGCGAAAATTCATAAAAACAAATTTATTTGTATGAACATAGGCTTTGATATTGGAAGATGATTCATTAGAAAATGCAATTCTATCCCCCCCCCCTTGAAGAAAAAAGCTTTTTATTTCTTTCATTTTTTCCCCCTAGGATTAGACATTTTCTATTCGTTTCTCCCAATGATACAATTCCCTTAATTTTTTCACATATTTAAATTTTGTTTAAACAATTTTTAAACTGGAACATGAATTTCTAGAATTTACATTATACCAGTAATTTACAGCCTTCTTATAGTCCCGTGATATATAAATATATAATAAATGTATATATTATTTTAATGCTTCACATCTATAAGAGGCAATTCAGTAGTATATTCATTTTCATCGGAATTTTGTGATATTTTGTTAGACGAAGGGTATGCATTATCAGAAATGCCTTCAAATTTTCATAACTTACACACTTATATTTTTTTAATATTTCAACAATGTGTTTTTTAATTTTTACTCTTCTGCAATATTTGTAAGTGCCATATTTTCTTCTATGTAATGCTTATGCAGCATCCAAACAACATTGTATGCGTTAATCTCCGGAGACATTGTTTTCAATAGAAAATTTAAATATACCGTATATTTCCATGTATAAGCCGATAATATTTGGAAATTTTTCGGAATCTGAATTATGGGGGTCGGCTTATATAAAGATCCACATTTCTAGCAAAAAACGTACATTAGAAACAATGACTGAATACATATATTTTAAGCTTAAAAACTATATATAAAGTAAAATAGTTATATTAAACCTTATTTTTAAATAATTATCACATATAAAACTCTTAAATTAGCAATTTTAAATTTATTTCACGAAAGGCTCGATTTGGTCACGTATGTTTACATTTCTTTTTGACCTGCCGGTAACTGAAGTCATCAGCAGAGTGCACGTACGGAGTAAATTCTCTGTCTGATTCAGAAATAGTATAAGAGAAACTTGAAAAAACAGGACTCCGGATCATATTTTTAATTTATACAATTAAATGTAAATCATCTCTGATTAAAATGTTTCTAGGCTTACACTATACTCTGTGTAAGAAAAATAGACCTGTCAAGGCCACCACTGAGGGTTCTTCATTCGCCCGTTACCATGGTATTACGGGACGCTAACTTCCCCGCGTCTTTTTTCCTACATAACTCTTATCTTAGCAAAAGTAAATGGGGAGCAGATTAGCTTTTTTAATGTTAGTAAAGGATACATATATAAATATAAGGTTATCTCTTGTGCAATCTCTTTCTTCTCATTATTAAAAAAGAAAATATATAATTATGAATTTTTCATTTATTAGCTTAACAAAGTTAATTTTCTAATACACTTTGAACATTTTAATTTCTTTGTGAGTTAAATCTTCAAACTTTTAATTTAGGGACAAAGAAATTGCAAAACGTTCTTTATTTTTTTAGTTATATTATACCTGTGTTCACACCGGAAAGATATGTAGAAAACGTTTGAATATAATTAATCTCATAACCAAAATTTCATTGTGATAGCTGCATTTTCCAGACCATATATTATTATATATTATATATAAGAAAAATAGATATATTTTCATTTTTACTTCATGTGTAAGAACAATAAAAAGTATAAAAGAAAATATGTGTTTCAAGATTAAAAACCAAGAAATACTCTCAGTTTTACATGATATACGCAAAAAGAATATAGCAGTTAAACACATTCTCAATTATAAAGATTAGTTCCTCCTATGTCTATCCTTCACTATATATAGTTTTTAAATTTCATGTATCATTATATCATATATAGAAAAAATTATAGTATCAGCTATTTATCTGATATTGTTATTGTTTGCAGGATCAGTTAAAACAAGACGAAATCAAAAAAGAAAAAATCCTGCGATTAACATAGATTATCAATGCCAAGAGGTATCAATGGTCAAAAGATTCTGCACTCGAAGCTAGTAGACAGGAAGCGCCGGGTTCGAACCTAAGAAACACTTGTAGTTCTATTCATTCAGAGTTTTCCTTGTTTTTCTGCGAAACTGGCTAAATATCTGAGTAAATAAGGAAAAATTTGTTCTTAACCCATGCACCGCCACTTCACTGCATTTTTAAGGTTTGAAAAAATCCTGCGGCCATGAAATTTTAATATAATTTTAGGATAACCTTTGATTTATTTAATACCTAAAATTATATGACTAGCATCAGCAATTCGTTTATAGAGCAGTGTAAAATAATTTTTGTTTTCTTAATAATCATACTTAAATACTTTTTAGCTATAGAATTATTTATTCTTATTATAAAATAGCTAATCTTAAAACACTAACTCAACTGTTAATAGCAAACAATACAAAGAAATTAATTTTTCAGATTTATTCTAATTTAAAATTATATTTTTAAATAATAAATTTTTAAATAATATTTTTAAATTGTATATTAAATATTTTTAATTATCTAAATTTAAAATAAAAATGAGTTTTTTTAAACCAAGAGTTAAGAACTATATCATGAATTTGAAAATTAAAATTTAATATAAATGATGATGATTGTGTGAAGTTTAAATCCGATTGTTTTTACAAAAGCCTGGCTGTCCTTGAGAGGTATTTATTAGGAATCCTTGCTAAAACTCACAAAAATTTCGAAGAAAACCATGGTAAACTCCAAATAGCTAGGACAATTACCGCAACTTGGATCCGACCTGAACCTTGCCCATCTGCCAGCTTGGACAGCAAAACCTAATGGGTAGTAACATTGACATTTCTCTAAAATAGTTATTTTAGGAAAGGTTTTTTTTTTTTTCTTCAAAACGTAATTTAGCGTATTATTTATCTATTTATTATTATTATTATTATTTAGCCTTGGATATGGCTTAGCCCTAAAAAGAGCTTTCTTAGCCCTTAGAAGGGTTTTTTTAGCCTTTAAAAAGAATTATTTTAGAGCTTTGATATTTCGACCTGGTGATAGAACTGATTCTTTCCCCTTATATTTCGTCAATTCTACAGTAACTATAAACATGATAAATAATCATCTTAGATTGTTTCCTTATATCAGGACTACCAGTAATAGTAAATGATATAAACACTAAACAATGAGAAAAACTAAATGCTAGGGATCCAAAGAACAAGTCTAAAGAAAACTGTATTGTATGTGAATGAAAATATTCTCCTGGTCAAAGAATTGCTCAAATGGGGTGGGAAAAGAATGAGCGATAACGAGGGTCTAGTGACCTTGACAGGCCAATTCAGTTTACACGGACTATAGCAAAAGTGGCAAATCTTCATTTTTTTTTTTTTTAATAGAAGTATTTTTTTTTTTTTTTTTTTGTTGTTGTTGAAGATTGCCTTGAAGCACTGATAAAAATACTGAAAAATAGAAATATACAAAAAATTTAGATACATCATTAAAAAAAATCGATGCAATCGGTCTTTAAATGGCTTATTTATGTAAACATCCAGCAGCTGCATTGCATCATCGACGTTAGGGTTAGGCCTCCCCCCCGGTGTTATGGTAACCATCGTTTTCAGCTGCCGGGACTGGCGTGTGCAATGCAAGTGCGTATGTGTTTGCCCCCCTTCAGATAGGGTTCCCAGAGTTAAAACTATCGCTGTTGCTGAACACACTGCGATCGTTTTACATTATATAGTGTAACCACACTTCCTGCACCTAGCAGTGAGGACGAGTCAAAAATCTTGGAGGGTTTCCAAGTTGATCAACAGGTTTGAATTTAGTAAGCATCCAGTCATTCGGTATTCCCTTATCGCTTATTTTCTCTCAACGAAAAGCTTGTCTCCCCTAGTTTACTAATGGACTCGTTGAATCTGCACTTGCGCAGAGGCTTTTATGGTCGCAAGAAATGTAGTTAAAGAGTAGCTAAGCAAGGTAAGGAATTCTATTGGATAAGCACACATTTCGCGCAATTTCATTGGACAGATTATCCTGAAAGTTGTATAGACTGGCAATATTTTCTCCATTTTGGCGATATACTCAAACTTTAAAATGAGTATTTTTTCAATTCGGCTTATACACGGGTTTGCAAATTTAGGCAAATTTCTGCAGGGAAAAACGTACTCTCGGCTTATATTCGGAAATATACGGTATTTAATTTTTCAAATTATAAAATTTGTTTCAAACGTTAACTAAAAATAAAATAAATATTTGCAACTTGCAAAATACAGATTTTTCCATTGCCAGTTAAAAATAACTAAAGATATGTGTAACTTAAAAGTCTATTTGACTGCAATAAGTATTTGCAACTCACAAGATTAGGAGAGAAAAAAAGTTTTTTCAACGCTAAAATGGAATACTTTTAATAAAAGGCCACATGAATATACTGTACAAGCTTGTAACAGAAACAGGCAACTCCTTCATTGATTCATTTCAAACTACATTTACTATAATGCCATTCAGAAAGATTTGTTTTGCAAGAAATTCTTAAACGCATTAAAATTACTTGCATTTGGAGAGAAAGGATGTTGCTCGCCAAATCGCGTGCACTTTGTCTATTTGCGCCAAATATTCGAAAGTGTTTTAATTTTTTGTAGATGTTTTAGTGGGATTCCGCTGATAAATTTGACTGATTTTGTATTACTTATATATAAGAAGTATCTCAAAATTTTTTCACATTATTCTGAGTATGCGCTTTAAGCAGACCTTCCTTGTTAGACATGCAGCGATGCAGCCCCCCCTGTAAAGGAATCTCACGAGCCGGCACTGATTTTAGATCAGGGTTGGCAGGCTTTTTACACGTGACAGCTTTTGACTGTTTAAACTACGATTAAAACAGTCATATCAAAAAACCTATATTTAAAATTTAATTGTTATATAAAAATCTTAATTTAACAAAATATAGTTTATAAAGATTTTTTGAAAACTAAATAAATTGATGTTCTTTGAAAAACCCATTGTTATAACAGTTTGACCAAACTTTAGGCTTTTAAAATTTCATTATGAATTATTGTTATGTTCATTCAAAATATGCTGCGATACTTTCATATATTACTACGAAATTTACTTACAACTATGCTTAATATAGTATATGTTACACTTAGTTTTGTGATACTTTAAAAATATAGTTTTTAATAAGATATAAATATTAGGGGTGGGAATCGATTAAGAGTTTTAACTGGGTTAATCGTAGTTCATTAATCGATTAACCGGTCGATTAATCGGATTTTTAATCGGTTTTCGTTTTTCTTTATATAATTTTATTTCAATGATGAATAAAACTCTCATATTGTGTGTATATATATAAAGTTTGACTGTTTTTTTTTTTTTTTTTTTTCAAAAATTTTTGTGTAATCAATTATATCTGTTTCATAACTGAAATTTAAATCGATTTTCAGAGTAATAATTGGTGACTTTAAGTGTTAATTTTATACAAATATTTTCACTAATTCAACTTTATTTATTTATTTTTAAATAAATTAGTTTTTCGATTCATTTTGAAAGAAACATTAAATGAATTTACACAGATTTTAGTTTTATATTTGCAGTTCTTGTCCATCACGCTTGTCACTATTTTTAAATGAATTCTCAAAATTTCATATCATTATCATAAAAATCTCAAATTCTTACATTTTAGTTCTTCTTTGTCACTTCGGACTAGAACACAGAATGTTATTTTCTGTTTCTACTTCAAAAGTTACTATCAGCAATTCTGAACAGACAATAAATGCTTGAAAATACTGTGAAACTCTGCTGACATTTCCCCCATCAGAGGGATAGTGGAAATCTCAATCCTTTTTTTTTTTTTTTTTTTTTTTTAATCTTTAGCATTTCTATTTTTTGAAAGCTTCTTGTGTCTGAGAATACTATTACCCTAGCCAACACTTTCTGTAGAAGGCTACAGAAGGTGGTGTCGCTCCAGCATGCACATGAAGCGGCATTTTGTTTAATAACTGTCCTCCCCCTTTTCTCTATCAACAAAAGTGCAACAGTTTCTTTTGAGAGTTTTTATTTTTATTTATTTATTCATTTTATTTTTTATTTTTTCGCTCTTTCATTATTTGATGGATGTTTCTTAAAATGTTTGTTAGCAAAATATGTGAAAAAAATATTTTGTAGGCAGAACAATATTTTTACTTTAATTCGTAGTTTGAAAATTTTAATCGGATTTTGAAAATTTTTAATCGAATTAATCGATTTGATTAACTCGATTAAAAATATTGATCGGGACTAAGCATTGATCGATTAACCGAACCGATTAATCGGCACAGCCCTAATAAATATGTTTTAAAAAGTAAACAGATTAATGTTTTTGAAGAAACATTATTATAACATTTTGATTAATATAAAAACAAAACTTTAGGCTTCGAAAAATTCATTATTTATAAATCATTGATACATCATTTTTATGATAAATCATTTTATTTGTCATACAACATTGTATATTTTAGCTTTTTTGGCATTGTGTTTTTAATATTATGTATTTAACTGATAAAATAAAAATGTATAGCCTAATATTTTGTATTTAAATATTTTATAGAGATTTTTTTTTTTTTTAATGACTGCTGAGATTGCAAGTTCTTACGAAAAGGCAATAATTCTGAATGTTAAATAAGCTGGAATTGTTTCTTAAATTATCATGATTACCAGAAGACAAGAGAAATATAAATGCTTTCTGGACAAGTACAAATTTATTTAATATTTACTCGTAGATTTATTTCAAATTTATTAGTTCAAACTGTAAACAGGCACAAATATTTATACAATCAGTAATATTAAAAATAAAAAGATAAATTATTATTAAATATTAAGTGTAATAAATATAGATTATAAATATAATTATTTTCAAATTCATATTAACTTACTGCCCACAATATATTTTGTTTTACTTAAAAAAAAAAAAAAAAAAAAAAAAAAAAAAAAAATCCAGTTTTCCTGTGTTTTACTTGGCTTATGTTGAAACTCCTAAGTAACTTTGGAATTTTAGAATTTCATAAATATTAATATAAACATACAAAATATGTCTACACATGCTTTGTCTATATTTATTATGTTTCAAACCAGTATATTTACATAAATTTTTATTGTCATCTACAAATTGTTTTAAGATTTGTTAATTTATAAACAGCATAATACTTAGATGTTAACTTATATATGGCAAATATTACTGATTCCTATTTCTAACAAGATTCAAGCTCATTTATAGATTTTGAATTTTGACAATATAGGTTTTTGACAGTTGAGGTTTCTGACGGTTTATACCCTTGTCATATCAAAAACACTTTTTGATGTCAAAAACCCAACCCTGTCACAAAGTCCTCTTGTAGTGATTTGATAGAGTTAAGAAGTTCAGATTTTTTTAAATACACCAGATTTGAATAATTGAGATATAAAGCATTTTTAATTTTTTGTAACACTAAAACTTTCCATTGAGTGAAGTAGGCAATAGGCAGGGTTTTGGACCCACCCACAAAAAAAAAAAAAAAAAAAAAAAAAAACTTGAGCGGGTTTTTTTTGGGGGGTTAACCCACTTAAAAAAAATCCTGGGTTTTTTAAATATAATTTCACTTAAAAAAAAATAATTTATTAGTTTTTACTTGACATTATTATAATATAACCCTATCTACATAACATAGTGTATCGTATTAGCGGTATATATGTATGCCAGTTTGATATTATATAATTATTTTTCAACGTCAATGTTATAAAAATCCCTTTCCTTTTATTTCTATCTGCAATCTCTCTTTTGAATGGAACAGTTTTGAAAAAATAAAGATGAGAATAAAATAAATGAACACAATCGCAAGTCATTTCTATATTTGTAAGTCCTGATGTAATTAAAAAAAAATAAAAAAAGTAATAATTTTTCTAAAATTCTAAGGATTTAACAAAACTAATATATATTGACCTCAAAAAATTTGATACATGTAAAAAATGGGGTTCTTTTGTTGCCCCACACAAACTTCAATTCATAAAAGCAGCCTTTTTAAAAGATTTAGTTTTATATAAAAAAATGATTTTTTTTTTTTTTTTTTTTTTCTTCATGTTTCAAGAATTATTTTTAATAATTGCTTATAACTTGGTTCAATGAAACACTATTAATTTGATAATAAACATATATAGAATAACTGATAAAATGGAAGATTTTTTTTTTTTTTTTTTTTTTTCACAAAAATAAATATAAAAATTTTACAAAAATATTTTCTTTTTACAAGAATGGACTATAAAACTTAAAACCTGGATCAACTCCTGACACATACAGGGTGCGGCAGCTATTTGAGAACACACGTTATAAGTGATACAATGTCCTGTATATCATCTTTAAACAACCATTTTTGTTACAGATAAACATGGCAGAACCTATTCTAACTCAGGAAAGGAAAAAGCACGCTGTTAAAGTCTCCTTGACTGCAGGATACTCCGTTTCTGAAATAGCTGCATTTCTGAAAGTCGCCCGATCATTCGTTTTCAGAGTTCAGAGAGAACTGAGGGTTGCCAATGCTAATGTGACAACTGTTTTGCACAGGAAACATCATTGCCAGGTCTCAGACATTCCCAGGACACCTGAATTCATCAGTTCTGTTCAAGCTGCCATCGAAGAGGACCGTGGAAAGTCCATAGGGATACTCAGCTGAAATCTGCGGGTCAGCGAGGTCACAATTCCACGTGTGTTTAAAGAAGACCTCTGTTACAAGTCGTATGTAATGCGGAGAGGACAGTTCATGTCCGAGAAAACTAGAGAGAATTGAGTAATCAGAGCAAAGAGCCTCTTAAAGAAGCTGAAACATCAGGAACAGACAGAAACACGCTGGTTTTTTTAGGACAAGAAAAACTTCGTCCAGGACCAGAAAATCAACCGGATAAATAATCTTTGACTGTGTTAAAGACAAGAGGAAATTCCCACTGTCATGCACACTAAATTTCCTGAGTCTGTTATGGTCTTAGGGATCGTAAGGAATGAAGGTGACGTCATGCCTCCACATTTCTTTTTACAACGTGCCAAAATCAACGCAGTTACTTATGCCGATGTGTTGAACTCGGTAGTGAAGCGCTGGATTATTGCTCTAGCCGGTGACAGGCCATATGTTTTTCAGCAGGACTTTGCACCAGCCGATATGGCCCATTCAACACAAGAGTGGATGGTAAACAATTTTCATGATCACATCACTCCACGCATGTGGCCCCCTAGCTCACCTAATGTTAACTCTTTGGACTATTACGCTTGGGGCGTTGTTGAAAGGGTCTCTAATAAGTACCCACATAACACCGTTGGTGTCTCCAGACAGCTATTGTGGATGCCATGACAAATATTCCCAGTGTCCACCTCATTTCTGCCTGCGGACGGTTTCAACAGCGTGTTGAGATTGTTATTGCAGCTGATGTTGGATTTATTGAATGGTGTCGTGCATTAGGTCCTACTTCTTGTGTACACACCGTTCCATGTTCATTAAATGATATATCTATAGTGTTTGCTCAATTTTTCTACGGACGATACTTTGTTCTCAAATAGCTGCCGCACCCTGTAAGTGTAGAATGCAGGCAGTGATAACTTTGTTTTGTATTCCTCTATTAAATTGGTTTTCAAAATTAAACTTTATTAAGAAGGGATTATTTTTATATTACTTAAATAAATTACCTTAAATAAAATCCTTTTTAAAAAACTTAGCATATAATTATTTCGGGTACTCCATACCCATCTTCCGTGCCAAGTGCAAAAACGTTGTTCTTCTGTTGATTGTCGAATTCATGGTGTCGTGGTGTATGTGCTTTCACTTCCCAGTCGGTTTGATCCAAAATAATAACTAACAATCAAGCCGTCAATGACCGAGAGCACTGCATCATTCCGGCTGTATCGCAACAGTTCCTACAGGAAACCGAACCGACTGTGAAGTGAAGTGAAAGCACGTACACCACGACACCATGAATTTGACAATCAACAGAAGAACGAAGTTTTTGCACTTGGCACCGAAGATGGGTACGGAGTACCCGAAATAATTATATGCTAATTTTTTTAAAAAGGATTTTATTTAAGGTAATTAGTTTTCAAATATTTGTAAAATCAGTATCAATAGTAACAAAAATGATATCTATCAATTGTCCTCACACATAAAAAAATTGTTAATTTTATAAATATAAATGCTTATTTTTCATTATATAACTGTTAGCTTACCTTTTCCTTAAATTTATTTTAAAAGTTTTCTTTACTTAAAATTCGGTCAGCCATCTTTGCCTGCATCACGCCTTAACGATCGATGTTTGTTTACATCTTTGCCGTTGCCAATCTTGATCTGCATAATTTCTCTTATTTTTACTGTTGCCACTTCTATTAAAATAGTTATAATAAATTATATTTTCGGCTATGACCGTTGAGTGGCAATTTAGCGATGTATTGTTTATATGCAGATTTTGACTTTTCAGTCAGTATAAAAAGATTGCGGCGTGTGTGTTAAAGGGCAGTTGTCAGCAATGGTTAGCCTGTCTTCAATTAGAAATGAAGTAGTAGTTTGTGAATAATTGAGCAGCTTTAAGCTGTTGATGGCTAAGCACTGGTGTGTGCTTTTAGTGTTGTTACAGCTAAGCTAGTTATGCTCTTTTGGCTATTGCATTTTTTTTTTAGAAACGATGGCTGCCGTTGTTGAAAGTTTACATATGTTGAATTGTTAAGTTTCTGTTTTAAATTTGTTCCTTCTTAAAGGATAAGTTTATAGTTTTTTCGTCATTCGCGGGTGATGAGAATTCTTGAAATAAAAATTGATAATCGATGTTTTTGAAGCGAGATCGTTAAATTTGATTTTTTAGTGATGTTATATCTTGTTTAGCGGCTTTTTAAGCCACACTTGTTAAGTTTAAAAAGGTCTAAAAAGTTAATTAAAAAGTTAAATTAAAGTCTTCTAAATTAAATCATATAATTAACAGTGTGTGAGCATAATCTTCATCGTTGTTACTCTGTGCTAATACATCTCGTTTTACTTTCGCTGGTCAACCTGGCGATCGCGGAAGTATAGTCATCATCCTATTTCCCGCTGATCAACATGGCGATCGCGGATGTTTTGTTATTAAAACGAAATGTGATTGTTCTTCAAGTGCATTATTATAGATATCTGATTATGCTTATTGCTATGTCTGGTTCATCACCTGAAAAGGTAATCTTGTTTTTGTCATATTTTCGAAAGTTTAATATATATTTATGCTTTGTTAAATAAAACTGTTTTTTTGTTAAAACTTTTGTATTTGATGTGTCATAACAGTTGAACACTGGTCAGGTTACCTTTTATTGAAACCCTTAAAACTTAAAGATTAATTTGTTTCCACTGTATGCGATCTGCATAATAAAAATTAATTAAAAGATAGACCTTTAGTCTATGTCATTTGGTTATGGGCCTGTCTTTTGAGGGTGTCATTTTTTAAACTTGACCAGTTGTTTTCTTCTTCTTTACTGTATAATTGATAATTTGTAACCATTTAAAAATGGCTTATAATATTATGCCTCAAATTACCAGGTTAAATTCAACTAACTATGCTGGTTGGAAGTGTGACATTAAATTTTTGCTTATGGAGAAAAACGCGTACGACATCGTTATTGGTATCGAGAAAGAACCTAAAGTTAGTGAAACCGTGACTGAGGAGGCAGTGCATGACTTTAAAAGAAGGCAGAATGCTGCCATGTCAATTTTATATCTAAATATCGATACAGAGTTTAGAGGTTTGATAAGTGAATGTACAGACCCCTCAGAAGCGTGGATAATCTTAAAAGTTAACTTCCAGCCAGATAGTAGAAGTCATCATATGAAACTTTTTTCTGAAATTATGACATGTTTTTTTAGAACCTGGCGAATCTATTGGTGTTTTTGCAGCTAGAATATCTAAAATTGCTGATCAGTTAAAATCCTTTAACCACTTAACAGTTTCGTTTTTCTGCCATATTATGTCCAAAAATAAGCACATTTTTTATAAACAATTTTGTATTCAAATCGATTGTATAAACTCAAATCCACAGTCAAAATTGTTACAAGTATTGCATTTATTAATTTATTTTAAATTTTTAATTAAGCGAAAAAATGGCATTTTTACTTAAAGTTGGCTTTTTTCCGAACAACTAACTGAACTGTAAAGAACATTTTACAGGAATGGAAGCGAGAGAAAGAGCATGCAATATTTTAATACTTACATTTTATTTCAAAAATCAGCTTTTGTATGGTAAATTTTAAAGCATGGAGATAAACAAAGTCCAACATCACAATCAGGACAAAAATATCTTGTTTCTCTTCTGATTCGTTTTCCCGCTCTCGTTCCGTTTTGAGCAACACAGAAAGCATTGCCTCGTTGGTCTCAATTTCTTTTCGGTGGCAGGAATCACTTCTAAAAAGTGTCTTTCCGTCAATCGTAAAGGATTGGGCAAAATTCCTGGTCGTCCTATTCTTTCATTTACTGTTCCATGCCTTTCAATCAAGCGATCAACTAAATCTAGTCTAAAATTCAAATGGGAGTATTTTCCGCCGTGCTTCTGGTACAAAACAAAAGCATTCCACAGTGATATATCAAAAAGGTGGAAGAATATTTTTTGTAGTATTTTTTTCCTCTCTTCTTTATGATGGGATAATTGGTAAGATGTTGATCTAGTCTGTCTACACCTCCCATTGTATTGTTATATTCCATTACTACTTGTGGTTTTTTTCTGACCTCATCATTGTGAGATGGCACTTCAATCATTTCGGGATTATGTATTGTAGATAAAAGACTTACAACCTTCTTATCCATCCATTTTATGATACACACTTTTCCTCTTTGGAATGCACGGACTTCACCTTTTTTTAGTTTTTTTGATTGCAGTTCCTTTGGAACGTCTTTCCTGTTGAGTTTGAGTGTTCCATACATATCTGTTTGTTTGCTAAGAAGGATATCTGCCAGTTCTGGAGATGTGTAATAATTATCTGTCGTTAGGCAATATCCTTTATTCAATAGTGGCTGCATAAGTGTCATCACAACTTGAGATGACTTGCACAAATATTGGTAATTATTATCGAAAAGTGTGTCTTTTCCAGTGTATATAATAAATTGATATACATAACCAGACTTTGACTCGCATAACATAAAACTTTTTATACCGAATCGTGATCTCTTTAGTGGTATATATTGCTTCCAGTGCAGTCGTCCTTTGAAGAGCATCAAGCTCTCATCTAGTGTTACATCTCTTTCAGGTGTCATGATTTCTTGATAACGTACATTCAAGTATTTTATTACAGGCCACAGTTTTTGTAATTTCGGACACTCATGTGTTTTAGCATCAAATTTTGCATCATCGGAAAAATGTAAATATCGATGAATTAGGTGAAAACGACGGTAAGACATAATTTTTGAGAAAAATGGCGTTGAAGTTGAATGTCGCCTACTCCAATATAGTTCAATATCAGGTTTTTTTACAATCCCTTGTAAAATATTCAATGCAAAAAACACTTGAATTTCGTTTTTTGATGTTGGTTCCCACTTTTTTGCTCTACTATTTCTTCGAAGATTACAGTTTCGAATACTTCGATCTGCATATTTGTTGGTTTCCGAAACTATCACTTCAAGTAGGTTATCATCGAAGAAAACATCAATAAACTGTAGAGTTCCGTCACTTACATCAATATTCAAATGGATAGCAGGATTCGCTGTGAAAGGAAATCTTGGCGGTGGTGGAGGAGGATTATTGATATCAATTTCGCAAAAGTTCCGAACCTGAGCTAGGTTATCCGAACTTTCCGTTTCTTTGTCACTAGAGAAGTCCGATAACGAACTTTCACAACTGCCAGAATCATTTAGCGAAATTTCCGATTCACTATCTAATCCAATATCAGAATTATATTCTGTAATAAGCCGCTCACTATCACTCATTGTAACACAAAATGAGGAAAGAAAGTATTCGCAACGCGTGATACAATAAACTAAATTTGCACTTTTTCCCGCGTAAAGCAGTAAAACCAGATGAAACCGGTTTACACTTATTTTGAAAGCCAGTCTTTACTGGACAACTAGAGCCATCTATTAGAAGCAATGGAAACTAAAAAAATGAGAAAAAGCCGGGCAAATCAGTGGATCGGCGTAAAAAAACATGCTGCCCGAGCGGCGCTCGGGCAAATCAGAAAAGTCCCCTTTCGCTGCACCCGAGCGGAGTTCGGGCAAAACTGGTAAGTGGTTAATAAACCTATTGCAGATGAATATATTTGTTTTCAAGTGTTGAGATACTTGCCTGATAAATTTGATCAGGTTGTTCAGCAAATTCTTCGTTGGCCTGATAAGGACTTTACGTTTAAGAAAATTATTATTGAACTTTGTGCCGAGGAAATGCGTCTCCAACTTAGGAATTTTGATAAAAGTAGAACGGAGTGTTCTATTGAGGCCCAAAATGTAAAATTTAAACGTAGGCCTGTTTTTACTTGTTGGAGGTGTGGGAAAAAAGGCCATGTAATTAAAGATTGTAAAGTTAAATTGAATAATGATCTAGCTGCAAAAGAAAAGGAAAAACCACTCAGAAGTAATTCTTCTAAGAGGGGTGGCTCCGGTCAACAGTTAAAACGTGATAAAACTCCTAAAGCTCAAAATTTTATTGCAGAGGCAAATTTAAGTAGTTTTGATAGAGAGGGAAGCTGGGCTTATGATATAGCGGCCTCTCATCATTTCTGCAAAGATAAATCTTTTTTCTGTAATTTTTCTGAAATTTCTGGTGATGAGTTACACGTGGCTGTTGATGGTGTCACTTTTCCCATTACTGGCAAAGGCGAAGTGGAGTTGAGTTTTAATGGGACTGTTATTAAACTCTGGAATGTTCTGTACTCGCCGAACTTGAGGAAAAATCTTTTGAGTGGTTCTAGATTCGACCAGGGTGGTGCAAAATTTATTGGCGAGGCTGGCAAAATAAACGTGGTCGACAAATATGGTGATTTTCTTTTCTCAGCTAAACTACATGACAGGATTTATTATACATTTCCTAAAGTACTTAAAAACAAGCATAGTGTTAAATTGAATGGGAGGCAGAAGTCTAATGAAAATTTAAATGATACTGCTGAAATTTCAGCTTTTCCTGTAATAAAACCTGTTAATATAAAAGATTTTGATACCTGGCATCTTCGTTTTGATCATCTAAGCCCTGATTTAATTTTTAATACTATCCCGTAATTCTGCTGCTAAAGGTCTGCCTAATTTAAAATCAGTTGATAATTTTTTTTGTGATCCCTGTCATGTGAGTAAGCAAAATCGTATTTCTTTCAAACCTTTAAGTCATTCTTCTTCCAAAAAACCTTTAGATCGACTTTTTATGGATACTTGGGGTCCAATTAAAATTCCTGGAAAAAAAGGTGGTTTTTTCTTATCTATAATAGATGATTTCTCTGGTAGGTCATCCGTTTACCCCCTCCAGGAAAAATCTATGTGTTTTGAGGTTTTTAAGAGACATGTTTTGAGGGCTGAAAGGTTTTTGGGAACCAAGTTGAAGTCAATCAGAACTGATAATGGTAAGGAATTTGATAATGATTCTTTTAAGGTTTTTTGTAGAGAAAATGGTATAAATCATGAACTGACTAAATTTTACACAACAGAAGAAAATGGAGTTTGTGAGAGGTTCAACCAGACAATTATGAACTGTGTTCGGGCAATGTTAAAATCCAGTGGTTTGTCTGATGATTTTTGGCCTGAAGCATGTTTACATTTTAACTATACATGGAACAGGGTTTGTCACGGTGGGAACTCTAAAACTCCATTTGAACTCTATTCAGGAAATAAGCCTTCTGTTCGACATTTAAGACCATTCGGTACTTTGACATATGTGGGTGTTCCAAAGGTCAGGCGTAAGCACAAGTTAGACTCCAAATCAAAACGTGGTGTCCTTGTGGGCTATGCATTGCGTACTCGTGGTTACAGGGTCTGGTTGGAAGACGAGAAGAAAGTTGTGGAGACCATAAATGTTTCTTTTGTTGAAAGCGGTGATGTTTTACGCAGTGGAGCGGTGATGGGCGACTCTTCTTTTGAGTTGGTGCTTGTCCCAGAGGAACAACCATGGCCCGTTGACCGGTACCATCTTCCTGGTCCGGAGCCTGGTACCTCTGGGGTCTTGCCCAGCGAGATTGGAGGTGTCGTCACAGCCGTCTCTCCTGTTACTCCTGCTCCTCAAGTTACTCCCCATACTACTTCTCCTAACTGGATGACCAATCCCATATGGTAGGGGAGACTGGGGATACTTGATCCCCACTTTAGTTTATCATTTTTTTCTCTGCTGCAAATTATCAGTTTTCAAAAATTTTTGGACATGAACAATGGTAATTTTTTCCTCTTACAGACTATATATTTATTTATTTGAAAGTAAACAGATAATTGTAGTAAAATATATTATTTTATTTTTTTATAAAGGGATCATGTATCCCCACACCAAGGGATACATGATCCTTTTGTGAGGGATACTTGATCCCACTCAGAAATTACTCAGGCTATTCATTAGATAAGCAATTTACCTATGTATTTTAGTTTACTAAATAATACTTCTAAAAAATAATAATAATTATGGTTCTTTCTTAGGTATGATAACAATATGAACATCAAAATAACATTTTTATTTTAAATGCAACTTTGCAATTTGAAGAAAAATTCATGCAAGTTTTATAAATGTGTTCCGATACTTTTGGTCAGTTTCTTTCTGATAGTTGACCATCAGTTATTTTCTGATAAAATTGTGCTTAATATATTTTATAATTGAAACAATTTTTTTTTTTTTTTTTTTCTTGTAAAAAAGTATACGGTTTTATTAAAGAAGCTAAAATTACAACAATTAATACAAAAATCAACTTTCTGGTGCTCTTAGTGTTAATTTAGGATGTCTATTCATGAATCCTCTATACCAGTCATAACTGGCACATTCATTTTCTTTCCAATTATCTGGTACTTCTTTGTTATTTTTCACTGCATACTGAAATGCTAACTGTTTTAAATGTAACTGTTTGAGTCTATGATGTAATCTGCTTGCTTTCTCCAAATATTGGTATAGCAAGTCTTCTTCGTCGTTTGTAAATATCTGACGTTGTTTATAACTAAACTCGAAAAGTATTTCTTCATTTGACGTATATAGGGATACTTGATCCCTGGGATCATGTATCCCTCAAAGGAAGGGATCGAGTATCCCTCATATGAGATTTATACAAAACATATGATTTCAATAATAAATAATAAAAGGTTGTTTACTCAAGACAATACATAATTATTAAAGACAGTCTATACTTTAAAATTACACTTACTCAATTGTTTTAAATTGTATGTAACAGACAAGACGATTAAAATATTGACCTTTAAAAAAGTTGTCCTTGCCACATTTTAGACAATCCTTTCTTGACTTGAAACAAAATGGCTGAAAAAGATTAAGTGTTGCCAGTTTTTGTGTACAGGTATAACTTTAGCATTGTTGTCAGGTTTCAAAGCTCTATTAATTAATTTTTGGCTGAGGGATCATGTATCCCTAGGGATCAAGTATCCCCAGTCTCCCCTACCGGAAGGTTGTACCTCGACCTAAAGGAGATAAGGTCAATATTTATTATTATCCTGATTGAGAGAGTAAAAAGTGTTGTCAAAGGTCACCTAACGATGTCGAAAAATTCTGTAATTTAAATAATATTGTTTTTAACCCTGCTGATTTTGATTTTTCTAAGTTTAATAAGTTTTCTGGTATTGTTAACCCTGGTGTTATACCTTCCGCGTATAGCATGGATAGTTGACTAGATGTGGTGGTCCCAAGAACGTATAAACAGGCTTTAAAATCTGCACAGTCTGATGAGTGGCATGGGGCTATGCTGGAAGAGTTGGAATGTATGGCCACGAGAGGTGTCTGGCATCTTGTGAAACTCCCTGAGAACAAAACTGCGTTGGGAAACCGCTGGGTTTACACAGTAAAGCGTGACGAGTCGGGCAACATTGTCAGATACAAGGTCAGATTAGTTGCGCAAGGTTCAGGGTGAATCCTATGATGAGACCTTTTCGCCTGTGATAAATTTTTCTGTTGTTAGATTCTTTTTCTCTCTTTTAGTCTCATGTTACGGTTGGTTTAATGTACAGTGTGATGTTAAGTGTGCCTATCTGTATGCTCCCTTAAAGGGTGAGATTTACATGAGGCAACCAGTTGGCTTTCCTGAAAAAGGTAGAGAGGACTGGGTTTGTAAACTGGATAGAGCACTGTACGGATTACATCAGTCAGGCAGGTTATGGTTTTATGAATTAAATAAAGTATTGTTGGAACTTGGTTTTAATAAATTTGAAAATTGTAACTGTGCATATTCGTATTATGATTTCTCTGTTTTACTGGTTTATGTTGATAACATCGTTGTTTTTGCTAGGACTGAATCTCAGGCTAATGATATTTTAAGTTTATTGAAATGAAAGTTTGATTTGAAAATCTTGGGTATCACTCGCAAGTTGTTAGGTGTGGAGTTTGAACATACAGATACAGGGGTTTTGATTCATCAAAATCAATACATTGATGAAGTTAGTAAAAGGTTTCAAAATCATCGTGTACCTATCTCCTCCTTGCCTATTGTTAAAGGTATCCAGTTTTCAAAGAGTGATTGTCCTGTTATTCAAGCAGACATCGATGAAGCTTCTCATTTACCTTATAGAAATCTTTTGGGTTGTATTTCTTTTATTTCAAATCGCACAAGACCTGATATCGCATATGCTACTAACATTTCCTCACAGTTCCAACAAAATCCAGGTATTAAACATTGGCAGGGCTTACTTAAACTCCTAGGATATATAAAATACACCAGTCAATATAAGCTCCATCTTAAATGCACACAAGTTAAATTAATTTCTTATTCTGATGCTGATTTTGCTGCTAATAGGGACGATTATGTTTCTATGGGTGGCCAGTTAATTCTTTTGGATAGTGCTGCTGTTTCTTGGCGTACTAATAAACAAAAGGCAGGGGTTGATCCAGGCAAAAATTGGGTCCCCTTTGCTGCCCCTTCACAAAATTTCACATCATAAAAGGGGACCCTTCACAAAATTCAAATACATAAAAGGGGACCCTTCACAAAATTCAAATACATAAAAGGGGACCCTTCACAAAATTCAAATACATAAAAGGGGACCCTTCACAAAATTTTAATTTATGAAATGAGCCTTTTTATTTTATAAAAGTGATCCTTTTTCTGTATTTTTAATTAATTCGTTCAATTTGATATTTAAAACCTACTTAGATGACTGTTAAAATGGAAGATTTTACACAATTTGTTTTCACAAAAATAAATAAAAATTTCACAAAAATATTTTGTTTTTCACAAAAAGGGGACCCAAAATTTAAAACCTGGATCAACCCCTGAAAGGGGATTACCATTTCTACAATGGACTCAGAATTTGCTTCCATGTGTGATTGTGTTCGTGAGCAGGACTGGTTTTACAATATTCTATGTGAGTGTTTTGGTTTAAATCTTATAGAAAATAATTTTGATATACCCACCTTATATGCTGATAATCAGGCTGCCATACGTTTTACAAAGTCCAGGATTGAGAATTTCCATACACGTCATGTTAATATTAAACTATTTTTTATAAGGGATTGGTTTGATGAGGGCAAATTTCATATTGAGTATATTTCCTCTAAATTAAATCTTGCCGACCCGTTTACGAAGCCGTTGACAAAAAATGATTTGTTAAAATTTATAAAAGTAATCTTTATATAAATCTTTTGTAACTTTATATAATCTTTTGTGTTTGAATTGATTTCTTCGCTTTGCAGATGTTTTTCATAATTTTTATGTTATGTTATCATGGTGTGAATGTGTGTGTGAAATCGTGAGGCGCCTTGCGTATTTGTACATATTCATTTGTACATATATATTCATTTTTCATAATTTTTCATATGCTGTATATATATCCATTATATTTATTCTTGTACATAAATTGAATTGCGTAATATAATTGTTATTGTAAATAATTGTTATCAGATAATTAATATTGTATATAATGTATATTTCATACCACCTTTTCTTTAGTATGTCTGCAGGGTGGAGAGTTGTACTTCATCACTTGAAAATCTGAATATTTTGTCAATGGTATTCTTCGTATTGACTAGTTTATTGTACTGTTTAGGGATACTTTTTCATGGAGTTTTTCAGGGTTTTTTAAAACCCTGGCAATAAGCTTATTATAAGTAATAGAAATTTTATAAAGAAAGAAATCTAGGTCATAAGAAAACTATTGAAAGATATAGGGAATGCTAGTTTGAAATGAAAGTCTAGATTTGGTGCCAAATTCCATGAATTTTTTTAAATGATAATTATGAATAATATTGAGATTACCAGTGATAATGTGTCCATCGTCCAATCGTCCATCGTGGGAATCTCATGATGGTATTTTGTTAACTAAATTTATTTTTTTTTATATGCTGCGGTGGGGGGCATTGATATCTATCAATTGTCCTCACACATAAAAAAATTGTTAATTTTATAAATATAAATGCTTATTTTCATTATATAACTGTTAGCTTACCTTTTCCTTAAATTTATTAAAAGTTTTCTTTACTTAAAATTCGGTCAGCCATCTTTGCCTGCATCACGCCTTAACGATCGATGTTTGTTTACATCTTTGCCATTGCCAATCTTGATCTGCATAATTTCTCTTATTTTTACTGTTGCCACTTCTATTAAAATAGTTATAGTAAATTATATTTTCGGCTATGACCGTTGAGTGGCAATTTAGCGTTGTATTGTTTATATGCAGATTTTGACTTTTCAGTCAGTATAAAAAGATCGCGGCGTGTGTGTTAAAGGGCAGTCGTCAGCAATGGTTAGCCTGTCTTCAATTAGAAATGAAGTAGTAGTTTGTGAATAATTGAGCAGCTTTAAATGTTAAATTGTTAAGTTTCTGTTTTAAATTTGTTCCTTCTTAAAGGATAAGTTTATAGTTTTTTTTGTCATTCGCGGGTGATGAGAATTCTTGAAATAAAAATTGATAATCGATGTTTTTGAAGCGAGATCGTTAAATTTGATTTTTTAGTGATGTTATATCTTGTTTAGCGGCTTTTTAAGCCGCACTTGTTAAGTTTAAAAAGGTCTAAAGTTAATTAAAAAGTTAAATTAAAGTCTTCTAAATTAAATCATATAATTAACAGTGTGTGAGCATAATCTTCATCGTTGTTACTCTGTGCTAATACATCTCGTTTTACTTTCGCTGGTCAACCTGGCGATCGCGGAAGTATAGTCATCATCCTATTTCCCGCTGATCAACATGGCGATCGCGGACGTTTTGTTATTAAAACGAAATGTGATTGTTCTTCAAGTGCATTATTATAGATATCTGATTATGCTTACTGCTATGTCTGGTTCATCACCTGAAAAGGTAATCTTGTTTTTGTCATATTTTCGAAAGTTTAATATATATTTATGCTTTGTTGAATAAAACTGTTTTTTTGTTAAAACTTTTGTATTTGATGTGTCATAACAGTTGAACACTGGTCAGGTTACCTTTTATTGAAACCCTTAAAACTTAAAGATTAATTTGTTTCCACTGTATGCGATCTGCATAATAAAAATTAATTAAAAGATAGACCTTTAGTCTATGTCAAAAAATTTAAAAATAGATTTTCTAATTACTTTTTTTACTTTACCCATATAAAAATACATAATTATTTGTACTAAGAAAATCATATATGGAAGGATTAAAATATTTTGCTTTTGTTACTAGTTTAATTTTACATAAAATAATTAAAAAATAAAAATAATAATTAAATTCAGAATTATAATAAAGTACTGAAAAGAATGAAATAATAGTTCATTTAATGAAATAAGAATTCATTCCTCAGTTTAGATCAAATCAAACATTAACACGTTGAGCGCCACGTGAATTCTTAATAAAATCCATTTAAATTACATAATGATTCCTCCTGTAATAAATAAAAATTAAGTAAATTTTCAATAATTACTTAAAACAATGTAATATTTTTAGTTTATATCATATTTTACACTGCCAACCACTGATGGCTGACACAGCTTTATATCATATTTGACACTGTCAGCCACCGATGGCTGACATGTAAAGGTAGAAATTAAGAAATTTGGTTGGTGGCCACTGGCCACTAGCCTTCATTTTTTTAGTGGCCACTTTTAAAAAGTTAGTGGCCACATTTTAGTTTTCCACTAACTAGTGGCCAAAATTTTATTTTACTTTTATCAGTTAGTGGCCACGGCCACTAACTGATAAAAGTAAAATAAAATTTTCTTTTCTTTAATTTTTTCAATGTTCAGTCTCGACAAATCATTAAGAAAATAATTAAGGTAGTCAACTTTTTGAAACTCATTTCAAAAACTGTGGCAATCTTCTTATCCTAAAATGCGAATTCAACAAAAACACGCCAGGTGCACATTTTTGTTGAATAAAAGGGTTGAAAATTTCTTTCCCTTTTGTAAAAAAAAAAAAAAAAGGCTTTAAATGCGCGTTCCAACTTCCTTTGGAAGGACTTTTTTACTTTTTTTGGACGAATGTGAATTAATTTTGGACATTTGGAGACGGGGCTATTGAAGTGAAAATGTGTCGAATAACATTTTTAATTTTTCTGCGAACGTAATACAATCGGAGTTTCAGCCGATTGATTATCTCACGAGCTTCCTTTTCGTCTCTTTCTCCCGAAAGTTGGCCGAAACTCTCATTTTGACATTTTTTTAAAATCAAAATCTAATACTTTTAAAAAAAAATGGAAAAAAGCCATACGTTTTTTTAGTATATGAATAAGACTACCCGCCAATTTCCAGTGTTTACTGTTAAAATTGACTTCCGAAAATGTCTGTCTGCAAAAACGCCGCCGCGCGATCCAAGTTTGCATTGGAATGGGGTATTCTATAAAGAATGGATAGAAGAATTTTAAGTGTTTACTATTGAAATTGACCTCCGAAATATGTTTGCAAGTGGCGAGGTTAGATTTTAGAACAGCCTGAATTCTTTGCGCGGCACGTTTACCGCGAAAAAGCCGCCGCGCGATCCAAGTTTGCCTTGGAATGGGGCGACCAAAGGCAATTTCTTTAGTCGCCACTTTTAAAAATCTAGTCGCCATGTGGCGAGTGGCGACCGCTAATTTCTAGCTTTACTGACATGGCAATCAATGTGTTAAGAATATGAATGAATTAAATAAAATTTTAATTTAATTGTATTTAATTTTTAATTAATTACTATTATTTTATAATAAGCTTTTATTTTAGTCTAAAACTGTTTCTCTTTTGAAATAAAATTAGAACCCAATAGAACCCCCTGAACCTTTTATTCTAGGTTTAATATTAAAAAAACCAATTAAACCCAAAAAAAACATATGGGTCGGGTTTTTTAAAACCCTGGCAATAAGCTTATTATAAGTAATGGAAATTTTATAAAGAAAGAAATCTAGGTCATAAGAAAACTATTGAAAGATATAGGGAATGCTAGTTTGAAATGAAAGTCTAGATTTGGTGCCAAATTCCATGAATTTTTTTAAATGATAATTATGAATAATATTGAGATTACCAGTGATAATGTGTCCATCGTCTCTGTCAATATATTTTGACATAGAAGGATCATTGCATTAACATGTTACAGTGTTAGTAAAAGAGGTAGACATAGATACAGAATTATAATTGAACATCTTTCTGCCAAGAGGAAGAGGATATTTGAAGGTACGAGATAAATTTAAATCTTTAATTGAAAACAAACATTCTTTGTCATTTATGATAGATACGTTAATTCTATTCAATATCTGATTTGCAAAAGTCACAATGAATTGAGTATTTGTTTTAATGTTGTTGGGCTTTTAATTAATTTTTAAATTAAATTGCTTGATTTTATACATTATAATATCATAAAAAAAAGTCTGAAAAATGTTTATTATATGATTGGTTTTGAAAGACATTCAGAAAATTCACCAAGTATATATCTGTAGTGATAAGTATAAAGGATTTAAGTCCATATTCTTGATTTTTCAGGAGACGAAAAATAAAGTAAAACTAACTAAAAACTAATGAGCAGAATTGATTAGGAAAAAGGGATTATGTTGGTTTACAGGGGTCAATCCAGGCAAAATTTGGGTCCCTTTTGCGGCCCCTTCACAAAATTCCCTATAGTAAAAAGGGACCCTTCACAAAATTCAAATTCATAAAAAGGGACCCTTCACAAAATTCAAATACATGAAAAGGGACCCTTCACAAAATTCAAATACATGAAAAGGGACCCTTCACAGAATTCAAATTCATAAAATGAGTCCCTTCACAAGATTTTTTTTTATAAAAATGATCCTTTTATTAAATGTTTTCAGTATTATTTTTAATTAATGCCTTAATTTGGCTCAACAAAACTATTAACTTGATAATAAGCATCACATAAAGTGATTGTAAAAACTAAAAATTTTACACAATATTTTACTTTTAACAAAAATAAATAAAAATTTCACAAAAAAGGGACCCAAAAATTAAAACCTGGATCGACCCCTGGTTTATATGCTTTATACGATTCAGTGATTGTTAATCTTCATTTAATAAAGGGAAAAATTGAATTATATATTTTATACCAAAGATTAATGCTAAATTTCTGACTTGAACCTTTTTTTACCACTGGATTTTCTCAAAGACTAAATGACATGGATTTAAATCCTTTATACCAATCGATAGAGAATTTTTTTCCGAGTCTGACTATGTACTTAACTCAAAACCGACATTTTTGGACTTAAATCCTTTATACTTATCAGTACAGATATATATATATATATATATATATATATATATGTGTTCTCAAAGGATCTTACTATTATATATTAGAGCGATTCCATACCAACTCACCTAATGAGGGTTGCATGACCGACTTGGATTTTCCTTAAATTTGGTACACAGATTGACGATATAGAGGCATGAAAAAGTCCAAATTTTTAGCTACCTGCTCCACTTATTTATAGATATACAGGTCCTCAAAGTTTGTCCGTTCCCTCAAAATACCAAAAAATTGATGTTATTTAATTTTTTTTTCTTAAAAATTGTACTCATGCAATATGAAAGTGTTAGGTATCTATGGAAACTAGTTATTCCAGGCATTCAGAAAAAAAATACTACAATGTTTATAATGAAAATCGTTAAGGTACAGTACTCTTAGAAGTTGCAACCACAAAAATTTGATTTTCCCCGATTTTGTTAAAATTAAGACATCAATTCCAAAAAAAGGAAAATAAAACCAAAGGTTTACTCACTTTCTGGTAGAGTACAGGTGTTCATCATAAATGACTACACAATAAATTACTTGGGTTTCTCACTCCTTCTTGGAAATATTTAAGCTTAAAGACAACCCATAGGACAAAAACATGCAATTTCGGCCATCTTGGCAGCCATTTTACTCCTAAAGGGGGAACACTAGAAACTTTATTTTTTTTAAATAAGCTATTGATGTGTTAGCTATTCACAGGAAAAGATTATACTTTTGGTTATTATTTGCGTAAAGATATATCCTGCTGATAGTATATGCATGTTTTTCTCTAATACCATATGCTTGTGTTCCCTCTCTCATAAACTTAACATTAATAAAAAGGAAAAATAATAATGTATATATTAATAGCTGCACTATCCAGGGTTAGAAATAAGCTGTCGTTAGTTGCATTTTGCGACCAGTTTTTTCATTTTGACGCCTAGAATTCCAATCACAGGTGCCATATTTGACGCCTAGAATTTTTACTCATCATACCTAATAATTTTCCCAATCCCATCAGATTGTAAACAAGTCTATTTCAGTCAATTGAACCTAATAAAAACTGATTTAAGAAATCGTATTTCTATGAAAGTTGTTGACGATTTGTTAATGATTAAATTAAACAGCCCTAAATTGGAAGATTTCTGCCCGGAAAATGCTGTTAAATTGTGGTGGAATGATGTATCTTCTGGACGAAGATTAAATTTGTGATTTTACATATGTACGTTTAATATTGTCAGTGTAATTACATTCATTACATAATAATTTTTTATATAATCTTGCATATATTATTTATAAGTTGATGCTTTATTATTATTATTATTTTAATATACATATTTAATTATAGATGACACCTAGATTTTTTATTTTGACGCCCAAAAAATTTAATCCAGGTGTCATTTTGACGCCTAGTTTTAAAATTCTTATTTCTAACACTGGGCCACTATCTATACAAGAATTCAAGAAATTTAATATATTAAATTATTTAATAATAATTTAAAAAAAATAATTTCTACATTTTATAGCAAAATTAGATATTTGATGAAAACAAGAAATAGAATTTTTCCAAAACTGGACGTTGTCCATCTATAATTATAAAGTACTAAATAATTTCTTGAAAAATCAATTAAAATAAAGGAGCTATAAATATTTATTTCATAAGCAAATATATTTGAAATACAGCAATATATTAAAAATTGATGTGTACAGAATTTTATTCAACTGCAAGCATAAGTTCCTGTATTTTTTTCACAGTATCATTTGATATTAAAAACATGCATCCTGTGGCTGCTGCTGCTGATGGCATTGGTACTATAACTAACAGGTGCTTGTATGAAATCCAGCATGTATCTGGTTTTTCTGGCCAGTAAAAGTTTTGGCAGGGGCCATGAGAATGCATAAATAAATTAATTAAATGCATAATAAGCATAATGAGGATGCATAAATAAATTGTAATTGAACATCACCTTTTTCAAAACAGTTTTCTAAGACAGCTCCTAACCACCATTTCTTATCATACATGCAAGCAACATAAAAACCTTTAGAAATGTTATTAAGACTAAATTTTTGACATGTTGCTTACCTACTGCAGATACTTCAATCTGATTCGATATGTTTGTAATGTAGATACAATGGAAACTAAAAGCACAGCTTTTCTGATAGGAATAAATTTATGATAATCCCCGATACCCTCAATTCTTACAGCGAAAGTTAGTCTTTCAGAAAGCAATGCTCTTGATTCTGCTACATATTCTTCAGATGCAAAGAAAAAATATTTTTAAAATTACCTGTGCAATAATGAAACAAATCACGTGGAGAAATTATCTGATCCTTGTAATGACGTTGCAAGCTGGTTCTGTAAGCAGACCTTTTAACTGTGCCTCCAGTGGCATCACAGGGGCTTTTGCCATGGGAAGTGGCAAAAAAAATGTCACTCAGCATTTAGTTTGAAATCATCTTTATGTTGGCATAAATTTAAAAAGTTTTTCTTATTTTTGTACTGCGCTGAGCTACCACCACTGAAATAAATTATTTTCTATATGTCTGGATATTGTGATGTTAAATATGGAATTACAGGCCTTTAAAAAGAAACTACTGCCACTGTATCGTGTGTCAAACAGTCACTGATAATACACATAGAAATAACTTTTAGGTTATCATTTGGCCGAACATACGCTAAAAAAGGAGGGAGTGTAGCATACGTGTTTTCCCAGTGATATCCCTGTATTGCATCCTGTACAATAAAAGTAAAATTTTCAGAAAAATCAAGTAATAAAATGCACTCATCTGGTTTTAGTTCTGCTTTTCTTGTTTTTAAATACTCTGATTGAGATTTTGCAATGTAATGGTGTTTTGCCTAGGACTTCATTTTCAATAAAAGTTCCGATTTAAAATCAGGTGCAGGCAAAGTAATTTAATGAGTGTTGAATGGACTGTAGTTATCCACCGTTGAAACATCACTTCAGATTCTTAATCATAATCATCCATTAACATATCTAAAAATTCTTCAAATGCAGTTTGGAGTGGACACTGTGAACAAAATCCTAACATACATGCTTCATTGTTAATGTCACACATAATGAGACAAAAAAAAATCACTGATAGATGGTTTAATAGATTATTTTAGAGATGCCATCATTAGCCTGTCATTTTAGTGAATCATACAGACAGACTGAATGAATTCCTGTTCTACCAGCTAACACACACCACTTCGGTCGCAAATCAGCAAATTTAGATAATCCAATCTTGTGATTGGGATATTCCTGTTTAAAAAGTGTGTACGCTTCTTCGAGATTACTTAAAATGAGGTGTTTCTGTTTGTAAATATTTGATTTCTTCACTAAATACTAACTTGAATTTTTAAAAAATAAAAGGTTTCCTACATTTTTCTTTAACATATCACAAAAATAGAGTACACATTAGTTTTGTTTTAATACCAGAATATAATAAAATCAGAATGTTGCACCCTTATTCAATGCTTCATTCACCTAATAACACTATTTCTAAAAGTAACTAAGTAACGTTCAGAGGGTAAATAATGTCTTATACATGTATATTAAATCAATATTTATATAATATTGAATAAGTTTTGTTTTTTTACATCTTTTTTTATCAATGTTAAGTCTGTGAGAGGGGAAACACAAGCATATGGTATTAGAGAAAAACATGCATATACTATCAGCAAGATATCTCTTTATGCAAATAATAACCAAAAGTAAACTCTTTCCTTGTGAATAGCTAACACGTCAGTAGCTTATTTAAAAAAAATTAAAAAGTTTCTAGTGCTCCCCCTTTAGGAGAAAAATGGCTGCCAAGATGGCCGAAATTGCATATTTTTGCCCTATGGTTTGTCTTTAAGCTTAAATATTTCCAAGAAGGAGTGAGAAACCCAAGTAATTTATTGTGTAGTAATTTATGGTGAACATCTGTACTCTACAAGAAAGTGAGTAAACCTTTGGTTTTATTTTCCTTTTTTTGGAATTGATGTCTCAATTTTAGCAAAATCGGGAAAATAAAATTTTTGTTGTTGCAACTTCTAAGAGTACTGTATCTTAACGATTTTCCTTATAAACATTGTAGTAATTTTTTTCTTAATGCCTGGGATAACTAGTTTCCATAGATACCTAACACTTTCATATTACATGAGCACAATTTTTAAGAAAAAAAATTAAATAACATCAATTTCTTGGTATTTTGAAGAGGCGGACAAACTTCGAGGACCTGTATATCTATAAATAAGTGGAGCAGGTAGCTAAAAATTTGGACTTTTTCATGCCTCTATATCATCAATCTGTGTACCAAATTTAAAGAAAATCTGAGTCGGTCATGCAACCAACTTTTATTTTTTTAGGTGAGTTGGTATGGAATGACTCATTATTAAATACCTTATGGCTCTTACTTCATAATTTAAAATTTGTTTTATTCATCCTGTTCATTTTATCTTGTGCAATGCTTGAAAAGGTTTTAATAATATATTATGCATACATGAAAACTGATAAATAAAATAAATTTATGCCTATAATAAATTCATTAACATATTATTTAACTTACTAACAAATTAGATGAAATGTATTTAAAAAAAAAAAAAAAAAGGAAAAGAAATACAAAATATGAGCAAGCAGGTGATAAACCTTTTTAAATTAAATTTTTCATATGTTATATAATTTCATTTGAATACTTAACTCTTTTTTTTTATTTTTTTCAAATATGTTTAAAGTTAAATCTGCTACAAAATTCTGAACGATTGTACAATTATTAAAATGTGAAGTGGGAAGAAAAGAACTACTATAGTCCGTTCAAGTTAAAGTGATACCCGAAGTAAACAAATGGGTTACAAAGGTATTCCACATTTGTGCCTTTCTCGCGGAAATGGCAACTTTTGTTATTCATGAAAAGAACCAAACCCCCTCAAAACAAAAAATAGCTCGTTAAAAGATAAAACTATCCCCCACCACTTCTTTTTGTATTTTGGAGTTTATGACAAAAACTTGTACCTTAGAAGACGTACAACAATGAAAAGACCCATTAGAGTAAGAAAAAGTGTTATGGTAACAAAAGAAGAGGTGGGGAAATTCTAACAAAAGAAGGGGAGAAATGAGTGACCTTGGCTAGCGCCAACAGTGACAGGAACATTATCCATGTCGCCAAACAACATGTGGTTTTGTTTAGTTTCGGTATCACTTTAAGTTGAACAGACTATACATGAAAAATCACTGTATCTCAATCAAGTTAAAAATTTTTATTATAATTATTAGAAAAGAAAAGTTGCAACATGGATGAATTTAATAACAAACAAATAATCTGGCGATAGCTTTTTGAAAAATTCACCAAATAGTGTATTTCATATATATTACAGGAAAAAGTATTGAAAAAAAAAATATGGGCACTGCACAGACACACAAAAAAGTGAACTACATCCACATTTTACATTAGATTTTGAATTCAAACCATAAATATATATATGTAATGTAATATAGGATAAACTAAAAATATTCCATTCATTTAAGGAATAAACTGCATCTCATGTAAACAGCCAAGTTCGCTTTTGGAGAAAGAGGAGGAATGTATGGAGCATTCATAGCATTTCACTGCATACCTGCCAACATTGAAGAATCAAAATAACGGAGATTTTATAAGCGGCATTTTCAGGCCTAAAAAACATTGATGTGTTTTCGACATATGACAGTATTTTGATAGTTTAATCCATTGCTTAAATTATTGAAAAGTTATGTGGGTAGCTTAAATTTAATTATTAAATAAAAATTAAGTAATTATCAATTAAAAATAGTAATATATATAGAGATTCCTGAGAATTTTTTTCAACAAAAGCAAAATTTTGCTTAAAAAAATGAAGGTTTGTTGAAGTTTTGAATAAATTATAGGTATAATTTTTTTAATCTTCAGAATAATGGAGAAATGTTTGAGAATAACGGAGAGTGGAAGGCAATCCCAAAAATAATGGGGAGTTGGTAGGTATGTCATTGGTTCATAAAGGCAACACCTGACGACAAAGTTGTTTGGGTAGGAAAGAGTTGCTTGGATTTCAGGCAACTGTTTCTCCCATACTTTTATGTGATGTGAGCTGTAATTTCTTGCTAAATATTTCTCCATGTAATACAAATATTACATTGTGTATAATATTTTAGAAATATATTTTTTAATCATTTTCAAGTGTCAGGGATGAGATTAGCAAAAATACAAAAAAGCTGAATCTGTATGCACAGGCAAGAAGATTAAATGAAATACTATAATTTTGATGACAAAATCTATTATGTAGTTAGAGTAATAAATACTTGTTTATATCTTTAATGTATAAAAGCAAACAAATGCACATCAGAAACATTTAAAAAAAGCTGAAAAGCTAAATGTACAAAAAACCTGAAATCAGCTGAAAAATCTCATCCCTGAAGTCTGATACTATTTGAGTTTGTACAACTTTTGTTATTCATGAAAAGAACCAAACCCCCTCAAAACAAAAAATAGCTCGTTAAAAGATAAAACTATCCCCCACCACTTCTTTTTGTATTTTGGAGTTTATGACAAAAACTTGTACCTTAGAAGACGTACAACAATGAAAAGACCCATTAGAGTAAGAAAAAGTGTTATGGTAACAAAAGAAGAGGTGGGGAAATTCTAACAAAAGAAGGGGAGAAATGAGTGACCTTGGCTAGCGCCAACAGTGACAGGAACATTATCCATGTCGCCAAACAACATGTGGTTTTGTTTAGTTTCGGTATCACTTTAAGTTGAACAGACTATACATGAAAAATCACTGTATCTCAATCAAGTTAAAAATTTTTATTATAATTATTAGAAAAGAAAAGTTGCAACATGGATGAATTTAATAACAAACAAATAATCTGGCGATAGCTTTTTGAAAAATTCACCAAATAGTGTATTTCATATATATTACAGGAAAAAGTATTGAAAAAAAAAATATGGGCACTGCACAGACACACAAAAAAGTGAACTACATCCACATTTTACATTAGATTTTGAATTCAAACCATAAATATATATATGTAATGTAATATAGGATAAACTAAAAATATTCCATTCATTTAAGGAATAAACTGCATCTCATGTAAACAGCCAAGTTCGCTTTTGGAGAAAGAGGAGGAATGTATGGAGCATTCATAGCATTTCACTGCATACCTGCCAACATTGAAGAATCAAAATAACGGAGATTTTATAAGCGGCATTTTCAGGCCTAAAAAACATTGATGTGTTTTCGACATATGACAGTATTTTGATAGTTTAATCCATTGCTTAAATTATTGAAAAGTTATGTGGGTAGCTTAAATTTAATTATTAAATAAAAATTAAGTAATTATCAATTAAAAATAGTAATATATATAGAGATTCCTGAGAATTTTTTTCAACAAAAGCAAAATTTTGCTTAAAAAAATGAAGGTTTGTTGAAGTTTTGAATAAATTATAGGTATAATTTTTTTAATCTTCAGAATAATGGAGAAATGTTTGAGAATAACGGAGAGTGGAAGGCAATCCCAAAAATAATGGGGAGTTGGTAGGTATGTCATTGGTTCATAAAGGCAACACCTGACGACAAAGTTGTTTGGGTAGGAAAGAGTTGCTTGGATTTCAGGCAACTGTTTCTCCCATACTTTTATGTGATGTGAGCTGTAATTTCTTGCTAAATATTTCTCCATGTAATACAAATATTACATTGTGTATAATATTTTAGAAATATATTTTTTAATCATTTTCAAGTGTCAGGGATGAGATTAGCAAAAATACAAAAAAGCTGAATCTGTATGCACAGGCAAGAAGATTAAATGAAATACTATAATTTTGATGACAAAATCTATTATGTAGTTAGAGTAATAAATACTTGTTTATATCTTTAATGTATAAAAGCAAACAAATGCACATCAGAAACATTTAAAAAAAGCTGAAAAGCTAAATGTACAAAAAACCTGAAATCAGCTGAAAAATCTCATCCCTGAAGTCTGATACTATTTGAGTTTGATTAATTTAATCATTTCTTTTGCACTGTTTTATCCTTTAAAAAAAAATAATAATTAATAGTTGAAACGGTTATAGAAGATTTTATTAGATTTATAATTATGTTGCTACAAAAATTAAAATAAAATTATTTATTATAAAGTTTTAAAACTAAACAATTTAATTAGTTATATATTGATTCTGAGCAACATTAATGTCTGCTGTTAAACAAAAATCTCGTTTGGTTTTACAGGAAAAGGAAAGTTGAACCAAAGTTGATAAACTTGCTTTTATTATATTTATAACTGTAGTTACTTTTCATGTTTAATGCTATTTTCTAGAAAATAAAAATAAGAGTTTTTTCTTAAATGGTAAGGTGTTTTCTATACATTATAGATGGGATTTCATTTGTAAATTTTAATTTTTAGCAAAAAACCCACTTATTAGCAAAAATCCAGTGGGTTTTTATTAGTCAGCCCACCCAGAAATACATGAGCAGGTTTTTCTAGGCAAAGCCCAGTTTGCCAACCCTGGCAAAGAATATCGTAGAATTTCTTTTTTTATCAGATCTAGAAATAGTCCTAACCTCAATCTGCTGGAAAATGTTTAGTCTATATAAAGGTGGGGGGAGGGGGAAAGGATTCGAAATTTGCAGACTACAACTCTGCAAGAACTAAAAAAAAAAAATTTTATAATATTTGGCACAATGAAATTTCTAAGATTTATTTTAAAACACTGAATAATACTATAAAATTGTCCATTAAAGCAGTAATTCCATATAAAGGTGCAATGTAGAATGCATATTTTTATTAATTGCTTATATGTAACAAATACTAGTTTTATTTCATGTATTAAAATACAACTTGTTTATTTTGTGTAATAAATCATAATAGAATGAAAAGTATATGTTCATTATATTACATTTAAAACGAAAGTTTTGTGTACAATTTTTTAAGTACTTCTTAGAGTTTTTTTTTTTTTTTTTTTGTTTTTTGTCCCTTAGTGTATTTTATATATATATAATATAAACTTAAATTTCCTTCAAGTAAAAGTTGAAAGGATGTAATTGCAAATTTCATTTTATTATTATTTTTACTGTTACATAAAATTTTAAAATGTTTTTTGTGTAACCTAGCACTATGTTTTCTTTAAAATTGTCGAAGCTTTTGTTTCTGGAATTTTTGAAAGGGGGGAAGGGGGGCAGAAGATTCATAAACAAAAAAGCTGGGACAAGAGAACTATTTTGATGACTCTACACGATGTTAGTAAGAAGCATATAGAAAGCTATTTAAATAGAAAAAAAAAAAAAAAAAACGTTTCAGTGATTCCAATTAATATTTACAATAAACTTACTCAAAATTAAAATATTAAGGATAAATCATTTACTTTATCATACTGTAACTCTTTTGTTTATGTTTTATATAATAATTAACTCCTAAGCCTTTTTTATTAATTTTCAACATTCAATGACACACCATTTTATCTTTTAAAACACAGTTACATATTATTATTTACTTTTCAATACACAAAATATCCATTTTTATTTTCAAAACAATGCAGGTGAATAATGATTAAAATTTATTTATCAATATTCAATGCAAATGCCAATAATTACTGTTTGTCTATTGAATTTGACAGCAAAGTAACGTCTTTTTCAGGGTGACTACAAAGATTTACAAAAAAGAGTTCTCTGATTTTTCTCTGACTAATTTTGACAGATTTCCATGATTCCCGCTACCTATTACATACATGCCATAATTTTGCATATATTGCACCTTTTTGTGTTTATTGAAACCTTGTATCACACAGTTTTGTATATATTGCCCTCTACTAAGCTAACCTCATGGTTTTCGTTCTTGTTTATTTGTTCCCTTTGTTAACGTGCACAAAAATAAAATGCAAACAAAATATTTAAAATTTAGGAAAGGATATACAAAATATAAAAATTTGAATCCTTTTAACTGTACAACATAACATCAGAATATAAAATTATCCCTCAAGTTGTTATATTATGAATATTCAATTAAAAAATAAAGTTTTTTGTTGTTGTTCTTGTTATGTTACCTCGGGAGGATTCAAATAGAAAGCAGTCAACCTTGTGCAATCTTGGCTAAAATATCATACGTTTGACAATCTTTCAGTCATGTTCGGGTTCGGAGGGCAAAAATAAAAAGTTCCGTGATTTTTTGGTACTTTTACAAAATTCCTTGATTTTTCCCCAATATTTCCAGATTAATAAAGTTCCCTCATTGTTAACACTGTTTTTTTTGTTGTTGTTGTTTTTCCTCTTTCCCCAGTCGTGCAGCGACTCCTGATTTATTTTAGAGTAAATTTAACATGATTTGGCAGCTTGAAATACTGCAACCATCTAGCTAATAAATTAAATAAAAATAAGCAAATTTTTAAAATAATTTATAAACTATTTCTTTAAATATTGAAAATAATTCTTCAGATTTTTTTTTGTTTGGAGAATTTTCAAGAATAATAATGATAAGTTTATATTTTTTTGATTCCATTAAATCATATTATGTAAATTTTAAATTTAAATAAAAATACTAAACTGAATTCATTGTCAAAATTGATGTCTTTAGATTTTCCAGGTATATTTTCAGAAATTCCAGTCACAAAATTTAGTTTCTGACGTAAAAAATAGCTCACGGCATAAAGCATAGCATAGTTCACAACATAAAAAACATAGTATCATGACTTGCAAACATACACTGAATGTTCAAAAAACACTTTCCAGGTTTATATCATCATTTTTCCAGGTTTTGGGGCAATATTTGCAATTTTCTTTTTTTTTTTTTCATTAATTTCAAATTCCCTGAGTTTTCTAGGTTTTTCAGGTTTTCCCTGACCCATGGGACCCTGAACCTTTCTATCACTGTATTTATTATTTTGATTAAATTTCGGGAAGTAATAAATTGAATTAGTCAAAAACCAAACTTAGGATTTTGAGTTTATTTTTCTAGAACACACACAGTAGATTTAAAATATAATCACAATTATTATTTTATAAAAGATTTAATTTTGTTTAATTTAAACTATTTATTAAATGACCAAAATTAAAATAAGTTAATGTTTTGTATGAATCTATTATTTTAACCGTTGTAACTTCTTGATATTTATTAAATACTTATGACAATACTTAAATGACTAAATACTCATTCTAATTTGATATTTTATGAAGAAACTAATATTTTTGATATTTTATGGAGAAAAATAAATTTCAAGGAAATTGGTGAATATTTTTTTATATATAAGAAGTAATGAGACGCAAGACAACTAACTGTACAAAATGTTTCGGTATTTTGCTGTACTTAATATGTACATTTTTCAAATTTAATAAACATATTAATCATAAGATTTTGAAGGACAGGAGGGGGGGGGGGGATTCAACCTAACTCATCATACAGTTAAGCACCAATCACTATTCGTGTTTCTTATGTCATCTTATAGTCAGTTTTAAGATGAAATGATAATGAAATGAAAAACTCTCTGCAAACATATTTATACATTAAAAGACTTTCTATGCAAAAAAAGGTATAAATAGATAAACGACTAAATAACTCGTAAAACAACAAATATGTAAATAAAGCATAAAATAACTAAAAATAAAGACAATGTCTTTATTTCTATGTCATTTTTTTAACCAATACTATAGTGTCAGTTAAAAAAAAAAAAAAAAAAAAAAAAAAAAATGCATTTTAAGTAATTTTATTTTTTTTTTTAAGAGTAATGCTAAAAATATTTTCTATGCAAGGAGAAAAAATTTCCGCGAACGGTGTTCGCGCGCATTATATGCATGTCTGCTTATAGTTATTTCAGATTCATATATATGTGATATGGAATATATATATCACGCCACGGATTATTAGATTAATATTTTTATTTTAAGAACGACAGTTTTATTTAATAGTCTCTCTTATTGTCACACAAATGAAACTTAATGGAAAAATAACTTATCCTACTTCTGGCTTGAATATGAAAACCTGTTTGTTATACACTAGCCTTTAAAGATTTAAAAATTAATATTTAGGATGCCATGAAAAGTTTCAATAAACGTTGTTAGAACTTGACTTTTTAACCGCTGGAGATAAAGATATAATGGTGAATTTATGCAATAATATTTCTGGAATATGACTATGAATGTAAGCATGCACAGAAACAAATTAATTTTTAAACATATATAAATTATTTTACATAAAGATATAGGATTATAAAAACAAAACTGCTTACCGGTTATCAGAAAAAAATTATTTAGATCCAGTGTTAAATTTCCTCCTTTTACTAAACGTTTTAACGAAATTAGCACATAATAAAATCTGAGACATTTATTACGATCATAATTAAAATATAGAAATTAGCGCACCATTTAAAGTAACCAGTTTACATGAGATCAATACTATTATCATGAACAACGCAATCTGCAAATTTTAAATATCATGATTTATTATTTCCTAGTAATGCACATAGTCACACAGGTCACGATCCAACGCTCATAAACACATAACTGAATAGAATACTTTACTCCAGTGTTGCCAATACAAACTTTTCCTTTGCTGAACACTTAACCCTTTGGTGCCGAATGTTGCCTTTCAGCAACATACCCAATTTTGCCTTCTAAAGTACTAGAATAATATTGAAGCTTTAATGCCTCATGTTTGCCGATTGGCAACAAATTGCTTTTTAGCTGTGAACCATAGTCAAAATAAAGTATGATTTTTTAAAGTATATTTCCCGTGATTTATTTAAGAGATGAAAGAATAAAACATTTTTAAATTGATTTAAAAAATAATTAGGCATTTAAAGGTTAATAAATTGCAGTTATCATAGAATTTTTTTTCTCCAATCTACATTTCTTAGCTATAAACTAGTGTTTTTTTCTTTCTCACTTTTCATATAGCGGTCAAGTATTATTAGAATTAACAACAAATGAATAGTTTGTGATTTTATATTTTACTGAGCATTGAAATGCAATTATATTTTCGCGTTAAATGTATAAAAATGAAATTTTAAAAGCAGGAAGGTAAACAGTAGCTCATTTCATTTCTAAATGAAAAGAAGAAAGAAAGAAAGAAAATCAGTTTAACTGGATGTTTCAAATGAAAAATGAAACTAAGATTTCATATACGATTAAGAAAACTAGAGTAAAATTTTCCGAAATTCGTCAGTAGACTTGTAAAATGAGAGACACGTGCAAATATAAATTTTGAAGAACGTTAGCTTTTTCATGTTTCTTGTGTTACTGGGTTCAAATCACATACTATAGCTCAGCACATAAACAGCTCTAGTATGTCATTGATCAACCCAATCCTCATACTTTTGACTTGACCACGGAGTAATAAAGATTAATATTACTCCGTGCTTTTGACAAATAAAAAAGCTCCTAATTATGATGGAATTAATAAATCAGCCCTAAGACATTTTCCTCTACACTATACAAGTATTTCAATCCAACTCATATAAGCTATTGTTAGATTTTATTATTTTCCCAAAATTTACAATAATTATATCTATATTAAAAAAAAAAAAAAATCCTTGAGAAAAATCTGCATAAGTTAAAACGTATCGGGCCCATTAGTTTGCTTCCTTCTCTGAGTAAGTTGATGGAATCAGCGGTATCGGCAAAAGAGATTTTTGGGGAGGGGGGGGGGCTGAAAATTTCATATGTTTGAGCAAGTTTTCAAAATTTATATCAAAGTAATGTGGCTGTTTGTTCGAGATGATTACGCAATGCATATAGGGTAAGAAGATATGCATCTACACTGTAATAAAATTAAAATAAAATTAGATTTTACCTGATAGAATTTCCCCAAGGGGAGCAAGTATTCCGGCTTGCCCTAGTGGGCAGACGCCCACGAGCAGAATAAACCTTTTTAACCATGCTTTGTTAACCTTTTTTCCGATATTTTTTCCAATCCAAGCTGATTTGGTTTCCGACGAAAACACGTGCTCCCTTTCATAAGCAAGGGGATTACTTTATTCACATCGAGATCATCTCGAGATCGAGAGTGACGTCACAATGACGTACCAAAACGAAACCTGAATACCGTTTTCTCAGTTTGCTACTTTATTCCACATTTTTCGAGACGGTCTCGAAAGTAAACATTCGTTATCAAAACGAAGCCTACTGTGTTTGCGAGACGTTGTCGAAAGCGAGTTGTAGAAGCATTTTTCAATATGGCGTCTACGTAATTTCTATGGATGTCGAGCAAAATAGAGGAATTCCGAGAAATTATTTAAGAAATTGATCTTCCAGATGTGAGATTCACCAAACTATTCAGTCTGGATAAAGAAATTGTGATATTTCTCTGCGACGAAATAAAACCGTCCCAAATCATAACTACATACTATAAATAATTACTTCATCCTCTCAGTTCTTTTCCTTATTACATTGATATTTTATGCTTTTTTTCCTCTCTCTCTGTCTGAATAGTTATGAAAATTCCGATGGTTTCAAATTGTTTTTGAATTGTTATATGCTTTGTAATCGTCATTGTATTTTTATCAGGACAAGTTTGTTTTCGATTTTAACATTTTTCTAATAGACACTAGATAATCTTTATTTACTTTAACATAAATTTCAAATTAATTCAGATGCATTAATAGTAATAATAATAAATACTTGGTATATCTTTAAGTGACAAACTTTTTCATCATCTACCATTTATATCTATTTCATCAATATTAAATACCACATTCTATAAAAATATAAATATGGCATAAAATTGTTACTTATAACAATATATTTCCTTCATTTTAACTTCGGAAAATTTTTAATCACTCATACTCACACAACAGTTGTTAGCAATTAAATTATTTTCGAATGACTAATATAATTTCTCTTTACTGACAACAATTTCATATTACAGTCGTCAGCAAATAAATACTGCACTTAATACTGTTTTGTTAAAAAAGTCATTTTGAATCATGTTCTTAGACAAGGATTTATTTTCAAAAAAAATATACCATGAAGCACTTATTATAAACATATTTAAAATATACAACCTTTTATTAACTATCTCTCACAGACTTTATTAACTTATAAAATATACAACATAAGCACTTATTACAAACATATTTAAAATATACAACCTTTTATTAACCATCTCTCACAGACATTATTAACTTATAAAATATACAACATTTTATTAACTTCATGTCTCAAAGACATGAAGTTTATAAAAGGTTGTATATTTTAAATATGTTTATAAGGATTTATTTAATAGAACAGTATTAAGCATGAAAAATCATGTATAATAGAATTAGATTTTTTTGTGTTTGTGTGCATGAAGTGTATATACATGTATGATACAGGGTTCCCATGGGTCAGGGAAAACCGGAAAAGTCAGGGAATTACTGAGAAAAGTCAGGGAAAACTGTAAATATTGCTCAAAAACCTGGAAAAATGATGATATAAACCTGGAAAATGCTTTTTGAACATTCAATTTATATCACAAGTCACGTTACTATATCGTCTTTTATGTTGCAAGCTATGTTTTGTTTTATACTGTGAGCTATTTTTTATGTCACGAACCAAATTTTGTGACTGGAATTTTCTAAAAATAGACCTGGAAAAGTAAGGGAATTTTATTTTTGAAATTGAGTGGGAACCCTGATGATAGTGATTGCTACGAAACAAATTTTTGTGCATTTTGAGATTGATACACAGCAAGGTAACAGAACCCAGTGATTTTTTTTTTATGTGTGTGAAGTGAAGTGTGCATATGTGCACAGTGGTGAATGTTGTAATATGGATTTTCCTGCATATTTTAGATTCATGCACTGCAAGGTAGCGGCAAACAGTGAAGGCTGTTTTTTTTTTTTTTTTTTTCGTGTGCAAAAGAGTACATATGTGCATGACAGTAATTGTTACAGAACCGAGTTTTGTAATTCATACACAATAAGGTAGCAATCCCAGTGGCAGAAAATTTTGAAGTTGTCTGTGACAGGCTTTTAAAATTTCATAATCTGTCTGCAAAATTTGCATGTAATCAGGGGTGAAACTGAAAATGGCTTACACTCAAAAAGACTGAAAGCTGATGGGGGGGGGGGGGTTAACATCAGTGGTGGTCTTGTGCAACAATACACAAATACAATTTTACTACAAAACGATATAGTATAAACAATTGTATTCATTCAATTCATCTCATTCTATTAAATATTTTATAGCAATGTTTGATACAACACAATATAAATAATACAAGTTTTAGTTTTGATACAGCAATTTTTATAAGTGAATTGTTATCCGAAAGTTGCAGACAAATTTTTTTCTCAGTGCAGACAAAAACTGTCCGCAAGCCGTTTTTCTGTGTCCGCGACTATGTCGCCGTGTTTCTGCCACTGGGGTAGCAATACAAGTGATATATATTTTATTTAATTTTCTCGTGCATGTAGCTTACAAACATGCTTGAAAGTGATTGCTACAATAAAGATTTTCTCACACTTTTTAGATTTATAGAAAATATGGTAGCAGCACACAATATTTTTTTTTTTTTTTTTAGTACAACAGGACTATTTCTTTCAATCTGGTATTTTGTATCGTTACCAATTTATAGTGTTCCACTTCGAAAATGCCTTCGAACTTCCTCCATAGTTTATCTTTTTTTTTGTTTATTTATTTTATTTTTTTCATATGCGTGAAGCTTACATATATACACTCGTGATAATAATTGCTACAGAATCGAATATTGTAAATTTGAGATTCATACTCAGTCAAATACAATTAAATTTATTAGTACATTTAAGTACTATTGTAACTGGTGTTGTACAGTACCGTAGATACATGTAATAATGTATCAGTACAAAAAAAATAAATTACAAACAGTTATCTATATATATATATATATATATATATATATATAAGAGTAAACTTACTAATCACCGACTCAACACAGTCGTGGCGATTCTATGGAAGATAAGAGTCACCACCAATTTTGGTAACCACGTTGGTTTTAGGACACTGACGCCCACTAAGACAGGATTTTGTGAAATATCTTTTCATTCCCCCCCCCTGGGGGGGCAGAAGGCAAAAACCCCTTTATAAGCATAACTCAACTCCAAATTGCTTCACTGTGAACAAATTGCAGAGGGAGAGACTAGACTTGAGTACAAAAAAAGTATTATCTGCGATTTGGGATTTTTAAGAGGGGGGGGGGGAGGGGTAAAAACAATTTTCGGAGGAAAATTTAGAAAAATATGGATTTTCGAGTAAAACTCTACCAATAATAGCACAAAGATATAGAAAACCGCCAAGAACCTTCAGGATATTTCCAAAAATTCATTTTTTTTTTTTTTTTCGATTTTGGGGGGGAGTTACGAGGGGACAAATTCGAGCCACATTTTAGCGCTGAATTTGTCCGGGGAAATCTATAGGAGCTGAGGTCACGAGTTTTAGTGTGTGGCTTATTTTCGTGTTTCCAACACCCATTATAATGAAATTTTGCATAAGGGGCAATACACTCGTTTCCAAGTATAACTTTGCTTCAAATTATCTCAGCAAAATTGAATTTTATGCGTGGGTTGTTTATGCTTCCACAACACGAACAGTAAAGGGATTTTATGAAATTTCTCCCCCCCCCCTCCCTTTTAAAGGAGGGGGAAGGCAAAACACGAATATAAGAGTAATTTTGCTCCAAATTATTTGAGGATAACGATTTTTTGATATGTCGATTGATTATGCGTAATCAAGACGCACACTATAAAGGGATTTTGTAAAATTCCACCTTATTCGCCTTGGGGGTGGGTTTAGGGAATCATGTTTCCATGCGAAACTCTGCTCCAAACTATCTTAGGCGATTTTTTATGTGCTGGCTGGTTATATGTTCCCAACATGCACTATACAGGGATTTTGTGAAAATTCTCCTGCCCCCCCCCTTCCAGGATGAGGGGTGGGAGAAAAAACATGTTTTAAACGTCAACGTGAGTGCTTCGGAGTACCTGCATTTGGTCGCAACCAATGCTTACCTCCAACGAAACATGAGGAAAACATAAAAATAATCTTCCATAAAATAATTAAAAGCCAAAAGGATGAATTTAGAATTTTGATCTCTGAATAAATCTCCGCATGAGCAGAGACCAATCAGAGTGAAGCACTAGGAGGTAGCTACCGAAGGTAGCGAGAACTTTAACTTGGATTTTGACTGATTTCAATGATTTTTATTATTAATGATATGGTATTTTGAGAATTAATTTCAATATAATGACCAGCGAAGCGGGCAAAGCCTGCTAGTTAATTATAAATTTACCATATTATTTATATTTAAAAATTGGCGATTACTTAGTGGCATGAGGATAATATGCAAGCACCTCAAAAAATACATTTGAAAAAAAAATATTCATATTAGGGATGCACCGGATAGCAGTTTTGGCTGAATATTCAGCCAACCGAATAGTAACTATTCGGCCGAATACCGAGTATTCGGCTGGCTGATTTACTTATATTCAAGTGTCAATCAGCTAATTTTTTGGGAACTTTTTCAGTAATATCATTTACATTTAGTAATATTTCATTTTTTTAACACGTTAATCGCCACGATAATATCAGAAAAATTTTCACATGGGCCATGGTAACTTTATTAGACAATTTAGTTAAAAATGCGTCAGGCGCATATGACTGACATGGCGATTAACGTGTTAATAATTACTTGGCGTATATCATATTCCTTTTAGGGTTATTTCCTAGTTAAAAATGCGTCGGACACATATGACTGACATGGCGATTAACGTGTTAATTATGAAAAAAATATTACAAAAAACTACTATTCAGAAATTATGGTTTATATAAATGTAGAAAAATATTACCAAACATAAGTAGTGGTGTAATGCTGAATTCACAGTCAAAGAAAATTATTAACTGTCTGGCTTCTTAATAAACTTACAAACTTTCTTAAGTAACAATATCTTGTTGCACCCACTCCAAAAAGAATAATTTGGTGTGTCACTCACACGACTTTCTCTTACCCTAAAATTTAATACTATAAATACAGGTTGGAGATTAAGAAGTAAGATAACAAGTACTGTTATGTAAACCTATGTTAAAAAATTCGAATTAGGCTTCGGAAGAGTTTTATTATGATAATTAGCCCCCCCCCCCTCAACCCCCTGTTTCATTAATGCACCTACATTTATATAGAATTTAATTCAGTTATTAAGAAATAATTCTGTTTTAAAAAATAATTTATTAAAATTATTATTTAAACAAATTATCTTTTATGATAATGCAGACGATTTCTATATTAGAGAAGTAGTATCATACTAAATATTTAAAAAAAAAGTTTAATTTATTCTCAATTTTTTTTTTTTTTTTTTTTTTGGTTAAAAGTGAAAAGAGTCGATAACTTTATTTTAAATTATCACAGATCGATGGTTCAACAATTCGTTTTAAAGGTATTGGCGAGCTGTTTTGAAAGTTATCCGTCATAAAAATTTACTCCCATCGAGCGGGGGACTTCCCCCCCCCCCTCCAGGGTGGGAGGCGAGGCTCCTACATACACAAAATTCTTTTCCCAGTTGACTATCTCTATTACAAAAAATATCTATTTGTTTCATTTTGTTTAGTGCAGTCTATAGATGTTAAACTCTACTTACCTGCAATTCCCCCCATACACGTAATGTATTTGAATACTTTCGAGTGTCCCTGTACACGAACCATTTGCTTCATCTCAACGAAAAGCTTACTGTAGCATCCCTATTTGATACCCATTTAGAATACCGACTTTGGAATTTCTGCTATTATTTGTTCTTGAAATATGCTGGTAACAGACAGGCACACAGACCATTCGCTAAAAACATGATTTTCGTAGTCAGGGGACCTCAGAACATGTAAATATAACAAAAACTCACATTCAAAAATTTGACCCTAAAACAATACTTTCTCGACCCTATGGGTAAGAGAAAGTGAAAAACAGAAATGCAGCATTTGAGAAAAATCAATTTAAAAGTGACAACGTACTGGATAACCTATATCAAAACTGTTGTAAATGTCTCTGACTCTCATGTGAATAAATTGTGAGATAGAGATGCGATACTGTTCGTGCATGTTGGGGCACTTCATATACATTTTTTAGTAACAAGTTAAAAACTGCTAATATATGACTTGTGTCATTTTTCTTGCCAGATTTGGATCCGACCTTTTTTTGATCTCTTGAAGTTTCCTAGATTGTAACTTGAATTGTAATCATGTGAATTATGTACGTTCTTTCTTAACTCAACTTAGAAAAGTATCGTTATACTGTTATTGATAAAGACAACTTTTGTTAGATATTATTAATTGTTATGATTAATGTAACTAATAATTTTCTTTAATGTTACTTGAAATTAGATGAAATAATTGTTTTCCTTTAAATATAAACTATTTCTTAATTATAATAATAAAGCACCACAGAACTGGCGTTTTAAAGTAATCACTACAGAACTTTGGATAAACACCATAAAATTCAAAACTCGCAACAATTGTTTTGGGTCGAAATAACACACAACCCTTCGTCAGGCGAACAAAGTAGGCACGAGTGTGGCAGTCAAAGTGGCAACGCACCTTATTACCAACGCGTAGCTGCTTTGTTCGCCTGACGAAGGGTCGTGTGTTATTTCAACCCGAAACAATAGTTGCAAGTTTATTGCATTTTATGGTGTTTATCCATAGTTCTGTAGTTATTATATTTCTTAATTACTCTGAAAATTTTAATTATAATTAAAAATCGCAAATTTTTTTCAAATAATTAAAAATTTTTTAAAAATTGAATTTTTATACGTTCCAACTAGCTGAATAATTTAATATTCGGCTAGTCGAATAGTTTGATTCGACTAAACTGAATATTCGGTAGTATGGCCGAATACCGAATATTCGGTGCATCCCTATCATATCTTTTCCTTTTCTATTTCATTACTTTAAGAAAGATGATCCTAATTCATAGCAGGAGTTTCAGAAAGCATGAGGCATTTGCACATCTGCGTGCAGTTCATAATTTTTTTAAATGGAAATAAATTAAAGAAGTGCAGTTGGTAGTTGGCTCACTGTCAGATATTTATGAAATTTTAAATTTCAACATGGTTGGGTGTTACATAACGAAAATTGCATTGTGTAAATGGGGAGGGCCTGACGCCTGACACAGGGGGAAATTTACTTTTACCCACCTCTTGGCGATTTTTCTGGAATTCGCCTGGATGGCACCGTTCCGAATAGTAACCCTCACTGGCAGCATACAAAAGGGAGCTTTTCAGCGATATAACCAAACAAGAAAACACATCGAAGAAAAGCAATTTGATCAGAAGCAATACATATAAAAAAGAAAATCATCATTAAAATGTCATCCTTTGATGACTTAAGTTCAATTATAAGAGCAATTAAATTTACTAGCTCTAATAAATGTAATTTTTTAATTAATTCTTAAAACTTATCTCTATTCCTTCTTAATTCTCTTCATTACAATTTATGATACTCTACGATAAATCAAAACTGAACCAAAACAAAAGAAGTGAACAAGCAACATACATATTGCAACAATTTGGTATTCATATCCATACATTTTATATTTTCTTTAATATGGCTAATTTAAAATATTAATGTTATTTAGCAACTTCTACGCAATAAAAGTGCAATATGTAAATTAAGATAACGATACATTCATAATCAACTAATGATCATTAAAAAAAAGTCTGTTTTCAATTTATTGTTTCTATTGAGACTGACAAAGTTTAAATACATTTACTTCTTGCAGTCACTTTAAATACATTCTCTTCTTGCATTCCAATGAAAGAAAATTTGCATGCTTCATGCTTTAAAATAGGCTCAATGGCATTGTTAAAATGCAATAAAGACTGAACACACTCACACACAAAAAATTACATCTTATATTAAAAATATAAATACTTTAATATGTTAAATACAAGGAAAAAGTGTATCTAAAAAGGTTTGTAATTAAAAGTACTAATTTTAAATCTAAGAAAATAGTTTATTTTTAAGTTTGATTGCATCTATTCTTCTATAATTTGTACATCTAGGAACCCCCAAGCCCATTACATAAATAATGTTTTCCCTTTTCTAGAAGGAAAACATTATTATTATTAAAATAATAAACGCATGCAATTTGTAAACAATTCGACAATAAACAAACAACACGGAAGGTGCGATCCGAAGCCGATTACAGTTAATGTTCGCTATGAATCTTGGAAAATAGTTTTCTATTTTTTTTATTGGTTAAAAAATGCGAAGAAGAAGTTAAATGTAACTCCTCCTTCGCTGTTATGTCATTTCGAAGGGAGGGACTTACTGTCGTTTCACTGACGATATCATCTCGATTTCACTTATCGGACGAGAGGAATAAAGTACCAATTCTTGCACACTTCGTTTTCTAGGTATCGTTTCCAGACAATAACGAAAGACGTCACTCTCGATCTCGAGATGATCTCGATGCGAATAAAGTAAGCCCCCAAGACGATAAAGAAAATGGCGCTTGCTGTGTCACTAGAGCAGCGTCGTCTCAAAAGAGAAATTAACAGGTTGTCAGAAATTGTGGCAAAAGCAGTACTTAAAAAAGTGCACGATCATCAATTTTTAATTATAAATTATGACAAACGCTTTCCCTAGAAAACTAATTCATGTGGGAGAGAAAAACAAATTAACAAAAGTGGGGACTGTCCTCAGAAAATAGGGACGTTTGGTCGCTTTTAACTCCTCAGATAAAAGATATCTATGCGTAACTCTTGAGTAAGGAGACAAACCGCCCCTATTTCTTGAGGTTAGTCCCTACTTTTAGCAGTTTGTCCTCAAATTTATAAATCCTTATGGAGATCACATAATTGAAAATTTGTCCCCACTTTTTCACACTTGTTAAAATCTGTATATTTTAATGACATTTTATAAAAAATGTATTAAATTATTGTCCAAATCCATGTGCTTTTCCTTCTTAACATATTTTTTTTTAATATAGATCATCTTCTTTATAGTTCCTGTGCCATGGACGTACACTATGGACCGCTCACGCTGTGTTATCAGAATGGCCCCATTTTGGTCGCTTTTAGAAGATGGCGCTCGCATCGACTGCCTTTCCACTTCAGACTTGAAAGAGCGCTTTAACGCGAGAATTAAATGAAATAATGTTAAATATCTCAACCAAAAAAACATATATCCGTAAAATTTTTGCTTTAAAATATAGCTAATACAAATGTCTAAAAATCGATTTCTGGAATTTTTCGGTCCCCAAGGGGGGGGGAGGGGGCGAAACGTGATTTCACATAATCCTATATAACTCAAACAAAAAAAACAGATATACGTGAAATTTTTACTTTAAAATATAGCTAATACAAATGTCTAAAAATCGGTTTCAGGAATTTTTAAAATTCGGTCCCCAAGGGGGGCGGGGGGGGGGCAAAACGTGATTTCGCATAATCCTATATATCTCAAACAAAAAAAATAGATATACGTGAAATTTTTGCTCTAAAATATAGCTAATGCAACTATCTAAAAACCAATTTCTGGAATTTTAGAAATTCAGCCCCCAGGTGGGGCAGCAACGGGGGGGGGGACTATGGAGCAAAAACAAATAGAAATACAGTTAGGCCGTTCAAAATTGGTACAGATAGGTTTTAAAGGCCTGCAAGGCGAATGGGGATATTTTCGATTGTGTAAAGTTATTAGGTGGGGCAAGAAGGGGGGGAGGGGTGGGGGGGGGACAAAAAAATAAAAATAGTGTCAGATCGTTCAAAATTGGTACGTAGAGGTTTTCGATACTTACAAATCGATTGTGGATATTTTTGAATTTGTAAAATTATTAGGAGGGGCGGTAAGGGGGGTGGGGTGGGAAGGGGGGGCTATGGGGCAAAAACAAATAGAAATACAGTTAGGCCGTTCAAAATTGGTACAGATAGGTTTAAGAGGCCTGCAAGTCGAATGGGGATATTTTCGAAAGTGTAAAGTTGTTAGGAGGGGCGAGGGGAGAGGGGGGGGGCAAAAAAATTAAAAAAAGAGTTAGATCGTTTAAAATTGGCTTATACAGGTTTTCGATACTTACAAATCAATTGCGGATATTTTCGAATTTGTAAAATTATTAGGAGGGGCGGTAAGGGTGGTGGGGCCGTAAGGGGGGGCTATGGGCAAAAAACAAATAGAAATACAGTTAGGCCGTTCAAAATTGGTACAGATAGGTTTAAGAGGCCTGCAAGTCGAATGGGGATATTTTCGAAAGTGTTTTCGAAAGTGTAAAGTTATTAGGAGGGGAGAGGGGGGGGCAAAAAATAAAAATAGAGTTAGATCGTTCAAAATTGGTTTATAGAGGTTTTCGATACTTACAAATCAATTGCGGATATTTTCGAATTTGTAAAATTATTAGGAGGGGCGGTAAGGTGGTGGGGCCGTAAGGGGGGGGGCTATGGGCAAAAACAAATAGAAATACAGTTAGGCCGTTCAAAATTGGTACAGACAGGTTTTAAAGGTCTGCAAGACGAATGGGGATATTTTCGAAAGTGTAAAGTTATTAGGAGGGGAGAGGGGGGAGGCAAAAAAATAAAAATAGAGTTAGATCATTCAAAATTGGTTTATAGAGGTTTTCGATACTTACAAATCAATTGCAGATATTTTCGAATTTGTAAAATTATTAGGAGGGGCGGTAAGGGGGGGGGGCTATAGGCAAAAACAAATAGAAATACAGTTAGGCCGTTCAAAATTGGTACAGACAGGTTTTAAAGGCCTGCAAGTCGAATGGGGATATTTTCGAAAATGTAAATTTATTAGGAGGGGAGAGAGGGGGGGGCAAAAAAATAAAAATAGAGTTAGATCGTTCAAAATTGGTTTATAGAGGTTTTCGATACTTACAAATCAATTGCGGATATTTTCGAATTTGTAAAATTATTGAAAAACCTATTCAGATATTTCACAGGAATAAAGAATATAGCTATGAAAAAATGTATTTATTTATTAATATATATATTTTTTTAAATCCAAGAATGAAAACATTCATTATATGTAAATATATCTATAAATATAAAGAATTCGCTCCCCCCCCCCCACCCCGAAAAAAAAAAAAAAATAGACGAAATAGTATAATGAAAACATAAACATATGATATTTAAAAAATAAATATGAAAATATGAATTTTCATAATTTAAAACAATGAATGTATTTTAAAAATCAGAATTTATTCCAGCATTTCCAATTAAACAAAAAAAATTGCAAAGTATGTAAAAAAGACAAAATTAAAAAATTTATTATTTGTTTACAAAGGCGGTGCTTTTCCCTCTTCCGAGACTCCTATGGTGGTCGAGCGGCCCTGCGCTCAAAGCTGAGTGACGGGAAGTGCCTGGGTTCGATGCCAGGTCGCGCTTGTCTACTTAGTCATTCAGAGTTTTCCGTGGTTTTCTCCGAAAATTGCGTGCATAAGGACTAGAATCCCTTAGAAAGACCCCCACTGAGGGCACTCCCCTTCAGACGTAGGACCTACAGTAGTCAATCGACCTTATTCCCAAATCCAATAAATCCATAAACCGAAATACAGCACTTTTTCCCTTTTATCAATATTTTTCATTTTTAAATTTGCACTTTAAAGAGATTTTTAATCTGTATTATTTACTACTCATTTAAAGCAAATAATTTATTCAAAAAATAAAATTAACTTATATATATATATATATTTAAATATGCGCGATATAAAAATCAATGTAATGAAAAGCAGAGTCAATCATAATAATTTGAGCATTCCCTTTCAAAAAGCTAAAGGAGCATTTTTTTTTATTAATTATTTTATTTATTTATTTTTGGAACCAAAGCCCATAATACTGTATTGGAAATTTTTTTTAATTCTGAATATTTTCTTCTGAAGGATTCGAAAACTGCTTTTAGGTCATTTATCTGACTTTACAGCTTAAAATCAATGTTGGTGTTGGAGATTAAAGCCAGCTGACTGCATTAGGGTCCAACGTCTGGGTGTGCCCACCGTGGCGGTCCTTCTAAAGGGTCTTTGTCCACAATTACGCAAGTTTCAGGGGAAAAAAAAAACGCGCAAAACTCCGAACAGCTAGACCGATAAGCGCGATTTGTGATCGAACCCGACACTTCACGTCCACCAGCATCAAGAAGTCAATTTTTGAAGAACTAGAACAGATTTAATGGTCGAGAAATTTCTGAATGTGCAAATGGAATTATGAAAAATATACTGGATAATGTAATTCTATGAATATCCATCTTTGTATTAAACAGTATGATACCACTGTTTCTTGCATGTAAAATAATATTCTGTTCCTTAACAACATTATAGCTGCCTGGTACTCATTCCTAAAGTATTCTCTCAACTTTTTAATACAAGTTCCTATAGTAAGATTTTTAATTAAAAAATATTATATTGAAGCTTAGAGAACAATTTTCTCTTTCTAGAATGCATTTTTTTTTTACTTGTGCAACAAGAATTGGGAAAAAAAAGAAGGGGGAAAAAAACCTGTCATAACAACATAATTAAAAAGTAATGGTTGGGTTTAAGGCCGACTGCCTGCGCTAAGTTCCTAGGCCAATAGGTGGAATGCCCTCCGTGGAAGTCTTTCAATGGGGTTCTAGCCCGCATTTACGCGAGTTTCTGAGAAAACCACGGAAAACTCCTAACGTCTAGGTCGATGAGCACGACCTATGATCGAACCTGACATTTCTTGAAAGGTAATAAAAATTACTTTAAAAAAATTGATTCAATTTATAAAATCATGCTTATCTTAGGTAAGGTGACCAGACATCCTCTTTTCAATAGGACAGTCTTCTTTTTCAACGCTCTGCCCTCTTAAACGAAACAAACATTACAGGACTAAAAAGTCCTCTTTTTTACGTTTTTTGTCCGCTGTCCTCTTTTTCAAATGAAAAGGATTTAGTCCTTAATTTCAAAAATTTTGCAAAACTGGGAACCTCAATCGGCTGTTCGCTGTGTCGAGCGGTGAACACTAACTTTTTTCTGCGTTAGGTTCGCAAAAAGAACAACTTTCTAATAAACTTGCCAAAGTATATTATGGTTTATGTCTATTCAGATTCTTCGAATCATAAAGAAATAAAAGTATTCTCTATATTCCTACGATTCTTTGATCTAGAACACGAAATCACTATTGAAATTGTCATAAAATCATTAAGGTGGTGGTACTCCGGCTGATACGCGGTCGGTTGACGTGTGTTCTCACTTTTGCATGAATAATATTCTTCATAAAAATAGGCCCACCAGTGATCGAGAGGTTCCGTTCTCGAAGCTGGTCTACGTGAAATGCTGAGTTCGGTACCCGGTCGCGCTTGTTGGCTTAACTGTTAGGAGTTTTCCTTGATTTTCTCTGAAACTAGCGTAAATATAGGCTAGGACCTCTTAGAAAACCCCCACAGAGGAGTCTCTTACTCACGTCTAGAACCCTAGTGCAAATAATTGGTCTTAATGATAACACTACCACCACCTCAAAAAATTATGCAGAAGTTAGTTGAATTCCTTTTATGTCCTTCTAGCAAAAATGCTCCCACAAAGCGACTGTTTTCTTCAATGAACAAAATGTAGACATGTGAAAAAAATGTTTGGTCAGTATACTCTTTTTCCAATAAAAATTCTGATCACCTTATACGTAAAAAATAGAGTAAGTTAATCATATTTTGTGGCAAGTAACTTTTTTTTCAGCGAGTGTAATCCAAGTTGAAATTTCGGGCCCTGTATACATATATATATATATATATATTATGCATACGATGATTTTCTTTTACTCTATTATTAAAAAAAAAGACGAGGAATCGTGTAAAAAATCTTTTATTATATAAGAAAATTAACATAAAAAAGGAATGAAAAACAAGTTACATAGATTTTTATTCAATTAAAAAAAAAAAAAAAAAAGTAAAAGGAGTTATATCAACAAAATAATGAATTATAAACACTATTTACAAAATTTTATAAACACTATAACTGCAAAATTTACAAAGGTGCAAATTCAATTATAAAGCTTAAAAATTATCTTTCTTAAAATACAAAAAATATTCCTTTAACATCATAATAATATACATATTTGAGAGTAATAAATAAAAAAGCCATTTTTTTTTTTTTTCTAACAAGGGAAGCTTTTACAGTGTTCGTCATACTTGAAATTAACATGAAGCACATTTTATACAGTTTTTAATTCTTACTTAAAATATGTAATCAGTTTTTTAAAAAACTTATTTTAATGGATTTATGACCCTCTTAAATTTCATGAATTAGCGATTTCTCTCACCATGGAAGAAAATTCCAGCACATAATATTTTCTAATTATTTAAATGCATTATTTACCTGTGGCTTACAGAATGAGTGAAAAAAAATATTATTTGTTAGTAAAAAATAATAAATCTTCTCGATAATATTTAAAAAAAAAAAAAAAAACAAGTACGAAATTTTCCTACATTTCTTTTTTTTTTTTTTTTTTTTCGCCAAATATGTTACCTACACTGATACTCAAATATGTTATTAATATAAAATCATCCATATATTATCTTGTTGAAATTCTAAACTGCATCAAATTTTGAGTTTAAAATTCCAGCATTTATGATAAATTTCTCTTTAGTTATTCAAGCTGAAAAAGTTTTGCATATGAGTATTTATTCAAAATTATATTTTCTAAATATTTCTGTTGCACTTTTTAATCTTCCATAATTATAAATGAAAACATATAATTGATGTTAAACTATAACAAAAATTTCTTGAAATTTTTCTATAAAGAAAGCCGCAATAATAAAAATGTTTTCTCTTATGATGATACTTATTCGAAAAATTCCTGCATCAAGAGAGCACACTTTGGTTTTTCCCTAAATTGTCAAATTTTAAGTTGTCACTGTTTCTCAAAAATTGCGTTTTGCAAAAAACTGATTACATATCCTGAAATGGCATTAGAAACTTTATAAAATGCATATAGTATCGATTCAAAGTACAATTAACACTTAAAAAGATTGTCTTGTAAGTAATAGATGCAGGGCCAAATTTGAAATTTGGCATGAACGTACACTGTAAAAAAAAACGGAAGCTTTTACAGCAAAATGTGCTGGCACCCATATTGCCTGCACATTCTGCTGTTAAGTAAGGCAATTTACAGCGGAAACATCTGTAAAAAAAGACTCTTTTATTATGGCTGTTTCTGCTGTAAATAACTTCTTTTTTACATTCCCTCCTTCATGCACCCATATTGCCAGCATATGCTGTAAATCTACCGTTTTTTTTTTTTTTTTTTTTTTTTTTTTTTCTTACAGTGTAGCTACAACCATTCCATTTCTTTAACATATATATATATATTTTAAAAAATTAGATATTTCTTAACTTAAAGAGGGGGAATAAAGTAAAAACCTTTTTTAATTTGTCTGAATGTACAAAGTGTGACAAAAAAAAGGGGGGGGGGGTAATTTTTTTTATATATATACATATTACATATATATTATTTTAGGAGGGTAGGGAATAGCTCGATACACCGACGAGATGACACGGAGATTAAGTGTAAAGCTAACTTTATAAAAACAACTTACCTTGAATTTAATACTCTAATTTTTACATAACATCTCTAATTTTCAGTTGGAAGAACACTAGCTTATAAATTATGAAATGTGAATGTGGTACTGGTGATGAATTTAATTAAATATATTTTTTCTTTAAAATCTCCAATTTTCAACTGAATTTAGGAGTTTTTTACTGTGACATCATAATCATTATTTTTAATTTTTGACAAAACCAATTAAAAATTTCTTTTTTGTTAAAAACAATACATTTCTATAATATGGTAATAATAATGATAATAATATAACGTGATTCATCATCTAACATGAATTGGAAGTTAAAAGATTGGCAGTTTGTAAAATTAATTTAAAATGTCAATGCAAAGTGGCATGAAAAAAAAAAAAAAATTAAATTATTTTTAAAATATCTTAAAACTCAGTAATTTTGAAATGAATTGAAAAAAGTTTGACTGTGAACTCATATCATTTTTTACCAATTTTTAACTCTCGCCAAAATCGGTTTACAATTCAAGATTTTTAAAATACTTTTTTTTAAAGCTGTAATTAAAAAGAAAAAAAAAAAAAAAAAAAACGTAATTTATAATTTAACATGATTTAAATTCGTAAGATTGCAAGCTCGCATGTATTAGCCGATTAATATGAAAAAATGACGCAAATTTTAAAATCTTAATGCAAAGTGACCTGAAAAATTACATTTTAATTAATTAAAAAAAAAAAAAAAATCTATCAAACAGAATTTTACTAAGAACCATCCCAATTAAATCAGCCTTTTTTTTTTTTTTTTTTTTTTTTTTTTTTTTTTTTTGTATAGTAATAGAATATTTATAAGACAATAATTTTATCATTCAACAAAACATTAAAATCAATAGCTTACATTAGGTGGACGAAATAAACTTGGGTTCTTTTCACCTATTTCTTTGTTTTTTTTTCGAACACTTCGATATCCAGAGGTGCAACCCGGTGCGTAACAATGCGACATTATGAAAAAAATCCAATATTAAAAATAAATTAAAAAGAAAACTGAAAAGAAAACTAAAATTTCGTCTGCGCACAATGCTATTCTACGGAGGTAGTGGACAGTCAAAGAACAAATACGACCCCTAGCGGCGAACGAATAATAGCGACCATTTCGGGTCCATTTTTGAGGGAAGGCCGCCGTTGGAGAAAACGGTCCTTCTTCTCTAAGTCCATGTCCTGTGCACATGCAAAGCAAAATATATTGCCACTTTGAATTTAAAAAATGATTAACATTTGGCGATAAAAGTGCAATATATATCTGATACTTAACTACCAATTTTTCTTAATTAGAAAAAATATTTTAATATACATTTTGAATACAGAAATCTTAAAACTACATTTTTTATAAATTGTACAACGTTCTTTCATGATATTTTTTAAGGCTAATGCTAATATATTAGCCAAGCTCGGCATTGGAAGATTGCGGATTCGATACTCAAGCAGGCCGAAGATCGTCGTGTGTACTATTGTGGCTGGTGCACGTAAAATGTATTGTAGCCACGATGTTCTCCATATTTCGCAGTTTATACAGTCGGCTGCAAAATTATTCGAGCACTAGCCAATAATTCCTATATTTAAAAAGTACACTTAAGACTGTTTTGCTAAGTAAATCCTTGTCGAATCATGTTCTTAGACTGATTAAGAACATGGCTCGACAAGGATTTATTTAACAAAGCTGTAGTAGGTGTACTTTTTTTTGGCAAGGATTATTGCTAGTGCTCGAATAAATTTGCAGCCGACTGTACATCTGAGGGCACTGCCCACTGAATACTAGCTGCCTGTCCGATGCTCTGAAATAAGCGGAATCCAGTATGGTAGCTAGTTGGGCGAGTAGTCGTTCGAGGACGCTGCAGTCATATACAGATTAGAAATCCTTCAGTAAACTAGAGATACGACAATGCTGGCAATGAATCCTGATTCGTCCAAAGCTACCACAGAAGAAGATTGTATAGGAATTAAAACGAGATAGGGCAGCGAGCGCGGAAACAGGAGCTTTCTTTTCGCATTAATTCAGCCGAACGTGAGAAAGCGATTTGATCGCCGCCTGGTGTAGTATCTTTGAAACTTATCGGAAGAAAGGGAAAGCCCGCCCCTTCGGCTTCAGTCATCATCCGATTTCCATCATCCTATGAACAAACAGCCAGAAATGTAAGGACGCGCTGATTGGTGTATTTTCGAGATCTGATCGCCCTCTATCTGTAAGATGAAAATTACTACCTTTCCGTAACATTCATAATACATCCTACTCTTTTAATCCGTGAAAGCTACTTTCAACCGCCTGAGGGAAGGCTGCAGCACAGATTATTATACAGATAGGACACTCTCGTATATTCTTCGGTAACTGGAATTTGACTGCAACGACTCTATTGTCAACGGCTGTAAGTTTCTCGAGCTCTCCAGCTTACGCAATCGCTCGTCTTATTTTTATTGTATCTATGTTCATATCGTAATATTAGTGTAACGTTAAACCGAACATCCAACCGACTAACCATTTATTGATGTTTACATTTGGACTTTGTTATTGTTTACGAATTTGATTGTCGAAAGCATTTTAAGAAGCAAGTACTAAATATTAAGGAAATAAATTTCGAAAATATACATAAACCAGAAATATTTTTTTCATTTTAAAGCATTTTGTATTATCTACACCAAGCAATGTTAAATATTTAAGATTTCATACCATACTGCTATTTCAGCATTACAGTTTGTTATATTAATTTGTACACTTGAACACGAATGTGTTTGGGAAAAATTTATTTTCAAACATCAAAATTAGTTTTATTTCTTAGAAAATAGCTGTGAATGTTATGATTTTGTAAATTTAAAAGTAGTAGAAAAAGTGAAGGAAAGAAAACTGCACATACATTTTCGTTGGCAACTTTATTATTGTTTACAAACTTCGATTGTCAAAAGCAATTTATTTTAAAAAGCAAGTGCTAAATATTAAGAATATAAACTTTGAAAATATACATAAAATAAAAACTTTTTTTTTTTTCATTTTAAGGCATTTTGTATTATTTAAACCAAGCAATGTTAAATATTTAATGATTTCATACTGCTATTTCAGAATTACAGTTTGTAATTTTAATTTGTACTTGAATATGAATATGTTTCACAAAGCATATTTTTAAGCATAGGCTAATTTTGTGAGATAATTTTGTGAATTCAAAAACAATAGAAAGTGAAGAAAAAGAAAACTTCCCATACTAACCTGCTACTAACTAATCGCGAAATAGAAAACAATTTTCGATCAAAGATGCTATCCATGTAGACTTAACACAGATAGTTCCCCTCTGTTGACACTAGTGGTGCTACTATATTTCCGGTTCGCGTTGTAGCTTCACTGTCCTATCTGTATGATAATCTGTGGGCTGCAGCGCCAACATAGACTTGGCGACCACTGCACTAGAACACCTTCAAACAAAACCACTTATGAAACATACACAAAAATAGCCCATACTGCGCTTATGCGCCAAGGTTAGGAATCCAGGTTGCCATAGTTTGGAGAAATTTAATCAGCCAGCCAATTTTTTCCGTCCACTGCGCAAGCGCACTAAGTTCTTGTCTTATCTCTGGTTTACTAAAGGCACGGACTTAGAAGAAGGACCGGTTTCTCCAACGGCGGCCGTCCCTCAAAAATGGACCCGAAATGGTCGCTATTATTCATTCGCCGCTAGGGGGTCGTATGTGTTCTCTGACTGTCCACTTACGCCGTAGAATAGCATTGTGAGCAGACGAAATTTTAGTTTTATTTTCAGTTTTATTTTCAATTTATTTTTAACATTGGATTTTTTTATAATGTCACACTGTTACGCACCGGGTTGCACCTCTGGATATCGAAGTGTTCGAAAAAAAAACAAGGAAATAGGTGAAAAGAACCCAAGTTTATTTCGTCCACCAAATGTAAGCTATTGATTTTAATGTTTTATTGAATGATAAAATTGTTGTCTTATAAATATTCTATTACAATAAAAAAAAAAAAAAAAAAAAAAAAGGCTGATTTAATTGGGATGGTTCTTAGTAAAATTCTGTTTGATAGATTTTTTTTTTTTTTTTTAATTAATTAAAATATAATTTTTCAGGTCACTTTGCATTAAGATTTTAAAATTTGAGTGCTAGCAGTATTCCTTTTTTTATATTATTCGGCTAAGACATGCGAGCTTGCAATCTTCCGAATTTAAATCATGTTAATTATAAATCACGTTTTTTTTTTTTTTTTTTTTTTTTTTTTAGAGCTTAAAAACAAGTATTTTTAAAAATCTTGAATTGTAAACCGATTTTGACAAGAGTTAAAAATTGGTTAAAAATGATATGAGTTCACAGTCATACTTTTTTCAATTCATTTCAAAATTACTGAGTTTTAAGATATTTTAAAAATAATTTAAAATGTGATTTCAGGCCACTTTGCATTGACATTTTAAATTAATTTTACAAACTGCCAATCTTTTAACTTCTAATTCATGTTAGATGATAAATCACGTTATATTATTATCATTATTATTACCATATTATGGAAATGTATTGTTTTTAACAAAAAAGAAATTTTTAACTGATTTTGTCAAAAATTAAAAATAATGATTATGATTTCACAGTAAAAAACTCCTAAATTCAGTTGAAAATTGGAGACTTTAAAGAAAAATTATATTTAATTAAATTCATCACCAGTGCCACATTCACATTTCATAATTTATAAGCTAGTGTTCTTCCAGCTGAAAATTAGAGATTTTATGTAAAAATTAGAGTATTAAATTCAAGGTTTTTTTAATTGAATAAAACTCTATGTAACTTTTTTTTCATTCCTTTTTTAAGTTAATTTTCTTATATAATAAAGGGATTTTTACGTGATTCCTTGTCTTTTCTTTTGATAACAGAGTAAAAGAAAATCATCGATTGCATTTACTTAAAAAAAAAAAAAAAATATATATATATATATATATTCCACACTTTTTTTAAAAATTTCGACTGATACAGATAACATATATGTCTCAAAATTTATGTATAATCACTGGTTATTTCGCTATGCAAAATGGAAAAGAACTATAATACTGTTTAAATGGTTATATATATATACAATTGAACTTTGTTAACGAGAATCTCAAGGAGGATAAAAAATTTGTTCATGGATTGGATTGCATTTCGGAATAAGGCTGATTGACTGCTGTAGGTCCAAGGCATGAGGGGAGTGCCCTCCTTGGGGTCTTTCTAATGGGTCCCAGCCTGTATTTACGCAAGTACCGGCGAAAAACACGGCAAACTCTGAACGGCGAGGCCAACGAGCATGACCTGGGATTGAACCGGCACCTCACGTCTACCAGCTTTGAGCGCAGAACCGCTCGGCCGCTGGTGGGCAAAAAGTAATTCATGTTAACAGTGTTCACATTGACGAGGTTCGACTGTATTATATTACTTCTTATTCCACTGAGATTCAGATAAATATTTTAAGAATTTAATTAGCTTTAATTTCCACAGAATTTGTAAACTGAAGTTTCACCTTTTTTTTTTTTTTTTTTTACATTTTTATCAACATGCTATTTTTATTGCCATCTTTTTTTATTTCTTAGAAATAATTCTAATAAATATTACATGCATTATTTCTTAAGCAAGCTATGCTAATATTGTTAAATTTTAATAACATCTTATTTTTAACACACTTGAGTCACATTCCCCATTTATCTATAAAAATTAAGGATTAAAGCATATATCATTCTCCTTGAGTCACATTGTATAATACATAGTGGCAAACCTTATATTTCAAAAATTAAGAAATGAAAGAAGAAAGAAATCTCCTAAACAAGTTATAAATTTAATCTTTTTTTTTTTTTTTTTTTAAGTAATTTTCATTACCTTTCAGAAATGTCAGGTTCGATTATAGGTCGGCTCATCGACCAATACGTTAGGAGTTTTCCGTGATTTTCTCAGACACTCACGTAAATGCGGGCTAGAACCCCTTGGAAAGACCCCCACGGAGGGCATTCCACCTATTGGCAAAGGAGCTTAGCGTAGGCAATCGGCCTTAAACCCAAACATTACTTTTTAATTATGTTGTTATAACAGTTTTTTTTTCCTTCTTTTTTTCCCCCCAATTCTTGTTGCACAAGTAGAAGGGAAAAAAAAAATGAATTCTAGAAAGAGAAAAATGTTCTCTAAGCTTCAATATAATAGTTTTTAATTAAAAATCTTACTATAGGAACTCGTATTAAAAAACTGAGAGAATACTTTAGAAATTATGAGTACCAGGCAGCTATAATGTTGTTAAGGAACAGAGTATTATTTTACATGCAAGAAACAGTGGTATCATACTGTTTGTTGCAAAGATGGATGTTCATAGAATTACATTATCCAGTATATTTTTCATAATTCCATTTGCACATTCAGAAATTTCTCGACCATTAAATCTGTTCTAGTTCTTCAAAAATTGACTTCTTGATGCTGGTGGACGTGAAGTGTCGAGTTCGATCCCAAATCGCGCTTATCGGTCTAGCTGTTCGGAGTTTTGCGCGTTTTTTTTCTTTTTCCTGAAACTTGCGTAATTGTGGACAAAGGACTTTAGAAGGACCGCCACGGTGGGCACACCCAGGCCTTGGACCCTAATGCAGTCAGCTGGCTTTAATCTCCAACACCAACATTGATTTTAACCTATAAAGTCAGATGAATGACCTAAAAGCAGTTTTCGAATCCTTTAGAAGAAAATATTCAGAATTTAAAAAATTTCCCCATACAGTATTATGGGCTTTGGTTCCAAAAATAAATAAATAAAATAATTAATAAAAAAATGCTCCTTTAGCTTTTTGAAAGGGAATGCTCAAATTATTATGATTGACTCTGCTTTTCATTACATTGATTTTTATATCACGCATATTTAAATATACAATATAAGTTAATTTTATTTTTTGAATAAACTATTTGCTTTAAATGAGTAGCAAATAATACAGATTGAAAATCTCTTTAAAGTGCAAATTTTAAAATGAAAAATATTGATAAAAATGAAAAAGTGCTGTATTTCGGTTTATGGATTTATTGGATTTGGGAATAACGTCGATTGACTACTGTAGGTCCTACGTCTGAAGGGGAGTGCTGTCCGTGGGGGATCCTTCTAAGGGATTCTAGTCCGTATGCACACAATTTTCAGAGAAAAACACGGAAAACTCTGAATAACTAAGTAGACAAGCGCGACCTGGAATCGAACCCAGGCACTTCCCGTCACTCAGCTTTGAGCGCAGAACCGCTCGACCACCATTGGAGTCTCGGAAGAGGGAAAAGGGCGGCCTTTGTAAAAAAATCCTAATAAATTTTTAAAATTTTTCTTTTTTACATACTTTGTATTTTTTTTTTATTTTTTTTATTCGAAATGCTGGCATAAATTGTGATTTTTGAAATACATTCATTGTTTTAAATTATGAAAATTCATATTTATTTTTTAAATATCATATGTTTTCATTATACTATTTCGTCTCTTTTTTTTTTTTTTTTTTTTTTCGGGGTGGGGGGGGAGCGAATTGTTTATATTTATAGATATGTTTACATACTAGCAGGCGACGCCCGCTTCGCCGGTCCCTATTTTTAAATGAACCACTATAATTACTGATTTCTCAGAATTGCACTAAATTTTATCACGTGAAAAAAAAAAAGAGAAACAAAATCTGATTAGGAAAAATGTCGCACCGGGTTCTCACTGCCTGCGGAAAAAATTCCCAAAATGCTCTAACTCTTATTTCTATTATTTCCCCCCTTTGCCCCCCTCCCGTCTATCCTAATAATTTTACAAATTCGAAAATATCCGCAATCGATTTGTAAGTATCAAAAACCTCTATGCACCAGTTTTGAACGATCTATGTCGATTTTATTTTTTTGCCCCTCTCAATAATTTAAAAAATTCAAAAATATCCGCAATCGATTTGTAGGTATCGAAAACCTCTATGTACCAATTTTGAATGATCTAACACTTTTTTTTTTTTTTGCCCCTCCGCCTCCCTTCCCGGCCCTTCTAATAACTTTACACTTTCGAAAATATCCCCATTCGACTTGCAGGCCTCTTTAACCTATCTGTACCAATTTTGAACGACCTAACTGTATTTCTATTTGTTTTTGCCCCATAGCCCCCCCTTACCGCCCCTCCTAATAATTTTACAAATTTAAAAATATCCGCAATCGATTTGTAAATATCGAAAACCTCTATGTACCAATTTTGAACGATCTGACACTATTTTTATTTTTTTTGCCCCCCCCTCCCCTCCCCCCTTCTCGCCCCTCCTAATAAATTTACTCTTTCGAAAATATCCCCATTCGACTTGCAGGCCTCTTAAACCTATCTGTACCAATTTTGAACGACCTAACTGTATTTCTATTTGTTTTTGCCCCATAGCCCCCCTTACCGCCCCTCCTAATAATTTTACAAATTTAAAAATATCCGCAATCGATTTGTAAGTATCGAAAACCTCTATGTAACCAATTTTGAACGATCTGACACTATTTTTATTTCTTTGCCCCCCCCCCCCTCCCCTCCCCCCTTCTTGCCCCTCCTAATAACTTTACACAATCGAAAATATCCCCATTCGTCTTGCAGGCCTTTAAAACCTATCTGTACCAATTTTGAACAGCCTAACTGTATTTCTATTTGTTTTTGCTCCATAGCCCCCCCCTTGCTGCCCCACCTGGGGGCTGAATTTTTAAAATTCCAGAAATTGGTTTTTAGATAGTTGCATTAGCTATATTTTAGAGCAAAAATTTCACGTATATCTATTTTTTTTTTTTGTTTGAGATATATAGGATTGTGCGAAATCACGTTTTACGCATGTGAAATCACGTTTTGCCCCCCCCCCGCCCCCTTGGGGACCGAATTTCAAAAATTCCAGAAACCGATTTTTAAACATTTGTATTAGCTATATTTTAAAGCAAAAATTTCACGTATATCTGTTTTTTTGTTTGAGATATATAGGATTATGTGAAATCACGTTTAACGCATGTGAAATCACGTTTCGCCCCCTCCTCCCTCCCCCTTGGGGACCGAATTTCAAAAATTCCAGAAATCCATTTTTTGACATTTGTATTAGCTATATTTTAATGCAAAAATTTTACGGATATATGTTTTTTGTTCGAGATATTTAACATTATTACATTTAATTCTCGCGTTAAAGCGCTCTTTCAAGTCTGAAGTAGAAAGGCAGTCGATGCGAGCGCCATCTTCTAAAAGCGACCAAAATGGGGCCATTCTGATAACACGCGTCGGCGGTCCATAGTGTACGTCCATGACTAAAGGATTTCTAATACAGATATACTTAGAAAAGCAATGGATATTCTACGGAAATGTATATAAAAAATGATTTTTTAATATTTTTAAGTATTATTTTCTACGAGAAAAGGGTTCTATTTTATTTCTTATAGATGTAGAAAAGACATCATGTTGTTATTTGCTTTTAGAAGTAAATATCTTTAAGAACTAAAAGATAAAATTTTTTTCAATCTCAAATTCTTTGCTTTCTTTCTTTCGTTTTTTTTTTTTTTTTTAATTGTTGAAATATTTTACATTTTTAATTATGTCAAAGGGAAATAAATAATCAGCTGATTATTTAGTTTGTCAATTAAATACTAATTTATTACGTGAAAATTTATAGATTATGCTATGATTACAAATAGAAATTAGACATATCATCACAAAAATTATTTTAAAACATCGAATTATCTTTTTTTTTTTTTTTTTCATATTAAATATAAGAAAGTATTCGATTCTTTAAAATTTTCGACTTCCGGTTTTCGTTGGATTTACACGTTTTGAGAGGTCTAGCACACGATTTGACCATTTTTACTTTCTTCTATATTCAATAGAAGAAAGTATTGGATTCGTAAAAATTTTCGACTTCCGGTTTTCGACGGATTTACACGTTTTGAGAGCTCTAGAACACGATTTTACCATTTTTAGAAAATGTCTGTCTGTGTGTGTGTGTGACAATAATTTTGTGGCAACTCTATCTGCGGAAGAGCTCCGAATTACAAATAAATTTATATGCACTTTGACCTAAATTAATGCCTATCAACTTTTGGTGTTAACAGCTCAACAGGTGGCGCTCCTATACCGCGATTTTTACAGTTTCAGGGTAAGCTATATCTCAGGTTCTATTGCGTATAATCAAACAAAACTTGAAATGTGAGAAGACAATTATAAGACATTATGCTAATTCAATTTGAAAGTTTATCTGACTATAGGTGGCGCTGCTATACATCGATTTCTGCAATTTAAGGGAAAACTATATCTCAGGAAATACTGCACAGAATTACATACAAATTTATATGTAAATGCATTTTGACATAAATTAGTGTCTGTCAACTTATGGTGCCAACCACTCAACAGGTGGCGCTCCTACACAGTGATTTCCACAATTTTAGGGAAGGCTATATTTCAGATTCTATTGCATATAACCAAACAAAACTTCAAATGCAAGACCATTATGAGATATTATGCTGATTCAATTTGAATGCTTATCGGACGACAGGTGGCGCTGCTATACAACGATTTTCGAAATTTAAGGCGAGGTTATATCTCAGCTTTTATTGTGTATAATCAAACAAGACTTAAAATGTAAGACCATTATGAGACATTATGCTGATTCAATTTGAATGCTTATCAGACAACAGGTGGCTCTGCTATATAGCGATTTCGCAATTTAAGGGAAAGCTATATCTTAGGAACTATTACACAGGATTGCATACATATATGCATGTAAATGCACTTTGACATAAATTAGTGTCTGTCAACTTATGGTGCCAACCACTCAACAGGTGGCGCTGCTACACAGTGATTTCCACAATTTTAGGGGAGGCTATATCTCAGCTTCTATTGCGTATAATCAAACAAAACTTGAAATGTAAGCCCATTATGAGACATTATGTTGATTCAATTTGAATGCTTATCGGACGACAGGTGACGCTGTTCTACAACGATTTCAGCAATTTAAGGGGAGACTATATCTCAGCTTCTATTGCATATAATCAAACAAAACTTAAAATGTAAGACCATTATGAGACATTATGCAGATTCAATTTGAATGCTTATCGAATATGGCGCTGCTATACAGCGATTTCGCAATTTAAGGGAAAGCTATATCTTGAGAACTACTGCACAGAATTGCATACAAATTTATATGTAAATGCACTTTGACATAAATTAGTGTCTGTCAGCTTTTGGTGCGAACCACTCAACAGGTGGCGCAGCTACAGCGATTTCTACAATTTAAGGGGAGGCTATATCTCAGCTTCTATTGCGTATCATCAAACAAAATTTAATAAGGGGAAAGACCATTATGAGACATTATGCTGATTAAATTTAGATGCATCGATAACAGGATGGCTATATCTCAAAGTATATGGCATGTAACTGTACGAAACTTGATATGTGAAATAACCATTATAAAAACGCATTTTTAATTTCTTCTATATTCAACAGAAGAAAGTATTGGATTCGTAAACATTTTCGACTTCCGGTTTTCGACGAATTTACACGTTTTTAGAGATCTAGAACATTAAATATTTTACATTTTTAAAATTTTACAATGATATTATTTATAAACTGAATAATTTGAGAAATGATTACATGAAGAAATCAAATATATCATATGAAGTAACATGATTGAAATTTATATATCTGTTAATCTATAAGTTAGTGGGCATTGTCGGGTTCGATCCCAAGTTGCGATCTTAAACCTAGCCGTTCGCAATCGTTTGCAGTTTTCTCCAAAACTCACGGTAATATGTGCTAGAACCCCTTAGAAAATCCTTTGCGGAGGGCATTACATCCAGAAAGAGGTAAACTCCCAAAAAATAGCAGAATCAAGGAAATCAGATATATCAGCAAACATTAATTTAAAAATTCAAATTATCTGTCTTTCTAACTTTTCTTTTCTTTACTTTTTTTTTTTTTTTTTTTTTAGGAAGCAGTTGGTTTTAAATATTTTAAAAATATTATAATTATATTATCTATAAAGTGAATAACTTATGAAATGATTACATGGATAAAATCAGATATAATATATGAAGTTGCATGATCGAAATTTAAGCATATGTTAATCTCTAAATTGGTGGATGTGAAGTGCTGGGTTCGATCCCAAGTCACGCCCGTTAACCTAGCCATTTGTTGTTTTCTCGGAAACTCCCATAAATACGCTCTAGGACCCCCTTCGAAAGATCTTTTGTGAAAGACATTACATCTAGAAAGGTTAGTTGTTGATTTGATGGAGTAGTCATTAAGGCCAAGGCCAACTGACTATATTGGGTCATAGGCCTATAAGGGGAAAGCGCCCTATGGGATTTTTCTGAAGGGTCCTAGCTTGTATTCACGCGAGTTTTGGGGAAAACCAGGAGAAACTCCGAACAGTTAGGACCCTATAGAGAGACACTTCGTGGAAGGCATTACATCTATTAAGTAAACTTTAAAAACATCAGAATCAAGGAAATCATATATAATATCAAATATTAATTATTTTAAAATTTCAAATTATCTTGGGAAAAAGAGAAAAAAAAAAGGGGGGGGGGGGGGGAAGGAAGAAAGTAAAGAACAAACAGTGGATTTTAAATATTTTACATTTTTAATTATTAAAAAAAAAAAAAAAAAAAAAAAAAAATGTATGATAATGTGTGTTGTTTGTATTACATTAAGAAATCAGACATAGCATATAAAATAGAATAGCATAACATGAATTTGAATACGGTTTAGGATCCATTAGAAAAGTTGGTTGGTTGTTGGTTGTAGGGCCAACTGAAAACACTAGGGCCATAGGCCTACAGGGTGGAAAGCCCTATGTGGGGGTTTTTCTAAGGGTTCCTAGCCCCTATTTACGCGAGTTTCTGAGAAAGCCATGGAAAACTCCAAATGGCTGGGACGATGAATGCGATTGGGATCGAATTCAGCACTTTCCATCTACCAGCTTTGAGCGCAAAACCTCTCAGCTACTGGTGCCCCCCACCCCCACCCCTTAAAAAGACGCATCACTGAAGGCATTACACTCAAAAGGTAGGAAACTTAAATATGTATATATATATATATATATATATATCAGAAATAAAGAAATCATGTATACCATCAAACATTATTTTAAAATTTCAATTTATCATTTAATTTTTCTTTTTAAGAAACGGCATATTTTAAATATTTAATTACTTTAAAAATATTATAATGATACTGTTTGTAAATTAAATAATTTAGAAATCAGATATATTAAACAAAGTTAAGAAGTATAATCGAAGTTTAAACATCTGACAGTCTCTAGGCAAGCTGGGTTCGATCCCACGTTAAACTCGTTGACTTACCCATTTGGAGTTTTCTATACAGGGTGATTCAAGAAAACGTGGACAAAATGACATGGTAGATCAGTCATACAACAAGGATCAAAAATCGCATAGGAACAGAGGGTCGCAACAGCGATCCAAAGCCGCTACAGGGTGTCTAAAATAATACATAACACAAAAAGAAGAAACAAAACCATTAGAGATCATTTTATTGAGAATTACTCACTCACATGCGACTAATGCAAGGCAAATGTTGAGCCTACAGGAGATTCTCAAAGTTTTTGCCAGATGCATCGAGGCACGCCTGGCATCTACGTTGCATAGAACGCCGTACCTTTGCAAAAGATACCAGATGTATCTCGAACACATCCTGCTGCCACAACGATTCTTCCTACCAAGTCTTACGGCGTTGCAACAGGTGTTTCAAATACAAGTCTTTTTAAAAATCCCCATAAGAAAAAATCCAAGGGAAACAGATCTGGTGATCGTGGTGGCCATGCGATTGGTCCACCGCGACCAATCCATCCGCCACGAAAAATAGCCTGCAGATGTGCTCTGGCGCCTGTGCTGAAATGTACATGAGCTCCGTCGTGTTGAAATTGAATGCGTTGACGAATAAGCATCGGAACATCATTCAGCATTTCTGGCAGAACCTCTTGCAAGAATGTTAGATAAATGGGACCGTTAAGTCTTTCTGGGAGAATGTACGGACCAAGTAAACAGTCTCCTACAATGCCAGCCCACACGTTAACGGAAAATTTTCGTTGTGCGCCGTGCAGACGTGTAGCATGCGGGTTTTCATCCGCCCACGAATGCAGGTTGTGAAAGTTCATCACACCCTTAAATGCAAACGCAGCATCATCCATGAAGCAAAGTTTCGGTCCACAGCACTTTCTAGCAAAAATCACCACGCAGAATCCATACGATTGTTGTAGTCTCCTGGTACGTGTTGTAAATCATAAGGATGTTGTCCTTCGTCGTGTACAATGCGCCAGACGGTAGCTTGGGGGATATGGGTATTTCGGGATACAACTCGTGTGCTCGTTGAAGGATTACGTTGGAGTTTTTGGACAACTCTTTCTTAAGCATCCACTGTTCGAGTTATTCATTGCGGACCAGCATTCGGCTTGTGCATGTCGAACGAGCCAGTTTCACACAATCGTCGATGCAGAGTGGCAAAGAATGAGCGGCTAGGCACTTTTCTCACGATACATTCGCAAGGCTTCTCGTCTATTGCAGTTGGCCATGGCGTAAATTAAATACATGTCAGGCATTTCGTGGTGCGTGTAACTAGTCATGTTACGCCCAACAGATCCACGGATCGAATGAAGACAATCTCCGTTTGCTAAGCTCGTGTTTGTATCGCAACGCCCGCTCGTGGCTCTAGCGCCCTCTACAGGCGTTTGCGACCCCCTGTTCCTATGCGATTTTTGTTCCTTGTTGTATGACTGATCTGCCATATCATTTTGTCCACGTTTTTTTGAATCACCCTGTATATATATATATATTTTTTTTTCCCGAAACTCGAAATAAGTACTAGAAATTAGGTTTACTAGAAATAAGTTCTAGGGCCCCTTAGAAAATCCCATGAGGGAAGGCATTACATCAGGGAGGGAAAAAATTCCAAAAAATATCAGAATCAAAGAAATTAGATATATTATCAAACATTAATAATTTTAAAATATCAAATTATTATTATTTTAAGCTTCTAAATGCAAAGTGATGGATACGATCACAAGTCCCACTCGTTAACTTAGATGTCTATAGTCTTCTTCGGTTATTTACAAAACTCGCGTAAATACAGGCTAAGACCCGTTAGAAAGACCTCAACAGAGGGCATTACACACAGAAGTAAGAAAACATTTCAAAATATTAACCACATTCATTGACATTTAATGTAATATTGAATTTACTGGAATTCATATAAACCAAAATGAACAATAATAATAATTGGTATTTCCAGATAACTAATAACAAAAATGTAATTATTCTGCTTTATTTATTTATTTTAATAGAGTAATCTAAAGAATTATAAAGCTTTAAAAGTTATAGATTTCGAATATAATCAATATTTTATTTATTCATTTATACGTTGCAAAGTACTCTTATTTGTAATTCAATAATGCAATTTTATGCAAAATTTTCTTTGACTTTGCTTTTTTTCTACATTTCAAATCAACCGGAATCTCGTGTAATGAAATATTACTAATTTTTACAAATTTAGATTTTTAGTATGGCACACAGCCATAAGCCATAATAAATAAACAATAACAAACAGTTACTAATATAAAAAAAAAAAAAATTTATATTTTCAAAAATCAAGTACTAAAGTAGAAATTCTGTACGCTACAACATACGATTGCTTTCATTTTCCAGTAAACAAAAGCAGTGACATTTAGTGGATAAAGTGCAAATTCAGCCAAAACAAGTTTCTCAGGCAATACGACAGGCAGCTAGTATTCAGTGGGCAGTGCTGAGGGATAGGTTACCATTACAGAAGGGAAGGAGCTACCCCCTTTGCAAAGGATCATAATTATGATGATATGTCTCCAGACTATCTTTAGGTGTGAGTCACACACTGTCACAACTGCCAATGCCTAGCTATAGTACGATGTCAAAACTAACTCAGCTAATCTATTAAATAAGTTTAATTATTTTTTCGACGCGGGGGACATGTAAAAATCCCTTATCATGCAACTGCGTAAAAAATATTTCGCTTACTTCATTGATTATCAAAAGTAATATATTTTTTTACATTTCTATGTTTTAATCATTCATATTTTATGCTTTTTATAAACTATAATTGTATACAATATTCTTTAAATATAGAAGCAGGGTGGGGTGGGGTGGCCATTCCTTCCGTGGAGGATCAAATTCCTGATGACATGTCTCCAGACCACAGATTATTATACAGATAGGACACTCCCGCATATTCTTCGGTAACCGGAATTTGACTGCAACGACCCTATTGTCAACGGCTGTTAAATTTCTCGAGCTCTCCAGCTTACGCAATCGCTCGTCTTATTTTTATTGTATCGATGTTCATATCGTAATATTAGTGCAACGTTAAACCGAACATCCAACCGACTAACCATTTATTGATGTTTACGTTTGGACTTTGTTATTGTTTACGAATTTGATTGTCGAAAGCAATTTATTTTAAGAAGCAAGTACTAAATATTAAGGAAATAAATTTCGAAAATATACATAAACCAGAAATATTTTTTTCATTTTAAAGCATTTTGTATTATTTACACCAAGCAATGTTAAATATTTAAGATTTCATACCATACTGTTATTTCAGCATTACAGTTTGTTATATTAATTTGTACTCTTGAACACGAATGTGTTTGAAAAAATTTATTTTCAAACATAATAAAAATTAGTTTTATTTTAAAAGTAGTAGAAAAAGTGAAGGAAAGAAAACTGCACATACGTTTTCGTTGGCAACTTTATTATTGTTTACAAACTTGATTGTCAAAAGCAATTTATTTTAAGAAGCAAGTGCTAAATATTAAGAAAATAAACTTTGAAAATATACATAAAATAAAAACTTTTTTTTTTCATTTTAAGGCATTTTGTATTATTTAAACCAAGCAACGTTAAATATTTAATGATTTCATACTGTTATTTCAGAATTACAGTTTGTAATTTTAATTTATACTTGAATATGAATATGTTTCACAAAGCATATTTTTAAACATTATAAAAAATAATTTTTATTTCTTAGAAGAATAGCTGTGAATGTTTTGAGGATAATTTTGTGAATTAAAAAACAATAGAAAGTGAAGAAAAACAAACTTCCCACACTAACCTGCTACTAACTACTCGCGAAATAGAAAAACAATTTTCGATCAAAGATGCTATTCATGTAGACTTAACACATGTGATTCCCCTCTGTTGACACTAGTGGTGCTACTATATTTCCGGTTCGCGTTTTAGCTTCACTGTCCTATCTGTATGATAATCTGTGCTCCAGACCACCTTTAAGAGTGAGTTCCAAACAGTCCCCAAACTGCCCATAGCGTAGCACTAGGGAGACGTAACCCCCCCTGTTAATTATTGGTCAAATCTAAAACCTGTAGATGGCGCTGCACGCCGATATTAATGTTTTTCTTTGTTTCTTCTTTTCTCTTCAGTGTTCTTCGTGTTCGTCTTTGTAGTAGTAAATAAATGTATGTCACCGTAATTGAAATCCTTTTATTTCGGAATTATGTGTTCAATCGTCACTAATGAATAAGAATGAAGTAACAGTGGCCGGCAGTCCCCACGACTCTGGACCGATAAGGTAAGCCATTTACCTTATTTCAATTTAAAATTCCCTTCTGCGCAGCACTAGTGCGACGTAAAACCCAACCAACCAACCAACCAATTTAAAATTCTGAAAATGACTATTTATGCAAAGTTACATTTAAATAACGTCGCCAAAGTAGCGACATGGTTTGAAATGATATTTTTTATAACGTCGTTAATAGTTTAACGACAATATTTTGGCGCCCGAACAGGGACTGCCAGGCCCTTAAAATGTGAATTAGAGTTGTTCTTTATTCTATAGTCCAAATTTCTAAATTAATCAAATATGGCAACGGAACTCGATAAATTAAAAAGAAAACACACTACCCTGAAGAGATTGTGTAATAAGTTAATGAACACGATAAACATAAAGTTAAATGAACCCGACGAAGGGTTAAATGTTTACGAAATTGAATCCCAGTTAGAAAAACTGCAAGTCAAGAAAAACGAAATTATTGAAGTTGAAGATCAGATAGAGGCAAGAATCACGGATCTCAACGAGCTACAAGCTGAAATAGAATCGAGACAAGAATACAGGGATTCAGTTATTGATGTAAAAGCTCAAATTATGAATAAAATCGAAAAAATTAAAAATTTAAATGTAGATCAGATCTTATCACAGCCAAGAAATGAGCAAACATCTAATTTACATTTAGAAAGAATTAATGCGAGTTCGGTAAGATTGCCCAAGATATCAATTCCAGTTTATGAAGGTTCTCCTCAAAACTGGATGGAGTTGTGGAACCAGTACGAAATAACAATTCATAATAATAAGGATTTATCTAATGTTGAGAAATTTGTATGTTTACGCAGCTTTTTAAAAGCCCAAGCTTTAACAGCTATTCAGGGTTTAGCACTCTCAGATCAAAATTACAATACCGCAATTGATTTATTAAAATCTCGATTTGGAAAAAAAGATATTATAATACGATATAAAATTGATGCGTTATTAAATTTGAACCCTGTTAAATCTGCAAATCAAATTAAAGAATCACGCTTACTGCACGACGCCCTTGATGTTAATATTAAATCTCTCGAAAATTTAGGAGTTGATTTAAAATCCTACGGAAATTTGTTATTTCCAATTGTTATAAAATTAATACCTACCAGTATTATGATAGACTATAATAAAATGAAAACAGAATCCGAGGAATGGGATGTACAAGATTTGTTAAAACATTTAAAATTAGAAGTTCAAACAAGGGAAAAAACCTTTTTATTCTTAAAACGCGAAGTAGAAACTCACAATAGCGGGTACAAAATTTCAAATTCCAGATTTTATTCAAAATCATCGGAAAATAATAATGCATCCTACCGGAAATCTGTTTCGGGATATAAAAATTCTAACACAATGCAAAAGGCATCCGCCTTTAAATTAACTGTTAGTAAATGTATATTTTGTGTTGATGCAGTAAATGATCACGATAGTAAAATGTGTAAATTAAATTTAGAGGACAAAAAATTGTCTTTACGCAAACAGGGAATCTGTTATTTATGTTTCAAAAGAGGTAAACATACAGCTAAAATTTGTTTATCGGGTCTCAAATGTGACACATGTTCAGGAAAACACAATACATTAATTTGCTATAAGCAAAAATCGGAAACTCCAACAACGGCTAAAATGAGAGATAAAAATCACATCGAACATACCCAAACAAATACTTCTGAGAACAGTGCTTACGAAAATGATAATTCTGTATTGTCTTACAAATGTCCTGTACAAAATCCGCTTGAGAATAATGAAATATATTTACAAACTTGCTTCGCAAGAATAACAAATGATTCTAATTTAAACTCTCTAAAGTGTGTCATATTATTTGACAATGCGTCTCAGCGAAATTTTATTAATATATCACTCGCGCGTGAATTAAAATTGCCGGTGATTAGAAAAGAAACTCTAATCATATACCCGTTTTCTTGTGATCAACCCCAATCAAAAGAATATTCAGTTGTAAATTTCGAATTGTCTCATTTAAAAAACCACAAGCAAAAATGTTATGTTGAGGCATTGGTCGTGAATCAAATATCGTTCATGAAGTTAAAAATAGTCGATGACGCAACAATTCGGAAAGTTATGGTTTCTGTTGAACTACATATGAAATTATCATCCAATCTGCCATTATTCTCGCCCACTCGAAAACCAGTTAACACTGTTTATAAAACAGTTATCAAATTAATCTCCGTGAATCTTTCCTCTCTTTTTGTGCAATTCTAATAATACGTTACTCAGTGTTCAAGGCCATACTCTGAACGATCACAGGACTCAATTATATATCGAATGAAACTTTTGACAGTAACTGCACTGAATCTTTTCTAGAGACTGAAAAACCATAAACATTCGAACTTTTTTTTCTCTAGACACTAATTACTTATTATCAGTTTGTTTATCAATATAATGATGTTCCCAGTTATAACTATGTATAATATCATATTTTAATTCATTATTTTTTGTTTTTTTCTATTCTATTTAGTGTTCTTCGCTTTCTGTAACTCAAGCTATTTTGTGAGTTGCAATGTAAAATTCAGCCGATAAAGACGCGTCATTTCTGGCGTGTAAAAATAAAATTATTTGTACTCCTACTATAGAGTACATTTTTCATCACAAAATAAATACACACATCTAAATTAAGTTACAAGATGGAAATTACATCAAATATAAATGTGCAGAGGCTGAACAAATGGATATTTTGAAAATTAACAAATTAACGAGATGCATATCTAATCAAGAGGAGTGGAGTGACCAATTAATTCTGAACTGAATGCAAGGTAAGCGATATTTATCTTACTTACCTGATCTGTAGTTTTCATGCATAATAATACATACATATATAAATATCTATTTGCTGTTTTATAACAATATAAAACAAAAGAAATTCAGTGCATGAAATTACTATTTAATTTCGTACATTTTATAACAAGATTATGAGCTCTGACATGTGCTCCTCTATATAAATAAATAAATCTGAACATGCATGATAGATTAATCACCCACTCCTGTAGATACTCTGAAGAACTCATTCAAGTGTTATATATTAACTAAGTTATATATTAACCGAATATATTAATGCACTAACTGTAATAACTAAAATTACAAACTCAAATAAATAAGTGAAAAAATGACTTCTCTCAAAGAAAGTCAGATTGTAGAAAAACTGAACCAAAACAATTATTCAACATGGAGCTTTAAATTAAAAATGCTCCTTATTAAAGAAGATTTATATGACACTATAACGGAAGAGCCCCCTAACCCTATAACGACAGAATGGACGAAAAAGGACAATAAAGCTAGAGCTCTTATTAACTTATTTATAGATGATTCTCAGATCATTTATGTGAAAAATTTATCAACTGCAAGCGAGACATGGAATACCTTGAAGGCAATACATGAAAGAAAAAATCTATCTTCCAAACTGTATTTATTGCGAAAGCTATACAGTTCAAAATTGGAGGAGAAAGGCAATATTCATAATCACATAACAAGGATTTTAGAGATCGTTGACAAATTAAAAGCCATAGGCGAAGAAATTAAAGAATCACATGTGGTTGCGTTGTTTTTATGTTCTTTGCCACCCAGTTTTGAAACACTTATCACAGCTCTCGAAGCTCGGCCTGAATCAGAATTATCTATTGAATTTGTCACTAATAAATTAAAAGATGAATACAATCGCAGGCGCGAAAATACATTATCAAATGAAAGCTCATCAAAAGCACTTACGACAGTAAATAAGAAACATTCTTATAATCATAATTATAAAACAGAAAATAAATTCTGCACTTACTGTAAAAGGAGAAATCATAATAAATCAGAGTGTTATCATTTGAAAAATAAAAACAGTAACACGTATAAGAAACAAAATAATCCTCCTAAACACAAATTTAACAACACATCACTATGTTTTGAAACACAGAGATATGAGACGAACGAAAACCCGCGACAGGAAAATTATGATGATATAGAGGAGTCGACGCGCTCCTTAAAGAATAATTTGGCATTTCTGGCTACAAATTCTAATAATACAACCTGGATAATTGATTCAGGGAGTTCGTCCCATATCACTAATAATAAACAGTTATATACACACTTAGATGAACAAGATAAATCTGAAGTAATAATAGCAAACGGAGGCAAATTAGAATCATATGGCTCGGGAGAAATAACACTTACTACCCAAACATCGCAAGGCGAAATAAATAAAATAACTTTGAAAAATGTATTATACGTGCCAGACCTAGAATCGAACCTACTGTCCGTTGCGAAGGCAACTCAGAATGGATGCAAAATAATATTTGAAGACAACGGGTGTAAAATAAATTATCAGGGTAAAACATACCTAGAAGGAAAACTTAAAAATAATTTGTATGAACTAAATTTGCCAAAATCTGAAAAATTGGAAAATGCTAATCTTACGTACCAATGTAACAATGAAAATTGCATTCAATTATGGCATAGGCGCACAGGTCATAAAAATTATGACGCGATTAAGGAAATAGTAAATAAAGAATTAGCTCTTGGAATAAAAATTAGTACATGTAAACATGATAATGTTTGTGAAACTTGCGTAAAAGCGAAACTCACTGACATGCCATACCCGAAAGTAACACATCATAGGGCTAATAAAATACTACAACTTATACACAGCGATGTGTGTGGTCCAATGCCTACTCCGACAATTGGGGGAAAACAATATTTCCTAACGGTCACAGATGACTACTCCAGGTACACTACCATCTACCTACTAGCGAAAAAGAGCGAGGTAACCACAAAACTCAAAGAGTACGTCGCGTTCACGAAAAATAAGTTTGGGAAAGTACCAGAGGAAATTCGTACCGATAACGGTAGAGAATACATAAACAGGGAACTTGAGGAATTTTTTAAGGAAATTGGGATAAAACATCAAACAACAGTACCATATTGCCCCTCTCAAAACGGAGTTGCGGAACGTAAGAATAGAACTCTCGTAGAAATGGTGAGAAGTATGCTGTCAGATGCAAATCTAGAAAAGAAATTTTGGGGTGAAGCCCTTAATACAGCAAATTATCTCATTAATAGACTCCCAACGAAAGCAAATAATAAAACCCCATATGAACTCTGGACAAAAAGAAAACCAAACTTAGCGCATTTAAAAATATTTGGTTGTAAAGCCTACGCTTATTTAGATAAGACAAAAAGAAATAAACTAGACAATAAATCTGTAGAAGGTATTTTCGTGGGATACGATGACCAATCAAAAGGGTATCGAATATACACGGGAGGTAGAAACATAACGATCGCTAGAACGGTTAAATTCTTCGAGAATAATTTTCAGAATTCAAACGCAAATACTGACAAAAACTCAGACAAGATAGATCATACAAATAGCACCTTAGATCCAGAAACTGAAGAACAAAACAATACCGTAGAAATTGATGTAAACAACATTTCGGAAACAGAGCAAATAGATCAGGATGATCAAGCCTGTTTACCTAGAAGATCTGAGCGTGTGAATAAAGGGGTCCCACCTGACAGGTTCGCATTTTTAGTCAATAATCAAAGAATCGTTGAACCAAAATCTTGGAAAGAGATAGAAGAAATGGGGAATCAGGTTGAAAAAGGAAATTGGATAAAGGCAGCTCAGGAAGAAATAATGTCTTTAGAAAATAATAAAACGTGGGAATTAGTAGAACCCCCGATAGGAAAGAGAGTCATAGGGTGCAAATGGACTTTTAAAGAAAAATATAACTCAAAGGGAGAAATAGATAAATATAAAGCACGTCTAGTAGCGAAAGGATACTCACAAAAATTCGGTAGCGATTATGATGAAACGTTCGCCCCTGTAGTCACTTACACAACCATAAGAGCATTCCTTGCTAATGCAGCATATAAAGGGTTAAGAATAAATCACCTAGATATTAAAACAGCGTTCCTTCATGGAAATCTTACGGAAGAAATATACATGTCACAGCCAGAGGGCTACATTAAGCCAGGTGAAGAAAATAAAGTATGTCGATTGAACAAGGCGATTTATGGTTTGAAACAGGCTGCTAGAGCCTGGAATCTAAAAATCGGGGAAACGCTAGGAAAACTGGGTTTCTTACAAAGTGAAGCAGACCCCTGCTTGTTCAAAAGAATTGAAAAAGACAATAATAGCACTTACATAATTTTGTACGTCGATGACCTTCTGGTCTCAGGTAGCGAAGCAGACATAAATAAAATTGTCGCACAATTAAATGAAGAATATGAAGTAAAAGATCTTGGGGATGTAAACTACTATTTAGGAATAAATATTGAGAGATTACAGAACAGCAACTTTGCCTTAAATCAGATTAACAAAATTAATCAATTAATTGAAAATTTTAACCTCAATGACGCAAAGCCCACGAATACGCCAATGGATACCGGATACATTAGAGCAGACACCGAAGAGAATCTATTAAAAACAAATACAAATTACCGAAAAGCGATAGGTTCACTCCTATATATTGCCACCGTTACACGTCCGGACATTTCTGCCGCAGTTAACATATTAAGCCGCCGTATAGAAAATCCAAGACAAATGGATTGGATGGCCGTGAAAAGAGTCATCCGCTATCTCAAAACCACAAAGAATCTAAATCTAGAAATAGGCATAGAAAAGAAACCTATATTAACGGTGTATTCTGATTCAGACTGGGCAGGAGATAAGAAGGACAGGAAGTCCACCTCAGGAAATTTATTCAAATTGGGAAATTGCCCCATCCACTGGATAACCAAGAAGCAAACATGCATAGCAATGTCATCAGCTGAAGCAGAATTTGTCTCTGCTGCAAATGCCGCACAAGAGACGAAGCACGTTCTGAAACTACTAGAAGAGCTAGAACTGAAACAAAATCTTCCAGTCATCATATTTGAAGATAACATATCTACAATAAAAATGATAGAAAGTGAAAAATTCCAATCGAAGACTAAACACATTGATCTGCGATTTCATTGCATCAAGCACATCAAAACCGAAGGAATCATAGAATTGGAATACTGCCCAACAAAAGAGATGACTGCTGATATTTTGACCAAGGCACTTCCGAAAGCAGACTTTTGCCGACATAGAGAAAACCTCCAACTAAAAATTAATACGAGAAACATGCCAGATTGAGGGGCGATGTTGAACTACATATGAAATTATCATCCAATCTGCCATTATTCTCGCCCACTCGAAAACCAATTAACACTGTTTATAAAACAGTTATCAAATTAATCTCCGTGAATCTTTCCTCTCTTTTTGTGCAATTCTAATAATACGTTACTCAGTGTTCAAGGCCATACTCTGAACGATCACAGGACTCAATTATATATCGAATGAAACTTTTGACAGTAACTGCACTGAATCTTTTCTAGAGACTGAAAAACCATAAACATTCGAACTTTTTTTTCTCTAGACACTAATTACTTATTATCAGTTTGTTTATCAATATAATGATGTTCCCAGTTATAACTATGTATAATATCATATTTTAATTCATTATTTTTTGTTTTTTTCTATTCTATTTAGTGTTCTTCGCTTTCTGTAACTCAAGCTATTTTGTGAGTTGCAATGTAAAATTCAGCCGATAAAGACGCGTCATTTCTGGCGTGTAAAAATAAAATTATTTGTACTCCTACTATAGAGTACATTTTTCATCACAAAATAAATACACACATCTAAATTAAGTTACAAGATGGAAATTACATCAAATATAAATGTGCAGAGGCTGAACAAATGGATATTTTGAAAATTAACAAATTAACGAGATGCATATCTAATCAAGAGGAGTGGAGTGACCAATTAATTCTGAACTGAATGCAAGGTAAGCGATATTTATCTTACTTACCTGATCTGTAGTTTTCATGCATAATAATACATACATATATAAATATCTATTTGCTGTTTTATAACAATATAAAACAAAAGAAATTCAGTGCATGAAATTACTATTTAATTTCGTACATTTTATAACAGTTTCGAATGAGGGGGAAAGAAATAATTTTTCTCAATTGCATTCGAAGGCTCCAGACATATTGATAGGGGCAGGTTTATATTGGAGTCTCCAAAAAAACAAAAAGAAAATTAATCGTTCGTTGTTTGCGGTTAACACAAAATTAGGACGGACGTTGTCAGGGAATAATAATTCAGCAAAAAATCCAGACAACTTAATTACTGGCGCCTCCGTGTTAAAGATTGAATGTTGTAACTCTATTTGTTTACATGAAAACCATCCATGCATGAAAAACTAGTATGTTGTGGCCACCACAAGACTTTCTTCTATATTTTCCTATACATATTCAATCAGTAACAATATTAAAAAAAAAAAAATAAAAAAAAATACAATTTTTTTTTCTAAGGGTTTTTTTTTTGGAGGGGTACTTGTTTTTTTTAAGGGTACTTCCCCCCCAGGGGGGGAAGCGATGCCCCCCCATGCACAAAAATTTTTTCCTAGTTACGTACTACTATTATCAATAATTCATATTAATTTTACAATCACAAGTGTAAAATAACTCTTATTATGCACATTTATACGAATTTTTGTCTTATTCTGCCATGTTAAAAATTTAGATAAAATGCTATCACAGCGCCTCCTGTTGAGCTATTGATCCGCAAATATAATCAGCACCATTTTATGTCGGGGACCAACTAAATACCAAGTTTGGTAAAATTTCGTTTAAAAAAAAAAAAAAAAAAAAAAAAAAATACGATTTTTTTTCTAAGTTTTTTTTTTTTTTTTGTTGTTAAAAGTAAAAAAAATCGATAACTTTGTTTTAAATTATCACAGATTTATGGTTCAACCATTCGTTTTAAAGGTATTGACGAGATCTTTCGAATGATACCCATCTTCAAAATTTAACCCCCCGGGGGGGAACCGATGCCCCCCATGCACAATTTTTTTTTCCTAGTTAACTACTACTATTATCAATAATTCATATTAATTTTACAATCACAAGTTTAAAATAACTCTCATTATGCCCATTTATACGGAATTTTGTCCTATAAAATGCGATCACAGCGCCACCTGTTGAGCTATTGATCCCCAAATCTAATGGGCACCAGTTCATGTTAGGGTGCAACTAAATACCAAGTTTGGTTAAATTTCATTCATTGGTTCGTGAGATACAGCGTCCACAAAAAAATGATACAGACACACAGACAGACAGACAGACAGACAGACAGACACACAGACAGACAGACACACAGACAGACATTTTTTAAAAACTATCAATTCGTGTTCAGGACATCCCAAAACGTGTAGATCCGTCAAAAAACGGAGGTCGAAAATTTTCGCGAATCCAATACTTTCTCTATATTACATATAGAAGAAAGTAAAAAATGAATCTTCGGATTGTACGGCTAATGATTTGCAAAGGTTATGGTCGTTGGATTGTTTGGGAATAAATGATGATAAACTGATTTCTACTTCCGATATGGAAATAATAAATAAATTTGATAAACAGTTAGAATATAAACAGGGTCATTATGTTACTCATTTATTATGGAATGAGCGTGGAATTGATAAATTTGAGAATAATTTTGAAAATGCTAAACGGCAATTCAATAATTTGAGAAAAAGATTAAAGGCGGATAAATGGATTTTTGAGCAATATAGGCAGATAATCACAGAACAAAAACACCTAGGCATCATTGAAGAATGCGGTCGCTCACAAAAAGAGTATTTCGCCCCACATCGTGAAAATGTTATAAAGGAAAAACAAACAACAAAGGTACGAATTGTTTTTAATTGTTCCAGTAGAGTTTCGGGGTGTAAATCTTTAAATGATTGTCTCGTAAAGGGGCCATGTCTTACACCACCAATTTTGGATGTAATTAATAGATTTCGCATGTTTAAGATTGCGTTTTGCGCAGATACCCAGCAAAACCTGGGATGATGGCCAACACGAAGCCAAGTGTTGGCTGCCAACAGTAACAGCTGCTGGCCCGTTGGTGGCAAAAGTTAAGGAGCCGAAGGGAATATGTTACGCCGGCCATCAGATGGCCGCATTCGGCCGATCCACTGCTGGCAGCCTGCAGTACGATCGGAATAAGTCAGTGGGCCACTGATGGGTCATTGCTGGCAGCGAGCTATCGGTTAAAAAAAGGTTGTGGGCCACTGATGGCAACCAACAATAGGTTAAAAATCGTTAGTGGGCCAGTGTCGGGCCACCTGATAGCAAACATAATTTTTTCGTATTGTTGCTGGAAGCCTTCAGTGGGCCAGTTGTGGCAAACATAAATAATTATATTCCTCCGGGTGTTTTTGTTGGCCCTTTATATTTTCCCATTAACGGCCCTCTTCATTTACCGTCGCCGGAAGCCCGAGCCAATGTTATTCTATGGGGAAATTTTCTTTACAAATAACTCATTAACTAATACATATTTTTAAATTCTGTTTTCACATTCAAAAAATTCCCAACTGTTAAATTGACCGACCTTTTTTAAAAATGTATTTTTTAATTTTTAATATTTTATTTTGAAATTGCAAAATGAAAACAAATTCACATATCGGAAATTCGTGTTTTGCAGCTTCAAAATAAAATATAAAAAATTAAATAATTTTTTAAAAAAGGTCCGTCAATTTAACAGCTTGAAATTTTCAGAATGTGAAAACAGAATTAAAAAATATATATTAGTTAATAAGTTATTTGTAAAGAAAAATTTCCCATAGAATAACAATAGCTTCGGTTTCCAGCGGCGGTGAGTGAAGAGGGCCCTTAATGGGCCAATAGTGATTTGGTTATGACTATTATTTTATTTTATTTTATTTATTTATTTATTGTGATACCTTACATTTTATTAATGCTAATTTCTATGCATCCAATATTTAATTTGGTTTTGTAGCAACAGAGGGTGATCAAACTATTATTATTATTATTTTTTTTTTTTTACACTTTTTTTTATCTTGATTAAAAAAAAAAAAAAAAAAAAAAAAAATGCTCGACTAAATGATTTTGAAATGCAGACATGTAAAAACGTTTAAGAACTCACATTTTCTACTATCGATTTAGTCCACAGTTCAATTAAGGGACCAGCTATAAATTAAAGAAAAGCACAAATATTTTGGATCACCCTGTGTCATAAAAAGCTACAAATGACTTGTAACTTGAACACATTATTGCTCTTACTATATACAATGTTTGTAAGTTTTTTGTATGGGAAATACACAATTTTTTAGGCATATATATATATATATATATATATATATATATATATATATACATATATATTATTATTACATTTTTGGCAATTTTTTTGCTTATAACAAGAAGGAATTTTCACAAAATTTTACAAAACTTGCAGAAAAATTGATAAAACATTAAAGAAACATTATTCTGAAACATAAAATTCATATGTGTAATTTTCGAGGAGATTTGAGCATTTATTTATTTATTTTATTTTTTCTGAGCGTGCGCGTAAGATAGAAATTTTTTTATTACGTAAGTCGAAAACCAGATATCTTGGGTAACTTATACAAAAGTTTATTTCAATGGAATAAAAATTAAGTAAATTATTGGTAAAAGAACGAGCCAGATTTTAGATATGTTAAACCATGTTACAAAAGGTCATTTTTGTGAAAATCTCCTTATGAGCTCACAGATCATACTAAATAAATAAAAGTATGTTAGAGATACAAGTCCAGAAGGATTTTTTCACAAAGAAGAAATTTTGAAACATGGTTGAAAAAATTTAATCTTCCAATTAAATGCTTGGCATGTGAAAAACCCCTTATGAATTTTCAAACCTGTATATACCTAAAATCTGCCCCATTTTTTCGCAACAACTTGCTTAATTTTTCCTGTATTGAAATGAACTTTCGATATAAATTGCCCAATGTATCTAGCTTTTAACTATATGTGATGAAAATTTTTATCTTTCCCACTAAAGCAGTAAATAAAATATTTATTATAAATGCTCATATCTCACCGAATATTACACGTATAAATGTGTGCTTTAGAATATTATATTTCTTGTGTTTTGTTAAAATTTTGTCAATTTTTCTGTAAGTTTTGTAAAATTTTATTGAATTCCATTCTTGCTATAAGAAAAAAAAAAAAAAAGAAAGAAAGAAAGAAAGAAAGAAAAGAAACTTGCCCCCCCCCCCTTGCCAAAAAAAAAAAAAAAAAAAATACACATATTGTTTGTAATATATGCAGCGTGTTAAGGTTACAAGTCATCGGTAGCTTTTCATGATATAGGGTGATCCAAAGCATTTGTGCTTTTCTCCAATTTGTGGTTGCTTCTTTAATTGCACTCTTGACTAAATCGATAGTGGAAAATATGAGTTTTTAAATGTTCTTTGCATATTAGAAGTTCAAGACCATTTCATCCAGTATTTGTTTTAAAATAATAATAATAATAATAATAATTGATTACCCACTGTATTTATAGTTCAATTAAATTTTTACAAGCATTTGATTCTTAGACTATGTTTATAAATTTAGGATTTCTAGTACAGCGTGAGAAACACTCAGCCGATCCGTTTTCATTAAAAATAAATCTATGATAAGCTTTTTATTACTTTTGTTCTATGCAAATATAAGATTTTGATAAGATAAATATATATTTTGTTCTATGTAATATTATATTCTTTGTAAATTTTGTTTCAAAATGTTAAATTTCAAAACGTTTATTTAACTGTGTTAAGTTTTTTTTATATAAATACATGTAACGTTGCAAGTGACTAGATAAAATATTGAAATAAAAAGTTTCTGATTTAAGTATGCAATATAGAGAACATTCAATAAAAAAATATTTAAATCAGAGTTAAGGAGATGGTAAATATTGAAAATCGTTCTTTGAAATTTCTTCCTTAATGTCGTGATTTAATACATAAGTATTGAAATGTATCAGTATTAAGTACATTAAAATTTCTCATAAACTATTGAAATAAAATAAATAAATAAATATTCCATGCAACATAATTTTTAAATTTTACACTCGATTTTACATCATTGTAATTTATCAAAATTTCTAAACATATTTCGGTATAACTTTGTGGATTGATTGAGAAGTTACTTTTTGAAAAGTATTTTGTACTTGTGTGCTAAATTTTAGAGTCAAACATAAAAGTATTTTTAACAAACAAACAAAAAAAAAAAAAAAAAAAAAAAAAAAAAACTCACCAACCAATGCACAAAGTAAAAACCTAATTTATTTCGAATATATTGATACATTACAATACAATGAAATCAGGGTAAGGGGAGAATTTATTAAAAATATTAATCGCATAAAACACTTAAAATCTTTTGAAAATTTTTTATTTGATTTTTTTTTTTTTTTTTAACATATTTAAATAGTTTTCCAGAAATTTTAATATGCTTAGTATTGATACATTTCAAAGCATATGTATGTAAACTTTAAGAAATCTAAGACGCTAATTTCAAAGTACAATTTTCAATTTCGTCATCCCCTTAAAAGGGATTTAAAAACTACTAAAGTACGGAGTTCTGACTCTGAAGAATAAAATAATAAGTTACTATAAATCGGTAAAAAAAAAAAAAAAGCAACAGTGACCCTTAGTCAGGCGAACAAAAGTGGACACGAGTGTAGCAAATGTACTTTGCCGCACTCGTGCCTACTTTGTTCACCCAATGAAGAGCCATGGTATTATTTCCACTCGAAACAAATGTTGCTAGTATTTTTTTTTTTTTAATTATTGGGTTTTCTTACAAAGATTTTTATTATTAATAACGGTTCTTTGAATCGTTTATTACTGTAAAAATAAATAAATAAATAATAAGATATTAAAATAAAATAAAAAGGCAACAGATGTCACCACTATTATCCTTAGTCAGGCGAACAAAAGTGGACACGAGTGTAACAGAAGTGTTTTGCTACACTCGTGCCTACTTTGTTCACCAAATTAAGAGCCGTGTATCACCAGAAACAAATGTTGCCAGTTTTTTTTTTAATTCAATTATTGCGTTTCTTTACAAAGATTTTTATTATTAATACCGGTTCTTTGGTGCATTTATTACTGTAATAAATATGTGCTTTAAAATTTATTTTTAATTATTTATTTTTTAATTTAATTTTAATTATTTTTATTTTTATTTTTTTACAATTAAATTATATAAGTACGCATTTCTTTTTTTTTTTTTTTTTTTTTTTTCATATATTTGCTGTCATAAAAATTTAAATTAAACATGCATGCATGATCCTGGAAACCAATTGAAAACCATTTCTTTTTTTTTTTTTTTTCTTATTAATTTATTTAAATAACTAATTCATCTAAATTTATGGATTACTTTTTTTAATCAGAAAACAAACTAACTGCCAAGTTTATTATTTAAAGCGCAGATTACAATTTAAGATTCAAATTCACATTTAAACTAGTATGTTGTGGCCACCACAAGACTTTCTTCTATATTTTCCTATACAAATTCACTCAGTAACAATATTAAAAAAAATAAAAAAGAAAAAAAAAATCCAAGTTTTTTTTTCGTTAAAAGTAAAAAAAATCGATATCATTGTTTTAAATTATCACATATTTATAGTTCAACCATTCGTTTTAAAGGTATTGACGAGACCTTTCGAAAGATACCCATCTTCAAAATTTACACCACCCCGTGGGGTACTTCCCCCCAGGGGGGGGGGGAGCGATGCCCCCACATGCACAAATTTTTTTTCCTAATTGACTACTACTATTAGCAATAATTCATATTAATTTTAAAATCACAGGTTAAGAATAACTCTCATTGTGTACATTTATACGAAATTTTGTCCTATACTGCCATGTTAAAAATTTAGACGAAATACGATCACAGCGCCTCCTGTTGTGCGATTGATCCCCAAATCTAATTAGCACCAGTTTATGTCAGGAGCCAACTAAATACCAAATTTGGTTAAATTTCGTTAAAAATAAAAGATAAAAGATTTTTTTTTTTTTTTTTTTGCGTTTTTTTTTTCGTAAAAAGTAAAAAAAAAATCGATAACTTTGTTTTAAATTATCACAGATTTATAGTTCAACCATTCGTGTTAAAGGTATTGGCGAGACCTTTCGAAAGAAACCCATCTTGAAAATTTACTCCCTTCGAGGAAAGACTTCCCCCAAAGGGGGGTTCACGAGGCTCCTACACATGCAAAAAATTTTTCCCAGTTGACTATCTCTATTATAAATAATTCTTGTAAATTTCATAATGATTACTAAAAAATAATTCTCCTTATGCACATTTATACAAAATTTTGCCCTATATCACCATGTTAAAAATTTAGAAAAAGCGGGATGACAACGTAACCTGTGAGACGATTTTTACCAAAAGTTGATAGGCACTAATTTATGTCAAGGTGCAACTACATACCAATTTGTATGAAATTCTGTGCAGTAGTTCCGGAGATACAGTTGCCACAAGATTTTGTCACACACACACACAGACAGACAGACATTTTCTAAAAATGGTCAAATCGTGTTCTACAGCTCTCAAAACGTGTAAATCCATCAAAAACCCGAAGTCGAAAATTTTTACGAATCCAATACTTTCTTCTATTGAATATAGAAGAAAGTAAAAATTACTTAATGCATTTCGACATTTTTTGAACTGATAAGCGCTGTTGCTAACCTTCAAAGATGCTTAGACAAGAAGCATTTGGGGCCATCTGGTTATAATTGCTGACTAAGAAAATATTCCAATTCAAAACTAACACATTCGTACTGCACTGATTGATAGACGTTGGTTTGGTTTACTTTAAAATGAATTTATTAAATAAAGATGTAAGACGTTTTCAGTTGCTCTGAAAGATTTCATCATAACTATAGGGAATTACTTATTTCAAATCTTACATAGCAAAAATGAAACAGGATGTTAAAAAATCTGTTTTATACACAGATTTAATGAGAAAGACTATTATTTTAATTATTTAGTAGTGGGTGTACATTAATGATTTATATTTCCTTCTAAAGAAACCTTAATTTTCCTTAATTATTATTATTATTTGTTGAGAAATAGAACAATTTGAAAAAATAAAAATACGGGATAAAGGTAAAGAATTTCGATTATTTACTTTTAGTTGAAAACCATTGTAGAATTACAGAGACACTGGATAAACATTTTAAAACTAGTATGTTGTGGCCACCACAAGACTTTCTTCTATATTTTCCTATACATATTCACTCAGTAAAAATATTAAAAAATATATACGATTTTTTTTTTTTTTTTTTTTTGTAAAAAGTTAAAAAAAAAAAAAAAAAAAAAAAACGATATCTTTGTTTTAAATTATCACAGATTTATAGTTCAACCATTCGTTTTAAAGGTATTGACGGAAATCTTTCGAAAGATACCCATCTTGGAACCCCCCCCCCAAGGGGGGAAGCGATGCCCCCAAATGCACAGAATTTTTTTCCTAGTTAACTACTATTATTATCAATAATTCATATTAATTTTACAGTCACAAGTTAAAAAAAACTCTCATTATGTACATTTATACGAATTTTTGCCCTATATTGCCATGTTAAAAATTTAGAAAACTCGTATGTTGTGGCCACCACAAGACTTTCTTCTATATTTTCCTATACATATTCAATCAGTAACAATATTTAAGAAAAAAATTACGATTTTTTTTTTCTAAGTTTTTTTTTTTTTGTTGTTGTTAAAAGTAATACATATTCAATCAGTAACAATATATACTTCCCCCCCAGGGGAGGAAGCGATGCCCCCACATGCACAGAAATTTTTTCCTAGTTAACTATTACTATTATCAATAACTCATATTAATTTTACAATCACAAGTTAAAAATAACTCTCATTATGTACATTTATACGAAATTTTGTCCTATACTGCCATGTTAAAAATTTAGAAAACATGCGATCACAGCGCCACCTGTTGAGCGATTGATCCCCAAATGTAATCAGCACCAGTTTATGTCGGGGACCAACTAAATACCAAGTTTGGTTAAATTTCATAAAAAAAAAAAAAAAAAAAATCGTTTTTTTTTTTCTAAGTATTTTTTTTGTTAAAAGTAAAAAAAAAAAATCGATAACTTTGTTTTAAATTATCACAGATTTATGGTTCAACCATTCGTTTTAAAGGTATTGACGAGACCTTTCGAAAGATTTCCATCTTGAAACTTTGCACCCCGGGGGGGGGTACTTCCCCCCCCCCCCATGCACAAAATTTTTTCCCTAGTTAACTATTGCTATTATCAACGAGACCTTTCGAAAGATACCCATCTTGAAAATTTACTTCCCAGGGGGGGGGGACCGATGCCCCCACATGCACAAAATTTTTTTCCTAGTTAACTACTACTATTATCAATAAATCATATTAATTTTACAATCACAAGTTTAAAATGACTCGCATTATGCCCATTTATACGAAATTTTGTCCTATACTGCCATGTTAAATGTTTACATAAAATGCGATCAGAGCGCCATCTGCTGGGCGATTTATCCCAAAATGTAATCAGCACCATTCCATGTCAGGGTCCAACTATGTACCAAGTTTGGTTGAATTTCATTCATTGGTTCGGGAGATACGGTGAAAAATGCGAAATTTTGCGATCACAGCGCCACCTGCTGAGCGATTGATCCCCAATTCTAATCAGCACCATGCCCCGTCAGGTTCCAACTATATACCAAGTTTGGTTGAATTTCATTTATTGGTTCGTGAGATACGGTGAAAAATACGAAATTTTGTCCTATACTGCCATGTTAAAAGTTTACATAAAATGCGATCACAGAGACACCTGCTAGGCGATTGATCCCCAAATCTAATCAGCACAATGGCCCGCCGGGGTCCAACTATATACCAAGTTTGGTTGAATTTTATTCATTGGTTCGTGAGATACGGTGAAAACAAGAAACCACAGACACACAGACAGACACACACACGCACACACAGACAGACAGACATTTTTTAAAAAACTATCAATTCGTGTTCAGGACATCCCAAAACGTGTAGATCCGTCAAAAAACGGAGGTCGAAAATTTTCGCGAATCCAATACTTTCTCTATATTACATATAGAAGAAAGTAAAAAAAGTGTTTATTTAACGTTTAACAATGTTTTTTTTTTTTTTTTTTTTTTTTTTTTTTTTTTATTATTATTATTATTATTATTAAAATAACGGATTTCGAGTAATGAAATATATAAAAAATTAAAAATAATACAGAATAAATAATTTAGAGTACAGCCAACGATATAACATAGAAATCTTTTTTAAAGCAATCTTTTTTGTATCACAAAACAAATATACAAAATTTCTTGAAAATACGAGGATTTAAAATAACGCGTCCCAGCTAAATATCATGGATTGCCTTGTGTAGTGATGCCATCTATGGATGAAAAGGAAAGTTCAAAGTAAAAAATAAAACTATTTTTATGCATTTGCAATTGAATTTAATGGTTGGAGAAGCTAGCGAAGTTAGGTGTTCCATGTAGTGGAACACTGAACGGCAAAGGATTAAGTGATCTTTTTACAAATGATACTCACAACATTGCTATTCTTAATGTAAATCAAAGATTAATGTAAAATGCATGTTAAATTCAATATTAAAAAAAATAAAACTACTTTCTTAACTGTAATTCAATTGTCTTTAATAGATAATATAAAAGAAATTTTAAAAATTTATTTTTAAAAAAATCATAAACAAGTTGAGGCTTAAATTAATAATTGATTTCTAATACCTTCACTGCAGTCAAAGAAAGTTAAAATTATCACTATGATGCCAAACTTAAAAACACTAATCTAATTGTTTATAAAGTGTTTACAGATGTAAAATGATTACAGCAAACGGCATTTTTAATATCAGTTTATTATTATTATTATTATTATTATTTAAATAAAGAGTTGCTGTCGTAATATGTCGCCTATAAACTTAAAGTCATTGCTGAAGTGACCAGGAATTTGTATTTAACATAATATTCAATGCTACCCGTGATTTACGGGAAATTTTCTGAGAACCAACCGTGTGACTCATATTTATTTTACTCTACACATCCGTTTACATAATTATTTCATCAGCTCTGTATTTAGTAGTTTCTATCTTTTATTAACTTCATTTAAGCCGAATAATTTAGGTTATTTAAGAAAATTATATAATGAGACTTCCTCAATTTCACTGTTTAAATAAGACTTTCTTCTATATTTACCTATACATATTCAATCAGTAACAATATTAAAAAAAAAAAAAAAAAAAAAAAAAAAAAAAAAAACCTGTTGAGCTATTGATCCCAAAATCTAATCAGCACCAGTTCATGTCAGGGTGCAACTAAATACCAAGTTTGGTTAAATTTCATTCATTGGTTCGTGAGATACAGCGTCCACAAAAAAATGATACAGACAGACAGACAGACAGACACACAGACAGACAGAAGACAGACACACAGACAGACATTTTCTAAAAACTATCAATTCGTGTTCAGGACATCCCAAAACGTGTAGATCCGTCAAAAAACGGAGGTCGAAAATTTTCGCGAATCCAATACTTTCTCTATATTACATATAGAAGAAAGTAAAAATGAATCACTTACTGTTACACTTTTTATGAGATCATTTAACCTTTTAGTATCTTGTACGCCGCAGACTTGGCACGAAATGGCGAAGCGAAATGAGAGGGAATTTCAAATCAACAGCAAGTGAATCGCAGCTCCCTCTATGCATTCGAATTGCAAGTGATGGTCTGGTACCGGCCTTATAAATTGTGGCCGCAATATGGCAAACATAATGTTGGCCGTGTGCTGGTACCCTGCAAAAGGCCAGCTGTTATTATGCCGCTTCTGAGCCACCGGCCTTTTCACTGTAGGCTGGCTTCAATGCTGGCAGCCGTAAGCGGCCCACTGCTTCAGCTACACGTGGCAACCTGCAGCTGATGGCAAGTGCAAGATGCCAGCTGTAGGCCAGAACGAGCCCATCAGTATAAGTTTTGCTAGGTATCGAAAAAGCGTTTTAATGATAGAAAACGCGGAACCCGATAGAAATTTTCTGAAGTTTCTATGGTTTGATGAGGACACCCAGAATTATAAAATAATGCGAATGACCAGAGCGACGTTTGGTTGTACAACTTCTCCTTTCTTTTTAACGGCAACAATTAAGAAACACATTAAGGAATATAGGGAAATTTATCCGGATAGTTATGAAATGTTAAATTCAGCTCTGTTTGTGGACGATTTGCTTTATGGCTCCGATACCGTAAACGGTGCCTATGAATTAACTTCTACGCCGGTAAATATTCTAGCAAAGGCTGGAATGAAATTGAGAAAGTTTAGTACGAATTCTCAGAAATTAAAGAACATGTGGGATAAAAATGATTGTTTTTCGGAGGTAAATAATGATAGTGTAATAAATATTCTTGGATTGGTGTGGGATAAAGATAGTGATAAATTAGGATTAGCTTTGAAATCTATAGTTGAAAATTTGGATATATCGGTATGTACGAAAAGATATGTATTGCATACAGCTGCAAAATTTTTTTATACTATTGGGATTATATCTCCCTTTTTAATTAGGATAAAGTGTTTTCTTCAAAGAATGTGGGAAAGAGGTATGGATTGGGATCACGAATTGCCGGATGATCTTAAGGGAATTTGGATAAAGCGGTGTGACGAAATTAAGGATTTATTAGAAATTCGAATAGATAGATGCTATTTCACGTATGTTGATTTGAAAAATTCACAAGTAGAACTACACATTTTTTCAGATGCTTCACCACTTGCATATGCTTATGTTGCATATTTTAGGGTTATCAGTAATGATAAAAAATGTTATGTAAGCATGATTATGTCGAAGGCTAGAGTTGCGCCGCTAAAGAAACTAACGTTACCAAGATTGGAGTTAATGGGAGCGGTGATAGCTGCTAGAGTAGCGAAATATATTTGTGATATATTTAAAGAAATTAACATTGAGAAATTTTATTGGACAGATTCTACTATTGTGTTACACTGGGTGAATGGATCGGCAAAGCAATGGAAACCCTTTGTTAAAAATAGAGTAGTTGAAATTCAGGAATTGTCAGTACCCGAAAATTGGTCATATTGTAATAGAAAGGATAATCCCGCAGATTTAGTTACTCGTGGTATTAGCGCAAATGCGTTAGTTAATAATGATTTTTGGTTTAAAGGTCCAAAATGGTTATCTGAGCTAAATGGTAAAGGTAATGATATTGGGGAAGAGGTAGACACGCAATATATTATCGAAGAAAAAAGGAAAACACCTGAAAAAATAATTCAGTTTAAAATCTCTATAGAAACAGTTGAACCAATATTGGATCTTGAAAAATATAGTAAGATTTTAAGAGTTCTCAGAATTACGGCATGGATGAAGAGATTTCTTAATAACGCGAATCCTAAGAACGAGAAATTTAGGGGTCCATTATCGGCAGAAGAAATTGGTAGTGCGCAAATTATGTGGGTTAAATATATTACCCCCGAAACCGCCGACCAACCCGAAGGTTTATGGACGGCCCGAAGGCCCAAGGACGGTCGGAAAAAGAAGCAATCACCATCTAACCAAAACTCAGCCAGGAGAACGAACCCAGAAAACCAGCAGGAAAAAAAATAAATAAATAAATAAATAATTGGAAAAATCAAAAATACAGAGTCACATGGAAGTGTTACATACAAAGCCAATAATACAAAAGCATAAAACAGTAGAACAAAAACAATCGTACTGAACAAAATGTCAAGCAGCGTGAATACAAATATACAGGAACACACAAAACGGCAACAGAAATTCCCATAAAGTAACAAAGACCATATAGCCAAAATACAAAAACAGTATTAAAAATAGCAATAAGCACAAAATTTAAAATACAAAAATATAAAAACAGCTAAAATAACCCAAGTTAACAAACTACAAGGTTAAAAAGGTTAAAACAACACTTTAAAAGTTAAAACAATGCATAGCAAAAGCAAATACCAAAACATTAGAATAAAACACTAAAAGTAAAATACAACAGTTAAAAACAAGAACCTAAAATATATTAAGATACAGGAACAAGCGATAAAACTACATAACAATTACAAATAAGCAACAGCAAGACACCATTTACAATCCAAACAAATCAAGAGCCTAAAATTTATAAGTAATAAAAGTAAAACATTCGTTCAAATGATTATAAATGGAAGCAGCTCGTTTACACCAGAACCTAGAATTATCTATTCTCTGAAAGTAGTCACCAAGACTCTCTGCAGTATCTCTCTTAATACATTGACCAGAAAAGGAACAGCTAGTCGCCATGTAGTGCAGAGAATCCCCAAGAGAGCCACAAGAACAATTTGGACTATCCCTATCTTTAGCTTTATTGTGCAAATAGTAGGGAAAAGCACCATGGCCAGTAGCAAAGTAATAAAGAACTTGATTCTTTAGTTTAAAATCAAGAGAAACGGTAGGAAAAATGCTAAAAGTAAGTCTGCCATTATCTGAAGAATCCCACTCACGTTGCCAAGCAATTTTCAGGTCATTGTTCAGAAATTTCTTAATAAGTGAGTTAGGATAGGGAATAACCACTCTATTACCAGTAACACAAGCATTCTTGGCCAAGAAATCTGCAATTTCATTACCCAAAATACCAGTATGTCCCCTCACCCATTTAATTACCACATTACTATCACAGATTTGAATGAGGTCCAGGACATCCTTAATTAACATGGTACTAGGTTAAAGGTTTCTACAAGCCTGAATAGAAGAGAGACTATCAGTGAGAATAACAACAGAATTGAAATTTGCATCCTTTAACCAAGTAAGCGCTTCTTTAATAGCAATTAGTTCAGCTTGAAAAACAGAGTTATATTCCCTGAGCTTCAGCAAATCAAATTTAATAATACCATTATTGTAAATAGCAACCCAGGCAGCACCAACACCCTCATCCGTCTTACTGCCATCAGTGTAAATCCTGAGCAAATCATTACTGTCCAGATCAGCTAAATTTTCAAAATCTCTACACAAACCCGACGAGTCAATGTTATACTTGAAAAGTCTTTTATCAAAGTCATTTTTATCATAATAATCACCATCAAAATATAGAGATTTATCACCATAACGGACATTGTACTTCTTAATAAGCCTCTCCGCCTCCAAAGTCACGGGAGGAACCCCAGTAAGATGACGAATAGCATCAGTGGAGACTGATTTATAAAAATGACAAATATGGATAATGAACGTACGCTGGCAGGAATTCAACTTTCTAACACCATGACAATTCAGCCTAGGATACCACGCCTCAGCAGCATAAAGGATTTTGGGCAAAATCACAGTATAATACCAGAGCTTCTTCATAGCAGGCCTGATACCCCAAGTAGCACCACTAATTCTTCTAATATTTTTACTAATGTCATAAATCGTATCCCAGATAGTCTCGACATGAGGAAGAAAACTCAACTTGCAGTCAATCAGGACACCCAAGAAAACATGAGCGTCGACGACCTTGATTGAACAGTCCTTTATCTTAAAGATCGGGGGACGATTAGGGGAAAGACTACCAAATACAACACTCTTAGTTTTTAACGAAGAAACGACCAGGTTCCTCGACTCCACAAAGTCACTAAAGATATTTATATTTTGGTTTGTGATATATTCAAGTTGGGCTCTAGAGTTACCTGAGCGCACCAACACAAAATCATCAGCGTAACCAAATAAAGAAACCATATTCAGATCAAAACAGCCAAAAATTTTGTTAATCAGAATTAGCCAAAGGATGGGCCCCAAACAGGACCCCTGGGGACAGCCCCTATCAACTTTATGAAAGTCATTCAAAAATAAACATTTAACATACCTGTTACACAAATAGCTGACAATAATGTTACGCAAGTAGACAGGCACACCAAGATCATTTAGTTCCGCAAGAATAAACTCCCAACTCGCATTATCAAACGCTCCAGTAATGTCGAAGAAAGTGGCCGAAGTATACTTATAATTTCTCTTCCTAGCCAGAATATCATCAATAAGACTCTTAAGGCACATAGTCGTACTACGACCCTCCCGGAAACCAAACTGAAGGTAGTGCAAGATATTTTCATTCTCCAAAAAATAGTTCAGTCTACCAACAATTATCTTCTCAAAGACCTTGCTAATATTAGATAGCAGACAAATCGGTCTATATGATTTCTGATTGGTAGCCACTGTATTTAGTTTTGAGAAGAAAACAACGTTACCCCTTTTCCAAACCCTAGGAAAATAACCCATGTTCAACAATTTGTTAAAGATAGAAATAAAAAGGTTTGGGATTTGGTTAAAAATGTACACAATAAATCTTACATCAAATTTATCAGGGCCAGGGGCCTTGTTTTTGTTAAAAGAGTACAATGCATTCTTAAATTCCTTATAATTTACACCAACGACTTCACTGTGGCGTATCTCCTCAGGGACCTGATCCTGGTTAACATCAAAAGAAAAATGATACGATAACAGATTATTGTATACATCAATAGAATTAGAGTGCAAGGGCATGCCCTCCAAATTTGTCAAGGCATTAAGATTTGAATTATTCTTGCCCTTGAAAGCAGAGAAGGCCCTACCGAAACTATCAGCAGTAATGTTACAATATTTCTGCCAGGAGGCCCGCTTAGCCTGCTTAATCTTAACCTTATAGATAGCACTCTCCCTTTTAATTTGAATCCTGAGATTGGAATCACCGGTTCTATCTAATCTTTTATTTAAAGCCCTTAACCTATTTCTCAAAACCCTCAGGTCAGAAGTATACCAACTTAGTTTCACCTTTTTACTATGCCTTTTGACCTTAAAATGACCATCACAAATGTGAGTCATGTCACCATAAAGAAGATCCAGGGACCTATCCAGCATAACAATATCACTACAGTGATAAAAAATATTAGCATATTTCCCCAGATATTTTCTAATACTCTTATTTAACTTACCAATGCTACAAAATTTTGTTTCATATCTATCATATGTCAAAACAACAGGTTTTAAATTAACCTCAAATTGAACATATCTGTGATCCGAACAGGTCACCTTTTCTAAAACAGTCCAGTCTCTAACATAGTCCATCAGTTCAAAAGAAGCGAGAGTCATATCAGGAAAGCAGGAATTTCCGGCACACCAAAAGGAAGGAGGCTGCAGAGGATCATTAATCACAATCAAGTCATTATTCAAACAATAGTTCTCAAGACGAAGTCCTCTATCATCGTTATATGAATAACCCCAGTTCCTGTGTTTACAGTTCAAGTCACCACAGATCAGTAGAAGTTTATTATCCAAGATAGTCCTAGGAATAATAGACAAATTGTCCTCCAAGTTCGTGGATGGAGAAATATACATAGAGCCAATAAAAACATTATCAGTATCTAAGACGAGGTTAATGAACACCATATTGTTCTCTTGATAAACCTGATTCACTACAAGTCCAGGGTTTAAGACCAGGATTCCGGCATTTTTAGAAACAGAATGGAAGTTTTTCCATGAAGATTTAAAATGCAGAAATTTTTCTTTGTACACATAAGCGTCCTGGTACAGCACTAAATCTGTATCACACTCATGTACATGCTGAGAGAGAGCCAATGAGGCGGCTTTACAAAAATTTAAATTTATCTGAAGAAATTTAATGGCAATATCACCGCTAGAGATTGCAGAGGCACCTATCACAGAGGCGCCATCCATATGTGTTGAACTGTTAGCATTATTAGAATGAAGATGATTATTAAATATACACAGAAAATTAGTTTTCCGAATGAATTAAACTGTTTGATAAATGGGGAACCTATTTCGAAAAATTCAAATTTAATTGAGTTCTCGCCATTTTTGGATTCCGAGGGAATAATGCGTATCGGAGGAAGGCTTCAGAAATCTTAATATTCCTTTAACGAAAAACACCCGATCCTGTTGCCTTCAAAGGGTAAATTAATTGATTTGTTAATTAAAAATGCGCATGAAATAGTTTTTCATTTTGGCATTAATGATACATTAGTTCAATTACGGGAGGAATTTTGGGTAATCAAGGGCAGACAGGCAGTAAAAAGCGTATTAAGAAGATGCAGAATTTGTGTAAAATTTAATGCTCGATCTGGAGCCCAGATAACAGCTCCGTTACCTGCAGATCGCATCAATGAACAAAAGCCCTTTGAAGTGATAGGACTTGATTTTGCAGGCCCCTTATACATCCGAAATAATGACACCAAATACTACATATTGTTGTGCACATGCGCGATAACTAGAGCAGTGCACCTAGAATTGGTAGAGAACCTATCTACCGAAACATTCTTATTAGCATTCAGAAGAATAGTAGCAAGGCGTGGTCTTTGTCATACAGTATATTCCGACAACGCACGAACATTTCATCGAGCTGATGTCGAGTTAAAGCACATCTGGAAAATAATAAGCCATCCCGACGTTAAAGATTACTATAGTAGTTATGAAATAAGGTGGAAATATATCATGGAAGTGTCCCCATGGTGGGGAGGCTTCTATGAACGACTAGTTCAATCAGTTAAAACTGCATTAAGAAAGGTAGTTGGCAAAACCACTTTAACACACACACAACTACATACCGTTATAACTGAAATAGAAGCTTCAATAAATTCGCGTTCAATAACGTATGTATATGCGGACTCTGGAGAACCTTCTCCAATTACGCCAGCACACTTTTTGGTAGGTCAACGTCTAACTTCCTTACTGATAGTTCACCTCAAATCCCATGTGCTTCCTGGAACTTATCAAAACTATGTTAAACGGTTCAACTTAAAAGAGCGTATATTGGACCAGTTCTGGTCACGATGGAAGAAGGAATACCTTCTTCAATTGAAAAATGCCATGACAAGTCGACACTCCAGTATTCGAGAGTATCCGCTAAACGATGTTGTTTTAATCCACGATTCTAAATTACCAAGGCATTTATGGAAATTAGGAGTAGTCACTCAAGTGTTTCCCGGTAGGGATGGAAAGGTACGACCTTGTGAGTTAAAAACAGCTACCGGAACAATGAGACGTCCTTTCCAATTATTGTATCCAGTTGAAATCTGTGGAAAAGACTAAAACAAACTTTAAAAACTTTTATTTACAAACTATGACATTTGTGTGGACTTTAAATTCTCTTTGATATAGTTACAATTAGAAAATGAACATATAATTAATGTTCATCCGGGGGCCAATGTGTTAATTATTGGTCAAATCTAAAACCTGTAGATGGCGCTGCACGCCGATATTAATTTTTTTTTTGTTTCTTCTTTTCTCTTCAGTGTTCTTCGTGTTCGTCTTTGTAGTAGTAAATAAATGTATGTCACCGTAATTGAAATCCTTTTATTTCGGAATTATGTGTTCAATCGTCACCAATGAATAAGAATGAAGTAACAGTGGCCGGCAGTCCCCACGACTCTGGACCGATAAGGTAAGCCATTTACCTTATTTCAATTTAAAATTCTGAAAATGACTATTTATGCAAAGTTACATTTAAATAACGTCGCCAAAGTAGCGACATGGTTTGAAATGATATTTTTTATAACGTCGTTAATAGTTTAACGACCCCCCCCCCCCTTCTCCGTACACACACACTCTTTAAATTTATTTGTAAGCTTTCTTAAATTATTTTAACATTTTAAATATTTTTTTCTTTTCATGAAACTTGATAATGACAGCTGTAATGTATGCCAGCTAGAGATGCAAAAAACCCGGGAATTTTGAAGCAAGGGAAAAAAACTGGGAACTTTGAGAAATTTACGGGAAAGAACTAATTCGAGAAATCTTAAGCAAACAATATATTGTTTATAAAAATATAAATCACATTTTAAAGGCTTTTAGATTTTGATAAGCTTATAAGGGGGTATTACTGTCATTTTATATTTAATATATGATAATTAAAGCTAAATCATCATCCTTCATACAAAAAGAAGCCAAAATTTACATATTTGAAAAAAATTTCTCTTATAAAAGTGTTATTCTACGGATATGTTACAGTTCTTTCATATGTTCAGAAACAAAGCTTTTTTTTAAAGAAGAAAATATATTTTTTACTAAAAAATTATTTTTATTAGAAATTAAATTTATTAAAATCCGTACACTTTTAGCATTGTATTAAAAATAACTAGATTTATTTATTTATTTTGCTTATTAAAAATGCAAAAATGTCCACAGATATCATGGTAACTAAATTAAAATTAATTTCTTGAAAAAGAAGAGTATATTTTTCTGAATATTTTGAAATTCGGAATTGTAAATATTTGAAAATAGCCCAAAACTTTTTTATACTAAATTCAATATGAAGGTATTTGAATAAATAAACATACGTTAAAAATTGTTTAGACATTTTTATGCGATAGTATCGAAATGAGTAATAAAGAATGATGTATTTTAAGGGGACTTATCGCGTCCGGGAAGAAGATTGTGGATTCCCATGTTAGCCTATGGGAGAAAATATGCTAACTTATATTTCACTCAATTTTCAAAATTTCAGCGAAATTTTTTATTCATGTTCTAGATACTCAAATTATCTGTTCAGCCCTAGTCGTAAAATATTTTTAAAATAATTTTAAGTATTTTAAAATAAGTGTTAAAGTTTCGAAAATCAGCAAAAAATATAAAACTTATTCTTTACTTGCTTCTAATTTCCCTTTGAAAAAAGATATAAAGATTTGAAGACTAGGGAAGTAAAGCTTGTCTTTTTTTCTTTTATCTAATATAGGGCAGTTTCATATGACGTCAAAGTGACGTAGATGGAGGACAATCAACTCCACGTGAAAATAAATAGAAGCCATTTTTAGCACAGTAAGCAAATTGCAGTTGAAAACAGCTCATAGCACCATGGCAACGGCGCATGGCAACCAACGCCGGAGGACAAGCTGTCCACGTTGCATGCTGTTATCAGTTGTTGGCAACTGCCCTATAAACATTTCAAAAATCAAATTTATTTAAAATTTGTTACTGATTAGTTTTAAAATCACGTCCTTAAAAAAATACTACTGACCTGTCAAGTTGTCAACCTAACTTAATTGATTACATGGGTTGGGGAGATAGGAAACTCAACTACAGGGGTCAAGGGTTGCCATACGATGGAGGAGCCAAGGAAATTCTTCTAAGAACTGTGTTGACTAAAGTATTTGAATAGAATATAAAAAGCTAAGTGAAAATGGATGTTACAATTTTTATATTTTGTGTCATAGGTTTTTTTTTCTTTAATAAAAAGAAGGTATTAAGATGTGCTCATTAGTAACCATGGGAGGGGGGTGGATAGTAAATTCGCTTGAAGACATTGATCTCAGAGTTTCGTGGAATTAAATGATCTATCTTATGAGGTGTAATAAGTGGGTCCCCGAGGACACGGGGGCCCCGCCTGGCTCAAACTGAATTTTTTTCAAGTAGTAATCATATTTTTTCTTCACAGAATCGTGTTAAGCGGGAAAAAAATATTTAAAACCACGTATTTCATTTTTATTTTGTAGAGTAGGGGCCCCAGGGCCCCGATTCTTATGTTGTAATAAAGAATCTGGGCATCTCAAAATATCTCAATAAAAAAACAATTCCGCTGGACACTTTGATTTCAAAAGTTTCGTGCATTCAAATGATTTATCATATGAAGTATTAAAAATAGGTCACAATGGCCCCACGTCGTACAAGCTCAATTTTTTCAAAGGGAAACCTTATTTTTTCTTCAGAGAGCGTGTTAAGTGGAGAAAATTCGTATTAAATCATGCATTTATTTATTATTTATTTATTTATATTTATTTATTTATTATTATTATTATTATTATTTGGCGACTAGGGGTCCTCGAATCTTATGTTGTAATAAAAAATCTGAAAAGCCCAAACTATCTCAATAAAAAAGAAATTTCGCTGAGGACAACGATTAACATTACCGTAGTACATTTAAATTATCTGTCATATGAGGTAGCATAGATGGCACTTCGGGGCCCCAGAGGACCCATGTGATGCAAGCTCAATTTTTTTAAAAATGGAAACCATACTTTTTCTTAACATAATCATGTTAAGCAGAAAAAATCTGTTTTAAATCAAGTTTTTTTTTTTTAAAGTATAGGAGCCCGGGGCCTCGATACTTATGATTTAATAAAAAAAATTCGGAAATCCCAAAATATCTCAATGAAAAAGTAGTTCTGCTAAAAACCAATGATTACAAAAGTGTCGTGCATCCAAAATCTATCAGATGAGGCACCATATATAGGTGGGCCGCCAGGGGCTCCACGTGGCAAAAACTCAAATTTTCAAATGGAAACCATACTTTTTCTTTACAATACTAGGGGGCTCTGCCCCCTGCTCGCTCCGCTCACCAACCCCCGAAGGAGGATTCGCCTCCTCCCCGACTCACTTTACTTATTAACACATGCAGAACTCTACCCGCCTATTCGCTGTTTTTTTTTTTTTTTTTTTTTTTTTTTTCACTGAAAAGGATTATTAATAGTGCCTATTACAAGACAAAAGCAGAAAATTATTATGGAAATCCTCATATTCAATGTCAAATTGAAATATAATATATATATATACGTATTAATAGAAAGAAAATCATAATATCTAGACCATTTTGCATTACAGCTTTAGTATATGACCCATTTTATTTCTTTTTTACAACCTTAAATTTAGACCACGGTACCCTAGTCGGTAGATCGCCGAGCTCGTAATTGAAAGATTGTGGGTTCGGTTCTCGAGCCGACCAAAGACCGTCGTGTACACTAATGGTGGCTGGTGCACGTAAAAGATGTCGTGGCCACAATATTCTCCGAGTTCCCATCAAAATTATACCTCTGGGAGCCACCAAATCTGGGGGCTATCCCCTTCGTGTAGAACCAAAACTGTGGTGGCATGTCTCAGGAACATCCGTAGGGGTGCGTCCCAGACCGTCGCCATATTATCCATAGCCCAATAATGGTGCGACGCCAATCACAACCTACCTAATTATCTACCTACCTACATCCATGGATCATATTTTAATTTTCCCGTGTAAGAAGATTAATTTTCTAAAAGTAGAGAAAAATAGTTGATATTTATTTTCTTTGTTTTTTACATCCATGGTTTCGGGCCGCGGAACCCTAGTCGATAAAGCGCTGAGCACGTAATTGAGAGATTGCCGATTCGATACTTGAGCCGGCCAAAGACCGTCGTGTACACTAATGGTGGCTGGTGCGCATAAAATCTGTCGTGGTCGCAAAGTCCTCCATGTTCCTATCCCCGCTATACCTCTGGGGATCACCAAAGCGGAGGGAGATCCCCTCGATGGAGGTTCAAAATTGTGATGACATGTCTCCGGAACATCTCTAGGGGTGCGTCCCAGACCGTCGCCAATTACCCATAGCGCAGTATTGGTGCGATGTTAAATCCAACCACCCTACCTATCTATGTACAACCATGGATCATATTTTAATTTCCTCGTGTAAAAGGACTTCATGATAGAAGAACAACGAAACTTTTTTCAAAATGGCAAACAGAGTACCTTCATAAACTTGTCGCTTTTAGTTAATAACTTCTATAATTAAAATGATAGAAATTTCTAAGTGGTTGAAATGTCTTCCTTGGAGCACTCGGAACGCATTGATACCTCTCATGACGCGAAGGACCCTGCCCTCCGTTAGAACATGCTGTCGCAGACAAAAAAATTTGACGCCAGTGACAGTAATTTTTTTTTAATATATAGAGAAACCATAACTTTTCTAAAAACCATAATGTTTCTTAATGCGATACTGTGAAGAAAAAGCTAATTTCACATAGGGCTTTTGGGGGCCCACATATGTTAATTCATCTAATAGATCAGTTAAATGCACAACACTTTTGTAATCATTGTGTTCAGCGAAATTGCTTTTTTTGTAAGATGTTTTCGGATTTCGATTATTATTTTTTTCCCGTACAGTATAAGATGCGGGGCTCCGGGGCCCCCTAACCTGAAATTTTTTTTAAAAAGGCTATAGATGAATTAAAAGATCTCTTTCCGCGTAACACAATTCTGTGAAGAAAAAATATGATTTCTGTTTAGAAATTTATTCATCAACCTTCAAAGTTCATTTCAGATAATTTGGAGTGGAAGGCTTTTATACCAACTATGTGAAATATACCATAGCCGGGAATCGAACCCGGCCTTCCGCTTTACATGCGTATGCTCAAACCTTTGAGCTACCCTGGCTGATTACCAGCTAGGCATTTCTCACATAACATTCGTTGGCAAAGTCACCGAGCCTGCAAACACAGCTATATCAATTGACATTATTAATCGTGACACAACTTCAGTAGACCACGAAATTTTTTTATTTAGAAATTTATTCATCAACCTTGAAACTTCATTTCAGATAATCTGGAGTGGAAGGCTGATTTTTTATACCAGCTATGTGAAACATACGAGAGCCGGGAATCGAATCCGAGCCTTCCACTTTACGTGCGGATGCTCAAACTATTGAGCTACCCTGGCTGATTATCAGCTAGGCATTTCTCACATAACATTCGTTGGCAAAGTCACTAAGTTGCCAACGATTGGTTGTCTAACGTCTAGCAAGACTTTTTTTTTTTTTTTTTTTTTTTTTTTTTCACGTCCTAAGACTTTAATACCTGTTCTAAAAAATATCGTGTCTTTATTGGAAGAAATAATAATAAACATCTATTTCCTAACATATTAATTAAAGCTAATATCGCTTGTAGTCGGAAATCGATCTTTATTTATTTATTTATTGTTTAAATAAGCATTTAAATAAGAAATATAGACATTCAAAACTTCCCTGTAAAAATGTGCTTTATGATTACTGTATCCTTATTAAAATAAAAATTAAAATTAAAAAATCGCTATCAGCATCTATTTTTACATGACAATGAATATCTCTATGAACTACTCAAAACATAAGCGTCTCAATCAATCCGATCAATCTTCTTCTAGGCATTTCAATAATAAGAAACACTGTCTACATGAAAACAATATATGAATATTTAAATATTTAAATAAATAAATAAATAAAACTAGTCGGCATAGGTGAACTTTGCTCAGTTCCCCATCGTATATATGTTCTCATAAATTTCTAGTACAGGATATTCCCTTAACATGATTATGTTGAGAGAAATAAATTTGACCAAACGCTTGGCACAGTTACAGAATGAAATCCCGCCTAGTAGACTATCCACCGTTCACTTCAATTTATCTTATTATAATCTATTAATTTATTTTATTCGAAATTTCGTAGTTTATTTTCATGCTACTATTTCCAATGCAACAATACTCAAAATGCTTATTTATATAGAAAATTTTCAATTTTGCTATGTGGATAAATCTTAAATTACGAATAACTTACGAAATTTTCCTATTAAAATATTTGTAGTCAATCATGTTCAAACAACTATCATAAATGTTATTCTGAAGTTGTCAGATATATTTATGATCCTCAAAATGGACGTTTATGCTCAACTTTGCCCTATTCTGCCATTTTAAATAAATCGTAAATTCCAAATAACTTACGAATTTTTTAAATTGGAAAATTCATAGTCTATGATATTCATGCCAGGATTCTAAATAATATTTCAAAAGTGGTTTAATATCTTTACGATGAAAATATCCCTCAAGATTGACGTTTATGTGAAATTTTGCCCTATGAAAATTGAGACTGATTTGTTGTTTATTACACTTGCTCTTCTTCTAATAATAATAATAAAGAGATAGAGAGAAAGAAAGAGAGAGAGAGAGAGAGAGAGAGAGAGAGAGAGAGAGAGAGAGAGAGAGAGAGAGAGGTCTTACGTATGTAATAATAATAGTAATAATATTTAAAAAGAAATTTGTAGGACTTAAATAAGTGCACAATTATATATTGTCAATAAATTTCGAATACAACTATGGACTATGTATAACTTATTCAAAGTTTTCTGTCCCCCCACCTTCTTCAAACACATTACTGCTTTATTTTGTTTTGCGTTATTTCAAATGTAAATGCGATAACTTATTTCAACAAACAGCGATAACACGCCAAATTGATAAACTAACTGGTCAAATAGGGACCGCATTCTTTGATCTGTTGTGTCCGATCGTCCCACCCGCTAAAAAGTCATAAATTAACCACCCCAGCTGATGTTTCTCGACTTGCCTAACAGGGGTCGATGATTGTACGTAGGAGTTCTTTTTTTTCCGATAAGTCCCCTTAATATGAACAATAAAGGATGCTTTTGTAATCATAACATGTCACTTCTTTAGACGACTAGTTGGCAGACAATTGTTATAAGTATTCTTTTAATACCACCTCTTTTTAAATAAAACGATTTCAATATTTCGGAAGTTTAAAATTCCTTTTATTTTATAAAATCATTTCAGATAAAATATCATGCATTAGCTATTTTATTCTACCCTCATTCACAACAAATATTTTTAATCAGTACCACAAATTATAGCATTAGAATTCTCATTAATATAAAGTTTTAAAGAAATAAAACAATGAAGTATTAATTTACTAGCTTTATAATTATTATTTATAAAAAAAATTCCTATATGAGCGTTAATTATTAAATTATTCATTACTTCAAAATTCCCAGTTTTTGGAAATTTTGAAAAGTCCCAATTTTGCTTTAAATTCCCAAGAAAAACACCCCAGCCATTTTTTTTTTTTTTTTTTTCCCGGGAAAAACTGGGCATTTTGAAAGCCTTTCAACTCTAATGTCAGCAAACCAGCTGCAATGTATGCTGCAATTTGATTTTTGATTGACTATTACTCTACTACAAGTCGTGATGTTCTTGGCGAGAATAGAGCAGGCTAGAGCCCCTATAAAGAGCCCTCATATATAGGTGCCTTAGAACAAGCGCATGTTTATGAGAATAGAGTCGAGAGAATAGCGACGCTATTCTGATCTTCTGCGCAACTTTCGCACGTGTATGTAAAGCATCTGCCTCTCTCCAAGTAAAAATAGTAGCCCGTAATTACAAGCCAGTAAATTTTATATGGAAATTAATAAAAAAAAATAAATTAGAGGCATAGAAGTAGCACTTGCTCAAATTTGAATTTCTTTAAGTTTGAATTATCGTCTGCATAAATAACATAAAATATTTTTAATTGTACCTAGTATAAATTTTTGCTCTTTAAATAAATAATAATTAAAAAAAAAAAAAAAAATAGAGCGAAATATGCGGTTTTTGAATAAAAAGTCCACAGCAGTATTAAAAGATCGCTACCAATTTAATTCTTAAAATATATATTTTAAATAATTAAATGACCTTCCTTAACTAGATTTTTTTTTCTATAATTATTCAAAGATTTTTTTTTTTTTTAAGTATTTTGAAATAATTTTCAGATAAAAAAAAAATCAAAGAACAGTAAAAAACTATCTCGACTAACTTAATTATTAAAAATTCATATTTGTTATAAATTAATTAATTTTTGATTGGAGTTTTTAATTCCATAAATTTTTAATTAGGTTTTATTTTTCTATAATAATTCAAGGATTTTTTTTTTTTTTTTCATGTAAACATCTTTTGAAATATATTTTTCGATTAATAGCCTAAACAATAGTATTGGGAAAGCTCGGCTAATTAATTATTACAATTCCATATATTTAACGTAAAATTGTATCAATTAGATTATTTAAATTAAATAATTTTAATTAGTTCTCTTTCTATAATCATTGATAGAAAATATCTGTTTATATTTAAAAGTATTTTGAATTTTTTTTTTTTTTTCAGTTAAAAGCCTAAGCAGTAATATTGAGTAATTTGATCTAAATTAATTATTTAAAAAATATTTCATTAATTAAATTATTTTTTGGTTATATTATTAAATGATTTTTAATAAGTTTTTTATATAATCATTTATTTTAAAAAGTATATTAAAAATTATTTCATCGTGGTGGTTTAGGTGTTAAAGCTGATTGACAACACGAGGGTCGCTGATCGGGGCCTGAGATCGAACCTGGAACTTCCTGTCTGCTAGCTTGGGTTGGGTTGGGCTGTGGGAATTAAGACCGATTGACTGCACTAAGGTCCTAGGCCTCAGGCGGAGTGCCCTCCGTGGGGGTCTTTTTAAGGGAGCCTAGCCCGTATTTACGCAAATTTTGGAGAAAACTACTAACGGTTAGGCCGACGAGTGCGACCTGGGCTCGAACTCTGAGCCTGATATCTACCAGCTTTGAGCACTCTACTAGCTTGGAAAGCAGAACTGATCGGCCACTGAAATAGGCTTTTTAATCAAAGTTCAAACAATATTATTAAGCAATTTCGAATACCTAAATTATTATAAATTATATTTTAATAAATTAGTTAGTTTTTTTAATTAAAACTAGGGTGCTCTGCCCCCTGCTCGCTCCGATCACTAACCCCCGAGGGAGGCCTCACCTCCTCCCAACTCCCTTTACTTATCAACACATGCAGAGCTCTGCCTGCCTATTCGCTGCTTTCTTTCACTGAAAAGGAATCTTAATAGAGCATATTACAAAACAAAAGCAGAAAATTATTATAGAAATCCTCATACCCAATGTCAAATTGAAATGTATAATATATATATATATATATATATATATATATATATATATATATATATTAATAGAAAGAAATTCATAATATCTAGATCATTGTGCATTACAGCTTTAGTATATGACCTTTTTATTTCTTTTTTACAACTTTAGATCGGACTGCGGTACTCCAGTCAGTAGAGCGCCGAGCTCGTAATTGGAAGATTGCGGGTTCGGTTCTCGAGCCGGCCAAAGACTATCGTGTACACTAATGGTGGTTGGTGCACGTAAAATGTGTCGTGGCCGCAATATCCTCCATGTTCCCATCAAAATTATACCTCTGGAAGCCACCGAAGCGGGGGAGCTATCCCCTTCGTGTGGGACCAAAACTGTGGTGGTATGTTTTCGGAACAACCTTAGGGCTGCGTCCCAGACCGTTTCCAATCATTCATAGTGCAGTAATGGTGCGACATCAAACACAACCTACCTAATTATTTACCTACCTACAACCATGGATCATATTTTAATTTTCCCGTGTAAGAAATTTAATTTTCTAAAAGGAGAGAAAAAAATGTTGATATTTATTTTCTTTCTTTTTTACATGCATGGTTTCGGGCCGCGGTACACTAGTCGATAAAGCGTCGAGCGCGTAATTGGAAGATTGCCGATTCGATACTTGAGCCGGCCAAAGACCGTCGTGTACACTAATGATGGCTGGTGCACGTAAAATCTGTCGTAAGTCCTCCATGTTCCCATCCACACTATACCTCTGGGGATCACCAAAGCGGGGGATTCCCTCCGTGAAGGATCAAAATTGTGATACCATATCTCAGGAATATCTCTAGGGGTGCGTCCGAGACCGTCGCCAATTACCCATAGCGCAGTACTGGTGCGACGTTAAATCTAACCCATCTACTTATCTACGTACAACCATGGATCATATTTTAATTTTTCCGTGTAAAATAGGGTGACCAGATTTTTTTTATGCAAAATGAATACAATTTATGGAATGTCGTCATTTCCATGAGAAAAATGAGGACAATTTTCTTTAAAAATGAAGACATTTCTGAGGACATATAATTTCATAAAATGTAATGTAAAATTAGCTTAAATTAACGTCACATGGACCCATTAAATGTCACTATGATACAAGGCCGTATCCAGAAAAAAATTTCGGAGGGGGCCCAACTTTCACTCAAATATTTGAGTTGGTCGTGCACCCGCACATGTGCACTAAAGTTTGTCCCCCCCTCCCCCCCAAATCACCTTAACTTTAAAACAAATATGAGTTATTAATTCGTATCTAGGCATAGTAAAATGGTTATGTGCTATAAATAAGATCGGTTACAACGCCGCATGGCGGCAAACAATGGAATTAATATTCCTAAATTCTGAAATGGCAAGAAAAGATTTAATAATAATAATAATAAGTCTAAAAAGTGCCTTGCGCCTAAAACTGATGGAATTAGTCCTTTAAAATGCACAAGTCTCTGCTAGAGAGTTCTTTAATTCGTGATGTTATAAACCGCTGACAAACGGAGAAAATCCCCAAAATTTAGACTCACGGTATTCCGATTAATAAGGAGTCGAGCTCGTAATTGAAGGATTGAGCGATCGATGCTGGAGCCATCCAAAGACTGTCATATAGATTGTATCTGGTGCACGTAAAATCCGTTGTGTCCTCTATGTTTTGTAAATGTAATAGCTCAGGTATACTGAAGTTGGGGAAACATTTCCTCCGTGGAGGTTTTAAATTGTGATGATACGATTACCGTAGAAATGAATTCTAGACCGTTGATATGATGTCTGTCTAGCTTTAGTGCAATGTTAAGTTCTTTCAAATTCAACATACCAAAAACTGGCTGACGTCCTAATTCAATGGTATGGCGCATGAGTTATATTCGAAACAACTATGTTTCAAATACTTTCCATTTTTTTTTTTTTTTTTTTTGAGATATAGCTTCTCTTTTTATAGAGCCAAGATATATCTTTCCCATAAAAAGGGAAATCTAGTGCAGCTACGCTACCTGCTGGGCGATATACCCAAAAATCTAATCAACAAAAAATGTATATTTAAGTTTCCAAAAATAGTCTAATAGGGTTCAATGCATCTAAAAACATGTAAATACATTGAAAACTGGAAGTCTAAAAGTTTCCGAATCCGATACTTTTTTCTCTTGTTATGTGCGTAGAAGAAAATAATACATATATGTGGTTTTCTAATTAGATAATAATGCTTGCTTTGGATCATATTACCGGAAATATGAGGACCTGTGTACTGGCGTCCACTAAACCTAGACATATTACATGTCTAGGTTTAGTGAACAAATTGAGGTCTTCTCATATGGCTTACTGTTTAGCGTGGGTGGTAGACGTGTCTTCTACAGACCCTGGGGCCATGCTTATACGCATTGTAGTTGCTGAAAATCTTCTGGCATGGCGTACGTATCGAACTATCTAGCGTTTCTATATGTAACCAGGGTGTGTATCAACCAGGTGTCTCATGTGACACAGCGTATCTTACACTGTGGATGCACGTCATTAGTGATTATCGTTTATAAATTGAACAGTGAAGCGATGGCCCATTCTACATCAGACTCAGATATGTCTGCTTTGTGATGATCGTAACAAAGATGTTTACATAACGTGTTGTTTTTTTAAGACCTGTCAGGGCAGTAGATAGCAGAGCCACTTATTCTACTTGCATCGCAGCTCACACCAACTTTCGTTTTAGGACGGTGTTAGATCTCTTCAGAGGTTTGTCGAACTCAGGAGCCTTAGCTCCAATATTAAGTATATAAATATATATATTTTTTAAGTTTTCCCTCTTCCCTTTCACATGGCCTATGGTGCGAACTGTGGTTCATACCAATGTAAGTACAATACGAATACCTTACTTCTTCTTTCGAGCACAGGGAGCTACAAATACTTTTCTGACTTTGTGTTGACCAATAATTGTTGTAATGCTTCGGGCTATACAATCGCATGCGATTGGTTTTTCTCCCTGAGAGATTCGTTGTGGTAATCCTTCTGATTCCTTATGCGAATGTTATTTAGTTATAGGTGCATGGCGACGGATGACGGTAGTAGTGTAATAATACCACAATTTTAATAAAAAATTCACTTTAAAACACGTATAAAATATATTTAATTAAAATCATTAAAAAACACATCGTGTCAAGGCCTTTCGCCCTGAACATCAGGGCATATCAGGACAGAGCCTGTTGCAACATCAGTGCCTTCCCCCCATTCTTTTCCCTCTGTTTTTCCGACACCTGTCGCGACAGCGGGAATGTTTTTATTTATTTTTTTTTTTTTCTCTTTTTGGTTTTATTAGAATAAGATGCACTTTCGATTCGAAAGTGGAGTGTTAAAAAAGATGTAGACGAAAGGAAAGGCACTTTTACGGTGTCTTAAAATTTATTATGATTCTGTTTTATTAAAGAAGAAGAAAACTGAATATTTTGAATTTACAGAAAGTTATTCATTATGTGAAGTAGAAATAATTTGAAAATTGTTTTATTAATCGTCAAATTTTGTACATATATTTCATTGTACATAGACCTCCATCATCATCATTTAATTAAATATGTTAAAAGAAAAAGTTCCAGAAATATTATGTTGTGTCATCGATATTATCTTCTAACTCCGTAAGTTTCAAGTCGGCCGTGAAAAGAAGAAAGGGTGAGTAACCTTTTCGATAATTAGTTGATAAATAATAAATATGATTATACTTTTAAAAGATATTTATCGCTAGTTATAATCTAATTTAAAAAGAACCCATGAATATGATTGATTATATTAAATTAGTGGCGCCCCAGAACAGGGACGGCCGACTTGATTACTTTCTCCAACATCGAAATAAATAAATATAAATGTTATTTTAATTGAATATTTGAAAATTTGTTCTTTTGATGATATATAAATAAAGAGAAAAAGTTTTGGTTTCAACGAAAAAGTTTCGTTTTCACTTACATTTGAAATAAATAATAAATGATATTTATATTATTAGTTTTGTTCTTGAAATTTGTTCCTTTGATAAAAATGAAACGAAAGAATATTTTAGTCTGGGTTTGTGCAATACTTTGTGTTTTGAATTATTGCATTATATATTAATATGATGAATGCATAACTTTGAAATGTTTTCGTTTAATTAACTACTTTGACAAGAAATTTTATGTGATAATTGATCAAATAATAATATTTTAAAGATTTGTTATTTATAATTGGCATAATGAGTGTAATTCAAAAACAAAAAAGAAGTGTTCTTAGAGCGCAAACCACGAAGTTAATAAATAAAATCGAAGGCAGGTTATTGGAAATTGATGTTGGAGAAGAAGAGTTAGAACAATATTTAGAAGAGTTAAATTTAAAAGATAGGGAACTGAATTCATTAGATGACGAGATACAGAAAAATATCAAAGTAGAAGAGGTTGAAGAGGAAGTTCTAAAATGCGATGAATATAATTCAAATATTTTGATTTGGAAAACTAAAGTAAAAAGTAAAATGATTAAAATAAAAAATAGTAGTAATTCTAACATTTTATCGACTAGCCCCGTAATAGAAGGTAATAGAACACCAAAATTAGATCAAGGTTATATTAATCTTCCTCGATTAAACATTGATAGATTTAACGGTGAACCAACCGATTTCCAAAGATTTATGGATCAGTTTGAAGCAGCAATCGATAAGAATTCAGTTTTATCAAATATTGATAAATTTAGCTATTTGAGAACATACTTAAGTGGTACAGCTGCTGATGCAATAAAAGGTTTCACGCTAACAAACAATAATTATTACGCGGCTCTGGAAACATTAAAAGATCGATTTGGTAAAAAAACATTATTAATTAATTCACATTTAAATAAATTACTAAATCTTTGTCCTGTAAAAAAATCCAACGATATATTTGAATTAAGAAAATTACTGGACACATGTCAGACAGAAATAAGAAATCTAGAATCCCTAGGGATAAAAGAAGAAAATTACAGCACGTTATTTTGCCCAATTTTCATAAAACTTTTACCAGCAGACATAGTTTTAGAAATAACGAAAAAATACGGCGATGATGATCAGTGGAAAGTTTCAGAAATGATTGAAATTTTAAAAACAGAAGTTGTTAGTCGCGAAAAAGCTACTGCACTAATTTCAAATGCCCAACACTCAGAACATATTTCCACCACATCAAATAAGAAAGAAAGTTATGAATCACCAAAAATAAACAAAATTCGTCCATCAACTGCAGCTGGCCTTTACAATAATAATTCAGGCAATAAACGACATTTCTGTAATTTTTGTAATAGCGAAAAACATTTATTACAGGACTGCAAAGAATTCAAAACTAAAGAATTCAGTGAAAAAAGAGATTTTTTGATGAAACGTGGTCACTGTTTTGTTTGTTTCTCTAAAGGTCATTTGGCAAAAAATTGCCGCTGCTTTGTAAAATGCCGTATTTGTTCTCGCCGTCATTTCGATATAATGTGTCCAGAAAATAATTCCGAAAAACAAGTTACAAATGAAAATACCACTTTGTCCAACAAAACTTGTAATCAAGAAGTGTTACTCCAAACTTTAACGCTAAGGTTAATCAATAAAGATAAAGACTATATTATCCGAGCATTAATTGACTCAGGATCTCAGAAGTCTTATTTAAAGAAAGAAATAATAAAGAAAATTGGTTATACACCTACAGGGCAAGAAAAATTAAACCATAGTTTGTTTGGTGGGTTACAACAAACACATGATCATTTACGATATAGAATAAATTTAAGTGATTTAAATAAAAACTATTTGTGTAATTTTGAAGTTCTTGATCAAGAAAAAATTTGCGCAGAAGTACCTAAATTACGAAATGGGCCATGGATTAACGAAGCAAGAAGGCGGGGAATTCAATTTTCAGATTATGACAACTCTACAAAATTTAGAAGAAATAAAAATAGAGAAATTGATTTGTTAATTGGTGCAGATGTATGTGGGAAACTTTTTACAGGGAAAAGTAAATTACTCTCGAAGGGTTTAGTGGCCTTTGAAACAAAATTAGGTTGGACATTGATGGGTAAAACTGAAGAATTTAGTTCCAACGATAGTACAAATGTTGTTTTATCTCTTCATGTGGCCAATGCACAGATTTCAGATCTTTGGTCCCTGGATACTTTAGGAATTTTGGATTCAGGAAATAAGAACACGAGAGAAGAATTAGACATAGCTGCTGAAGAATATTTTAACCAAAATATTAAAACTGTTGAAGACGGCAGATATGAAGTAAGCCTTCCATGGATTGAAGGCCATCCTCCACTACCTAGCTGTAGACCAATTGCTGAGCGAAGATTGAAGAATTGCGTGGAATCACTGAAGAAATCTGGAAGATTAGAAGCTTACGAAGCAGTTTTTGACGAATGGCTTGCAGAAGAAATCATTGAAGAAGTTGAGCCATACCGTGATAATCTAAATGAACATTTTCTGCCCCACAGAGCAGTTATTAAAGAAAATTCCACAACTAAAATTCGTCCAGTTTTTGATGGGTCAGCGAGAGAAAAGGGCTCTCCTTCTATTAATGATTGTTTGGGAAAGGGTCCCAACTTAGTGGAACTAATTCCCTCTGTAATTAATAGATTTCGCTTCAAGAAAATTGGGGTAATTTCAGATATTCGTAAAGCGTTCTTACAAATTCAGCTCAGCGAAGTAGACCGACCTTATCTTAGATTCCTGTGGTGGGAGGAGGGTAATCCTTCAAATATTAAGATTTTTCAACATAGAAGAGTAGTATTCGGCCTTACTTGTAGTCCCTACTTGTTAGGAGCAACTCTAAAGTACCACTTGCAACAGGTTAACGATGAACTAAAGGAAACTGCCGATAAACTAGCAGAATCTTTTTATGTAGATAATAGTGTTACTAGTGTAGATAGTGCCGAAGAACTTGAAAAATTTATTTCGGAATCTAAATATATCCTTAGTACTGCAAAATTCGATCTAAGAGGGTGGGAGCATAATATTATCAATCCAACAGAAGAAAATTCTACTCCCTCCAAGAAAAGAAATGTTCCAGTTTTGGGATTATTATGGGATTTAAACAATGATTCACTAAGTATAGATTTGCGAGAAAATCAAGAAGAAATCAAGACAGTTACCAAAAGACAAATATTGTCAGTAGCCCATAAAGTATTCGACCCCATCGGATATAGTTGTCCTGTAACCTTAGCACCAAAAATTTTACTTCAAGAATGTTGGCAACTAAAAGTGAGTTGGGATTCTGAATTACCTGAATGTGTTGGGAAAAAATTTGAGAAATGGAAAAGGGGACTACATAAGTTGAATGACGTTGCTATTCCAAGACTCCTTGTACCTGATCCGGTGAATACGGAAATGAGCCTTCATGTATTCTGCGATGCAAGCAAAGCAGCCTATGCAACTTGCATTTTTTTAAGAGCAGAAAATTTTAATGCCATTACCTGCCAACTTGTACAAGCCAGATCTCGGGTAGCCCCATTGAAGTCAGTCACCATTCCCAGGCTAGAACTTCTTGCCTGTACCATAGGAGCAAGACTAGCGCAACATGTGAAAACAGATCTAAGACAGCCGAGTATTCCAACACATTTTTGGACAGATTCATCAAATGCTCTATTTTGGATCAAAAGAAATGAAAATTGGGCACCTTTTGTTTACAATAGAGTGCAAGAAATTAGATCCCTCAGCCATCCAGAGAAGTGGAAATACGTACCAGGGAGGCTCAATCCTGCCGATTTGCCATCAAGGGGCTGTACAGCTGAATTTCTCTTAAAATCCCGGTGGTGGGAAGGACCTTCTTGGTTAAGAAGATCTTCAGAATTTTGGCCTAACGAAGTTTTAGAACCTGATTTAAATGTAATAGAATCAGAGAGAAGAAAAACAATAGTTTCTGCAGCCAGTGTATCATCGGAAAACATAGACTTTTACGAGAAATGTTCCTCCTATAAAAAGATGTTAAAGGTCACAGCATGGATACTCAGATTTAAAGAAAATGTTAAAAGGCCTAAAGGAGCAAGAGTAATGACCAATTTAACAGTTGAAGAAATAGAAAAGGCTGAACTTACGATTATGAAGTTTGTTCAGAATCAAGATTTAAATTTTAAGAAAAACTTATCCTCTTTGCGTACATTTGTTGATGAAATGGGAGTCATCAGAGTTCAAACTAGAATATCAATGCGAAAAGATTCAGAAAATTTTAGATATCCAGTAGTTTTGCCAGCGGACCATAACGTAACCTGTAGAATTATTGAAAATGAACATACAGAAATGAATCATGCAGGAATACAAATTCTTATGTCAGCAATTCGAGAGAAATTCTGGATAATAAGATGCAGGAAAACCATTAGAAAGATTCTGCATAGATGTGTCCAGTGTCAGAGATTCTCTTCGAAAGCTGCTGAAGTGCTGAGTTCACCTCTGCCTGAAGATAGAGTGAGAGAAGCTGGTGTTTTTGAAATTACAGGAACAGATCTTTTTGGTCCACTATTCTTAAAAGATGGCAGCAAATGTTGGGTAGTTCTGTATACATGTGCAGTTTTTCGAGCTATTCACCTAGAATTGACGACTTCCTTAACAACAGAGAATTTCATACAGACCTTGAGAAGATTCATTTCACGTAGAGGACGACCACGTATCATCTACAGTGATAATGGAACCAACTTAGTTGCGACAAGAAAAGAATTAAATTCTGTGGATTGGGCACAGATTGAAGAATTTGCCACTATAAAAAGAATTAAATGGAAACTTAACCCACCGGCCTCTCCGTGGTGGGGTGGATTTTGGGAAAGATTGATTCACATTATCAAATCAATGTTGAAAAGAGTTTTAGGAAAAGCCCATTTGAACTATGAAGAATTATATACTACCATTTGCGACACAGAAAGTATGGTGAATTCACGACCACTTACATATGTATCTGAGGATACTGAAGATTTAACACCTCTCACACCTGAAATGTTTTTGAAAGATCTCCGTGAAACAGGAGTACCTGACTTGGATTTTATAGAAAGAAATAACCTGAGAAAAAGATTTGAATACCGACAAAAACTAAAAGACGATCTTCGCAAGAGATTTAGAACTGAATATTTGGGATCTCTTCGTGAATTTAACAACGTAAAGAAACCTCCTAACAACAATATTAAAATTGGAGATTTAGTTTTAGTGCAAAATGACAACTTGAAACGCATTCAGTGGCCATTGGCCAAAGTGGTGGAACTCTATCCTGGTAAAGATGGACAATTTCGTCTTGCCAAACTGAAAACCATGAATGGTGAAATTTTACGACCACTACAGAGGATTTGCCCTTTAGAACTTAGTGATACAATTGTAAACAAGAATCAAATTCAGGCCTCTAGATTTGGTAGAATTATCAACCCAGTGAAAAAACTTTAATATCTAAACTGACTATAAAACTTTAAGTCCAAAATGACTTGAACATTTTTCTGAACTATTTTTATATTATATTGTTTATTATTATTATTTTTTTATTATTTTACCAAGAATATTTTAGAATGTAAACAGTTTTCCTTTTTCTTTAATATTTTGTTGAGCATGTACAGAATCTTTCCATGCTCAAGGTGGGAGGATGTTGCAACATCAGTGCCTTCCCCCCATTCTTTTCCCTCTGTTTTTCCGACACCTGTCGCGACAGCGGGAATGTTTTTATTTATTTTTTTTTTCTCTTTTTGGTTTTATTAGAATAAGATGCACTTTCGATTCGAAAGTGGAGTGTTAAAAAAGATGTAGACGAAAGGAAAGGCACTTTTACGGTGTCTTAAAATTTATTATGATTCTGTTTTATTAAAGAAGAAGAAAACTGAATATTTTGAATTTACAGAAAGTTATTCATTATGTGAAGTAGAAATAATTTGAAAATTGTTTTATTAATCGTCAAATTTTGTACATATATTTCATTGTACATAGACCTCCATCATCATCATTTAATTAAATATGTTAAAAGAAAAAGTTCCAGAAATATTATGTTGTGTCATCGATATTATCTTCTAACTCCGTAAGTTTCAAGTCGGCCGTGAAAAGAAGAAAGGGTGAGTAACCTTTTCGATAATTAGTTGATAAATAATAAATATGATTATACTTTTAAAAGATATTTATCGCTAGTTATAATCTAATTTAAAAAGAACCCATGAATATGATTGATTATATTAAAGAGCCATTTTAACTAAAAGTACAGTAACATTTGATTTATATATACTTAAGAACCATATTACGGTTACAGTTATTATACATGAAATAGATGAAACAGTTGAACATATATCAATCACAAATGAAACAGTCCGAAGGCGTAGAGTCGAGCTTTACTTGGTTTACTTTGGAGGCACATAGAAGCTCGACTCTACGCCTTCGGACTGTTTCATTTGTGATTGATATATGTTCAACTGTTTCATCTATTTCATGTATAATAACTGTAACTGTAATATGGTTCTTATGTATATATAAATCAAATGTTACTGTACTTTTAGTTAAAATGGCTCTGTCCTGATGATGCCCTAATTTTCAGGGCGAAAGGCCTTGAAACGATGTGTTTTTTAATGATTTTAATTAAATATATTTTATACGTGTTTTAAAGTGAATTTTTTATTAAAATTGTAGTTTTCTACAAATACACGTGTGGTTATCACGTCTCTATATGAGATGTAATTTTATATTTATAGTAGTGTAATAGTTTGAACGATGCTGATGACGCATGGCCACTGGCTTTTTCTGCAAGTGGGTTTAACACTTAGGTTTCCTTTTGGAAAATAAGGAAAACTGATACGGAATTTCTGTTACAGAACCTGTGGATCCAGGGGCGTAGCTTAAGGGGGGGCGGGGAGGGGGGGGAGTCTCCCCCCCCCAATCTTTTAAAAAATAGGGCGGCAAAATGAAGTTTCTGGGTTCACTGTTTTGCGACTTAAAGTTCATTTGAAAGTAGATCATAATTTTGTTAATTATCATTAGTTACCAAAATCACTTAAGAATTTTATGTATCACAAGCAGACCAACTGGTTCACCGACCATCAAAAAAAGTTTGCGTTAAAATGTCTGACTGTAGCAAACTCCCGTTAGGTGGTGCCTGCGGCGCCCTCTAAACTAATTAGACGCCTAAAACAGTCTGTTTTCCGACCGTGCAACCGACCATTGAAAATTCTCATCGTATTCATGTCGCTTAAAAAATCTGATCATAACAAATTCCTGTTTGGGGGCGCATATGGCATGATTTCCCGTTTTGTTCACTTACACTAGCCTGTTCGCTTACAGGACAAAAGACTGTTGAAAATTCTAATCGTATTCGGGGCCCTTTAAGAATAAGTTAGTAGCAAACTCCAGCTGAGCTGCGCCCTTCCCTGTTCAGGCATCTGCAAGGGCATTATGAGAATTCTGGGGGGCGCTGTTTTGCGCCTTGAAGTTCATTTGAAAGTGGTTCATAATTTTGTTGATTATCATTAGTTACCAAAAACACTTAAGAATTTTATGCATCAGAAGCTGCCTTCGGCGACCAACTGGTTCACAGGCCAGCAAAAAAAGTTTGCATTAAAATGTCTGACTGTAGCAAACCCCTGTTAGGTAGCGCCCTTGTAACTGATTAGACGCCTAAAACAGCCTTTTAAAACGTGTATAACAGCCTGTTTTCCTACTGTGCAAACAAACCTTGAAAATTCTCTTCGTATTCACAACCCTTAAAGAAATGTGATCATTACAAATTCCTGTTTGGGGGCGCCTATGGCATGATTTCCGATTTCAAACACTTATAATAGTCTGTTCGCTTACCGTGCAAAAGACTGTTGAAAATTTTGATCGTATTTAGGACCCTTCAAGAATAAGTTAGCAGCAAATTCCAGCTGAGCGGCGCCCTTCCCTGTTCAGGCACCTGCAACAGCATGTTCGCTTACCATGCAATGACCCTTGAAAATTCTGACCTTAGCAAATTCGCACTCTGTGGCGACTGCGGGGGGTTCCTGGCCCCGGTGCTGCCACTCAGGTAGCTGGGAGCTAGTTGCGGCGGCTGACCTCACCTCCGAGTCGGTGCCCCTGGATAGCCAGCATGACTGGTGAACTAAAGAGGCAGCGCGGCCGAGAAGCATGTCGGGTGGACAGGTGGTCACCCGCGTTGAACTGTGCTTTATGCCTTTTTGGCCTGGGGGGCCACAACCACTCGTCGCTCGTAAAGTAATAGGTTGTTGTTTGATGGGGATCAGACTCGATGGCACGAGGCATCTGAGTGCGTCCCTCGACCACTGCAGCCTTCTCTTCACCGCCAGGCCTTGTTCCTCTAATAGGCTCAAGTGGATTTTCCTGGCACCCGGCCTCGCACACCCGCCGGAGAGCTTTCTAGTTCAAGTGGGCGAGGGGAGTTCTTCCTTCCCCGCTGGCAGTTCTTTGCCCGTGCCACTGCCTGCGGTCCCGCTGGTTAAGAGATGGGAACCTTTATAGGTTTTTTCTGGCGGTGCCGTATTCTCAAAACCTTACGGTGAGTTGGCCCGCTAGTAATTCTCATCTCATCATCTGTGGCGACTGCGGTGCCATTCTACCATTTCAAATACTTAGAACTGACTCGTAAGTATGCACAATCGCTTTCTCACCTCCAAAAACTTAAAATTACGATTTTTCAAGACCTTAGCTCGAAAAAAAAAAGCAGTTTATTGTACGTTATGGCTATTGTGTAAAAAAAAAAAAAAAATTAGATGAGGTTTGATTTGGTTATAACGATTTCTCACTTACAATTTTTGATTCTAAGTGATCCTTTAAGCAAATTTTTTATTTTAGTTTCATCGCTTACGGGTTTTGAAATATATATAAGTCTATAGAATTCAACTAGTGTTTCTTGACATGAAATAGCGCGAGGAAGCTGATTTAACATCGCATTAATAGGCTCATATTGGGCAATTGGCGATGGTTTGGGATTAACATCCCAGTGTCCGAAGACAAACCATCACAATTTTTATCTTCTGCGGAAGGGATGGCTCCCCCGCTTCAGTATCCCCAGACCTATTATTTGCACGGAGCATGGAGGATATTGCAGCCACGACAGAGTTTACGTGCACCAGAGACTGACTTTCATGATGGTCTTCAATTGGCTCGATTATTGAATCCGCAATCTTTCTGTCAAGCTCGTAGACATGATGTGCTGGGTACGATCCCAGGTCGCGCTTGTCGGCCTAGTCGTTCAGAATTTTCTATGGTTTTCTCCGAAACTTGTGCAAATACGAGCTAGGACCCCTTAGAAAGACTTCCACAGAAGGCACTCCCCCTCAGGCCTAGGACCCTAGAGCAGTCAATCGGCCTTTTTCCCAAACACCGACACCAACACCTAAGTAAGATATAAATTTCTCTACAAAAAAGATTTAATTTTGGACAACAGGACTTTTTTTTTTAGTTTGTTCTTCCACATAAAGGCATGCGGAAATTGTGTCGCGTTCCTTAGCAATGGCTACTACATTTCTTAAAATATTTTTCACACGATATGGGAAAAAAGAAAAACATTTTTTAATTGGTTTAAATATATAAAATAACATTAATAAATTAATTACTGAATTTTTTTCCCCTTAAGAGTAAAGAATACCTAATTTCATAATAAGAAAACACCATAGAACTGAAGTTTAAAAGCAATAATTACAAAACATTGAATAAACACCATAAAATGCTTGCAATAATTGTTTCGGGTCGAAAGAACACACGATCCTTCGTCAGGCGAAAAAAGTAGGCACAAGTGCTGCAGTCAAAGAGGCAATGCACAAAACCGTTTTAAGTGAACAGAAAAAATACATACAGATGAATGTAAACATAAATACTGGTGTGAGGAGAATAGTGCTGACTCTAAAATAAAAGGGTGGCTGGGGGGAAATTCAATAAAAAAGGGCATTATTTGTATAATTTGCGGTGTTCTATGTTATGATTTTTGTACGTAACAAAAGTAAATTACTAATTTTCCTTGTATATATATATATATATATAGGCTGTATGCATTTGTTATTCCAGGAATGCTGCAGAACTATTGCTAAGAAAGTTTAAAAGTCAGAAGGAAAAAAAAAATCTGAAGGCCTATAAACATTTAAAATGTTAGAAAATGCTACTTGGTACCAAAATGTTTTTAAAAGGGCCACAGGGTGCTAAAAAATGTTTAAAAGGGCACCCTGCCAAATTAGCCAGAGTCAGCATTACAGAATTATGAAATAAAAGAAGAAAATAAATAAATAAATAAATGAGATTAAAAAATGTAACAAAATCTAAAAATTTAAAAAATATCAAAATTAACTGAAAATCGAATTATGTGAGTAATTTCATAGCATCGGACAAGAACGGAGTGGAACAAATATCATTATCAAGATTTTTCGAATTTTTAAATATGTAAAAAACTTCATGGATATTCAAATGGGAAGAGAAGACATGAGATGAAATTATGTTAGTTTTAGAAAAATCAAAACAATGACCATGAGCCCAGCAGTGGGAAGCAATAGAAGAGTTAGAGATCTCTTCATTACGAACATTTCGATGGTGCTCATTTATTCTATATTGAAAACACCTTTTAGTTTGATCAATATAAACTAAATTGCATGACGAGCATAGGACTAAATAAATGCCAGAAAGGTTTTCAGTAGGAATGGGATCTTTAAGAGAAGATAATTTAATTTGTTGACGGGTTTCTAAATGACTTTAAAGCCAAACAGTGAGAGAATTTTAGAAATTTTAACAGAAAGTGATAAATAAAAAGGTAAAACAACTGGAATGAGACTGTGATTGTTCAATTTGGTATCAGAACGATCAAGATTCTTGAATTTATATAAAGCTTTATTATTAAACGAGGTATTATAGCCTCGAGAAAGAGCAAGAGATTTTAAGTAATTAATTTCTCTCGAAAGACTATATGGATCAGAACAAATGTGTAAGGCATATGTTTTTCTTACTCATTTTCCAAAAATTGATAAATTTTTAATATTTCATTTTGCGTTAAAAAAAAAAAAAAAAGAAAGAAAGAAAGAAAGCGAAAAATGCACATATTGAAAATTCAGATTTTTGAACTTAGAATTACTTTAAAAATAAAAATAAATAAATAAACGATTGTAAATTTTCTGAATGTGAAAACAGAATTTAAATATACACATTATGTAAGGAGTAATCATGAAATCAAACTTTCCCTTAGAGTAACATGGGCCACGGCTGTCGGTGAGATTAGGTATTGTCCACTCTAAAAATATAAAGTTGCTTTCCTTAGCAACAGTTACTACCTTCATTTCTTAAAATTTATTTTGAAAGTTTTATGTTTTACCTGAATTATAATGTAATATCTTTTAAACTTGTTGGAAAAGGGGGGAAAAGATCTTTTTCAATTGTTCTACTTTATCTCAAACCAATACTCTGGTTGTCCTAAGAAAGATACTTTTGCTTAGTCTCATACAAGAATATATATATTTATATATTTCTGCAAAAAGCGCATTAACCATATCTTTCGAACGATACTACTTGTAAGCCCTTCCTTTTATTGAAAGTAGGCGAAAAGTGTAAAAGAAATTTCAAGTCTGCGTATTAATATATAGATTCGCTGAAAAAATTTAGAATGCTTCAAAGATGTATAAAAAAGAAGGAAAGAAAGAAAAAAGCTGCTAAATGGAGGAAAAAAAAAAAGCTGCTAAATGGAGGGGGGGGGGACTTTTTTTTCTTGGCAGATTTTAGGAATATGCTCCGAAGGAGGGGGGGGGGCACGTATTAACCAACGAGAGGGCCTGTGCCCTCGATCTCAAAGATGGCAACATTCTTGAATGTATGTGGGTGGCATTTTCAGATGAGGAATACGAAAGGGCGGCAAACGTGGGGTCTCCCCCCCCAATCAAATTTTCACGCTACGCCCCTGTGTGGATCGCATGTACCCACTAGAGTCTGGTCCAGTCAAACTTCAACCTGGTTTGGGAATCTGGACATTCGTTTGAAAATCTGCCTCGCTGCAAATGAGAATACTGAATGTAATTGCTGTACTCTATGATGTGATCAAGGAATCTCTAAACCGGAAAGAAGGTAAGGCTCCGTAGATGTAATGTAAAACGAATGACCCCCGTCTAAAGGAAAAATTTGTATTGCAGTGAAGCAAATTTACAGTGGTAAGAGCTTCTGGCTGATTCTTGGCGATTTGGCTAAATTTGGCTAATTAAAGTAGCGATAAATCACTTTATATTGTTTATAATGCCATGATTCACGATGTAATGCTCTTTACGATATGAGATGAAGATTTATTTTTAAAATCTTTTACACTAAAACAAAAAAGGACTGCTTTTTAATTTAATAACAATAAATAAAAGGAACCATCGAATAATATTTTAAACAATTATATTATTTTCAAGTTATATTTACTTATTAAACAAAATAATTAAAAACTTTTATAACACTCTGTAACTCTCAGGGATGAGATAGAAGAAAGCTGAACTGAAACTGTACGCAAAGGCAAGACAGTGAAATGAAATACTAGAATTTTGATAACAAAACCTATTATATTAGAGTAATACATATTTATTTTAATCTTCATTGTATATTAAAAAAAAAAAAAAATACACATCAGAAACATAAAAAAAAAAAAAAGCTGAAAAGCTAAATGTACAAAAAAAGCTGAAATCAGCTGAAAATTTTGAATATAGATATCTTCCCCCCTTACTTAGATTTTATCATTACATTTTAAGAACCTTGTTAATATTTATTTTAAAAAAAATGCAGAATATGTCTATTTCTAGCACATATGCATTAAAAAATTGTTAAATACTTTACGAAATATACATATATAAAACAAGGGGGAAATATTTAAAGCAATCACTTATTCAAAATTTTAAACATTTTACATAATGAGATAATTTTATATTTGATTATCAATTATAATGGAAGGTATAGATATTTATTTTACAAAATAAATTAAAAAAAGGGCTACATTTCCTAATAACTGCAAAATTGATTTAATATCACTTTCAAGTTTTATTTACTTAATAAAAAATGTCATAATAGCACTAAAACATTTTAAAACTCTTTTGAAAATAGTCTAGTTTTCATTGTTCTTCTGCACTGTTTTACTAGATTTTATAAAATTTGTCAGTATTTATCTTATATTTTGTTATTTAAAAAAGTGAGCGAGAGAGAGAAATGCATATGTATAGCACATACACAGAATTTATAAAAACTTTTCATAAAATGAACAAAAACAGCTAGGTTTGAAAAATTAAAACTAAAAGAAATAATCATCTCTAGAAAAAAGCAATTTTATAAAAATACATTGGAAGGGAGCCATTATTTTCAATTTCATATGTAAACTCGATATTACTGTCAATTGAATTTAAAGTTTCTAAGACGTGGTCAATATTGTGATGAGATATGTTGATAAGCGTGAAGGTGTCGTCGACGTAACGGGTCCAAAAAGGAAAGGATATTTTCGTAAAAAGCTTGCTTTCGAAATAGTGCATGTAAATATCCCCTCTCTCCCCAATTCTCGCTGATATTTACATGCACAATTTCGAAAGCAAGCTTTTTACGAAAATATTCTTTCCTTTTTGACCCGTTACGTCGACGACACCTTCACGCTTATCAACATCACAATATTGACCACGTCTTAGAAACTTTAAATTCAATTGACAGTAATGTCCAGTTTACATATGAAATTGAAAATAATGGCTCCCTTCCATTTCTTGATACCCTCGTCTCTCGCACTGTAAATGGATTTTCAACCACCGTCTATCGAAAAAATTTTGCTGTCTCCCTTCCTCCCCATGCGCGTTCATGTCACCCACCTAACCAAAAAATGGCTGCTTTCTATACTTTTGTAAACCGTGCCCTTAATATTTGTTCAAATCCTAATTTATTAAAATCTGAAATTAAATACCTGAAAGCCATTGCAATTGACAGAGGTTATGACCCTTCCATTATAGACAAAGCTATCCGAAAATTACAACTCCCTCGTATTTCGTCTACTAAGTCAGTCTCTTCTAATATCAGTATTGTCTTACCCTATTTTCCTAAACCCAGTCAAACCATAGCTAAAATTCTCAAACAATATGATTTTAAAATAATATTTTCGCCTTCATTTAAACTCACCTTTTCTCAGTTAAAAGATCCCATTGATACGCATAATTCTTGGGGTATTTATAGTATTTCCTGTCAGTGTGGTTCATCATATATTGGCCAAACTAAACGCAGTCTTAAATTTCGTCTAAAAGAACATATGAATTACGTCCGCAAACAAGAAACCAATAAATCGGCTATTTCTAAACATTGCTGGGAGGAAAATCATAATTTTAAATTTAATTCAGCTAAAATAATTTACAGACCTAAATCCATTCATGAACTCGATTTCTTTGAAGCTTTCCATATTTATAAAAATTTTAAAAACCTTGTAAATTGTGATTTCGCTATTCCCTATTTGTCTAACTGTTGGAAATTTTATATTCAGTCCACATTTTCTTAATTTTTCTACTGTTTACACAGCTTACTTTAATAAATTCCTATTGGCCACTCCCACCACCTTTCCCGTAATTCTATTGGTTGAACTAAATTCGGCCCCTCTCCTATATATACGAGCACTTCTGCAGTTTCAGAATCCTTTTTGCACTGAAGACGGCACGGCACGCTTTAAGCTGCCGAAACAGCTGTATGCATTTCCAATATTTTTCTTTGGCGTTTCTGACGTAGTCGTTTATTCGAGTTTTAAAAATAGGACTATTATCCAAAAATAAAATTTGTCCCACCATTGATACGAAGTCATCCTTATTCATCGCGAAATCAGCGTCAGAGAAAGCAGTTAAACATGGATTAAAACAATTTTAATTTAATTTTAAATCACGAGTACAAGAAACATACCCAAGTAATTTAATTAACCCATTCCAATGATTAAACCCCTCTGAAAATTGAAATTGACTGAATATATTAACTGCGTAGGCAATATCAGGTCGTGTCCTGTTTGCAATGAAAGATAAACATCCTAAGCTATTCCGATATGGAAATCTAGACATTTCATCAATTTCATTTTGGTTAGTAGGACAATCTTTTTTCGAATACTTAATGCCTTTTACAATAGGTAACGAACATAAAGGAATATTAAAAGATTTAAACCTGTCATAAACTTCATTAATATATAATTCCTGAAAAATTTGTACTGAATCATTTTCATAATGAAATTCTACACCAAGTAATTTCTTGGTTTTACCTAAAATTTTTATATCAAATTTACATTTTAATAAATCAAGAATTTTATCTAGTTGAAATTGATTTTTACCAAACAAAACTAAATCATCAACATAAACTAATAAAACAATATAATTTTCAAAATAATATGAACAGTTACACCAGTTAAATTTATTAAACCCCAAATCTAATAGTACTTTATTTAAGCACATTTTATATCGCATTGAACGTTATGCCATTTATAACATGAGACCAATAATGAAAAAAAGAAACGTATTACTGAGAAATTAACGACGAGTGAAAACGTCTCGTCACAAGTGTCCCCCTTTATCTGATGAAAGCCCTGGGCCACGAGCCTCGCTTTAAAACGGGCAACGTTTCCTAGCTCATCTCTTTTAAAGGCGTATACCCATCTATTTCCCAAAACTTTTTTCCCCTCAGGTAAATTAACCAGATGCCAAACTTTACGGGTTTCCATATTACTTAACTCATCATCCATGGCATTTTTTCATTCAACACATTCTGAAGATTTAACGGCCTGATTATATGTTTTAGGTACAGGGATAACTAGTCATGATTTTTTATGAGTTAAATTTGAAGTTGGGTTATCCGAGTTTTGCTGATCCACTACCCCCTCGAACTTATTACTACTATAGAAATAAAAAAAATTAGAGTCAAAAATTAAATTATTTTTATCACAATATTGTTTGACATCGTTCATCGATCTCAATCTAGTTTTAGTGTCACCAATTTTTCTGGGTACGGGTTTCCTATTCCAAGTAATTGAAGAAAGAGGTTTAAGAGAAGATTTATCTACAGGAGTTTCATCGACGGACTCGTCACTAGAATCATCGGGCTCACCTCTGAAAACAATGTCAACAGGATTGGAAGCTTGGCAATCAACTGGACTTTCCGGAAGTAAATCCAATTCCTCCAGTGAGGTGCTCATCACCGCTCCACTGCATTTACTAAATAGCTGATCAGAGAACGTTACGTTTATAGTTTCAACTATTTTATCCTCATCCTCCAACCAAATTTTATACCCCTTAGTCTTTAGTGAATAACCTATCAATACTCCCTTTTTTAGCCTTAGGTTCAAGCTTGTGGTTTCTATGTTGTTTTGGGATCCCTACATACGAAATTAACCCAAAAGGCTTAAGGTGTCTTACGGATGGTTTAAACCCAGAATATAACTCAAAAGGAGTCTTAGTTTGTCCCCTGTGGATTAAACGGTTCCAAGTGTACGCGAAATACAACATTGCATCGGGCAAAAAGAAAAAGGTAAACCACTATCCGTGATAAAAGCTCTAACACAATTTAAAGAAGTTTGATTAAACCGCTCACTTAACCCATTTTGCTCAGGTGTGAACGTGTTAGTTAACTCGTGAACAGCTCCATTTTTACTACAAAATGATTTGAAGTTGTCATTTACAAATTCGAACCATTATCCGTACGAATAGCTTTTAATTTTTTATTCAAACTACGTTCTGCCCGTGCAATGTGTCTCTCGAATACACCAAAAACCTGAGACTTATCCTTTAAAGGATAAACAGCAACCCTTTTAAAAAATCCATCAATTATGGACAAAAAAAATCTTTCTCCGTTTTTCCCAGTTACTTTAATTGGGCCCCAAACGTCCATAAATACTTTCTCTAACGGTGATTTAACGCCATGAACATCGGATGATTTAAAAGACATACGGTTTTGTTTACTAATCCTACAAAGGTTCACAAAAATTTTTCTTAAACTTAAGTTTAGGAAGGCCCCTCACACCGTTCTTATTGCTAGTATTTACAATAGTATCAGGACTTACATGTCCAAAACGAGCATGCCAATACCCAATTTCATTAACTTTTGCAAGAGAAGCTGAAGGATTTTTTGAGTGCCCCCCATTCACATTACTCCCCTTTTTAACTTTACAAACATTAGGATATAAATAGTAAACACCGTCTTTAATTTTAGCAGTAAAAATATGTCTTTTATCTTTACCGAATACCGACACTCGACCCTTACCGCCAGTGTATGTTGCACCGTTTACATCTAATTTGGAACCTGATATTAAATTTTTCCGTAACTGTGGGGAATATAAAACATCCTTTAAATATAAAACATTTTTAACAAAATTTAACTTAACAGTTCCTTTAGCAGTAATAGGAAAACTAATACCATCGATCGCGACAAAAAGCTCCTCTCCCTCAACAGAAGTATAATGCTCAAAAAGATCTAAATTTCTTAGAAAATGATTTGAAGCAGCGGTATCAAAAATAAAGCTGTCATCATCACCTAAATTACTAAAATTAGCTTGAGCTATGTAGTAGGAGGGGGGAGATTTGCATTTGTCACGACCGTTGGAGTTAAACTTTAAATTTTTAGGTTTAAATTTAACATTACTATTCAAAAAGCAGTTTTTCTTTAAATGACCAATACGGCCACACTTAAAACAAGTTAAAGGTTTTTTACCTTTATGTTGAACATTCTGAATCTGTATACTGTTATTGGCATCTTTCTTGATATCACCTTCTCGAAGCTGCAGACGTAATTCTTCCGCTGTTAACTCGGACACAATACTCTGGAACTTGAACTGGTCATTCTTCCAGCGCAACAAATATTGCACTGCAGATTCAAACTTGGAAGGTAAATATTGCAAGAGTTGAAAGCAGCAATACATATCCTCCATAGCATTGCCAATTTCACGCAGCTGGTCCAGTATTCTTGAAAGCCGGGTTACAAAAGAATTTACTGTTTCATTCTCAGACATTCTACAATTAATGAACTCTGTAAACAGTCCCATATGATGAGCTCTTGAGTCTGATATAAAGGTCTTCTTCAATGTCTCCCAAGCATCAATAGCACAGTCACAATTTTCAATAATGCTTCTGATTTCAGGCGATGTATTTAAATAAATTGTCGATAATGCGACTCGACTACGTGATTTAAAATCTTCCACTTGTTTTGAAGTTATTCCAGCATCAGCATCTTCAACAGGCAGTTTTTCTTTCTTACATACTATATTCCACCAGTTTCTTTCAATTAAAATAAATTTAATGTCCTTGACCCACGTAATATAATTATTCATCCGTAATTTTTCAATAGTGGGATTTAGGCTCACTGCCATTTCAATTTCTTATCTTCAAACAACTAGAATGCCATAAAAACTATTATCAAAATTTTAAATGCAATGAGCTGACAACGAGCCAAAGAGCCCATAACCACTTGATGTGAAAAATTAATTGTTACATATGTTAATTAGCAGTGAAATATGCGATAGTTGCTCAGCTCTAATAAATTATAAAATGATAAACGTGTGTGGCATTCATTGAAGACAAAAGTTTAAACAAAACTGTTTATTAAACTTGAAATAACATGATGAGTAGCATTAAATAAATTTAAAACAATAGTTAAATAGAAACTTTGCTGACGAAAGGTTAAAGACCTTTAAAATACTGCCATGAAGATTAAAAATAGAATTTACTTTGTGACATAACTAGATACTCGAAACATATCGTCAAAAATTTCAAGTCACAAAACGTAATTTACCAACATTATAAAACTAAATACTTTATAACTAAATTAAAATAACAGCTCATGACTTTGAGCTAAACTGAAAACTTAATAAAAAAAGCCGGCTAGTAAACGCTAGTCGATATAACAATCAACTGCATTAAAACATAAAAGCATAAGAGCGCGATTACATATTCCTTACCGCCTTTTATACAAGCGAACGGATTCAAGTGACAGCCACTCGATGCTGTACACTCGGCAACGCCTACCATAACCATAGCAACATGATGCTACGAGTCTGCAGCCATCTATGGGCGAAGCAAAAAGACTCTGCAGTTGAAAATTATACCGTCTACGTGTTAGGTAGCGAAAAACAATAATCAATCCGTGAAAAGACTTAGACATATTTCCTTTAAAGTTAATTTTAACAAAACATGCTTTTAAATAAGAGGAAAGTACATTAAAGTTATTTCAAATGACTTAAATAAAATTATACTAATAAGAAATATAACTTTTAACTAAATGGTTATCATCAAGCTTTTTATTTTTAATTTTAATTATCTTTAACTCAATGGCAGTATCAAATAGATAATAGCACTAAACGCTATATTTCATTTAATTAATAATTTAAACTTTAAAGGTTATAAAATAAAGCATTTAAATTATATTTAAGTAGTAAATTAATTTAAATTTAAATTTGAGAATCAACACGGAAAGGGTACAAATTTTACAACAGATACACGCGCTGCGCGCGCGTATTCCTTCCCTGACCCTTCTTGCCCCCTAAAAAGAATCATTTCTGATCGGGTAAAAACTCACACCGGGTCCCCACTGCTTTCGGCAGCGCAAACCCATGCGCGCTGCGCGCGCACGTAAGAAGGTATACGTGCGCTGCTCGCACATATTCCTTCTCGGGTTAAATTTTTATTCTTAAGAAAAGAAAATTTTAAAAATCATTTCTCACCGGGTACAAAGTCGGACCGGGTCCCCACTAACTTCGGCAGCACAGTCTCGTGCGTGCTACGCGCGCACAAGTCTAGGTATACACGCGCTCCGCGCGCCTATTCCTTCCCTGACCTTTCGTGCCCCCTAAAAAAAAATCATTTCTGATCGGGTAAAAACTGATACCGGGTCCCCACTTCCTTCGGAAGCTCAGACCTATGCGCGCGCACGTGTGAAGGTGTACACGCGCTGGCGCACATATTCCTCCTCAAATCAAATTTTTATTCTTAAGAGAAGAAAATAAAAAAAAATCAATTCTCATTGGTTAAAAAGTCGGGACGGGTCCCCACTGCCTTCGGCATCGCAGTACCGTGCGCGCGCACAAGTTAGGGGATACGCATGCGGTGCACGCCTAATTCTTCCCCACACTTTCAGGCCCTATTAATTAACCTACGTATACCAATTTTGAACGATCTAACTCAATTGGCTGAGATACAAAAGAAAACGTAATCAGGACACCTCAAAACGTGTAAATTTGGTGAAACTTTCGATAATATAAAAGTAGTTTAAAATATCTTTCGAATGATGTATTAAAAATAATTTAATCATAATTAGAAATTGAAATATTGAAATTTTAAAATATTACAGTGCCATCTGGCGGTAGAAATTTCTGTATTCCACTGTTCGATTCCAAATCAAAAAAGCTTTCTAATGATGTATTACTTATGAAATTATTTTAATTAGTAGCTGCGACACAAAAGAAAACTGATTCAGGAGACCACAAAACGTGTAAATTTGGTGAAAACTTTCGATAATTTAAAAGAACTTTAAAATATCTTTCGAATGATGTATTAAAAATAATTTAATCATAATTAGAAATTAAAATATTGAAATTTGAAATATTACAGCGCCATCTGGCGGTAGAAATTTCTGTATTCAACTGTTCGATTCCAAATCAAAAATGCTTTCTAATGATGTAGTACTTATGAGATTATTTTAATTAGTAGCTGAGATACAAAAGAAAACTGATTCAGGAAACCTCAAAACGTGTAAATCTGGTGAAAACTTTCGATAATATGAAAGAACTTTAAAATATCTTTCGAATGACGTATTAAAAATAATTTAATCATAATTAGAAATTGAAATATTGAAATTTTAAAATATTACAGTGCCATCTGGCGGTAGAAATTTCTTTATTCCACTGTTCGATTCCAAATCAAAAAAGCTTTCTAATGATGTATTACTTATGAAATTATTTTAATTAGTAGCTGAGATACAAAGGAAAACTGATTCAGAAAACCTGAAAACGTGTAAATCTGGTGAAAACTTTCGATAATATAAAAGAACTTTAAAATATCTTTCGAATGATGTATTAAAAATAATTTAATCATAATTAGAAATTGAAATATTGAAATTTCAAAATTTTACAGCGCCATAAAAGAAAACTGATTTAGGACACCTCAAAACGTGTAAATCTGGTGAAAACTTTCGATACTATAAAAGAACTTTAAGATATCTTTCGAATGATGTATTAAAAATAATTTATTCATAATTAGAAAATGAAATATTCAAATTTGAAAATATTACAGTGCTATCTGGTGGTAGAAATTTCTGTATTCCACTGTTCGATTCCAAATCAAAAAAGCTTTCTAATGATGTATTACTTATGAAATTATTTTAATTACTAGCTGAGATACAAAAGAAAACTGATTCAGGAAACCTCAAAACGTGTAAATCTGGTAAAAACTTTCGATAATATATAAGAACTTTAAAATATCTTTCGAATGATGTATTAAAAATAATTTAATCATAATTAGAAATTGAAATATTGAAACTTGAAAATATAACAGCGCCATCTGGCGGTAGAAATTTCTGTAATACACTGTTCGATTCCAAATCAAAACAGCTTTCTTATGATGTATTACTTTTGAAATTATTTTAATTAGTAGCTGAGATACAAAAGAAAACCTAATCAGGAAACCTCAAAACGTGTAAATCGGGTGAAATCTCGAATTCCACTTTCGATAATGTAACCGTACTTTAAAATGTGTATCGAATGACGTATTAAAAAAAATGTAAACATAATTTGAATCTGAAATATTGCAATTTTAAAATATTACAGCGCCATGAGACCTCAAAACGTGTTAGTCAGGTGAAATTTCGAATTCCATTACCTACGGTAGTCGTTTAATGGAAGTAAATCGAAAAACAAATATTTTTACCTTAAGTGAAAAGATTAAGTGTTGCTATAGAAAGTGGCATCCTCTTTCGAGACAATTTAATTTGCAATTAAAACGTAAACCTTTTGTTTATTGACCAAAATCGATGAAATTTTAACTGTAATTTTCTTTTGTGGTGTTAAGATTGTATACTAAGTGTCGTGTGCGAAAGTAAAAAATTGAAGAAAATAGAAATTTGCAATTTTTTATCCTACTCAAAATACCTCTGATTCTCAATCAGTGGCAGCTGTTTTTTTTTTTTTTTGTTTTTTTTTCGCTTCCGTCCAGAAATGTTTCCTCTCTGAACGGGTTGTCATGGTGACGCAACGTACGGCTGCATGATTTCATTACGGAATTCCTTTTGGAATGAAGTTCGCTATTTTCAATGGTTTAATGCCTAAAATAAAAAAAAATTATAACTCAGTTTTTGAAAATTTCTCTCAATCTTTTGGGAAGAAATTGTGGAAGCGAGATCTATATATATATATATATAAATATTAAAAAAAAAAAAAAAAAAAAAAAGAAAAGAAATGATTTATCTCTAAACGATTTTGAGTTATAAAATGTTTTGTGAAAAAATCGATGTTTCGTAAAATCTAAAAATGTGGATCGCTAATATGTATTTTGTAAAAATGTTTATATGGTTGGAAAGAGGATTAAATGACCTTTCCAAATATACCAGCTGTTAAGAAATGGAACAGTTACTCGGTCATACAGGGCGTTTCAAAAAAGACGATCGAGAAAAAGTGAAATTTTCGATCCTTTTTAAAACTTTTTTAAAAATATAAAAAATCCGTATTTAAAAAAAAAAAATGTACCGTAAGAATCAGTAATAAATGCTCTTTCTTTTGGTACAGGTGTATTTCGATGTCTCGAACCGTTCGAGCAGGATCGTTTTACAAAAACCCACGAAATTTTCTCTCTTTGCTTTTTCTTTTGAGGTAGGCTGTTCCGTAACAAAATGACGGTCGGCTGTGATTTTGAATCGTTTTTTGATTTGACATGGGTCGACATTTTAATTAATATCTCCGCTAATTTGGGTCGCATCGTTTAGAAAATTAGATAACGTACATCTGCGATAAATTCTCCGTCCGACGGTACCTGTCCGATGTCCGTGCGACCATTAGCGGCCGAGCCTTAGCTGCTTCAAGCCGTTTCTCACAGACAGACACACACACAGAAACACACACAGACACACACGCGCGTACAGATTTTAATAATATAGAAGATAATTCATAAATTACTATTTTTACTATAATCTCCCATAATATGTATATATATACACTAAGCGACACCCCCCCCCCCCCAAAAAAAAAAAAAAAAAAAAGCCGCACTTGGATATTTTTCCTTTTCCCCTTTTGCAACCGCCAATTTTATCATTTAAAAAGCAAATTTTCGAACAGATTTTATTACGTCAACCTTCCACGTACACTTTAGGATTGAGCCCAGTTTTAAAAATAAAATGCAACTGTCAGGAAAATTATAATTTTAGAAAATATTTCAAAAATGGCAAGTATAAGACATTTAACGATGCCACAAAAAGTATTAATTTTAGAATGAAAGTCAGAAAATATTTTAATACGTGAGATGGCAAATTAATTAAATGTTAACGAAATATCCCTGAGATGATTTTTAGGAATATATAAAATTTTTTGGCTGTTTAAACGGAAAATGTGTCTTTAGGCGGCCATGTTGCCCATCCAAGCGAGATGATGTCAAGTTAAGAAACAAAAGTTTAAAAAAATCGATTTGTACATGCTCATAACTTAGAAAAGATTAAAAAAAGTGCATAGCAAAATAATTTCTTCAAAAACAGTGCGATAACAATTAAACATGTTAAAAGCCAGAAGGAAAAAAAAAAAAAAAAAAAAGCCATTACTAAGGAAAATAATTTAAAAAAAAACAAGACTTCAGGTGACCAAAAATTAATATATATATATATATATATATATATATATATATATATATATATATATATATATCAGTTAATTATTAGGCCGAAGTGGTTTTCTCTGATGAATCAAGTTTATTTCATTTCAGGGTAATAAAAAAAATCTAGTAAGTTGATAAAAATGTGACCGAATTATTGAAAATTGCATTCGTAAAACAGTGACACATATTCCGTACATTATGGTACGGAGGTGCATAAATTTTCAATGAGTCGGGCAAATTTTTATGCTCAAGAGATCAATTAACTCGAAGTAAAACGCGGCCATTATAAAACGGCGCCTGACCGACTATTTTGAAGGTATCTCAGACTTTCCCACAAACAGAATTTCAAGATGATATTGCACCATACTAAAGGGCGTCTGTGGTGCGTTTATTCGATTCAAATTGTTAAAACTACCTATTCTATCCTGTGAGCACCTATAATTCTGTAAGCAGTCATATCTTTTTTAACTTTAAGTTAAATCCCACAAAAAATATTGTAGAATTTCTTTTTCATCAGACTTGGAAATAGCCCTAATCTCAATTCGCTCGAAAATGTTTAGTTTATTAAAAAAAAAAAGCGCGAGAAAGGGGCGCGAGGATTAAAAAATTGCAGCCTACAACTCTGCAAGGACTAGATAAAACTATTTATGATATTTGGCACAGAAAAATTTCTGATATTTATATTAAAACACTGCATAATACTATGCCATTGCGCATTAAAGCAGTAATTCCATATAAAGGTGGAATAGCTCAATGCAGAATACATATTTTTATTAAAAAATTGCTTCGATCTAACAAATAAATAGTTTTATTTCGTGTATTAAAATATAACTTGTTTATATCGTATAATAAATCGTAATACAGTACAAGGTATATATTTATTATATTGCGTTTAAAAAGAATGTTGTATGTAGATTTTTAATAATTACTTCGTAGAGTGTAATAAAGTGAATTATTAAAACAAAAATGTCCATATGTATCATTTCATCTCTTTGATATTATGCAAACATGACAGTTTTATTTGTTTCAACCATTAGTTTTGAAGTTATTACAAATAAAGAATATATAAGTCAATTTTTATGCAGTGCGGCTTTTTTTTTTTTTTTTTTTTTTTTTTTTGTCGCTTAGTTTATATATATAAAGTATTTTGATACAGATTTTTCAATTAAAAGCATCCATATATACAACAAACAATAACAATGTTTAAATTTTATCAAAAATGTAAAAGATCTTAAAAATATTGGAGAAATGGAAATACATAGCTAAGCTACGATACTCCGTAATGTATGAACTTTTACCAGTTCCTTGGCGGAAAAATAATAGCCACCAGAATTGGCGATTTCTGTATTTTGTTGCTCTCGTGCTCGTTTGATGCAGGGGCGTAGCATGAAAATTTGATTGGAGGGGAGGAGGAGTCTCCTCCCGACGTTTGGATCCCTCATCTAAAAATGCCACCCGCATACATTCAGGGGTGTTGTCATCTGGGGGACAAAAAGCTCAGGTTCTCTCGTCCAATAATACGTGCCACTCCCCCCACCCTTCGGAGCCTATTCCTAAAATCTGCCGGGGAAAAAATAATAAATAAAAATAAAATAAAATAAACTTATTATTATTTATTTATTTTTTATGTAGCAGCATTCTTCGTCTTTTTCTTCTTTTTTTTTAAACACCTTTGGAACATTCTAAAATTTTTCAGAGAATCTATATATTAATACGCAAACATGAACCTTCTCGTATGTTTTTAGTCTACTTTTAATCAAAGGAAAGGCTTACATTCGAAAAGTATGGTTAATGTGGTTTACAGATATATATGTATTAGAGATGGGCGTTATTTCACGTAACATAATAAGTAATATTATTATTGCATTGTAGCCTATTAGCACTGATATATACTACAAACTAGTATGTTGTGGCCACCACGAGACTTTCTTCTATATTTTCCTATACAAATTCACTCAGTAACAATAATTAAAAAAAAAAAAAAAAAAAAAAAAAAGTGGGACTTTGACAAAATTTTGGGTAAAATGTGAAAATTATTCCAAGTTTGTCAAAACACGGAAACCGTGGGACTTTGACAAAATTGGGGGAAAACTGCAAAAATTTGTTTAAGTTTGTCAGAACACGGAAACCGTGGGAGTTTGATAGAATTAAAAGGAGAAAAAAAAAAGTGGGACTTTGACAAAATTTTGGGTAAAATGTGAAAATTTGTTAAAGTTTGTCAAAACACGGAAACCATAGGACTTTGACAAAATTAGGGGAAAAAGGCAAAAATTAGTTTAAGTTTGCCAGAACATGGAAACCGTGGGAGTTTGATAAAATTAAGGGGAGAGAAAAAAAAAAATTTTTTTTCTAGTTCATAGAGATATGCTTCGTCATCTAAATAAAACTGCTGATAGCGATTTTTTTTCTTTCTTTTCGGAGGATATAATAGCAATAACCAAGAAAGTTTTCTACATATAAATTTTTAATTTCTACATATATTACTTAAATGCTTACTAGCACATACTTATTACGGCATCCATTCGTCTGCTACTAGTGTAGTCGCTAGTTTGTCGATTCGCCGCCCATCCCTTCAGTGTCGCGACATTTTTATTCAATAGCCAGCAAAATTTTTTAGAAGTGACATTTGATATATATAATCGATGATTATTCGAGACGATTCGCCTCTTATGTATATCAAATGCCGCTTCGAAAAATGTTTGGTGGCTATTGAATAAAGAAGTCGCGACACTGAAGGGATGGGCGGCGAGCGAATCGACCAACTAGCGACTACTAGCGGGTTAACGTAACTGAATATTTTTGTGTGCCCTGTAAATCTAATGCTAATCATACTGTACACTATAGAAAGCATTCTTTTGTGCATATGAATAACATATTTCAATTTCATTAAGATTTATGCAAAGTAATTAAAATTTGGTTTATACAAATATCTATCCTAGAACGCAGTGCTTTGGAATACTTTCAGGTGTCCCTGTATACAAACCAGTGGTGGTATTTACTCCATTTTCTATAGAAAATATCCGATAGTGAACTTGAATAACATATTTCAATTTTATTAATATTTGTGCAAATTAAAGATATTAAAATATGGTTTATAGAAATACCTCTCATGGAACACAATGCTTTGGAATACTTTCGGGTGTCTCTGTACACAAGCTAGTAGAGGTATTCACTTCATTTTCAGTAAGGAACATCCGATAGTGAACTCAAATAACATACTCGTATATCAGTTTCAAGAAATTCCATGAATATTCACGAGAATTAGAGCGCGGACAGACAAACAGACAGAAAGACGGATGGACAAACAGACAAACCGAAGTCATTAACACTTTCAACCTTGTTGGAAAGTGTTAAACAGCCGAAGTTATTAAAACTTTTCAATCATGTTGGAAAGTAAAAAATAAAGCAAACAACAACGTCTAGAACGCCAAATAGAAATAATAGGAACGTAGACAGTTGTTTCGGTAGCCTTTAATGTACCGCTTTCAGTGCACGAGTTATACCCCGTTTCGCCGACACTAAAATTCCCTACCCCCTTTCATTGACAAATTTCCCAAAAAGGGGAAAATCATCATTATTGGTTCAACCCCCGTTTCGCCGACAGCGGTTCACCCCCATTTCGCCGACACTAAAATTTTTCAAGCGTACTTAAGAATGTTAAATATCTGGAAGAAGTGTGTTGTTTGAAGGCAATAATCCTAAAAAACTTAAAAGCTAAGATGCAGAAAAGATTGGGAAATGGATAAGCTACACCCAGAGTTCGAAATTAGAATGTGAAAAACAGACGTCAATGGCAATTAATTATTTTTTCTTAATTGCCAAAATGGTCTACTCAGGCATAATTTTTAAAATTTTTAATAGATAAGACTTAGTTTATTATTATTTACTTAAATAATAAATACAAGCACGAAAGTTAATATGAATACATTTATATTTAAAAAATACGTGTGGCACTCGGGGACTGCCGCGGCAAAGCTATTGCATAGCATTTTCATCAACTTATGCAATTATAATTATTTATTTATTTTATTTACGCAGTAATTTTTTTTCTTTGATATTAATTCTAGTTTTTTCTTAGATATTAATTCAAGTTACACTTTTTGAGCGTGGTGACCGATAAGAAAACAATTTTTTTTTCTTTTATTGAATAAATGAGAATATATCCGCAATGAGCATATATCAAAAATATCCGCAATCGATTTGTAGGTATCGAAAACCTCGATGTACCACATTTGAATGATCTAACTCTATTTTTTGAGAAAAGGTATTTTAATAGGTTTTTAAAGTCCTGCAAGTCGAATGGGGATATTCAAGTTTTTCCTTTGATATAATTTCAAGTTACACTTTTTGAGCGTGGTGACCGATAAGAAGACAAATTTTAATAGAGAAAAGGTATTTAATAGGTTTTAAAGGCCTGCAAGTCGAATGGGGATATTCAAGTTTTTTCTTTAATATTAATTCAAGTTACACTTTTTGAGCATGGTGACCGATAAGAAAACAAATTTTAATAGAGAAAAGGTATATAATAGGTTTTAAAGGCCTGCAAGTCGAATGGGGATATTCAAGTTTTTTCTTTGATATTAATGAATAAGATAACAATAATGATAAGAAAACAAATTTTAATAGAGAAAAGGTATTTTAATAGGTTTTAAAGGCCTGAAAGTCGAATGGGGATATTCAAGTTTCTTCTTTGATATTGATTCAAGTTACACTTTTTGAGCGTGGTGACCGATAAGAAAACAAATTTTAATAGAGAAAAGGTATTTAATAGGTTTTAAAGGCCTGCAAGTCGAATGGGGATATTCAAGTTATTTCTTTGATATTAATTCAAGTTACACTTTTTGAGCGTGGTGACCGATAAGAAAACAAATTTTAATAGAGAAAAGGTATTTAATAGGTTTTAAAGGCCTGCAAGTCGAATGGGGATATTCAAGTTTTTTCTTTGATATTAATTCAAGTTACACTTTTTGAGCGTGGTGACCGATAAGAAAACGAATTTTAATAGAGAAAAGGTATTTAATAGGTTTTAAAGGCCTGCAAGTCGAATGGGGATATTCAAGTTTTTTCTTTGATAATAATTCAAGTTACACTTTTTGAGCGTGGTGACCGATAAGAAAACAAATTTTAATAGAGAAAAGGTATTTAATAGGTTTTAAAGGCCTGCAAGTCGAATGGGGATATTCAAGTTTTTTCTTTGATATTAATTCAAGTTACACTTTTTGAGCGTGGTGACCGATAAGAAAACAAATTTTAATAGAGAAAAGGTATTTAATAGGTTTTTAAGGCCTGCAAGTCGAATGAGGATATTCAAGTTTTTTCTTTGACATTAATGAATAAGATAAAAATAATGATAAGATAACAATAATAATAAGAAAACAAATTTTAATAGAGAAAAGGTATTTTAATAGGTTTTAAAGGCCTGCAAGTCGAATGGGGATATTCAAGTTTTTTCTTTGATATTAATTCAAGTTACACTTTTTGAGCGTGGTGACCGATAAGAAAACGAATTTTAATAGAGAAAAGGTATTTAATAGGTTTTAAAGGCCTGCAAGTCGAATGGGGATATTCAAGTTTTTTCTTTGATATTAATTCAAGTTACACTTTTTGAGCGTGGTGACCGATAAGAAAACAAATTTTTATAGAGAAAAGGTATTTAATAGGTTTTAAAGGCCTGCAAGTCGAATGGGGATATTCAAGTTTTTTCTTTGATATTAATGAATAAGATAACAAAAATGATAAGATAACAATAATGATAAGAAAACAAATTTTAATAGAAAAATTTTATTTTAATTGGTATTAAAGGCCTGCAAGTCGAATGGGGATATTCAAGTTTTTTCTTTGATATTAATTCAAGTTACACTTTTTGAGCGTGGTGACCGATAAGAAAACAAATTTTAATAGAGGAAAAGTATTTAATAGGTTTTAAAGGCCTGCAAGTCGAATGGGGATATTCAAGTTTTTTCTTTGATATTAATTCAAGTTACACTTTTTAAGCGTGGTGACAGATAAAAACAAATTTTAATAGAGAAAGGTATTTAATAGGTTTTAAAGGCCTGCAAGCCGAATGGGGATATTCAAGTTTTTTCTTTGATATTAATTCATGTTACACTTTTTGAGCGTGGTGACCGATAAGAAAACGAATTTTAATAGAGAAAAGGTATTTAATAGGTTTTAAAGGCCTGCAAGTCGAATGGGGATATTCAAGTTTTTTCTTTGATATTAATTCAAGTTACACTTTTTGAGCGTGGTGACCGATAAGAAAACAAATTTTAATAGAGAAAAGATATTTAATAGGTTTTAAAAGCCTGCAAGTCGAATGGGGATATTCAAGTTTTTTCTTTGATATTAATTCAAGTTACACTTTTTCAGCGTGGTGACCTATAAGAAAACAAATTTTAATAGAGAAAAGGTATTTAATAGGTTTTAAAGTCCTGCAAGTCGAATGAGGATATTCAGGTTTTTTCTTTGATATTAATTCAAGTTACACTTTTTGAGCGTGGTGACCGATAAGAAAACAAATTTTAATAGAGAAAAGGTATTTAATAGGTTTTTAAGGCCTGCAAGTCGAATGAGGATATTCAATTTTTTTCTTTGACATTAATGAATAAATAACAATAATGATAAGATAACAATAATAATAAGAAAACAAATTTTAATACAGAAAAGTTATTTTAATAGGTTTTAAAGGCCTGCAAGTCGAATGGGGATATTCAAGTTTTTTCTTTGATATTAATTCAAGTTACACTTTTTCAGCGTGGTGACCGATAAGAAAACGAATTTTAATAGAGAAAATGTATTTAATAGGTTTTAAAGGCCTGCAAGTCGAATGGGGATATTCAAGGTTTTTCTTTAATATTAATGAATAAGATAACAATAATGATAAGAAAACAAATTTTAATAGAGAAAAGGTATTTAATAGGTTTTAAAGGCCTGTAAGTCGAATGGGGATATTCAAGTTTTTTCTTTGATATTAATTCAAGTTACCTTTTTTGAGCGTGGTGACCGATAAGAAAACAAATTTTAATAGAGAAAATGTATTTTAATAGGTTTTAAAGGCCTGCAAGTCGAATGGGGATATTCAAGTTATTTCTTTGATATTAATTCAAGTTACACTTTTTGAGCGTGGTGACCGATAAGAAAACAAATTTTAATAGAGAAAAGGTATTTAATAGGTTTTAAAGGCCTGCAAGTCGAATGGGGATATTCAAGTTTTATCTGATCTACTTTATACACAATATTTTACGCGTACAGCTATTCACTGTTGTACATAGATGATATAGATACCTATACACCTATATACTTTCTCACAAACAGCTGCTTACGTATTCGTCCGATTTCGGAGCAGCTCGTCTGGATCCGTGCGAGCTTCGTACAGTCTGCCGAAATCTGCCGAAGTCTGCCGAACTGTGTTAGGTTTTTTTTTCGTTACGGAATTTTTCGATTCGGTCGCCGCACTCAAAGCCCGCGATAAAAGCTATGCAATAGCTTAAAAATAATAATAATAAATAAATAAATAAAAATAAAAACTTCCGTACAATAGAATAAACAGTAGAATTTCTTTTTAATTATCTGCTGGCCAACACATTTTTAAATTCAGTCGAATTCCAAGTATTACATCTTCAAGCAAAATGAGAACTACTAGAAAATATTTATTTAACCCCCCTTTTTTTTTCTGTTGTTTAAATTATTAATTTTTACTTTCAGTTTTATAAGCCCAAATTTGATTAAATTAATTCTGTATTTCAGAAATTATCATGAAAACAAATTTTGATTATGTATTGATAAACTAAGTAATAACAATTAGTAGAAAAATAATATATATATATATATATATATATATATATATGTGTGTGATGTCGTAGACTCCTGATTTCGTGTTTGCAGTCGTGAATCCATAAGAAAATAATGAAGGCAGGTTAACTGGAAACTTATTTATTTCAAGGATTCGAGGGGGATTCGAGTCATATTAGGCAATGAAGTCTGCTGGGGTCTTGTAATCAGTCTCGTGACGTGACCAGAAATTTCCGGTGACCCGACCTCACACGTAACGGTCAAATTCGGTGGCGCGGAGTTATACTTTTTACTGGCAAGAGGTAATCACGAAAGATTAAGAAAGATTACTAAATTTTGGCGTGTTCCATCTTTTAAACCCAAATTTTTGGTGTAAATTGGCGTATTTCTGAACCCAACCCATTTTATTTTAATTGGCTATTTTATTCAATACCAACGCCTCTTCCCGCCTTTTCATTGTTTTCTATTGGTTATAATTTCGCAGACATCGCGACGCTGGTCGGCGCTTTATTTTGCCAACTCGCCAAGTCATTAAAATAATTATTTATTGCTTTGTATTTGACATAAAATAATCAAACCGTAATTTAGACTCATAAATCTTTTATTCTTTAATTGAATATTTCCGGCACCTATTGCTTATTAAATTTATTTCTAGGGTATATTTCCAAATATCAAAATACTTAAATGATTATTAAAACAGGAATAAACTACTACGTCAGAAACGCCAAAGAAAAAATATTGAGGTGCATACAGCTGTTTCGGTAGCCTAAAGCATACCGTCATCAGTGCAAAAAGAATTCTGAATCTTGAGAAGTGCTCGTATATATAGGAGAGGGACCGGATTTATATATACGATATTTCCTATATATACGAGCACCTCTCAAGATTCAGAATTCTTTTTGCACTGATGACGGTATGCTTTAGGCTACCGAAACAGCTGTATGCACCTCAATATTTTTTCTTTGGCGTTTCTGACGTAGTAGTTTATTCCTGTTTTAATATTCCAACGCCAAGTCTCCTGCTATTACTTAAATGATTAATTTATTTATTTCAAATGATGATGATCGCGATTGTAATTTCCGTTCGTTATTGTTTATACTTTTAGAGTAATTTATAATTAAATATGAAATTTCTTTTAATGCTTTTCTTTTTTTTTTCTTTTTTTTAATCCCTTCCGTGGAGGATCAAAATTGTGATGGCATGTCTCCGGACCACCTCTGGGGGTGTGTCCCAGACCGTCGCTAATTGCCCATCTGCGCAGCATTAGTGCGACGTAAAACCCAATCACCTTTTAATGCTTTCTGCTATCTAAAAAGAATACCGTAGAACGTAAACACAATAATTTAAAATATAAAAATATTAATTTATTTCTTACCTCTTTTTATCCGTTATATTTTATATCTTTCATATTTTAAGGAGTGGGGGACCCGTGTTTCGAGATTCACTTTAGTTTTTTATTTATTATTAAATATTTTTAAACTTGTAGGTTTACTTATAAAAGAAAAAGGCACAATTATGCAACCGCACGCATATTTTTTTTTTTTTTTTTCCCAACGCACTTCTGCTATCAGAACTGCAGCAGGCAATCTGATTGGTTGTTGCTCTTGGTAGTGTTTGAACGTACTTTGTCGATTATTACACTTGGCGGAAATGAATGGACTGGACCGAGATTCGTTCTCTTGCCGTTCCCTATACAAGACGTTCCACTATTCCCTATCTCTAAGAAAGAACTAGAACTTTTTTGCTATTTCATTTTGTGTTACCATTGTTTGCGATGAAGGTAAAAACATATTCGCATATTAAACTTATTTTTGCCAAAATTAAAAACATGTGGAATGATTTTAATTTATTTACTTATAGTTATCTTTTTATTATTATTTATAAAAGTACAATCGTTTGCAAAATTTACTCAATGTAAACAAACAGCTATTGCATGTAAAGCTTTGCCCCCCCCCCAAAAAAAAAAGAAGTAAAAAAAATGAAGGGATTGATTAATTCTTCCCAGCTCATTTATTTATTAACAAAATCAAAATATGATAGTGTCCAAATTAGAAAAAAGCATTTTTGCCTTATAAAATTGTGTAACTTATTGTTTTAATTTTATGATTAAATATTTACAGTATATTAAAAAAATCCTTACATTCTTATATATAGCTGTAAACTTCTACTGCCCATTTTTTTTTTTTTTTTTTTTTTTTTTTCCTTTTATGCGTTGAGGAAGAAAATAATCCAAAAAAGTAATTACCTACATTTAAAAGAAATACAAGCACAACATTTGAAAAATTTCCAAATTATTTGTAAGCATTTAACACTTTTTTTTTTTTTTTTTCACATTTCGATTTTCACATTAATGTAAATTTATAAACTGGGAAAACTAAATTACTTAATTCCATTAATTATAAAATATGAAATTGCTGTTATAAGTATGATTTCATTAATATTTAATTTGTTGTATTATTTTAACAAAAAAAAAAAAAAAAAAAAAAAAAACCCTAAAGACAAAAAAGTTATATGTAAATCTGTATGAGTATGTTTTCTATAAAACAATGTTTCAAATTGAGTTATTTTTAATTAACTAATATTTAAAAAGTCACACGTGCTGGTATATTCTCCTTCATAACCTGCTTTAACAGTATATGCATAACATATATTAAAGAGAGGCAAGTTTTCTTTTCTTTTTTTTAACAGACTATTTTTTATTTTATTTTTAAGAGAATTGCCTATTTTAGACTGATTTCATAGCCTCAGTCATAAAAAATATACTAGTTGTGACACTTTTTGTAATGTATGTATGACCTAGCAGAAAAGATTCAATTATCAACTAATGGTAGTTTTTTTTTTTTTTTTAATGCTATATATAATAATTTTGACAAATAAATAAATATCATGAGCTAATAGTAAAATAAATTTTGGGTTTTCAGAATATCAAATATTTTAATGACACACATTTATGTATACAGAGCTGTCAACCTAATCCGGCAAATTGTTAGTACCGCCCCTTTTTCTACACCACTTAATTTTTAGAGTATTTTTCTACTTAATTCATCATAGATACATTTGAAGAGAATTGCTCTAAAAATTAAGTGGTGTAGAAAAATGGGCGTTTTTCAATAGGCGTTAACATTTTGCCGGATTAGGTTGGCAGCTCTGTGTATAGCTAATGAATTATTTTTTTTTTAATTCATCCTTTAAAAACGATATACAGGACAGAAAAAAATAAAAAATATTGTTTGATAACATAACAAAAGAAAAAAAAAAATGGAGAGATTTGATTTAATCTATTACATTTCAAAGAAAAATGCTAACATATCACACATACTTTCTTGATATATGTGCCCCCTCTGAAAAATTTCAATGTTAGCTCCGCCTATAAAATTATTTCTCTTATTTTACTTTACATAATAAAATTTCACAGAATTTTTTTATGTTTGTCTACTTGTATTGAATAAAAGTTTTTTTTTTTTTTTTCTTTTTTAAATTCTTTTTCACTTCTCAATACAATTGAAAAATATTTATCTATTCAGTTTGTCTGCCTTCGTTCTTGTATTTAATTGCAAATATGTGGGGTTGCCAACGCCTGTATTTTTTCGCCATTATTTTTGTGTATTTTGCTTTTTTCAATTGCATAAACATATTTAAAAGAAGAATAAAAAGTTATCTTTAAATATTGACAAAAATAAGTATGGGGATCGGAAATTTTGAGTAGGCTTGAATTACCATGAAATTTTAATGAAATATAAGACTGACCACAAAACATTGGCAGAGATTTATTAGTAATGCAGCTTAAACTAATTAAACTTCATTAAATCAAAATAAATAATTCTTGCTTACTCTGCCTAAATATGTTTTTGCTTGCAGTGGTGAACCTACAAATGTCTGGAGAGAAAGTCTCACTGCGCCCCCCCCTCCCCCATCCTTGTCATCTGAGACCTCACTATCAGCAGGCCAGGGGTGTAGAAAATGTTTAGACCTCGGAAATTTCGTCACACACAAAAAAAAAATTCTTGGGGGGGGGGGGGCGGAGAATATTTCTTCAGGCCAAATATAGAGGGAGTTTTTTGTGTTGCTATATTACAAATTTCTTTTTTTTTTAATTTATGTTTAATCACTTATAGCTATTTTCTCAAATACATTTTATTTCTTTTTAATTTATTTATTTGTGTGTGATTCACTTGGGGATGGGGGTTGAGGGGGCAACTGCTGAATGATCGATCGAAATTGATAACTGAACTTTTGTAAACAGGGTTCATACTCATCAGGGAAAACAGGGAACACTCAGGAAATTTGGAATTTGATAAAAAAAAAGGCAGGGAAAACTCAGAGAAAATAAAAATTTTCATTAAAAGTCAGGGAAAATCGGTTATAAAACCTGGAAAAACAATTTTTTTTCCTTTCAAGTTATGTTTTTTTTTTTTTTTTTTTTTTTTAAGCTTCGTATCAAAATTTAAATTATTAAGTACTGTGAAAATATGCATATAAATAATGATTTCTACCTGAATTTCTAGCATGATCAGCAGTAATATGACATCATACAGCATGGTCGTGCCACTGAGTCAAAAAAAGGCAGCTATGTCTCCCGACATCCCGCCGATTTCCCCGAACTCAGTAGGTCCTCATCCAACTCGTCGCAGGGAAAAAGAACAGCAAAAATGAAAAAAAGTATTTTGGTGCAGAACCGACCCAGTGTTATTCATGGCTTAATTTGAATTTTTGTGGATTATTATAATATCTCAACTTAGATGAATGAACAATTTCGGATTGTTTCTTGAAATGCGGATTTGGTCTATCTATTTCGAAATTGACCTCTGATAATTGCTTTAATATTGTATACGGTCCTGAGTATGGGGAGGTTAATTTACGCGTATTAGGATAATGGAATTCTTCATATAATACTTCATCACCAACTTTAAATTTAGCAGGGAGAAACCGAGCATCATATCTTACTTTATTTCTATTATGGTATTCAATTGTGTGTTCTTTTGCTAATTTTCTAGCTTCATCCACCTTGGGATAATAACTGCTATTGGGAATTAAAGGATCATAAGGAAAGTTTCCAAATAATAAATAACTAGGTGAGAATTTTGTAACTGAATGAGGGGTGGCATTATACTGGCTTAGAACCTCCTCTAATAATTTGGTCCAAGGTACTTTAGATGAAATGGAATTTACTTTGCATTTAAGTCTAGTTACGATAGTTTGATTAACGCGTTCTACTTTTCCATTTGTCTCCGGGTGATGACTGCTAGTTAAAATATGTTTAACATAATAATTTCTTAAAAATTTCTTAAAGCGTGATGAAGTAAATGCAGCATTCCTATCTGTTAACAGTTTTTCAGGTACTTGTATTTGGAAAATTTGTTTCAAAAAGTTGGTATAAGTTTCAGTTGTCACACTTTTTGATGGAAATCCCCATACGTAACGAGTTGTATGGTCAATGACCAAATGCAAATATTTTTTTGTTGAATTGTAATAATTAAATCCTTCAACAGTGGGTAATTAAATTTATCATCTTTTAAATACAGTCGGTAACAAAAGTGTCCGAACACTAGCAAAAATTCCTATGTAAAAAAGATACACTTCATACGGTTTTGTTGAATAAATCCTTGACGAATCCTGTTCTTAGTCTGTGTAAAAACACGATTCGATAAGGATTTATTTAACAAAACCGTATGAAGTGTACTTTTTTAACATAGGAATTTTTGCTAGTGTTCGGACACTTTTGTTACCGACTGTACCTGGATGACCAAATTGTGTATGGGCCTTATTTAATAAAGTTAATCTTAGTGACATTGCAACTATAATCTTATACAAGCTTTTCTTTTTCGTTACAATGAGATCATTAATTTCTATATATTTTTTACTATTAATAATTACATTTTCCTGTTGTTGCATACTTTTAATTTCATTCAGGTCAAGGAGGTGGACATGATGCAAGTGATGATGGGAATTATGTTGGGATTCAGGTAGTCTTGACAGCATATCGGCTTGAATGTTGGCAGATCCTTTTTGATATTTTATTTCATAATCAAACATAATGAGTTTTAATGACCATCTGAAAAGACGTCCTCTAAGATTTTTTACATTTTTAAGCCAAGTAAGGGCGGCATGATCTGTATGGATAATAAATTTGTGTCCATGTAAATAATAATAAAATTTATCTAATGCATCTATAATTGCAAGGCATTCAAGTTCTGTGATGGCATAATTTTTTTCATAATCTTTTGAATTTCGGGAATGATATGCTATGGGGTGTAATTTTTCATTTTCATCGGGTTGTTTCACTACACATCCAACTCCATGACTTGACGCGTCAACAAACAAATGACATGGTTTCTTAGGGTTAAACAAATTAAAAATGGGTTTTTCAATTAAAGCATTTTTTAATCTCTGAAATGACTGTTCACATTTATCAGTCCATACATAAGGAACATTTTTCTTAAGCAAGTTATTTAAGGAATAGCGAATTTTAGCATAATTTGAAATGAATTTGTTATAAACATTCACGGATCCTAAAAACCTCTGTAACTCTTTAACATTTTTGGGGCGTTCTAATTTTTTTATTGTTTAAATATTAGCATTGTCAGGCGTAATTGTACCACTAGAAACCTCATACCCAAGAGAATTTATTTTAGACTTAACAAAATTACATTTCGATAATTTTAGTTTCAGATTTTCATTTATACAAATTTGAAAAATTCTTTCTAAATGCACCATATGCTCCTCTTCATTTTCAGAAAATATAATGATATCATCGAAATAATTACAAGACAAATCAATTTTGTATTTTTGTAAAATTCTCCTTATGGTACGGTTAAATATGGCAGGGGCATTTTTCAAGCCATTCATACAAGCCAAAAGTAGTGGCAAAAGCTAATTTCTCTGTGTCTTTCGGGTGGATAGGAATATGTCAATATCCACTAGCTAGATCTAATGTGGAGGAAAACTTTAGATTTTGCTAATTTATCAAGTAATGTATCTATTCTAGGTAAGGGTTCAGCATCAGTTTTTTTAATAGCGCTTAATTTTCGGAAGTCGATACAGAGCCTTGTTTTCTTTCCTTCTTCCCTTTTATAGACTAAAGTTACAGGTGCAGAGTGCGGAGAATGGCTTTCTTTTATAAGTTTAGCATTCAACAGATTTTGGACCTGCTCTCGGATTTAAGCTTCCTCTTTAGGAGAGGTGCAATATGCTCTTAAAGAAACAGGTAAGTCAGAATTTAAATATATTTTTTGAGGTTCCATTCTGATACGACCCACATCATATTTTGTTTTAGAAAAAAAATTAACATATCTACTTAACAATTTAGGTAATTGATTATCAGTAGCTAAATTAGATCCAGTGGGGATTGGAGATTCTTGGAGAATTCTAAGATTATTGGAATTTGTAGTTGTAGGAATAGAAAGGTGTTGTGGAGTGCTAACAATATTTGAATTTGCAGTTGTAGGAATTGAAAAGTGTTGTGGAGCGCTAACAATATTTGAATTTCCAGTTGTAGGAATTGAAAAGTGTTGGGGAGCGCACTGAGAATTGTATACAGGATTCCCAGGGGGCTTCTGCACTTCTTTTTTCAATATAGGGTTAGCTATATGCAAAGATTCGTATTCAGTTTGATCATTATCAATTAAATGTATGTTTTTATTATCCTGTGAAATAGTAAACTCAACTAAATTAATATTTAACCTAAATAATGTGCAATTAAATAGTTCGAGTAATACATATGGTAAATCGCCCTGAATCACAAACATGTCTACATTTTTTGTAATATTACCTATTTTTAAGTTAACGTTACATTTATACTTGATTTGAATAACTCCTCGCATTTGTCTGGCAGAAGGTTTGAGATGCGAACCATTTTTAACTTTAATTTTTTCACTAGTGTCGAAGAAATAATTGTTAGAGAACTTACTAGGTTGACGGTTTGTTTTTATTGGCCAATGTGATTGTGAGAGGTGTCCGGACACCATTAACCATCAGCCGTCACGTTCAACATTCTCTCTGTTTTGATTATCTTCACTACTTGGCGTAATCGCCGAAGTTGGCGTAGATGTTAAGCTAGGTGTGGGTACAGGTGGAGGAGTTATTTGTTGTGTTCTAAAAGGACAAGTTCGTGACCAATGATATGCATTTAAGATTTCAAAGTTTGTGCAAATATGGCACGGGGCTGGTGGCAATCTTCCCTGAAAATGTACATTAAAGGGGTTTCGAGGGGTCTATTCATTCGTGGTGGATTATTCGCATTTATTGGTGCATACCCTCGTTGTGGGGGATTTTGGTAAGGATATCGGTAGGTCCATGGTCGGTTATTATAAAAGTCATTTCTGAATCTTGGTGTCTGCCATTGTGGCCTAACATTACTCATTTGCGTAGTTACGGGTGATAGTTCAGATTTTTTAGTCACTTTATCTGGTTGTTGAATTTTAATAAGTGTGTGAACAATTTCGCGCCATTGATTAGTAGTTTCGGGTCCGCGTACAGCCACTAGTTGTCGTAGCTCTAAAGGTAAGCCATCAGTTAGTGCTTCTAGAATTAATTTTGAGGTTAGTCCTAATTTCCTACCCAATTTTAACTTTTGTTTGATAATACTCGTTTAAATCTTCTCCAATTTAAAATTTTCCTTCACTGAAATCGGAAATAGACAACGTTTGAGGTCCCGAAAATTCTTCCCTAAATAATAATAACATTTCTTCCCAATGTAGGGCCTCTATGCAGTTGTTAATATAAACGGTTAATGCCTTCCCTTTCAAACATTTATGGATATTTTTGACCTTCCAAAGTTCGTCCTTATGATGATCTAAACATATACTGTCAAAATACGCTAACCAAGCATTTATGTGATTCTTTACTTGCTGGTTTTTATTGAACTTATGTATATATGTGTTTAATCTGATAATTTAATAACATAAATTTGATTAAATTAATTCAGTGTTTCAGAAATTATCATAATTACAATTTTTTGATTATGTATTGATAAACTGAATAATAACAATTAGTAGAAAAGTAAATAAATAAATAAATTGAAATATTATTATTATTTTGTAGCAGCATTTATGTGATTTTTTACTTGCTGTTTTTTATTGATGTTGTGTATATATGTGTGTTTAAACTGATAATGTAAGAATTTTTTTAAGATAATAAAAAACAAGCATTTTGAAAATTTCAGTAGACTCCAGAAATTTGCTGATCACGACCAACGTAAATGATGAAATTTATAATAAAGTTCAAAGAAGAAAATCCTGATAGAACTTACTTCAATGGTGTTATTTTAGAAACGGAATCGAATGAGATAAGGAAAGTTAATTTTAAGCAAGGTCCAGGTCTTGGAGATAAGTAGCTAAATTCTTTTAACCCAATAATATTTGTGCTTAAACACACACACACACACAGAAAAAGAAAATCCATAGACTGAAAATATAAAGAAATAAATTATTTGTCTTTACCTATATTTCTAAAGTGTATATAATAAAAATTGCAAATTTATAATACAATTATTCTTATACTAGCAGGCTATGCCCGCTTCGCTGGTCACTATATTTAAATGAATTTTCAAAAGAATTGAATCACTATTTATTGATATACATCCTTATAAATAAAAACCTTAAAAAAAAAAAAATTTGATATCGCTCTAAACCTCGCTTCGGGTAACCACTGCTTACGGCACCTTCTTTTGCGCCAGCACTACATCGGGTCCAGGTTCCCACTACCTGCAGAAAAGTCTTTCCCGGACACTTCAGTTTGGGTATTTATCAACGACAAGTGAATCTGTTACTCTTTAAGAACTGCGATTTTACAGATGGCTGCATATCAGCATGTAATATTTTAGTTTTTGAACCATGCATTTCATAGCCCACTATATTACCATTTGATTCCGACCAATATAATAGATAAAAGAAAATGTAGATTTTTCTTTTAAAAGGAATTAAATAAATGAAAAACAAATAAATTTTAATAAACTTAAATTTTAGTAAGTTTAATCCTTTCTAATATATACTACCATTTTTTCCGATAAATATTATAAATTAACAAATAAATAAATAAAATAAAATAAAATAAAATAAGGATTTCCTTTTCAAAAGAAATTATTAATAAATAAATAAATAACAAAAAGTTGCTATATTATAAATGTTGCTATACTATAAATTTTATATGTGTGTTTTTATTTTATTACATTTATACTCTTTATTTACCTTCATCTATTTATTTTTTCTTTAATATTTCATATATCTTACCTATTGACAATCATTTTCAATGAATTATAGTATCATTTTCTATTTTTCTTTCTATGCGGAAAAGGAAATTCTGGTATTGGGCTAAATTTCCACCACGTTTTAGTTTTAAGAAAACAATTTAACTTATTTTGTCTGAAAATTAAAAAAAAGATTCGAGCCAAAATCAAAAAATTCTAATTCTCCATGTGTTTGTGCGCCTTGGCCTGTGAGTGGTATCAACCGATAAAAAGGGGTGGACTGGACACTAATCTCCTTACATAACTAGTACCCGCCATTTTGTCGAATTGAAATTTCCTTTCCACTTGTTTTTCCCATTCGTTAAAGTACAAATCCCTAAATAGCTCAAAAGGGAAGCTTGAATGGTAAAAACAGGGGGGGGGGGGGGGAATTTCTTGCCAGCGAAACTGGGGTTACATCAGTGCATGAAGACGGTATGCTAAATGCTACCGAAACAGCTGTCTCTATTATTTCTATTTGACGTTCTAGACGTTGTTGTTTGCTTTATTTTTATAATTCCATGCCAAGTCTTCCTTTAATATCCATGTTGGAAAGTGTTAAAAAGAAATAATCAGCGAAAATTTTACACGGTGTTGCTAGTCTTTTAATATTCTTCTTCTTTTAACTTGTTTTAATTTGCAGGTGACCTCCTAAAAAATTCAATTATTAAATTTTTTTAACAATATAGAATAATATAAATTTCCATTAAGTTCTTAAAACTGTTGATTTCACGTGTTTGAATGATTTTAGTTGTTATTTTAAAATAAAGGACCTTTTTTTAATTTTTATCAGCTCATAGATAACCCCTAAAGTAAGTACTTTGGCGTTGAAAAATAGATGCCAAAATTGAAAATAAAGTGGTATAAGTCCTCATTTTCAAATTGCAATAACTCAGCAAGATTTTCACTTACAAGGAAGGTCTCCATAGGCGCATGCGCAAAAAAAAAATTGAAAAAGTTACATAATACTCTCCTCATGAGGTTATATATGTTTATAAAAAAATTCCGGCGGAATCTCTATATATCGTCCGTAAAAAAATATTGAAAATGTCCAATTCTTGGCTATTTATCGCTCGTTGGCGATACAATAATAACTGATGCAAAACGTTTTTTTTTTTGATAAATGCTCATTACAGAAAATCGTTTTCCATACTCTTCATACTGATAGTTGCACCATTTAATGAAATCAGTTGTGGTGCTGATTTCTTTCGTCAGCAGGGTCTGATAAATGTCCTCTGCAATGCCTTTCCTTAGGTGAGACACTTTTCCGACCTCGGACATTGAAGGATTAATTTCCTGGCAAAGACCTAAGACACTCTGTATATAGGACTGTGTACTCTCTCCTGACCGCAGTGCTCTGTACTTCAATTGTTCTTCCGCCTTCCTGGTATACTTTTGTCTGTCGCCGAAAAGGCCGCTTAATTCCTTCTTGAACACCTCCCAGGAATTCAGAGTATCTTCATTGTTTACGTACCATTGCTTTGCCGTACCATCAAGGAAGAAATACACATTGGCTGAGCACATCATGTCATCCCATTTGTTGAATTTAGCCACTCGATCGTATTCTTTAAGCCATTTCAGAGGGTCTTCTCCAGGCACTCCTCGGAAGGTCGATGGGCTCCTTGGTTGCTGGTAGGTAGGAGTTAGAGATGAGACGGGCTCAGCCCGAGCCCGTAAGCCCGAGCCCGATCGGGCTCAAATCTTACGCAAGTCTTCGGGCTCCGGGCGGGCTCGGATTCAAGCTAAAAGTTCCGTTTATTTTATTCTTCACTAACTGGAAAATGTAAAAAAAAAAAAAAAAAACTGGCCATCGCATCTCCTATCTACGCCTTCCCGTCTCCCGCGGTGGTCAATGTTAGTAAAATGGACACACAGCGCGGTATCTCTGCATAGTTGTTTCTCTACTTCTTTGCTTGTTATTTGGGGTAGAGTCCTGCATCGAGTCGGGTCGACTAAATATTTTTCTTGCGGGTCTGGTTGACTGATTTCTTTTTACGTCGGGTTCGAGTTTAGTTTTCAGCTAGTCGGGTCTACTTGAGAACATCTTTCAAAATACTTTTACCGTATTAAGTAGAAATGTGTTTGCGATATATACCATAGTGAATACAGGCTTACCCAAATTATTATAGTAAAATAAACATCCGTATCGCACTGAAACAATTAACAAAATACATCAAATATATCATTATTATCTTTTAGAATAGAAGCTGTGAAAAACAGACTCCTTCTTGTAGGATAATCAGATGTGTGATTCATCTGTTTTGATTACTCACATCCTTTTGAAAGAGACTGTAAATGTAAACTAATAATTAATAATATTTTTTTCTCTTGCAGATGTTTTTGAGAAGTTATTGAAATGTAATGTACGTAGATTTAGATGAGAACGGATGTTTAGTAGACGTCTGCAGAGCTGTATTATTTTTATATTATTTTTTCTGTGTGATAAGCATTAAAGAAGAAACTACAAACGCTAAACTTGAAACTCTTAGGGCACTTGAAATCACATTACACATACAGTCCGCAGTAAAATTTTTGAAGCGCCAGCAGTCATTCATGTTTAAAAAATATACACCTAATATATACATGTATACAGAGACACAGACATTATAAATTGTTATAATAACATTTATAGTTATTTAAATTGAGGATTAGTAATAAGAAAATTAATTTGAAAATGAAAACGGTATTTATTTTTACTATTGTGTATGCGTTGCATAGTGTACCACTTTCAATATCGGGTTCGGGCTCTGATCACACAAAATTCTTCGAGCTCGGGCGAGCTCAGTTCAAAAATGTTTCGGGCCCGGGCGGGCTCGGATTGCCAAAATAAAGCCCGAACTCACCTCTAGTAGGAGTCAATACGACGGGCTTGGTCTCTTCTGGCATTTTCGTTTTCTTCTTTTTGCTCTCTGGAAAATAAAGTCCGTACTCGGGAGATTGTCCTCTTAAACGGAGACTTCTGCGAAGATTGTCACTGTTATCCACGTTTGCAAGGTTTATTTACCCGGCGCCTCCACCAAAATGTCACACAGATGTCGTGAAGAGTCAAAGTGAACACTCGAAGTTAAGTAACAAACGTCGTTTATTAGTAGAACAAACTTGTAACACAGCTACACTCGGCTGAGAACATCCACAAACTGAGGAAAAAGTCGCTTATATACAATATTCGAATACTCCAGAATACAAGATTAACATAAATTAGAATATTCTAGAAACTGCTAGAATAGGAAATTAAATATGCAAAGATAATTATAAGAATTTAGAAATAATTTTTAGAGTCTTTAAATTTACTTGCCCCCAGCTGGAATCGAACTGAGGCTGTCTGGGTGACAGTCCAGAGACATACCTCTACGCCACGGCGGCTGTAAAGAAAGCTGACTTTGTGGCAATATTCCAACGCCAAGACTCCTGTTATTATAATGTAAATATATTATACACTATTTAAATTTCAAGGGTCTTTATACATGCTAATTAGTACTTTGTTGCATTACCCTTAATTTAATGACAGATCTTAAACAGTTTGGCATATTATTGATTAAAGGTTCTCTAATTTCCCCATATATTATTTAAAATTTCAATAAGATCTTTTTTGTCTCTTTGCAAATTCTTGAAGTCGTTTTCTGATAATCCCCCACAAATTCTTGAAGGGGTTTAGAATGGGTGAGTTCAAAGGCCATGGGAGTACATTTGTTCCCTTCTTTTGGAGTCATTTAGTTGTCGATTTAGAAGTGTGATAAGAAGCTGAATCTTGCTGAAACATGAAATCGTCACATAAATCCTCAGATGGCGGTATCATGAAGTGTTCAAGAATTTCTCGATAAACTTCTCAATTGACTTTTATGTAAACAGTACATAGTCTACCTGGGCCTTGTGCAGTCATGTAGCCCCATACCATGACGAAGGTCGCAAATTTAACTGAAAGTTTTAAGCATTCTTTATCAAAAGCTTCTTGTTGAAGTCTCCAAACACATTTGGTACCCATGGGATACACAGAACATACTTTTAACGCTGAAGAGTACATTTTTTTCAGTCATCTTGACACCAAAATTGCCTTTGTTAGCACCATTTAAGGGCCCTCTTCACTCAGCATTTCCTTTTCTAAAAGCCAATGTTATCCTATGGAAAACTTTCTTTGCACTTAAAACAGTGGCATATTAATTGATTGAGACGCGGTTTTTTTTATTGGATTACTCTCATTTCGTAAACTGACGCAGCTTTTGTAGATTTTATGAAAGAATAACAGTTGTTTTTTAGAAAAGCTGTTTTATTGCAATATTTGGGTTGATGCATTAAATGGCTTATAAAAAACTCTTTCAATTTTTTAAAACAGAATTTAAAAAGCTGCGTCAATCTCAAAGAGTTTATTTCAATGCGGAAAAAAATCCTGTATTTTAATAAAATTTTAAATCAATTAAATTTGTAAAGAAAGTCCAAAAATTTTACAAATTTGTGCCGATTTTTCTCTTTGACACACCCTTTATTCGGCTACGCCTCTCGTTCGTGGTTTCGATGGAAAGATGTTTACATTTCTGTGGTGAAGATACGTCTAGGCGTTGTGGTTTTTTATTCAGTTATTATTTTTATTATAGATTTCACCTGTATTATGGATGTGAGTAACATAACAATTTAGAAGACAATCGTTCAGAGACTTATTTATAGGAAATATATGATCACATTTTATTTTAAATAGTTTTTCATTGCGCGTAATACTATTATTATATGAATACTTTGCACATAAATCTGATATTTTACTGATAATGCCACGATTGACAATATACAAACATTTTTTTTAACAAGTTATATAAAACTTTTTACTAAATTAAACAGATTTTCAATAATAAATTTTATTTTAAAGTATATAATCTGGTGTGGCACCCACACGACTTTTTCTTACCCTACATTTAAATTTTATACAGACAGATTCAGATTGAGGAATAAAATATCAAGTACTGTATAAAATTCTATAGTAAAAAGAATTTAAGCTAGCTTTACGAATTATTTAATTTGACAAATAATTTTCTGTGGGAAGGGCGGAGTGGAGTACCACCCTTCTCAACCCACATTTGAAACTAATATCTACATTTCTATAGAATTCACGACTAATATTAAATTTAAAATTATGTTCAACAATAACTTTCAAACATATTTATTGACAACTTTAACCCGTATCACTCGTTGAAACTTATCAATATTGATCAAACTGTTCAAGTATGAATTTTATACGAACTTTAAAATATAACACTTGAGTTCCCTGCCGGTATTTAGTTTTTAAAGTTACACTGATAACAGACTCACAAAGAACAACTGTTAAAAATTTTGTTTAATTATTCACGGAACCGCAAAATACGTAGTTATTAAAAAAAAAAAACAAGACTTCAAATTAAACTAAATATTTTCTTTACTCGTTAGGTATGGAGAATTAATTTACATTCCTGAGCAAAATAAGTTGTATTAATACTGAAGTCTAGGAATTGAATGAAACAATTATTTTTAACGACATAAGCAAGTTGATTTTATAACTGAAGAAACTAGAACAATTTAAAGTTTGCAAGAAATGGGAGTCAAATGTTTATGAAATTATTTATAAACGACGAAGTCACACTATTATTTTCAAAGATTTTGCGCTCTTATTTTCGCTCCTAACATAAAAGCGCAGCTGAAATTTTAAGTATGGTACCTGAACATGAACACTGTTTCTATGCGTTCTTTTAGAATACAGTAACTGGATATCAAGCTGTGTATCGATATTAATAAAATCAGACTTTTCTCTGTAAATTTATCAGAATTAAAAAAAAAAATGTGATATCTTCACGTTCCACACACCATAAAAGTCGAAAATTACTTCAGAAAATTTTGTCTGTGTGTGTGTCATCGTGTCTGTATGTCTGTAACGCTATTATTGTCCGGGTATCACGTGAGAATGGCTGGACGGAATTCAACGGCGCTTGGCAGAAATTTAGGCTTTTACCCAACTAAAATCTGCCAACTTTTTCGAAATTCCCTCCCCAGTTCTCGCCGGGATGGGGGGGAACAAAAGTCAAAACATATTTGTAAGCATAACACCGCTCCAAATTACTTCACTGTAAAGAAATTGCACATATAAACAATAGTCATGAGTATAAATAAAACGTTATCTGCAATTTAGGAATTTTAGATTATTAACCCTTTCAGTCGCAGTGTTCCCGCTGATGGAACACCTTATTTTAATTCTCAAGTGCAAAAACTCATCCCGGAAACTTTTTAGCAAAAATTTACGTTTATAACATATTAGAAAAGGCCCTTTTTTTTTACCTGAAAATTTAAAATTTCTTTTATTTAAATTTTGTTCGTAAATTCCGGTGGCGAGAAATTTCGCAATTTCCGAATTTTTTAAAGAACTCTACAAAAAATGGAACAAAGATGTTAAAAAAAGCTACGAGACTTCCTTAGAAAATTTCCAAAAACACATTTTTCCCCCCTAATTTCCGATATTTTTGTGAGGAGGGGTTACGAAGGGTCAAAATCGAGACAACCCTTTTAGCGCTAAATTTCTCCTGAGAAATCTATGGAAGCTGCGGTCACGAATTCCGGTGCTGGGATTATATGTATCTATCCGACACCTAAAGTAATTGAATAAATAAAATATTGCGATTTAGGAAATTTCGATTTTTAAGGGGAGGGAAGAGGGAATTTTTGGCGGGAAATTGTGCAAATTCCAGATTTTTAGTAAAATTTTAACAAAAATGGAAAAAAGATGTTGAAAACAGCCATGGGTCTTCTTTAGGACATTTTCAAAACACGTTTTTTTTTGTGATTTGCCTTTCTTTTTTATTTTTAGGGGGGGGGGGATAGGTATATGTTACAAAGGGCAAATTCGAGGCACCACTTTTAGCGCTAAATTTGTCCTGAGAAATTTATGAGAGCTGTGGTCAGGGTCAGAAAGTTTGATGCTTGGATTGCTTATATATGTATCCGACCCCTAAAGTAACGGAATATATCGAAATATCCCCCCTTTCACCCTGGGGGGTAGGAAGCAAAAAAAAAAAAGTTTGTAAGCATAACTCGGCCCCAAATTACTTCACGCTGAAGAAATTGCGCATGAGAAAACTAGATTTGAGTATAAATAAAACATTATGTAAGATTTTGGAATTCTTGACAGGAGGGAGGAAAGAAATCTTTTTTTGGGGGGAAATTTCAGAAATCCCGGATTTTTTAGTAGAGCTCTACTAAAATGGTACAAATGTATTGAAAAAAGCTATCTGTCTTATTTAGGATATTTCCAAAAACATTTTCTTTCTTTCTTTTGTGTGTGTGTGTGTGTGAGATTTTCGATTTTTTTTTTTTTTTTTTTTTTTTTTTTTGGGGGGGGGGGGCGTTACGACGGAGCTAATTCGAGACCCTCCCTTTTAGCGCTAAATTTGTCTTGGGAAATCCACGGGATTAATGGTCGCTAAATTTGGCGCGTAAATTTTTTATATGTATCCGACATTATTGTAACGGGATTTTACAAAATTCCACCTTTACCCTACCACCCGGGGGGGGGGGGACAAAAAACACGTGTGAAATCTCGTTTTTCCTTTTGAATTCGCTTTAAATTATCTTGGGGGGGGGGGGGAAACTTGTGCGAAACAACTACACGACTTCCATTACCCACAATTACACATATTATATGCATTCTTTGGAATTTTCCAGTAAGAGAAATTTGATACACGTATAAAGACATATAAAATAGAGTTTACATAGCGAGTTATGAGAAAGAGTATTTAAAATGGATCAATGAAACAATTTTCCAGAAAATCGTTAGAGCCGTTTTTGAGAACCAACTTTTACCAAAACTTGATATTCTAGATTATTGACTGGAAAACAATAATTACATACAAAAGGATATTTAAAAGCGAGTTAATACGGCGAGTTTGAAAAAAATCCGTACAGCCGTTTTTAAAGGAAAGCACTTGCTATTTATACAAGACGCCTATCAATTTTCCAAACCTAACCAACTATATCTGTCGAAAGAACATCTAGTAGAGTGTTTATATAGCAATTTTGAAGTAAATCGTTAGAGCTGTTTTTGAGATACGGACTTACGCTCCCATTTCCATTTTACGATGGCCCACTTCTGTTTTTAAAATTTTTACTAAAATTTGTAAATTTTATCTGTACACCAGACCTGTTCTGTGAAGTTTCGTAGTTCTATCTTTATTAATTTTGGAGATATGATAGCCAGAAGATTCCACATATACATACACACTGACCAATTGCCCAAAACTACATTTTTGGACTCAGGAGGACTTAAAACGTGCAAATCAGGTGAAAACTCGATATCGAATTTTTGGACAGAATACAATACAGAATACAAATTACCTACGGTAGTAGAGTAATGGAAGAGATATCCGTAAAATTTTTGCTTTGAAATATAGCTAATACAAATACTTAAAAACTAATTTCTGGAATTTTAAAAATTCAGCCGCACTGGGGGGAGGAGGGGGGTCAAAACGTAATTTCAAATAATCCTTTATATATATATATATATATATATATATGAGACTTTTGCTCTAAAATATAGCTCACACAAATGCCTAAAACTAATTTCTAGAATTTTAGAAATTCGTCCTAGGTGGGCTGGGAAGGGGGGGGGGGGGGAGGCGGAGGGACAAAAAAAAAAAGGAGTTAGATTGTTCAAAATCGGTACATAGAGGTTTTTGATAACTACAAATCGATTGCGGATAGTTTCGAATTTGTAGAATTATTAGGATAGAGGGGTAAAAATATAGAAATAAGATTTAGAGCGTTGAAAATTAGTATTATTAGGTTTTAAGGCTCTATAAATTGATTGCGGATATTTACAAAAGTGTAGAATTATTACGAGGGGCGGAAAGGGTGAGCGCAGGGGCAAAAATAAAGAAACTAGGTAGAATGTTGGAATTTAGTATTATTAGGTTAAAAGCCTGAGAAAACGATTGCGGATATTTTTGAAAGTGTATAGATAGATTTTAGAGGCCTGCAAGTCGAATGAGGATATTTTCGAAAGTGTAAATAAGCTATTAGGAGAGGCGGGAAGGGGGTGACGGAGGGAAAAAAATAGAGTTAGATATCGTTCAAAATTGGTATATAGAGGTTTTTGATACTTACAAGTCGATTTTCAAATCTGTAAAATTTTTAGGAGAGCCGGGAAGGGAAGGGCGAAGTGCAAAACAATAGAAATAGATTTAAACCGTACAAAATTGGTACGTGTTGGTTTTGGGGACCTACAAATCGATTACATTTCCTGAAGAGAAGAGAAAAAGTATTAGGATAGACGGGAAGGAGGGAGGGGGTGGGGGCGAAAGAGCAAAAATATAGAAATTAGAGTTTAAACGTTCAAAAATAGTATTATTAGGTTTTAAGGTTCGATATATCGATTGCGGATATTTACGAAAGTGTAGAATTATTATGAGGGGCGGGAAGGACCAGCGCAGGGGCAAAAATAAGAAATTAGATAGAACGTTGGGATTTAGTATTATTAGGTTTAAAAGCCTGATAAAACGATTGTGGATATTTTTGAAAGTGTAAAACAATTAAGAGGCTCGGGAACGGTGGGCGAATATGCGCGTTGTGTGCAGGTTTGTACGCTGTCGCAGTCAGTGGGGACCCGGATTGATTACTCTACCGATGACAGAAGATTTTTTTTTCGTATTTTATATCTATGTTTTTCCCTTACGATAATATGGATATCTGCCACTTTGTTGAAAATAGCGGATGAAGTTCATTAATAAATTTGATTGAGACATTTTTTGGTTTATGTATACATTAAAATTCAAACAAATTCGGAATATGCTTTTTACAATTCGAATTTGAAAATTTTTTGAAAGCAGAATGTCGCTGCAACTAGGATAAGAAACTCATCCGAGATCTTCATAAAATAAGTTAAGAAACTGTCCAAATTTGGTTCGATTTGGAGTATTATTTCGGAAGTTATCGTGATTTTAAATTTTCATGTGATGGTAGCCTGATTTCAAATGGCCCTGCTTAACTTAAGATATCCACCACTTTATTAAAAATGGCAGATAAAGTTCATTAATAAACTTCATTGAGACACTTTTATGGTCTATGTATACATCCAAATAGAAACAAATTCTGAATACGCTTTTTACAATTTAAATTTGAAATTTTCAAGTGGACTTCGCTTGAAAACAAAATGACGGAGCAACTTGAACAAACTCACACAAGTTATTTATCAGATAAGTTCACTGTCCAAGTTTGGTTCGATTTGGAGTATTATTTGGAAGTTATCATGATTTTAAATTTTCAAGTGGTATCTTCATTTCAAGTGGCCCCACTTAACTTAAGATACCCGCCATTTTAATAAAAAGGGCGGATAAAGTTCATTAATAAAGTTCATCGAAACCCTTATGTTATGTATATTTACATTAAAATACAAACAAATCTGGCTTTAAATACACTTTTCACAATGTGGGTTTGAAATTTTCAAGTGGCCGCCACTTGAAAACAAAATGTCAGAGCAATTTGGTTACCGTACTCATCCAAGATATTTATAAGATCAGTTAGCAATGCAAATTTGGTTCGATTTGGAGTATTATTTCGAGAGTTATCGTAATGACAAATTTCATTATAGATAGACAGATAAATATATAGATAAACGAAGTGGTTGCAATAGGTCGATTTCTAAAAAAAATCAACCTAAAAAGTTTTTTTTTTCCCTAAAAAAAACCCTGGTTTTTTGCCTACCCTTCGAAAAAAAGCATTTAGATGATATTGTGATCACTCACATACATACACATACATCATCATCATGAAAATAGTAAAAATTAACTCATCCCTAACAACACACTTCTCCATAACCCATCCTGAAGATGTCCATAGGATGTCTGTAGATATCCTTTTCATCCAGAGGACAACCTCAGGATTTCATTTGGAGAAGTTTGTGCTGTTAGGGATGGGACCTCAAAACATGTAGCTACGCCAACATCGCAAAGTCAGAATTTTGTCACGATTACAATGATTTCCTTACGTATGTATTTTCGGAAAGCAAAAAATTGCATGAAAGGTACGTGAATCATTTAATTTCATCATGCTTAATAACTAATTTTTAAAAGGTATATGTGTCTATGAGAGAGGAAATGACAATGTAGTTGTAAACAATGGAGGGAAAAAGTGGAGGATTGAAATTCAAGATATAAAGTATACCTTTACATCCACCCTTAGAAAAATACAAATATTTCATTTATTAAATATTGTAAATTTTGCTTATTCCATGTCTATTTTGAAAAATTCAAATTGATTATACAAACATATTAATAAAATATCTGGTGTGAAACAACCACACGACTTCCATTACAAACTATTACACATATTATATGCATTTTTTGGAGATAATATGATCACAAGATATAAAAGTGACCTAAAGAAGTAGAAACCTAACATTTTTCTGGTAAGATAAACTTTATACACATGTAGAGACATATAAAACGAAGCTTACATAAAGCGAGGTAAAAAATTAGAAATATATATATATATATATATGTAGTAGAGTTATTTTTTGAAACACCAATTTTCGAGATCTACCTAAGCTTCTGACCTACCTAAACAGGGTAGCTGTTAATTTTCCTCTAATAATTACGTGATACACAAGAAACAAATGGATTTATATAACAATTTTCAAGAAAATCGATAGAGCAGTTTTTGAGATACCAACTTTTACCAAAACTCAATCATTGACAGGAAAACAATAATTACATACAAAAGCATATTTAAAAGTGAGTTAATATGGCGAGTTTGAAAAAAAATCCGTACAGCTGGTTTTTAAGGAACGCGCATCCGAAACCTGAAATTGAGCTATTTATACAGAACGCGTATCAATTTTTCTGAACTAACCAGCTATATCATTCGAAAGGACATCTAATAGAGTGTTTATGTAACAAATTTGAAGAAAATCGTTCGAGCCGTTTTTGAGATACGGACTTACGGTCCCACTTACGGTTTCCGATGTCCCACTTCCGGTTTTTCAATTTTCTCCAAAATATGGAAAATTCATCTGAATACCAAACTTGTTTCAATTCTAAAGTTTCGTAGTTCTATCTTTATTAGTCTCCGATACATAATAGCCAGAAGATCCCCCCCCCACACACACACACTGACCAATTGCCAAAAACCACTTTTTTGGACTCAGAGGACCTTAAAACGTGTAAATCAGGTGAAATCTCGATATCGAATTTTCAGACCGAATACAAATACTTCCATCACATACTGTAGTAGGGTAATGGAAGTAAAAAATGTTTTTTTTTTTTTTATAAATTGAAAGAATAAAGATAATTTTTAATTTACTACTCGCAAATAATTAATAGTGAATAAAAGTGGACGAAATGGTATTTTATCTGGGACAGTTTTAACCAGGTTTTTTCAATTATGGAAAAAAAAACGAACAACCCTGTATCAACATCACTTAAATAACTTCGGGAAATTCAAATTTGGTATTTTGAAATTGGTATGTGGTTGCTACTTGTAAAGTTGATCAAGACTGGCAAGTTTCAAGACACATTAATAAGCGTCTTGTATTTTATTTATTTTTACTTCCATTACCCGACTACCATAGGTAACGGAAGTATTGTATTTGATCCAAAAATTCGATATCGAGATTTCACCTGATTTACATGTTTTAAGGTACCCTGAGTTCAAAAAAATGGTTTTTAGCAATTGGTCTGTTCGTGTATGTATGTATGTGGAGAATATTCTAGCTATTATATGTCGGAAACCAATCAAGACAGAACTACGAAACTTTAGAATTGAAACAGTTCTGGTGTACAGATAAACTTTTCAAATTTTGGTAAAAATTGGAAAATCGGAAGTGGGACATCTGAAACCGGAAGTGAGGCCATAAGTCCATATCTCAAAAAAGCTCTAACGATTTTCTTTAAAATTGCTGTATAAACACTCTATTAGATATCCTTTCGAAGGATATAGTTGGTTAGTTCAGGAAAATTGATAGGCGTCCTGTACAAATAGCTGAATTTCAGGTCCTGCAAATGCTTCCTGTCAAAACGGCTGTATTATTTATTTTTTCAAACTTGCCATATTGACCCTCTTTTAAATATCCTTTTACATATAATTGTTGTTTTCTGGCCAACAATTAATTTTGTCAAGCTTTGGTAAAAATCGGTATCTCAAAAACGGCTCTAACGATTTTCTTGAAAATTGTTACATAAACCCATTTTAGATAACCTTTCTCATGCTTTACTTGGTTACCACAGGAAAATTAATAGTCATCCTGATCAGACAGATCAGTTTTACATCTCGAAACTTGGTGTTTCAAATAAATAAATAAACTCTACCAATTTTCTTCCCCTTTCTTTTTCTTAAAAAAAAAATCGCTGTGCAAACTCTGTTTTATGTTTTTACACGTGTATTAATTTTCCCTTACCGGAAAATTTTTAGGTGTCTATTTCATTAGGACAATATCATGTCTTCTGATAACATTATCTTCAAAAATTGCATATAATACGTGTAATAGTGGATAATGGAAGTCGTGTGGTTGTTTCACACCAGATTTTTAAATAAATGTAGGCACTATAATTCAACGCTATTTATATATTATACTACTTATAAAAAATTTGACTTGTCCGTGATCTTCGAAATACGATCCCGAAGGTCACGACCTGTCGCACACCCTGACCCTGTCCAGCTCTGCGTTCTGTAGTCTGAGCTCCAGAGTGCAGATAACCCATCTCTATATATCAGTAATGTTATAATGTTATATATCTTTGTTATATTTTAGTTAAATTAATTATATCAAACTGCAAGTTTAATTATAAAGAATATTTACTTTTTTTAAATTTCATTGTTACAGAATTCGCCGATACAACTACTGAAAGCCTAAAATGGGCTGAATATAGAATAAAATACTTCGTCGGGTCGGGCTACGTTATTAAAATACATATAAATAGATAAGAATAAATGTAGAAAGTTGTTTGATGTCAGGTGAAAATGACAAAGAAAAAAAAAAAAGTAACACAAAAATAAGAAAAGAAAGAAATAGTCAAAACAAAACAAAGCTTGAGCGAAACCGCAAGTAAGGAGGTAGCTGATTTTTGATTTATTCATCCAAAAAGTCAACGATTCGTCAGTGAGTCTGTCAATCTTCTCAAATTAGTTAACATCTCCTGTCAAAACCACGTGGGACACTTTTTATCTGTTTTCAGCCGACTTCGGAATTTTGTCCAAGTGAAGAGGGCCGTTAACTCTAGCAGCCATTTGATTAGATAAGAGTGGCTTTGTCTTAGGCACACAAAACCTAATTTGTGAAGTTGTAGTAATGTGGTAGATTTAGAGGAATTTGTAACAATTTTTTCCAATTACTCTGCAAATATCTCACATTTCGAAAGTGATGTTTTTTCACAATCTTTTTTAATTTTCTTACTTTTAAAGTATTTATTTTGAAAACACTTATTAGACTATTCTCTAAAACCTCAACTCACACTTGCCTGAACATTTCACTTCCTTTCCTATAAAAAGTTTTTTTCCTTCTTTGAGCAAGTGCACAATACAGGCCTCACAACAAGTTTTTACCTCAAATATATAGACTTTATAGACTGAAATTGAAAATTTATAGACATAATAGAGTAACACTAAATAAATTAATAACTAAACTTAATAGACGAAATAACTGTAACGATGATACACAAATAAAGATTTTTATGTAACAAAATTTCTATACATAAAATACTTTACTAATTTTTGAAAATATATTAAAAAAGATAAGAGAAAATGCCTACTTCACAGCAATATCCTCTTACATTCTTTCTCTTTATTTATGTTAGTACCTGGATAACCGAGCTCACAAGTCTCATTGTTAAAATCATTCGTCGTGTAGGTACAGTGACATTTATTATTTATTTGCCCAGAGCACAAGAGCACACATTTGCCCATTACCACTGAAAGCTCTTTTTTCTGGAGATAAGGAAAATTCAAATCAAATTATCATATCAAATTTCTAACTATAATCTCATATCAAAATCATTTAAGCTGTTTCCTGACAAGATTTCTACTATACATTATTCTAGAACAGCGACGGCTAATTTTTCTGAAGAATAATGTAAGTGAGACTAATTTCAGTTTCTCAACTAAAAGATAACCATTAAACATTTTATTTTTTTCAAAATCATTCAGCAATTTCCAAGAAAACAAAGTTTATTCCTCATTTTTTCCAGGTGGTGTGCAGGTTGCCAGTGAACTCTAATTAAAAATGAAGATGAAGGTTACTTTAGTTCAAAATGTCATCTGAAAAACACATCAAATTTAAATATTTTTCAAAATCATTCGAATACTTAAAAAAAAAAAAAAAAAAAAAAAGGTAAACGTTAAATATTCTAAAGAGAATGTCAGATTTTTGTACTTACAATTCAATTATAAACTCAAAAATTCCCTACATAAATTTTTATCAAATCCTTCAAATAGTTTTTAAGAAAACCACGTCTGTCATATTTTGCCTTATGCCAAACGAAAGTTAACAGTGAACACTAATTTTCATGAAAATGAGATAAAATTAGATGGGTTTCTCATCTCACAAAACCCTTAAAGCTAAGTTTTTATCAAAACCAGTAGAGCCATTTCTTAGAAAATTTCTGTTGTAATTTTGGAACTGGCAGAGAGAAGGCCAACTGTAAACATTAACTTTCCTGAAGATGAGGAAAATCCAGTTTGAATAGTCACAACCCCGCCTCCCCCTTTCCCAAAGCTTAAATACTTATCAAAATCATTTGAGCAGTTTTTTGATTCTTTACTCCAAAAAACACTTACCTCAAATGTTAATAAAAATCGTTATATCCATTTTCGATAAAACCCAATTTTTGCATATTTTGCAAATGACAGTCAAAAGGTTAACAGTAAATGTGAATTCTCTTGAAGATGAGGATATGTCTAATCGATTTTGTGCATTAAAAAAAAAAAAAAAAAAAAAAAAAAAAAACTTAATCAAAAACTTTCATGAAGATCATTACATCCATTTCTGAGTAAAGCCAATTTCTGTCATAATTTGTAACCTGCTGATAAAGGTTAACAGCGAATGCAAATTTGAAAATGAGGATATCTCCAATCAATTTAGTTCCCTAAAAAAATACTCAATCCCAAACTTTCATCAAAATTTACTATCCATTTCCTAGTAAACTCAATTCCTGCTATGTTGTTGCAACTGCTTAATAAAGGGGTTACCAATGAATACGAATTTTCCTGAAAATGATAAGCCCAATCAATAAAATACCCCAAAAATACATAACTGTAAACTTTCATCAAAATTGTTATTTCTACTTTCAAGTGAACCCAATTTCTATGGTACGTTGCAATTGGTCAATAAAGGGGTTAACAGTAAATTTGAATTTTCCTAAAGATGAGGATATGTCCAATTGTTTGAGCTCTCTAAAAACATTTAACCTAAAACAAGCATCAAAACTGTTATATTCATTTCAGTGTAAACTCAATTTCTGCCATTATTGCAACTGGCTGATATAGGGTAAACAGCAAACACAAATTTTCCTGAAGATGAGGATAAGCCTGATCGTTTTTTCATTCCAAAAAACCGCTAACCCTAAATTCTCATTGAAATTGTTGGAGCCATTCCCGAGATGCCCAAGACAAATACATATATATACAAAACAAGTCACATGATTTATCCCTTTAACCTGTTAGCGCCCAGTTTTCTCATTTGAGACAGCTAGTAAAATGGCACGTATATTTTTTGTGGTTTCCTGGAATGATTTCTGCTTCTTAGTAAGTTTATAGCATCACTCTAAATGATGTCTGAAAGTTTTAAGTGCCAACTATTAATTATTTCATAATTTTGGTAGTCATTTTTTGATTTTTCATTCGTCGCACATATATTTGCTTTTTGCACAGGTATACTAACTTAAATCAAGTTGAAATAATAATATATATTACAATACTTTACTTTCGAGATCTTTGTCAACATATAATAGGAAATTAATCTGTTATCTCAAGGTTTTTCGCTAGAACACTAATCTTCAATTAATGAGGATAAGCTTTAAATTCAGAAGAATTGTTCAAGTTAATATATTTTACTGTCAGTTGTCTATATTAATTTAGAAGTGAAATAATCAGCTAATAATATTTTGCAAAATTAATTCAGGTGTTAACGGGTTAAGATAAGAGAAGGATATATAATTATTAATATTATATTCATTACAAGATACCAAGAATAATACCAATAACAATTTAATTGGTAATATTGATGGAAATTATAAGAGAAGTCATATAAAGAGAGAAGAAAATATAAAATTTTTATATGTATATTTAATTTTATATGTGTATCTGCTGGAAAAATATTTTTTAATATGGAAGTTCTTAAAAATATAGACTTTATAAACTAATTTATAAAAATACAGACTTTTATAGACTCAATGTTAAATATATAGACTAGTTGTGAGCTCTGACAATACAAAATTTCACAGCCTCAGATAAGTCGGTCATTCATCCCATATTAAGCAAACACTGAACTAAAATCAAATGCCAAACTACTTTTTAGTTTCTGCGGAACACATGCTAGTCCTGCAGTTAATGAAATTTACAGCTGTTCTCTGAATCAATAAGAAAATAGTTGCATATTCTAATTTTTTGTGTTATGTTATTGTATTTCAATATTTTGAATTTTTGTCACCCGTTATATAAATATACTTTTTTATTTCTTTGTTAAACAATTACATTCTTATAATCTACAAAATATGTATATTTATATTATGATAATGTATATTTGATATCAATTATTTATTAGATTTGCAATTCCCTTGACCATAATTAATTTCATTCTTCTAATTTTTTTTTTTAATCCAAGTAGTACTGGCTTAAAGGGTTGATTTCAAACTTTTTACTTATAACCACATAAATTTTAGCTCTATTTTTAAGAGTTGGCTAATTTTTTTTTGAAGGTTTCTTTAGTGATCTGATGCCGGGTTGTTAAATCATCTGAACAGGGCTTAAGTGTGTCGTTAGTGAAAACATAAATTTATATCAATTGTTACTTTCTACACAGGCTTGGGCTTTTTATTTTACTCAGGCTGGGCCTGGATTAAAATTTTTGCTGGCCATGATCAGGATGCCTTCTGATTTGACAGAAAATAATTACAAGATAAAAAGATCTTTTTATATACAGTACGAAGCCGAAACTCCGGACAATTTCAGCGGCGTTAATAATCATCATCAACAGCGATTTTTTTTTTTTTTTTTTTTTTTTTTTTTAAGTGTAAATATGTCTAAATAAAGAACCGAAAAAGTATTTTACTTCTTAGTATTTTAAAACCCTATTTGCAATGTCTGAAAGAGGGGGGAGAAGAAGATTATAATAATAGTAACAATTCTTAAACATTTATCTAATGGAGAACTAAATTCCATATTCTATTTCAATTATACTTAAACTTTTAATTACAAATCCTAAAGTACTAAAAAAAAAAAAAAAAAAAAACCTCGGAAATGTTTAAAAAATAACATGTTTTTCTTATTTATTTTCTTTCATTGTAACTTGTACTAATTTTTGTATGCAAATATTTCAATAAATCTGTTTTGTTTTTCAAGTTTATTTTTATTTATTTATTGTTAAAGTTGACCGGATTTTCGGCTTCATACTGTACCATGTTTTTAAATTTTCTGTTGAATCATATAAATGCTACCGAAGGCAGCGGGAACCCGGAGCAATTGGATAAAAGTGTTAAAAAAATTCATTGCTCTCGTGTTTTGAGCTAATATAAAAGTTTCAAATGGCTATCTAGCTGGGAAGTTAGTTCAAACTGATTACAAGCTTTGTACTGGTAACGCTGCCGAGGGCAGCAGGGTCCCGAAGCAATTGGTTAAAAATATTTAAAAATGCATTTTCAACTATTCTGAAAGTTTTAAATGTCTAGCTAGTCGGGAAATTTGTTAAATAAATTTTCTGTTGAATCATATAAACGCTACTGAAGGCAGTAGTTACCTGAAACAGTTGACTAAAAGTATCTAAGAAATGTATTGTCACCATGTCCTGAGCTATCCTGAAAGTTTCAGATGTCCAGCTAGTCGGGAAGTTAGTGAAAAATCGATTGCAAGCTTTTTACTGGCAACACTGCCGAAGGCAGCAGGAACCCGAAACAGTTGGCTAAAAGTATTACAAAAATGCATTTTCGCCGTATTTTGAACTATTCTGTAAGTTTCAAATGTCTAGGTAGTTGGGAAGTTAGTTAATTATATTTTCTGTTGAATCATATAAATGCTGCCGAAGGCTGTAGGGACCTGAAACAGTTGACTAAAAGTATTAAAAAATATGCATTGTCACCGTGTTCTGAGCTATCCTGAAAGTTTCAAATGTCTAGCTGGTCGGGAAGTTAGTGAAAATCGATTGCAAGCTTTGTACTGGTAACGCTTTCGAAGGCAGCAGGAACCCGAAACAGTTGGTTAAAAATATTTTTAAAAAGCATTTTCACCGTGTTCTGAACTATTCTGAAAGTTTCAAATGTCTAGCTAGTCGGGAAGTTAGTTAAATAAATTTTCTGTTGAATCATATAAACGTTGCCGAAGGCAGTAGGGACCTGAAACAGTTGACTAAAAGTATTTAAAAAATGTATTGTCAATGTGTTTTGAGCTATCCTGAAAGTTTCAAATTTCTAGCTAGTCAGAAAGTTAGGGAAAAATCGATTGAAATCACAGTACTGATAACGCTGCCGAAGGCAGTGGGAACCCGAAACAGTTGGCTAAAGGCATTAAAAAATACATTTTAACCATATTCTGAAAGTTTAAAATGTCTAGCTAGCCAGGAAGTTAGTTAACCCGTTAGTAGTCGCTAGTTGGTCTATTTGCCGCCCATTCATCAGTGTTGCCTGAATTTTTTATTCAATAGCCACCAAAAATTTTTAGAAGTGGCATTTGATACATATAAAATGCGAATAAAATCGAAGAAACGTCGATCACAACACTTCTTAAAATTATTGGTGACAGTTAAATAAAAAGTGCGCAATCTGTAATAGGTGGCGCTGTCTATAGCGACTACTAATGGGTTAAATAAATCTTCTGTCGAATCATATAAACGCTGCCGAAGGCAGCGGGACCTGAAACAGTTAACTAAATGTATGTTAGAAAAATGTATTGTCACCGTGTTCTGAAAGTTTCAATTATCTAGCTAGTCGGAAAGTTAGTTAAAAATCGATTTGAAGATTTGTACCTGACAAACAAACAAGAATCGAAGTTCATAAAAACATGGTAAAATATTCGTTCATGACCGTTTTTATCTATGCATTCAACTTTTTTTTTTTTTAGTTATTGTCAATATTATTAGATGTAAAAAAAAAATTCATTAACACGTAAATAATGAAAACCAATCTAAAATAAACAGCCACATAAAACTACAAACACTACACACTATTTGTGCAATGTTACATTATTGTAACTATTAGTCATTTTGAGGATGTGAAATGTCATTTATTTTTCTTGCATTAAGGCTCTCTGTCAGAGAGTTTCAAGGCCACCCATGTTAACCTATGGGAAAATAATCCCCATTATTACTCATTACGTAATGCATATTTTTAAATTCTGTTTTCGCATTCGGAAAATTCGTGGCCATTAAGAGTTCCCCCTTTTTTCAAAAATTGATTTTTTAAATTTGTTTTTAAGCTGTAAAAGTCGAAATTTTACTTGATTTCCTTTATCGCCCTCAAATAATTAACAAGTTGTTTTATCAATAATATAATTAATACTAAACCTTTTTAAATGATGTAACTTATTATTATTAATTTTCATAATATTTAAATTTTAAAAACGTATTAATAATTTTGGGGATAAATGAAATTTTTAGCCAGTTCCGGACTGGCTCCTTTGGGGGCCCTCGGCTAGAACTCGAAAAGGGGCGGGCCCCTTACTGAGGAATTTAAAGGAAACTAGCAGGCTTCGCTGCCCACTATATTGAAATGAAGTCTCAAAATTACATACAACTTATTAATACAAAAAAATCTCATATAATGAAAAAAATATAAAATAATTCATTGAAATCGATTAAAACTTCAGTTTATACCCTCCCCACCAAAGGGGAGAAATTTTGCGAAATTTCATTATAGTGCGTATTGGGTACACATAACCAACACACACACAAAAAATTCGCCTTTCTTACATAATTTAGAGCAGAGTTACAATTCGAAACATGTTTTTACCCGCCAGACCCCAAAGGGTAAAAGGGGATATTTCCTAAAATCCCCCTATAGTGCGTATTCTGTGCATATGTTACAGCTCCATAACAAAAAAAAAAAAAAAAAAAAAAGACTTCCTGAGATAACTGTAAATAAAGTAACGTTTGGAAACATATTTTTTGCCCCCCCCCCCTCCTTTCCGCCTGACAAATAGGAAATTGGAAAATTTGACAAAATCCTTTTATAATGTGTTACACTCACATAGCCAACCCACACCAAAATATAGATTTCCTAAGATAATTTCTTTATTGTGTGTATTAGGTACACACACACACAAAAAAAAAAAAAAAAAAAAAAAAAAAAAAAAAAAAATCACCTTCCTGAGATAATTGGAAAAGAATTACGCTTGGATATGTATTTTGTGCTCCCGATCCCCGCCAAAAGGGGAAAGGAGGTGCTTCGCAAAATGTATTTTTAGGAACATATAAGTAATCCATGCATTCAGAATTTTTTTTTTTTTTTGAGATATTTTAAATGAGGGTTACAACTTGAAACGTGTTTTTGCTTTCCCGATCCCAAAGGGAGGGAAGGGAAACTGTACGCAAAATCCCTTTATATTGAGTGTTGTGTACACATAGCAAGCCCACATACCAAAAAATTTTTGGACTGAGATAATTTGGAACAGAATTACGCTTGCAACTTTTTTTTCCCTCGCCACTCCCATTGTGAAATTTAGCAAATCCCGTCACAGTTAATGTTTGATGAAAATGTTCAATACACACCAAAATTCCTGAAAATTTAATGCAAAAAGGCGGCTCTGAAATTTGCTCCTCTTGTAAAATCTCCCCTTCCAAATCAAAAATCTCAAAACACCCAAAATGGGGTTTTTGAAATATACTCCAGAAGACGCAGTATTTTTCTTCTTCTACGTTCTACGTGCCATTTTTTGTAGAGTTTTACTGGAATATCTAAATTTTGAAAAATTCTTTCCCTCCCCCTTAAAATCAAGAATTCGAAAATCGATATATATATATATTTTCTTTTTGTACACAAGTCTATTCTCTTCTTGTGCAGTTTCTTAATCGTGAAGTAATTTGGAGCCGAGTTATACTCGTAAACAGGCTTTTGTTGCCACCGCTAGGGGGGGGATGGGGAAGGGGGGATTTTACGAAACCCCATCGTAGAAGTGTCAGCTCTCTAGAACCAAGTTTTACTACAAAATTCGTGACCAAGTGCCGCAAAAAATCGTCACGACAGTGTTTATTCAATTGGTGGAAATCACGTTTTGCCCTCCCCCCGCCCCTCTTGGACACTGAATTTACTTGTTCGCTATATTTTTAAACAAAAATCTCACGGATGTCTGTTTTTGTTATTGCTTGTTGGTTTGTTTGAGTTATGTAGGATTATGTGAAATCATGTTTTGAAATGTGAAATTACGTTTTGTTCCCTCCTCCTTCCTTTGGGGACTGAATTTCTAAAATTCCAGAAATTGGTTTTTAGCTATTAGTGTTACTATATTTTAAAGCAAAAATTATTCAATTAAAAAGAAATCATTTTAATGTAGTGACCAGCGAAGCGGGCAAAGCCTGCTAGTATTTGTATAAATGTAAAACTATTACAATCAGTTTATAGTACTTGAGTTATTCTATTAAAAGTGGTCATTTCATGTCTCAGTAGTCTTGAGGGCATATTTTTCAAATCATAAAAACAAAAAGCTCTCAAAACTATCAATATTAATTAGTTATGCATATAAATTGTTATTCTTTGGTTATTGGAATTGAAACATAATTTTAAAATTTCTTTGAAATGCAAAATATCATTTCCTTCACTGTGTTCCCCATTCACACATGTAAGTAAATAAAATGGTTTCTATGGTATTTCTATGGTATGTTTGAGATATGAAGGGTTATGTGTAATCCCGTTTTGTTCCTTCTCCCCTTGATGGCCAAATTTCTAAAATTCCAGAAATACATTTTTAGGTGTTTGTGTTAGCTATATTTTAAAGCAAACATTTTACTGATAGCTGTTTTTTTTTTCATTGAAATATAGAGGATTTTATGAAATCACGTTCTACTTTCCTTGCCTCCCTTGAGGAGCGAATTTTGTAAAATCGCTTCTTAGGGGGCGATTACACTATATATATGTTCTATAATCTGACCCAGTTTCGTGTCAGTGGCTTGGCTCCAGTAGATGTCGCTGTGCGTTAGTGAGTCAGTGGAAGTACTCTTTTATATATAGAGAGACAGATAGATAGGACATAAAAATATGTTTTTTTTTTCCCGACTTACATGCCTAAAAACCACATTTTGCTTTCTTGCTACTGGGAAAACAGTTCAGCAAAAATGTAAGCTTTTTTCTGATGTCGTTTATTTAATCTCACAATAAATATTTACATAATTTTTATATACCATATCTAAACTAGTTCCATCCTGAAAAAAATGAAAAAAAAATCTGGTGTGAAACAACCACACGACTTCCATTACCCACTATTACATGTATTATATAAATTTTTGAGAGATAATGTGATCAGAAAACATAAAAGTGACCTAAAGAGAAAATCATTAGAGCCGTTTTTGAGATACCAACTTTTACAAAAAATCATATATTGATCTGGAAACAATAATTACATACAAAAGCATATTTAAACGTGAGTTAAAATGGCGAGTTTGAAAAAAATCCGTACAGCTGTTTTTAAAAGAACGCCCTTGGGAGATCTGAAATTGAGCTATTTATACAGGACGCCTATCAATTTTCCTGAACTAACCAACTATATCATTCGAAAGGACATCTAATAGAGTGTCTATATAGCAAATTTGAAGAAAATCGTTAGAGCCGTTTTTGAGATACGGACTTACGGTCCTACTTCCGGTTCCCGATGTCCCACTTCCGGTTAAACTCAATTATTGACAGGAAAACAATAATTACATACAAAAGCATATTTAAAAGTGAGTTAAAATGGCGAGTTTGAAAAAAATCCGTACAACCGTTTTTAAAGGAACACCCTTGCGAGGTCTGAAATTGAGCTATTTATACAGGACGCCTATCAATTTTCCTGAACTAACCAACTACATCATTCGAAAGGACATCTAATAGAGTGTTTATATAGCAAGTTTGAAGAAAATCGTTAGAGCCGTTTTTGAGATACGGACTTACGGTCCCACTTCCGGTTTCCGATGTCCCACTTCCGGTTTTTCAATTTTCACCAAAATTTGGAAATTTCATCTGTACACCAGACGTATTTCAATTCTAAAGTTTCGTAGCTCTATCTTTATTAGTTTCTGAGCTATAATAGCCAGAAGATTCTCCACATACATACACACACACACACACACATACACACTGACCAATTGCCAAAAACCACTTTTTTGGACTCAGGGGACCTTAAAACGTGTAAATCAGGTGAAAACCCGATATCGAATTTTCAGACCGAATACAATACTTCCATTACCTACGGTAGTAGGGTAATGGAAGTAAAAATAAGCATACTATTTAATTACGATTGGTTTATTTTTTAAAAATGAGAATGTGAAATATTCTTATTTTTAGGCAACCAAATCACATTGTTGAAGAAATCATAATATAGTAATCTAAATCCGACAGTAATACCTAAATAATTATAAGTTGATACAAATTGTAAAATATATTTTATAACAAAAAGAAAAATGGCTCTGAAAAACCTTGGTACAAATATCGTGCAACTAAGCAACTGTCGCCAAGATCTTTACTTACGCAATTGCGACAGCCTCTTTAATTCATCGACAAAATGACAACGAAAGTTTAAATGCCGCCAGGGGGAGGGTCTTATACTGAAGCTGTACCGAAAAATTTTTAAGAAACGAATATAATAACCGTTCCTAAGGAACGAAACAATTACTGCATGCTTTTATATGGAAAAATAGATGAAAAAAAAAAAAGTCCTGTCGTACTAAATCCGTTTCGTACAGAATTTTACAGGAAAATAATCTGGTGTGTCACTCACACGACTTTCTCTTACCCTGAAATTTAATACTATAAATACAGGTTGCAGATTAATAGGTATTATAAAGAGTACTGTTATGTAAACCTGTGTTCAACAATTCATATTATGCTTCTGAGGAGTATTATATAATAATTAGTTCTGTGTGAGGGGGGGCTACCGCCCCCCGTTTCATTAATGCACCTACATTTATATAGAATTTAATTCGATTATTAAAAAATAATTCTGTTTTTAAAAAATAATATATTAAAATTATTATTTAAAAAAATTATCTTTTATGATAATGCAGACGATTTCCATATTAGAGAGGTAGTATAACACCAAATATCCAAAAAAAGTCCATTTTATTCTCGAAAAAAAAAAAAAAAAAAACGATTTTTTTCTAAGTTTTTTATTTCGTTAAAAGTAAAAAAAATCGATAACTTTGTTTTAAATTATCGCAGATCGATGGTTCAACCATTCGTTTTAAAGGTATTGGCGAGCTCTTTTGAAAGATACCCATCATGAAAATTTACTCCCCTCGAGGGGGGACTTCCCCCCCAGGGGGGGGAGGCGAGGAGCCTACATACACAATTTTTTTTTTCCCCAGTTAACTATCTCTATTACAAAAAATATATATTTGTTTCATTTGGTTTAGTGCAGTCTATAGACGTTAAATCTACTTACCTGCAATTTCCCCCATAGACGTAATGTATTAGAATTCTCTTGATTGTCCCTGTACACGAACCATTTGCTTGATCTTAACGAAAAGCTTGCTGTAGCATCCCTATATGATACACATTTAGAATACCAAGTTTGAACTTTCTGCCATAATTTGTTTTTGAGATATGCTGATAACAGACAGACACACACACACACACAGACCATTTGCTAAAAACATGTTTTTCGTATTCAGGGGACCTCAAAACGTGTAAATATAACAAAATCTCGCGTTCGAAAATTTGACCCAAAAACAATACTTTCTCTACCTTATGGGTAAGAGAAAGTAAAAAGGCTGTTGGATTAGTATTGTGCGGGAGTAAAAGCAGCTGCTAAGGGCAGAAGGAATTCAAATCGAGACTGACTGATTTGAATGTTTTTTTTTTTTTTTTTTTTTTGTATGAGTGATTTTAATACTGATAACTGATATAGAACTTTATGATCATTTAAATATAATGACCAGCGAATAGCGAAACGGGGTAAAGCCTACTAAAACCACAGCAACGCGTGGCTGGTTTCTGTTAGTTTTTAAATAAAATGTCAACCCAAAATAAAAAGCCTCCAATTTAAAAAATTCATATTAGAAAATTAAATAATAGAATTGTTTAGTTACTGTTTTTTCCGGTAGTTAAATGAAAACTTAGTGTAGTGTCTTAACTTCTTAAATTATATTCTAAAACAATAGTCCCCCCCCCCCCCGCCAAAAGAAAAAAAAATCTTACTATTTAATGCAGTTTTATTCAAATAAATAATTGTGATTGAGAATGACCGCTAGGCATATGAAAAGCGAAGTTTTGGTGACAGTCACTTGATTGTTGTACTTTTATTATAATGATTTTAAAGGCAAAAATGAAGCACACCAAGAAGCAGAAATAAAGGCTTGTCTCAAATTACCGAATATGTGGAAGCAGTGGCGTAATTTTTCCAAGGGGCGGGGGGGGGGGGGTTCGTCCTTCCGAATTTTTAATTAAGTTTAAGTTTATTTAAGTTTAAGTTTATTTATGTTTAATTAAGTTTATTTTTAATTAAGTTTAACTTGCCGAAAATAAGAGTAAGAAAATGAAAAATAGTAAAATAAACTCACCAATTAGAAGATCAAACTAAAAAATCTTTAATTAGCGACGAATAACGTAGAGCCTGTACAAACTGCTACACAAAACATAAAATACAATACATAGTTACGCTTACACAAAATATTTCATTGAATTTTCTTATTTACAGAGCGAAGTCTAATCGACGAGAAGTTTTCGCTAGTTCATTTAAAATGCCTTCTACTGTTGGGGTATTATTTGGGTCACTACTTCAATGGTCCCCCTTCCCCATATGGTCGACCCCTCTTGTCCTTGAATATGAACTCGTAAAGGTGAAATCCTTTCAGAGAATTGTTTTCAGTTGAAACATGTTTCGCGCCACGCAAATGAAGTGGTTTAGTTATTTTCAGAAGTGTTTATCGCAGAGTAATGAAAAAAAAAGTTAGTCATAATTTTAAGCCACTTCGTAGAAAAAAATATTCTACGCTTGCCATACATTTTTTCCGCCTGAAATGTGAAAAAAAATGTAAGGAACAGCCTAATTTTTCTTATCATACATTTTGTCAAGGGGGGGGGGTTTAAACCCCCCCCCCCTTGCATACACCACTGTGTGGAAGGTACTTAAGTATTATTTTTATATAAAATCTCTAATTTTTATCTGAAATTAAGAACATTTAATTAAAAAAATTAATTTTATAAAATTAAATCATAAAATTGTTTTGCTTGAACTTATGAGTTAACTAAAGAACGTTCTTGTCCCTTTCCGACCCAGGCCGTACGATCGCGTGGGTTAGACATAGACGATATCCCCTTACATTTTTGCATCTGGAACAGTCGTATGTAATAAAATCAGGAAATGAATGATCGAGCTAATTAGCAGAAAATGTAGAATACAATTTTCAATCGACAAATGTTGGTTATAGTCCATATTTTTCTTTCAGTTTGCAGAAACAGAAGAATGTAATGTTTTAAGGTAAAAATGTTTCGGGTCGGAAAGGGTTAAGAGAAACTAATTCGAGTTACCTGTATTTAATGTATCATTGTTGTCCTTCAAAGGCCGACTTTGTGACTCAGAAGTGAACAAAGTATTTAGACATTTGGAAATTTTTTCAACATCTAAAGATTTTCTCTTCTTTTCTTTTCGAAGCGCCACATTCATAGACACGTCTCATGTAGACACAGCTCTGACACTGCTTTACATACAACCTTTCTACGTGATATAGTTAGTGAGCGTTGCAACAACGAAGTTAGCTATATTAAGTAAGGAAAATAATTGCAGCTCCGAAGAGACGTAATTACCGCAATCTGGAAGCTATACCTTTAAAATTTCGTGGCTGTTTAAGATAAGAGAACAAACATGCTCATGCAGGATGAAGATGAAGCATAAAGCATCCTGCACCATAAATGAAACATTCTCCACTTTACTTGTGCACGAATTCTAGATGCAAATTATCAAGAAAGACAGTTTTCAACACAAAGCTTCAACACTTGTTTGCATTTATGTTCTTTGGTCGCGAACTTGCCTGAAATTATGAGCACTGCACATCACGCAATGAGCCAAAATTGATTGTAAATCCGTAAAATTATAGGAAAATAAATAGTCAAATTACTCTGGTATAACTAGTTATAAAGTAGTATGTTTTAAGGAGGGTTTGGGGGGCCCCCTTGGGCCGGGGGCCCTCGGCAATCGCCGACCTGGCCAGTCCGGGACTGTTTTTAGCTGCAAAAACTGGATTTTCCCCCTTCCCATCCTGCTGTAATTTATCACTGGTGGGAGGTAGAAAGCGCATTAAGGATGACAGGTCATTAGTGTTCAGGTTTTATGCGAAAATGCGCTAGAGTGTAAAGAATGCTTTCACATGTCAGTAGAAAATGGACCGGAATTTGTAGTAGTGATAATGATGCAGTTGATATGTGGGAAAAATAATTCTCAGTTTGCTTTTCTAGACATAACACATACACAACATCCTATATGTTTGTTAAATAATTATTCTTTTCCATATAAGAAGAAAACAATAGTTTTATTTATTTGTTATTATTATTATTATTTTAATAACTTTTAAATATAGTCTTGAAATAATTTTAAAGTACGTCGGTATACCATTTTTTACACAAGTTTGAATCCTCCTAGGGAAATGGAAGGTGAATCCTTCGTAATATAAATCTATTTATAATAACATTTTTGTAAAGCAGTTGTCAAGAACAACTATTATGTACTAATTGAGTATATTTCCATAAAAAAATACAATAAAATAAAATAAAATCTTTAGATGTTGTCTATAGAGCCGAAAATTGACATTTTTCAACATTTACAAGGAAACTCTTTGAAGCGGTAATCACCGATTTTCTTGAAAAAAAATTCTGGCATAAGATTTAATCATGAATAGCATCTTCCTAAAATATTAGCTGCTGAATCGCAATAGATAAGCTATAAAAAATTATTAAAGATGGAAGCATGTTTGCAATATTTCCAAAAAAGCGCCTGTTTGGCGACTGCATTCTTCGAAATTTCATTGCAATGAAGATTTAATAGATGTAGATGTTCTTCTTTCTTTTTGATAGTCAAACGAACTCCCTATGCTGTCGAGCACATGAGAATTCAGAATAGATTAACAAAAACCAGATAATTTACCAGATTGAGACTTATTTAGTCGAAATTCTAAATAACATTTAATATTTCAGTTAAATAAGCTGTGTCAATAACAATTGCAAGAATATTTACATCAAGTTTTTAATAACGACATTAAAAAAATATATGATCAAAACTTTTTTATAAATTTAAATAAAACAAAACAGTTTATATTAAAACACAAAGCTGTTTTTTTTTTTTAAACTAAAATGAGAGCATTTCGTATCCGAACACATTTTTCTTATAAGGGTTACATGCAAACGGAACGCTTGCAACTTCGATGACGTAAATTTTGCAAATTTTTTGCAAATTCAGTCGACAGTAAAAGTATCCGAGCATTAGCAGGAATTTCTATGTAAAAAAAGTACACTTAATGCAGTTTTGTTAAATAAATCCTTGTCGAATCCTGTTCTTAGTCAGTCTAAGAACATGATTCGACAAGGAATTATTTAACAAAACAGTGTTAAGTGTGCTTTTTTTATATAGGAATTTTTGCTAGTGGTCGGATACTTTTGCTGCCGACTGTAGTCATGCATTTGGAACACTTGCAAACGGCTTTGCAACCGGAAGTGTTTCATTTGTATGTACCCCTTAGTCTGATCATTTTATTGGGCAGTACGAACCTTCGACGAACAAGCAACTCCACAGAATATGAGTTGTGTGGATCCAATATCTCATTAGAGCTACGCAATGAGCAATTGGAGACGATCTATGATTCTACCCTAAATTTCGTCCTGTTTGTTGGTTGGGTTTAACGTCGCACTAGTACTGCACTATGGGCAATTGGCGACGGTTTGCGATGCACTCCTGAGGAGGGTCCGGTACATCGGCAGGTGATAAATGGTTGCATTCTGCGTATGTTATTTATTTTTAATATATACATACGATTTGTATGTTTGACTCGACATCCCCCTCCTGTAAATTTCGTCGAGATGAGGACAGATATAACATAGGGAGGTATACTATTGTAACAATCGCAGCTATCTTAGATCACAAGTCGGATCGAACACTCGGCAGCAAAAGTAACCGAGCACTAGCAATAATTCCTGTCTAAAAAAAGTACACTTAATACTGCTTTGTTAAATAAATCCTTGTCGAATCATGTTCTTAGTCAGTCTAAGAGCATGATTCAACAAGGATTTACTTAACAAAGCAGTATTAAGAGTGCTTTTTTCTGACGGGGATTATTGCTAGTGTTCGGATACTTTTGCTGCCGACTGTACGATCCGACTTGTGATCTACGATAGCTGAGATTGTTACAATAGTATGCCTCTCATAACCGGATTAAAATACAAAAAATTAAAAAAACACCCTGGGTCGGCTGGGGAATCGAACCCATTCTTTTACACGTGAAGGCGATTAGCGAGGGTGACATACTCACTCGGCCACGGAGGGTCTGCATTCAGCATAACAATTATTTTTAAAACAACAAGATTTCGCAGTTAATAATTCTAAGAAAATTACCTATGAAAAAAATCACTGCGCAGCACTAGTGCGACGTAAAACCCAACCAACCTTATGAAATTCTAATGCATATTTTTACAAAATAAATTGCCAGAAATGTAAGAAGCCATAAAGGTTATGCACGTGTTTTTCCAATTTTAAATAATCCCCTCCGTAAAGGATCAAAGTTGTAAACACGTCTACGGACCATCTCTAGGAATGTACCCTAGACTGTTGCCATTGCATATCTGTAGTGCGAATTAAAACTTAAAACCTACTCAACCTCAAATATCTTAAATATTTTAATTTGGATTTATTTATTTGAGTATTAATTTCAATCAACGATTCTAACAATCAAATGTTCAATCAAATATTATAATTCATATTGGTCGCCAATTGCCCATTCTGCAGTACTAGTGCGACGTAAAACCCAGCCAACCAATCTATAAATCAGATTAGTTTTTAAATCGTCTGCAAATTTATATAAATACACATGCCGAGTGCTTCAGACATTAAATTACTCCAGATTATATATAAGCTGGAGTAATGTAAAAGTAACTCTGAAATTGCATTATTTTAAATAAATACAATATTGAAACATTACATAAAATAATGGAAAATATTATATCTAACACAAAACATAATGGGGTACATACAAATGAAACACTTCCAGTTGCAAAGCCGTTTGCAGGCGTTCCAAATGTATGACTGCAGTCGGCAGCAAAAGTATCTGAGCACTAGCAAAAATTCCTATGTGAAAAAAGCACACTTAACACTGTTTTGTTAAATAAATCCTTGTCAAATTGTGTTCTTAGACTGACTACGAACAGGATTCGACAAGGATTTATTTAAGAAAACTGCATCAAGTGTACTTTTTTTACATAGGAATTTTCGCTAGTACTCTGTTACTTTTGCTGCCGACTGTATTTGCAAAAAACTTGCAAAATTTACATCATCGAAATTGCAAGCGTTCCGTTTGTATGTAACCCAATGTCACTTTTTCTAAATAGAAACTTCTAGATTTCAGAAAATATATTGAGTGTTGAGTGGGTTTTAACGTCGCACTATAGCTACGCAGTGGGAAATTGGAGATGGTCTTGTATTCACTCATAGGGATATTCTGGAGACATGCCATCATAATTTTGATCCTCCGCGGAGGGGATGGATTCCTTGCTTCAGTCACCCTAGAGCGATAGAAAACACAACCCTCCTATACTGAAGTCCCTTGGCATCACTGAAGGAAGGTTAATGTGATTTGGCGATGACTTTTTTCGTATTTGGCGTTCAAAACGTAAAGTTTAATAATTTTTTACAGCTTTCCTGTTGCGATTCAGCAGCTAATTTTTTCACAAGTGAATTAAGTATAGTGTAAACTATTTTCTGTAATTTTTTTAAGAAAATCGGTAATTACCGCTTGGAAGAGTATCCTTGTTAGTGTTATACTTCTCTGAGATGAAAATGTCTACATTTATGATTAAAAATAATTTCAATAATTAATTTGTAGGAAAAAAAAAAGACAATTTTTTTTTATATCTGTGACATATTGCTTTTCTTCTTATCAATTTTCTTGAAAAAATTGAGAGTTAAAATTGTACGTTATAAAGTTTTATGTATTGAAAGTTTAATTATAATGAATTTGAGTTGTATGTAAAAATTTCCTTTGTTACATAAATCTCTTAATAATAACATTGTAGAACCATTGCCTAGAATAATTATTATGCACTAATTGAATATTTATTATTATTATTACTTTACATAAATGTATGCGTATATCTGTACTGTTAAGTATAAAGGATTTAAGTCCAAAAATGTCGATTTTGAGTTAAGTACATAGTCACATCCAGAAAAAAATTCTCTATCGTTTGGTATAAAGGATTTAAATCCATGTCATTTAATCTTTGAGAAAATCCATTGGTAAAAAAAGATTCAAGTCAGAAATTTAGCATTAATCTTTGTATAAAATATTTAATTCAATTTTTTCCCTCTATTAAATGAAGATTGACAATCACTGAACGGTATAAATCAACATAATCCCTTTTTCCTAATCGATTCTTCTGATTAGTTTTTAGTTAGTTTAACTTTATTTTTCGTCTCCTGAAAAATCAAGAATATGGACTTGAATCCTTTATACTTATCAGTACAGATATATAATATATATCTTTAGTTGTTGTCTATTAACCGAAAATTGTCTTTTTTCGGCATTTACTGTGGTGCTTCTCCGAGAGGAAAATCACCTACATTTTTCAGTAGGGTTCCACTAAATATTTTGAATGTATTGCAGCTTGTGGTATGCAGTTAAAGTAACAATACTTATCTATTAAAAACTCAAAGGAGTTACATAGGACTATGATTGTTTAATAGCCGCAACATACTAGTTTTTCTTTTTCGCGATTTTCTTTTAAAACTGCTAATTTAAAGAGAGTTAAAACTATATGTTGTCAAGTTTTTTTGTATTGGAAATTTAACTATAATGAATTTGAGTTGTGTATAAAAATTTCCTTTGTTATAACATAAACCTATTTAAATAACATTTTTGCAAACAGAGCAGTTGTATAAAATAATTATTATGTACTATTAAATGTATTTTATATAAACATACAGAGAATCAGTTGTATATAAAAATTTGCCTTCTACCTAAAAGCATTATTTACGCTTTTTGAGAATTAATAAAAATTACAGCATGCCTCAGACATACCTGGGGGGGGTTAAAGAGAAGGGAACGCAGAGGAAAATAAAATATTTTATATCCCATTTTAATGATAAATTTTATAATTATCATTTACTTGTATGATAATTACAATGAGTGTATTATATATCTGACGGGCAAGGGCTGGGGAGACAGATGGAAATAAAATATATTCTTTTTTAAACTACCCAAGTCTTTGTATAATCACGTACAATTTGTGAAAAAATTACAGTAAGTTTCAGACATACTTGGGGGGGGGGGGGGGGAATAAAATGATTTTTTATATCACCATTTTACCGATTTTATTTTTATATTCAATAACTATCACTTACTTTTTATGAAAATCACAATGAGCGTATTATATAACTGGAGGACAAGGGGGGGATACAGATGGAAATACAATATATTATTACCCTATTAACGATTTTAAGAAAAACTTTGTATTAATCACATACAATTTTGAAAAAATTACAGTAAGTTTCAGACATACTTGTGAAGGGGGGGGGGGGGAATTAAAAAGGGAGGCAGAGGAAAATAAAATGATATATCACCATTTTACCGATTTTGATATATTCTACAACTATCACTTACTTTTATGGAAATCACGAGTGTATTATATACCTGGGAGGTGGAGAAAGGTTGCAGATGGAAATTATATATATATTAAATTACCATAGTATCGATTTAAATAAATCTTTGTGTATATACCACTTACTGATTAAGAAAAATTACAGTGAGTGTTATACATATCTGGGGGGGGGGGGAAGACACAAAGAGGGGGCAGAGTAGAAAAAGTGGGGTTTTATATCACTATGCTAGCTATTTATATGAAATTTTGTGTGACTGACTATCACTTACTTTTTATTAAAATTATGATGAAAGTTACCTGTAGTTAAAAAAGTGGGCAAGTGTAGGAGGGGCCAGATGAAAAACAAAATCTGTTTAAATAACACTTTTTATTGAATTTTTTTTTTTTAATTGACATTTTGTGCATATGTCACTTAATGTTAATGAAAAATTTTAGAGAGGGCTACGTATCACATTATCTTTCAGTTTCTAAGTTAGTATGCAAAAATTCAATGCATTGTTCACATCAGACATTAATTAAAAGTTTATATCAAACATTGGTAAAAGATTATTCTGAAATAGATTTTTTTTAAAAATCTATCCCATTCCCCAGTCAGATATGTGTAACCCGTATGTGCAGACCATCCAGATATGTGTAACCCTCACTGTAATTTTTCTTTAACAGTACGTTGCATATACACAATTTCTTTTTTCAACCGATAATACAGTAACTTAAAGAACAATGTATTTTACTTCCATCTGCGATCCCTTGCCCCCCCAGGTATATAATCGACTCATTGTGATCGTCATAAAAAGTAAGTGATAGTTATAGAATATATCATTAAAATCGATAAAATGGTGATATAAAAAATCATTTTATTTTCCTCAGCCCTCGCTCTTTAACTGCCCCCCCCCCCCAAGTATGTCTGAAACTTACTGTATATATATATATATATTTTCACGAATTGTACGTGATTATACAAAGTTTTTTTTCTTTTAAATCGATACTAGGGTATTGTAAAAAAGAATACATTTTATTTCCATCTGCCCCCCCCCCCCAGGTATATTGATCATTGCGATCGTCACAAATTGTACGCGATATATAAAGTTTCATGGTGAAAATCAGTGAAAAGGTGGTATAAAAACAACTGCTGCTAGCCTCCCCCTTTCCCTAGGTACATACTAAATGAATGATGTATCAAATCAAATGAATTTTCTAAAAACGTAATTTGAAAGTCATTCTTTAAATTCATTATTTCATACTTGCCAACCAATAAAAAAAGGGAAGATTTTTGTTGAAAAACCAGAAGATTTCATAAAAAAAGGGAAGGTTTTTTTTTTTTTTTCTTTGATGTAATAAACAATACAGTTTTACAATTTTAATATTTAGAAGCAATCTATAAAAACTACAGATTGATTATACTAAATATATAAAAGTTTTAAATGAAGTTATTCCTCTTCAACATATAAATATCTACAAAACAGAGTCTGTAAGAAACTTATTTAACAATACATGAAAAACTTAGTTAAGTTAAAGTATAACTAATTTTTTAAATAAATAGAATATGATTTTTGTGTATACATTAATCATACATATAAAAAAGGTAGCAGTAGCTAATTATCAGATTCAAAAGTGCATAAAACCAACTATTAATTTCTTAAATTGATTTGGAAAAAATTTCCCTACCTGAAAAAATTCTTTATTTTTTTCCCATGTTTACACATTTGGTATAAATATGACATACAAATATTTAATTTAATTGAGGAAAAATAAACAGATTCATTAAATTCAGCAATAAAGATCTAAAAATAATTACATACGTGAGAAATATTGATCACTTCCATTGTTTTATTGCTTCTAGAATTGATCATTGATCACAATCTGGGGAACGGAGGGGGGGTGGATTCAAAAATAATTACAGAGTAAGAAATATTAAACTCTTTCAACTCTACTTCTAGAATCTAATGAAAGAAGTTTAAAAATTAAATATTTATGTTGCAGATGGATAAAGATTAGGAAACAAAAGACTTCTGCAGAGCATTTGATTGCTGGCCACTGGTTGGAGATAAATGAAGGGGGGGGGGGGGGGGGAAGCAAAAAATAATTACATCAGCAAGAAATATTTAACAATTCTATTTCTTTATATGTTCTAGAATCTCATAAAGCAAGTTTGAAATGAATATTGACATTTATGTTATGGATGGAAAAAGATTGAGAATCAGGAGTTTTCGTAGAACATTTGGAACACACGCGACTTTTTTAAAAACGGAAGATTTCATCATTTGTCCGGAAGACACATTAAAAAACCGGAAAAGTTGGCAAGTATGTTATTTGATATTGATAATTTTGCGATTTGAAAAAGTGCCTTTTTCTCTGGTGCACTGTTTTTCTGGATCCCATTTAAAAGTTATACCCGCGTATATATATATATACCGAGTAATAATATTTAACCATTTTTTAAAAGTTATTTTTCATTCTGCTTCTTACGCTTTATCTAATATATCTAGAATGACTCCATTGTCCATTTAACATTCCAAACATCAAGTAATTAATGGTCAAATAAATATAGTAAAAGAAATCGTAAATAAACAAAAAAGAAAATTGTAAGTTTTTTTATTGCTCATATAATACGTTGTTTTATTTTACGCTATAGCCCTTCAAATGATTATAGTCCATAAATCATAATAAAGAATATTTCGTTTTGTCCCTGTAAAAATATATAAGTATTTGATTCATCAAAATCAATACAGCTTCTGCGACAGTGTTTTTTAAAATGTATATAAATTTTCAGTGCAATCAGATAAGGCATTTAGATGCTAGCACATTTTAAATAATTTAAGCCCATAAGCCGTAATAATAAAGTTTTTTTTTTGTTCTGTGCTTGTAAAAAAATCTATAATATATCCCCCAAAATCTGTACAGTTTCTGCGACGATTATTTGTACAGTGAAACCGGTCGAGTTGGACACATTTTATCGGAATGGAATATATCCATAGGATTAACATTATGTCCAACCTCTATAAGTTGGACATTCAAATATTATCCTAAGTTGAACACTTTTACCCAATGAGACTGGAAAAAAAGATATAAAACTTGCATTTTCTCACCTTTTTTAGAAAATGTACTTATCCCTTGTAGAAATAACTGTAAATATCTAAAAAGCAATGTTTCTTGTCACACTATATTCTACTGAAAAAGTCACAAATTACTTAATTTTAGCGTTTAATGAAATAGTCTCTTTTTATTGATTTGCATGAATTGTTTTTGTCCATTTCTCCAGGAAATATCCAGTAGAGAGCCTACAAGTATGTTTTGACTTAGACTGAATTAAAATGAGCATTAGACAATATATTTCGGTAGTTAGAGTACCTCTTCATTTGTTCTTTTTATTTTTTCTACAAAGTTTTACTTGAGTGTATAATTGCACTAAACATAGTATGTGAGCGATCTATCTATAGCGAAAAAAGATGCTGATTCAATTTGGGTGCATATCAATCGACAGGTGTCGCTGCTAGACTGCAGTTTTCCCCTTTCACAGGAAAACTATATCACAGTTTCTAGAGCGAATAAATTCACCATTTCATAAGCTATTATTAAAATGAATGTTATCTTAATTTGGGTTGGTAAGCCGTAATAATAAAGTTTTTTTTTGTTCTGTGCTTGTAAAAAAATCTATAATATATCCCCCTAGCATATAATATTAGTTTGGGTGCACTATCACACCTGTCGATTGATATGCACCCAAATTCAATCAGCATCTTTTTTCGCTATAGATAGATCTCTCACATATTATGTTTAGTGCAATTATACACTCAAGTAAAACTTTGTAGAAAAAATAAAAAGAACAAATGAAGAGGAACTCAAACTACTGAAATGTATTGTCTAATGCTCACTTTAAAACATTCTAAGTCAAAATATACTTGTAGGCTCTCTACTGGATATTTCCTGGAGAAATGGACAAAAACAATTCATGCAAATCAATAAAAAGAAAGACTTTCATTAAACGCTAAAATTAAGTAATTTGTGAATTTTTCAGTTGAACAAAATAAATATTTTTTTGAGTTTAATAATAGCTTACGAAATGGTGAATTTATTCGCTCTAGAAACTGTGATATAGTTTTCCTGTGAAAGGGGAAAACTGCAGCCTAGCAGCGACACCTGTCGACTGATATGCACCCAAATTGAATCAGCATCTTTTTTCGCTATAGATACTCTCACATATTATGTTTAGTGCAATTATACACTCAAGTAAAACTTTGTAGAAAAAAAAAAAATAAAAAAAAAAATGAAGAGGAACTACTGAAATGTATTGCCTAATGCTCATTTTAAAAGTCTAAGTCAAAAAATACTTGTAGGCTCGTGTACTCTATAATATATCAGCAGACAAACTGGTACTACTTTTAATCCACATTCTCCGATTTTCCATATGACTATCACAGCGTCTATTGAATAAAATTGCAGCAAAATTTTTATTGTGAGAAGTTATATTGATTAAATTTTTGTGCATATTAACTAGTGGGAGGTTTTACTGTAATATGTATATAAATTTTCAGTTCCTTCAGATAAGGCATTTATTCATTATATATTTTTTTGTATTTTTACTTATATAATTAATTTAGCTTTGCTTGTTTATTTTTTTACAAAGCATTTATAATAATGAAAAAAAAAAAAATTTTTTTTTTTTTAAATGTTTTTTTTAGTTTTTATAAATGCAGTATCTGCCAAAAATTATGATAAACTAGCTATTAATTTGTTTTCTTATTCTAGAACGATTTTTAAATACCTTTTTCATTAAATATTGTAATCAATTAATATAGTAATATTAGTATTCGCAGTAAAAGTTTTAATATTGCGCCTGAAGTAATAAAGCAGGGGGAGGCAGCCCTATAAATTTTCTCCCGGCGTCCCCAGCTTACTTGTTACGGCACTGATTAACAATATATATTACGTATAATATATTTATCTTATTTAGTTTATAATAGAATCAAGAAAAAAAATATCGAGGCATTCATTCAAAAGTTATACCTTTCTAAATATATATACATCTAAATATACTTTGAAACAACATATTCTTTTTTATTCCATTTTATTTCTTACAATTTATATCAAAAATTGCTCAAGAATATATAATAAAACATATTTATAATGTTACACAGAAGGGCAAATAAAACGCTACACTGTAGACATAAAGTGAATATAGGATTTAAATTTCTTCGGAAAAATCTATTATGAACAGGTATTAATACGATATAATTTCACTTGTAGATACAACTAAAATGTTAGTAATGATTAAAAAATATTAACAATAAACCTGGGAGAAAGGATAGATTCTTTACTCCGAGAAATAAACATAAAATAAGAAATTTCCCTATTCTACAAAAACTGACATATTTCAGTCCCTTATCCTCTAGTTCAGTAGAAGGAAACCCCCTACCTTCCTATCCGCCTCCTCGACAATAAATTCCGAATGTTGACAATCAAAGACCACTTCTAAATATTTTTGGTGGCAATTGAATAAAAAAATCTTGCAAAACTGAAGGTTGGGCAGCAAATCGACCAACTAGCGACTACTAACGGGTTAACAAAGAATGAACTTCAACGGAAATTGGACTAATGACTTTAAGACTGCTAGTGAAGGGAGTGAAAATATAAAAGGTATCTCAAAGAAGCAAAAGCTGAATTGTAGAACTTAAAAAAATTAACTGCTTTTGTCCGATATGTTCGATTACTTTACTATAATAATATCAGTATACATATTTATAATAGTGAGGATTTATAGTATGTTTACATAGTTGAACAGTTAATTATTAATACCTTCATACATTGTTTGATGAATACCAACATTTTTTATTTGAATTTCTGCCTGTGTGCATTCTGTCCATACGTCACAATGGATTTCTGCTGATATGTAATTGTCTTCTAAAAGTCCAGTAGTTTTGTTAAAGAATATTCTATTGCATTATACCTCTGAAAATAAGAAAACTTTTTCCATGGTAATGTTTTTTTTTTTTTTTTTTTTTTTTTTGGTTTGGGGCCAAGCATTATTTTTTGTCCGGGCTGGCACCAGGCTTAAAATTTTTGGCCTGAGCAGAACTAAGCTACACAGCTTTCTGAAGCTATATATCTGAAAGGAATATTCGAAAGAATCGTTAAATAGCTATTAAAGAGATTAAAAAAGTCAAGTTCCTTTAACAAAGTTGTAGTTCCTGAACCTTTACGTACTTCCCATTTCTTACTTAAAAATTGCTGAAAATTACCCAGTTATAAAATTATAGTTACAGATCTTAGATGAAAGTAGCACAGACTAGCAGATGTTACTGATAGTGATTGAAGAACAGTCATACCATCATTTATATTTGGTCCTCGATCACTTGAAGATTAATTACTTAGTCTAATAACGCCCGTAGTCAGATCCTACTGTCAAAAAGACAAAATCCTGCAGTCGCAAAAAGTGTTAAAATAATTTATAAAAGTTGAAGTATATTTTTTAAAATATGAATTTAAAATATATTATTAAAATTTTAAAGACTAAAGTATCCTTAAAATAATAATCCTCCCCCCTACAAAATAAATAAAAATAAAACCAGTAACTGATGAAGTAAATACCACTTGTGCATATTTTTGTCAACATAAAATAAGGGGTTAAACTAAAGACTAATTCTCAATGTTACATTTACTTTTCTTTTCTGTATTGTTTTGTTTTAAATGGAGGCGGGGCTTGCCTTCTTTAGAAAACAGAAATTCTTGACGCTAACACTAATGTCTAAAAATTTCATTTCCTTGCGTTTGATGTTATATAATATGACCCATAAATAAAAATATTTTGTTTAATTTTCTTTGTTATTTTTAAAGATTTGATTAGTTATCTCATGCAAATCTTTATAAGAGACGGCCCCCTAAACCACTCCAAGAGAAAGATTTATTTATATCTTGAAAACTAATTACTGGAATGAGCTGTAAATTTGCACACCCATATTTTTCAGCATTAGGACTCATTTTATGTAAAAATTATTATAGGTCCCAATTCATAATTTTTATGAATATGAATTTATTAATATCTTTCAGAATCAAAAGTAATGGATTATGTTTGGGTTTCTTCACTGTATCTCGAGAAAAAAAAATGATATTGATCAAGTTATTTTTTGTGGAGATATTAAAGTTTGAAATATGAAGCTCATAATAAGCTTAAAATCTATAATTATGCTTATTTCAAGTATATGTTTTTTAGGGGACAAACAATTACAAAAGCACGTTCACAACCATTATAGGGTTAATATAGTTACTATAGCTCTCAAAATCTTCCAATATTTATACTAAATGAAGAAGGTGTGGTCCCTTATAAGATATACATTTTTTGTGTATTTTTTCAAATTTATTTAAGATTTAGGGACAATTCTTTGTAGTCAATTTCTGTTCTGTTCTTTATTAACAAATATGGCCATTGCAGGTTATTTCAATATCCCTGGTTATATCTATTTCAGTTGTTATAAATTTAGCATTTATTATAACTGAGTTGCTACACAAATCAGGAGAAAAAATTCCCTGTCCCTTTTAGAAGTAAAATAGATGACCCAAAATCATGCAGCATTAGAATCTAAAAGTAATTGAACATATTTAGTGTATATTAATTTTATTAACTTACTATAGTTAGGGAAAAACGCATAATTGATTCATTAGCCCTGAAATTTTTAAAAATACTTTATTATGAAAAATTTTTCCTATGTTTTTCCAAAAAATTTCAAAATTCTCTGAATTTTTCCTGTTTTTTTAATAGATTTTCAAATTCACCAAGTTTTCCAGGTGCCGTAGCAACCCTGCATAATGTTCTCGCTCACTACAAATTTTTAAATATTTTATATGGGCAGAAAGCAGAATGAAACATTGTAATATTTCATAATTATACAACGGACAAAGCCTACACTGGCTAAATAAAGTTTTGTGCTAGAAAACAGACTTTTGATCCTTATTAGTGTCATGAAAACAAAAACTTGTTAGCAATATGGCTAACACCAAAATTTTTCCTATTTCCTGACTTCTCTGACCAGCAGCTACCCTGAATACATGAATGAATATTTCTTTTTAATGCAAGCAGCAGTATATAAAACAATAAGAGGATAATAGATCCAAAAAAGATGAACAGAAACTACTTGATTTTATATAAATAGGCACTAGCTACTAGAAAAATTCCCCCCTCCCTCACAAAATGTGCTTTACCGTTATTTTTAGAAGGGGGGGGGGGGGAGAAGAAAAATAGTAATCAATGTTGAAAATAGTTACACTGCTTCCTTCACTTTTTATGCAGGAGCCCCAGAATTCCTATATTTTAATGTCAGTTTTATTCTTTTATAACCACCATTTTAAAACTAATTTAAAAAATATTATAGCATTAAAAACATTTATGAAAAATTTCTTTTGAAAATAAACAACATGCACATAAATTATAGAAATGCTGCAACCACTGTCTATTTTTTGGTCTACTATTTAACAATTTTAGACTACCACATCACAACCTTGGCGGTCTTTTAGAATACTACCATCGCTAGAGTAACCCCAGTGATATGACAATTAGTTCTTGCCTGGACTACCTCCCCGCTAATTAAATACACGTTTTAAATTATGCCTGTAATACTGAATGTTACATCACAGCTGACAAGTACTCTTATTTTCCAAGAATTATTCTTATTCTTACTATAATTTAAAATTTTCTATAAAAACTCAATTTTTATTTTTCAATTATTCAGTATCTACATTAAAGGTTTTACAAAATCTAATTTCTGCTCGCACAAAAGAAAAGTTAACATCTGTGTTGATATGCAAGAACATTCTGTAATTGTGTCTCAATTTGCATGCTAATTGAATATTGTTCTGGAGAGAGACATTTTCATATATGCTCAATATTAACTTTTCTAGGTAGGTACAGCAGCCAAGAAATACAAGTCTGGGAAAGAAAGTGAAATGAAACTAAATATGCTCATTTTGCTGGTTATGTGCTTTATCAGTTGGATTCATGAAATATTACTACATTTATTAATTGGCTTATGCTGTTTGTTACACATGTAAAAATATATGAAAACAGCCACATAATCAGCAGTTCATTAAATGCTACTTTAAGAAGTTTAATTTATTCAAAAAATATGTTTAGGGATTCGTATGCTGCTTTATGTTAGACATGTGCGACTCTGGTATAATATCAATCATTGTGAACAATCTGACATCGTGGCCCCACTAAAACAGGTAAGCACATGTAAGCATAAAAATTAACTACAATTTGTTTGACACAAAATATTTTAGACCATTGAAGTAATAGTGCCATTCTCCAATTATTAGAACACTATGTGGCTATAGCAGCTACAGACCACCCAATGAGATAATGTGCAGGAATGTTTCCAAATTTGGCAGAAGTTAAAAATTTTCTTGTTGCAAAACAAAAGCAAGGCACATTTCTAAAGAAATAGCTTCAAATTCTATATAGATATTTCCGAATTATTTTTTAAACACAATTATATATATATTCTGAATAATGTTTAGCAAAGGTAATCCTCCACCCCTCCCCCAATTAAGTTGGTATTTATGGTTATATCAAAATTTTGTTATAAACTTAAAAATGCAGTTCATATTTTGGTATAAAATATCGAAAAGATTATTGCATAGTTGCAATGACAGGTTTTTGAAGGTTTGGTAATGGTTTAAATTGTCAGATACCTACAGATAAGCATTAAAAAAAAAAAAAAAAAAAAAATTAATTTTAAAGAGCTCAGAAACAGAGATACATTCAAAAATAAGGGGAAAAGAGAATTTTTTCTCTCCCAAAAACAAAACAAAGTCTTTTTATTATTATTTTAATTGCAATATATTTACACATCCAAATAACCTTCCAATCAACATATTCTGTATCAACTAGTAGAGCTTAATTGCTTATTTTTTTTTAATCTTATCTTTCTACCATGACGATACAAAATTTTAATGTTTTCAACTGTGATTTTGGGGTGAAATAAAATCATTATTTGATATTGAGATTAAAAATACTATGCATTTGAAAAAAAATTTACTATATGTCCTTGAAACTCAACAAAACAAAACCAAAAAATAATTCAAACTTAAATACACCTTTATTTTCCAAAATAAAAAAGCCCCCCCCCCCCCAAAAAAAAAGCTTTTAATAGCAGCAATCTGAAAGCTACCACAGGATGTTTGCCATAAGGACACCAGTCAGATAGCTCCCTTTCTCCCTTCCCATGTTATCCAATGGGATTTTCGTTGCTTTATTTTATAAAAATCTCATTCAAAAATGAACTTTTTCGAATTCTGTTTTTTGAATATTACTCCCTGAACAGGTCGTCTTTTAGCTTACTGAGTAAAAAAATAAATTTAAATATTTTACTTAAAGATCCAAACTTAAGAGTCTATAATTTACTTATAGAAATAAAATATTTAAATTTTTTCAAAAAAGTGCTCACTAAGCTAAAAGGTGACCTGTTCAAAGAGTAATATTCAAAAAACAGAATTTTAAAAACTTCATTTTTGAATGCAATATTTTTATAAAATGAAGCAACTAGAATCCCACTGGATAACATGGGAAGGGAGAAAGGGAACTATCTGACTGACGTACAGTCTTAAAAATTAAAACTATAAAACAGAGAATAAATACAGAAACAAAATGTAATGCAGACACATAGACTGTATGAGAGAGCATTTATTGACAGCTTAGGAACAAAATACACGACAAATTTTAATCAAATACAGAAACATCAGTTTTGCCATGCGTAACTACTTATGGAAAAAATTTAGAACAGTATATACAGTAAAAAGAACAAATAATGAAAAAAATGGTTATGTGCAAATGAAAAAAAATGACTGGTTCAAATAAAAAAGTAAAAAGATCTTTTTGATTATGATGTCTTACTTTATCAAAATATTTAACATAAAAAAAGTCGAAGATTTATGATTTTAACCAATATAACACAAACAGGTTGTTCTCATCTTTTTTTCTACAGGAAAGTGCGAAATGATACAATGATTAAGACCATATATAAAATCCCACGAGTATTTCATTCAAGCTGTTTTGCCTGACACATACAATCTTTTTAAATGATAGGTGAACAAACATCACATATGCAGATGAGATGACAATGGGAAGATGTTAACTTCAAAAGAATATTGTGCAACTGTAACATCAACTAACAACAACTTGAAGTTATTACAGCTACTCTTATTTCAATGAAAAGAATCTAATGATTTTATGTAACACACTGACAGGAGATTAGGTCTAATACTGTTATCAACAACAAACTTATTCAATTAAAAAAAGAACAATTTGAGAGAAAAAAAAAAGTATGTAATAAACAAATTGCCAATATTATTCAATAGTTTAACATCCCCCCCCAGCAGCAAGTTCAAATGTAAAAATTTTAAGCTTCCTCTTCTTCATCTTCCTCATCTTCAGCACCATCTTCATCTCCTTCTCCATCCTCAGCCTCATCATAATCATCAGGAACAACATCGTCTTCTTCCTCACCATCTTCTTCATATTTCTCCTCAGCCTCCCCATTTTCCTTTTCATCTGAAACAGAAATAAAAGAAAAAATGAAACACTATCCACACAAATGTAGTTTTAGAGAGAAAAAAAATAATAAATCTACATTCTGGAGAAGAAAGGGTGCGAAAAGTAAAAACTAGTAGATATTTTTCATAAAATTCAGGATACGATTATGGGAACTAATAATTTGGTTATAAATTTTAGATTAAGAAATTATGAGATTCATTTTAATAGCTGTTGTGCATAAATATACTTAAGTTTTCAAAGCAAAAGAAAATAAGTGAAGTTGCAAGAAATCTCAATTTCTATAAAGCATACTCAAAGCATTAAGAGAAAAAGGAAAATCCATACCCTAGAAATGAAATTTTTTTTTTAATATTATAGGAAATAAACTAAAGTTTTGCAACAGTTCACAGTATTTCCTCCTCATAAACTAAGGAATACACTATATAATGCTACATCACACATTAACAAGACAATGAAAAAAAGGGAAAATAAAAATTAAAAAAACTAACATGCAGTTTTCTATTCAAATAAATTTTATCTGTAGTTAAAAACCAATAACCAAAAGCTATAACTTCTTTTAATTAACGCGATTGATTGCATCAGCTTTTAATGTTTTCCCGCACTTTTCTTTAAACATTCA